>OY756241.1:10000-1210000 GCA_963576875.1 Acrobasis repandana | reverse complement strand
CGGCCCATGTTTCGATCGAATCGAAGGCTTTCTCATAGTCCACGAACCCCAAGCATAACGGCTGGTTATACTCCCTCGTCTTCTCTATAACCTGCCGCAGCGTATGGATGTGGTCCATGGTACTATAGCCTTTTCGGAACCCGGCTTGTTCGGGAGGTTGGAAGGCATCAAATCTGTTAGCGAGACGGTTCGTGATGACTCTCGAAAACAACTTATAGACATGACTCAGAAGTGTGATGGGCCTATAGTTCTTCAAGAGAGTGTTGTCACCCTTTTTAAAGAACAGAACCACCACACCCCCGTTCCACGCCTCTGGCGTCACTCCCTCGAGTAGAACGGAATCAAAGAGCCTTTGAAGGACTTTCAGTACCGGCGTTCCGCCCACTTTCAAAAGCTCTGCTGTGATTCCGTCCTCGCCCGGCGCCTTGTTGTTTTTAAGCTGTTTGAGAGCCATCCTAATCTCGTACAGACTGATGTCCGGGATATCTTCGGTATGGTGTCGGGTTAACTTGGCTCTTGGATCTTTTGCCGTATTTATGTTAGGTTTTGCAACGGATGTATATAACTGCCCATAGAACCACTCGATCTCTCCCAGAACCCCCTCCCCCGTCGACACAACGTTTCCGCCCTCCGTCTTCAACTTAGTCAATCGGCTCTGCCCAGTAGACATAGCCCTTGCAAACACTTTGGAACCTTTGTTTTGTTCTATCGTCTCCTTAATACATTTAGTATTAAAGGAGCGAATTTCGTGTCGCAAGGACTTTTGAATTTGTCGGTTAAGCTTTCGATATGACTTAGCGTCTTCGGAGGTTTGCAGCGGCATGGATCGTCGCTGTGTCATAAGGTCTAGGGTCTGAGCAGAGATTTTTTGAGGTTTACTTTTAGGGCGGGACTTAAAAAACTTAGGTCCCACTGCTTGAACAGTTTCTATTAACCCGTTGCTTATCTCGTCCACTGAAACGCAATCCTGGAGAAGTTCAAAGCGATTGGAGAGTTCAACTTGAAAGCTTTCGGGGTTTTGGATCTGGCTCAGTGATGGTCGGAGCGTAGACTTCATAAGTCTTGACCTTTCAAGTCGGAGGTCGATATTCAAGATGCCTCTTACAATTCGGTGATCGCTGCCGGTTTTAATCATATTGATCACGGAGACATCATTGAATATCTGCCTCTTCGCTGTCAGGAAGAAGTCTATCTCGTTCTTGACTGGGGGCTGGTTATTCTTACTAGGACCCATCCAGGTCCACTTCCTCTGTGGCGGCTTCTTGAAGAAAGAGTTCATCGCAAAGAGTCCCTCTTCCTCCAGAAAATCAGCCAGCCTGTGCCCCCTGTCATTGCGCTTACCAAATCCAAATTGCCCCACCCTGATCTCTCCATCGTGTCCCTTCCCCAGTTTTGCGTTAAAGTCCCCCATAATAACCGTGAAATGGGTTTTGGAGGCGTGTATGGCTCTACTAATGTCCTCATACACTACCTCAACCTCCGCATCTAAGTGTGTTCCGGTCGGCATGTATACCTGTATGACCTTCAACGAGTATCTTTTGGATACTCTGAGTATCAGGTATATTACCCTGCTGGAAACACTGTCGATGGTCACTAAGTTATTTATGAGGGACCTGTGAACGAGAAACCCGACACCATGCTGGGACTTCTTTTCGTCTCCCTCCCGGTGATAGAGTAGGTTACCGGACTCTAAGGTTGTCGTGCCCTCGCCCTCTCTTCGGACTTCAGACAACCCCACTATGTCCCACCGTAACCTACTCATCTCCTCTTCCCCCTCAGTCAGTTTCTCGTCTGTCCTCAAAGTGCAGACGTTGTGTGTTACCAGGGCCAGTTTTCGCCGGTGGTGGTAGCCGGATCCCATCCGAGGATTCTTAGCACCCCCTGCCCTGCCGTTACCATGACCGCTACCGGAGTCAGGAATAGCAGGGCTGCCGGGTACTGGGGGCCTGGTCGCATTTTGTACCTTCATTGAGGGGTTTTGCCATACTCGCCACGCTTGGCAGGCGGGTTGGCGA
This sequence comes from Acrobasis repandana, assembly GCA_963576875.1. NCBI lineage: Eukaryota > Metazoa > Arthropoda > Insecta > Lepidoptera > Pyralidae > Acrobasis > Acrobasis repandana. The sequence goes on along the minus strand of OY756241.1, from coordinate 1,207,985 downwards.
GCGCAGTGGGGGGTCACTATCGCACTTCCTACGCTACTGCCCATCGGAAGTCTGTTTATGTGCAGTGACGGAACTCTCCTTTAGTCGCCTCTTACGACATCCACAGGAAGACTTGGAGTGGTCCTATTCTACTCTGCCGGGAACCACACGGCAAATACCGAAATATAGAAAATACTTTTCTGCTTCCCATAGAAACTAGGATCAGCTGATCGGTCAACTTGTATGGGAGGTCAAAAATTATTTTTCATATCTCGATATATGTTCCTTGGGGAAAATTGTTCAGTATCATGGACTGAATTCACCCTTAAAATAGTTTCAGTATATTTTGTTACACCCTGTATATATATAAGAACAAATCACACTGATTGAGCTAGCCCCAAAGTAAGTTTTAAACTTGTGTTATGGGATACTAACTCAACAATACTATATTTTATAATAAATACATATATAGATAAACACCCAAAACCCAGGACAATATGAAAATGGCCGACTTGACCTGGCTGGGGATCGAACCCAGAACCTCCGGATTGGCGGACTAGCGTGTTGACCATTACACCACGGAGGTCGTTAAATATAAAAGATATAAAATAAGTTTTAACACCACTGCCGTACAATAAGAATAAGACAGGCAGCATAAGATAGTCACCTAAAATGCGTCGATCAATGGCAGCCCTACGATTTACTCACTCATGGGCGCGTATTATACGAACGATGTATCCTATGGTTGTGTGACCACTTTGCTTGTTGTCAGAGCTATCAAATTATAAATATATCTCGTGGTTTTAAAACAAATATTTGGCCCAACTGAAAAAAGTTCGAATTATTCTCACGTCACAGATAGTCGATTCGCATCTGCAATTCTTTAATTTGTATTTTAACACAGCCTTAACGCGTTTCCAGAATGGCCGAAAGCATAACAATATTTTGTTTGGCCTCATTACGCGAATTATCTTGTTCTTGTTTTATTTTGGTAAGTAACTTTACTAGCTTTTGCATAGTTCAATTCGAGAGGTTCTTTTATACGCAGTTAAAAAGTAAAAAAAATATTTTTGAAGTGAAAACTTCTTTAGCGGCGTTGTGGACCTTTTTTGTAATGGGTAAAAAATGTTAAACTCGCGTCAGGACACGTGTCCTGATCGAAAATTCGTAGGACGGAATGACAGCCGGCGCGGCGTAGGAGAGGAAGTTTTTATACTATAATTTCGACGAAGCTGTCAGCCGGCTCGTTGGTCTAGGGGTATGATTTTCGCTTAGGGTGCGAGAGGTCCCAGGTACAAATCCCGGCGAGCCCAAACCTGTTTGAAGTAAAAACTTCTTTAGCGGCGTTGTGCACTTTTTGTCATGTTTGTGTACGATAGCGCAATAAATAAATATTGTATTCTACCACATAAATGATAGTACTTTTATAACGATAATTAAAGCAATTCGTGCAAAATTATTTCCTAACCATTCCAAAATATTAAAAATGCACAACGTTAATATTCAAGTTTTCACTTCTGCCGGCACTCCCGGAGTGCAGCCCGTCGTTTTTATTTTCATTGCATTTTCGAAATGTACATAAATTTTCAGAGAATATACTCATTTTCTGAAAATTTCAAATAAATCTGGTAAATATTCTTGAAGATACGAGTACACGCATTTTTGGAACTACAAACGTTCGTTCAATGTAAGTTGTGTAAACGTCTTTTGAAACTTTGAATGCGTTTTTCTCAAAACGGTATTTTCAATGTCCGTGAGCACAATCAGTCTGAAATTTTAACACAACCTTCTCAGATATATTCTTCTGGGATTGATCGAAGGAATAAGATGTGATAATTATTTCTATTTTTAAAAATAATTTAAGGAAATATTTGGTTGAAAATTGGATTTTTTTCTTTTCAGAGCTACCATTTTGTCAAAAGTAAAAATTTTGTCTATTCCTTCGATCAATGCCTAGATTTATTCATCCACTAATAGAATCTTATGGTTTTTGTAATTTCAAGTAAACCAAACCTGAGATATGTTGCTCACCACCAGATACCTCTTTTTGATGGTCCTCCAGGAGACCGTCTACAGGTGCTCCTGTAGATGGTCTAATGTGTACGGTAGGTAGGTAACGGTAAAGTGTAAATTAATATTTTTAAAAATTAAAGCAACCAAGTGAATTAAAAAGTTATCATTACATTTATTGAATACCTTTGTATTTGTCAGATGAAATCCCCATTCAGAAAAATATCTAAAAGAAACGCCTTTTTTGGCGTTGCCATTGCGTGTAACCCCTTATTTATTTATCCTTTAATGGATTATTATTTTTTACTAACCACTAATTCAAAAATGTCATGTATCTTACATCAAAAATTACGAAGATTCATACAAACTTGCAACCCCTATTTCACCCCTATAGGGATGTAATTTTCAAAATCGAATAAATGCATTATTATATTCTACTAACTACAAAAATTTTATGTATCTCACTTTAAAAATTACGAAGTTTCATACAAACTGCCAACCCCTATTTCACCCCATTAAGGATGGAATTTCCAAAAATCATTTCTTATCGGACGTCTCGTAGTCACAATCTACCTTCCTGCCAAATTTCATCTTCATTGGCTAAGTAGTTGTCGAGATTTCGTGATGTGTGAGTGATTTTCACTTTTATAGTGAAGTGAAGTAGTGTAGAAGTCATACAGAAATGAAAATTAGTTATTAAAAAAAAAACGACGGGTTTCATTCCGGGAGTGCCGGCAGAAGTGAAAACTTGAATATTAACGTTGTGCATTTTTGATATTTTGGAATGGTTAGGGAATAATTTTGCACGAATTGCTTTAATTATCAGTATAAAAGTACTATCATTTACTTGGTAGAATACAATATTTATTTATTGCGATATCGTACACAAACAAGACAATTTATATTACATTAAAAAGTGTCCTGACGCGAGTTTAATATTTTTTACCCATTACAAAAAAGTGCACAACGCCGCTAAAGAAGTTTTCACTTCAAAAAGGTTTGGGCTTGTCCGGGGTTTGAACCCGGGAACTCTCGCACTGTAAGCGAAAATGATACCCCTAGACCAACGAGCCGGCTGACAGCTTAGTCGAAATTATAGTATAAATACTTCCCCTCCTACGCCGCGCCGGCTGTCATTTCGTCTTTTTGATCAGGACACGTGTCCTGACGTGAGTTTAACATTTTTTACCCATTACAAAAAAAGTGCACAACGCCGCTAAAGAAGTTTTCACTTCAAAAAAAGTAACATGTAAACAAGGTTATTTATTTTAGCGCAGCGTACAGCATAATAGGAACCATCTGAGCGTTGTACCTCACCGCTCGTTGCGTTGACTGCCCCACCCGACCGATGACGACGCGTGACCTTGTCGCGACCAATCGCATGCATCTTTGTCTATGTGTGCGTTCGAGTGTTTCGTTGTAATTACTGTTCGTTTGTTTGCGTAAATGGAATCAGAATCGAAGCGGTGAATGTAGGAGCGTTAGAATTCTAGAGAATTATTGTTCGTAGCTTATGTATATGTAAGTTGTGTCTCATAGCTACATCACAATGTAGCACACAGTGCAGATAAAGCGACTCACTGCGGCCGCTGTCGATTATTGAGGACGATTCTTATAGTGATGGGCTCTTTTGGTTTTATTTGTATCGATAAAATGAGAATTTATATTAAGATTTTTTTATACAACTAGCCGTGTGATTCCCGGCCAACGAGATCTATGTACTTACGTACTAGAGAAGACGCCACATACAACAGTAGTGTTCTATTCATCATAGGCTATCACTGTTCACCTCACATTAGTCACTCGCTAGCAATACGCGCATAATACACTCCACGATTCATTTAAGAAAACACTGTCAACTTAGTCAAAAATGCCTTGGTGTGTGTTGAGATTCTGCACTAGTAATTCAAAGAATAAAGCAAAATATAAAGGAATAACTTTCCATCGGTAAGTAACTAGATTTCATTGATTGAAAATTAAATACGGACTGCCAAATTTCGGCTGCCATAATGTATGAAGTGAGTGAATGATCTGTCAACCGATTGAATAATTCGTCATAGACTAACAAAACAGAAGTGAAATGTAGACATCATAAATATGCCTACATTTCACTTTCTTCATGGATGCATCGAAAAACTATTTGTTTGCTACTCAGTTATTAATGTTTGTAAAACGTTTAAAAATGTTTATATTTATAATTTTTATCTACATATGCTATAAATGCTTTACAAAAGTTTCCTAAAATCCTATAAATCCTTTATAAAATTCACATCTCGTAACGTCTCACTAGAACCTCCGAGGGCTCAAAAGTTTTGTATGTGGGGGCTGTACCCCTACATTCTGTTACAAAAACCCACAAAATTTCTGAGCCCTTTAAGGTGCCCCGCGCAACTTGAAACTACTATCAGATTTTGGATCCAAGATGGCTGCTTACACATTTTTGATGTTTTATTATGTTTGTCCCTATAATTCTGTTTCCTCATAACTACTACACGGCTAAATAGATTTTGATAAATTATATGTGGTTAGATTCATCTTAATCACTTGAGTGTCATAGCACAGAATAAATACCAGTAGTAGTCATAGGCTATATTAAAATTTTTGGAAAGCATAATGGCGGATTTTTGGCGCCCAATTGCGCAGCATACGTGTATGATTATATAATACATTAAATACATAGATAGCTAACAAAGAAAAAAAAACTAATAGGTATACAAGTACAAAAAATCACCTTCTGCTAGTGCAAAACATTATGTAAAGAATTTAAGTAAGAATAATAAAAGGTTACCAATGAAACAGATATGTGCAGTTTAACTTTTACCTTTATAAATATGATAAGAAAAAAAAAACAAAGAAAAAACACATTAAGAATGCAGCCGCCTCCCCTTCCGTGAAGATCGTAAAAGCTAGTCGTGGGTCTACAATCTAAAAATCTATATAACCATACAACCATCCATACACCCATCCGTACATCCAGCCATACTTACCAACATTCGCGTTTGTTAAAATATATGTAGGATTTAATTTGAACCACGTACTCGTAGGTAGGTAAAAATATATTGACCTTTCTGTACTACTCTCGTGTTTAGTCTATGAGAATGAAGAATGAATGAATAATCGAATCTGGGACATGGCCGTGTAGGAAGACGCCGAGTCTATATATTCATGTCGATGTTCCCGGCAGAGTAGAATAGGACCGCTCCAAGTCTTCCCTTGGATTTCGTAGAAGGGACTTTGGAAACACAGGCTAAACAAAGCTTATAAACATCAGTAAGACCTCTCCAACCCGTCTGGCCAGCGTGGAGAGTTTAGGCCAAATCTTCTGACTGTTTTGGCTAATATATGGCTCTGGTAGTAGAGACACCCTATCCGTGCTTCTGCAGTGGAGACTAAAAAGACCTGTTGATGATGATGATGATGATACAACTCGCAGCTTAAAGCTACTGGGAGATTTGTAGTTACATTATGGCTACCAGGTGGGTACCAGATGGTCGCCTAAAGCGAGGCAGACCTAGGCGGAGATTGCGGGATGACTTAGATGCATACATTACTGATTGGCGGACTGTAGCTCTGATTAGGGAGGAGTGGAAGGAGGAGGCCTTTGCCCAGCAGTGGGACACCAATATAGAGTATTTAAAAACCCTACTCGAATCATAGAGGTAGGATTGTTTGTACTTGTAGGGACACAGGTTTCCTCTGTCATATACATGTGTACCTATCCTATGTATTTACGAATCTTTTCGGCGACAATTGTCACTGCGCCGAGATTAAAGGCAGTCATTACACGCGCACGCTTTTATTTAGTAATTCCTTTTCCCGTAGTCAGAGTAGTGTACAAGTGGAACTCTCACTAACCAACTCATCTCATACCTCGTTACACGCACATTGGTGACCCCGTGGTCACGTGTGAAGACTGTTTGTGAAGTGTGAATTTAACCATCATTACGTGAACTTTCATACTTTTCGGACTTAGTGACTTTACTAGACGTACGGAGTGATTTAATACGGGGCAGTGTCAACTCACCACTTAGTACCCAGCGCAAAATGAGCCCAGTGCCGCCCATACGGACAACACCAGCTCAACAAGCACCCGCCCAGGTGCCTCAGTACTCCATGATGGAGCAGATTACTCTCACGTCAAGAATTCCGCAGTTTTGGCCGGATATGGTATCGGAAACCCTGTAAAGCCCCGCCGAGCCCTACAGGGTAGATAACTTTAAATTTTTACTACAAAAGCCAGAGCGTTTTTTAGTTGAAATCAACAAGCATTTTGTAATCACGCATCGAGAGATACGGAGTTATTGCCATTGCTAATATGTTCACTTTTTAATTTCAATTACGAAAGAAAGAAAGAAAAGAATACTTTATTCGGCAAGCAATTTACAGAGTTTTTGGCGGGAAATCAATGGGTTCAGTTGGGGTTTTCTTTAAATTATTTGCAAATTGATTTTAGTGGACTTTATAATATGAAATTGGTGTTGTTTGGTGTCATAAATGCTCATGCTCATGAACAATATGTGAAATAGTTAAAGTGGACAGTCATAGTACGGCTGCAGTGATATTTGTTTAGCAGACTGTGTGGGCGTCTTCGGACGTCGTCCGCCACTTAATCGGCTATGAAAACCAATGCGCTGATTTTTAGCTGATTTTCAGCTGGTACCAAAAATAGAGGTTAGATGGTTTAAAAACAATAAGTTGATAAATCAAATATCATAATAACTTCGACAATACTCTCTTACAAAATACAGTACTTGCACAGAAATTTACCGGAACTAGTCATTTAAATAGCCGTAAACCGGTTGTGCACTGCACCGAATCCAATTCATATTCAAATCAAATCCAAAACGAGAAAAATTCTGACGGAAAATTCTTGAGTAGCGTCTGTGAACTGCACCCGAATCCGAATCAAATTCGTGAATTTCGAGGCCACCGATTTCGTTAGTGCACCGCCAGACTTTGATTAGAGAGGCCGCATTCACTATGTGTCCTGCCTGCATTTAACCGCCGTCAGTTGCTGGCATTATTATTATACTTATTATTTATTTACCCCAACAAACGAATTGACATGTCTAAGTTTACATTTTTTGCTGGCAAATATATTTTTAACCTAGTTATATTTTAAAATAAGCAAATAGACATCAAATGAGGTTATATCTATGTATTTAATATGGCTAATTTGGTTATGGCTATTTGAGATATATTAATTTATTTATACATAAGATAACCTTTTTATACATTTCTACAGATAATTAGAGGACTCGCACTCATTTATTAGGGTTCCGTACCCAAAGGGTGCAAACGGGACCCTATTACTATGACTCCGCTGTCTGTCCGTCTGTCATAGGGCTCTATCTCTTGAACCGTAATAGCTAGACACTTGAAATTTTCACCGATTATTTATTACTGTGGCCGCTATAACAACAAATCCTAAAAATAAAATAAAGTTAAAAATTCAAAATTTAAAAAAAAAAAAAATCTTTATTATCATAGGATATTTATAATATCTCTTAATAATAGTCACTTTGTTTTGTTTTGCACAAATGTTGAAACCAATATTACCTGCTTAAATAAAGGTCATTAATTTATCTATAATATCAAACTATCAATAGTACACAGATACACTATCACGTCTTTATCCCTAACGGGGTAGACAGAGCCAAGGGCGGTAAAGCCCAGGCCACTTTTAGCGTAATGGTGGGCATGAAGGTGGAAAAGGGAAATCATGATAGTGATGGGTTGCTAACCGCATCGCCTATTCATATGATTCAGATTCTCGCCCATTCCCTCGATCGGCTTTTACGATCTGCACGGCAAGAGAAGCAGCTGGTACATTCTATGTTTTTTCTCATAACTATAAATAGTATCGATTGTTATTGCAATAGCAGAAACATTATCAATAACACTGTCGATATTATACATTAATTTCGATATTTTCGGCAACACTATCGGGCGAGACGGGACAGTGGGCGGGGCGTGCAACGTGTGCTTCCCTCCCCGTACCTCACCCGAAATTCGAATATGAATCGAATTCGAGTGGGTGCACAACCGTACGTACAATTTCTACGGCGGCCAATTCGAGTCGGTTTTGATCCGAAATAAAAACGACCCGAAGTGAGAATTCTTGGTTTGAATACGAATCGAATTTGAACCGTTTACGACTGAGTGCACAAGCGTCCATACAACCACTAGGAAGGCCAATTTGAGTCAGAATCGGATTTGATTTGAATATGATTCGGATTCGGTGCAGTGCACAAGCGTCCATAAACACAAATTAAAAGAATTGCTGTTTTCAAATTTATCTATGAACTTGAAAACTAAAATTAAATTATTACTTAATAAAATAACACTATGTCCTAATGTGAGGAATTGTAATCACTGGGCTTCATCATCATCATCAGGTCTTTTTTAGTCTCCACTGCAGGAGCGTGACCCTCTCTGTGCTACCAGAGCCATCTTAATCAGAGCAGTCAGAGGATTTGGCCTACACTCTTCACGCTAGCCAGACGGGTTGAAAAGGTCTAATTCATGTTATAAGCTTTGGTCAGCTTGTGTTTCCTAAGTCGCCTTCTACGACATCCACGGGAAGACCTGGAGTGGGCCTATCTACTCTGCCGGGAACCACACGGCTAGAATTACTGGTCTTGACCACTCGTAATTTTCTTCGCATTATGATCAAATTTCCAAACAGGTGTTTGGAAACACTCGCGCAAATCATTTGTTGTGCGACTCACGAATTCAAATATAGCACTCCTACTCCTTTGTTTTATAGCAGAGTTTAAGGCAAAGATATTAAAATTAATCTAGAATGACTACAATTAATAATCTTAAAAAAAAACAACATTCAAAATTAAACTTAATGCGACGTATATAAAGTTTATATTTCCATAACGCTTATGATGAAATACCTAACGTTCCGAAAAATCGTACCGTAAACTGACAGTGCAATAGACTATTAAGGCCCACATACAACTTGTATCTTTTTTGGAACGGCTTTTCCATTTCGTAGGCATTCTAGATTGTTTATAATTAACTTAGTTTAAAGTCTTGTAATTTGTAATAGACAAGTGTGAAGCCATTAATAAAAAAAAATAAAAAAAGGGGTTTAGCAATTGTTACATGACAGGTATCCGTAATGCTTTTTGCCTGTTCTTTTTGTTGGCTGAAATATCGATATAGGCACCAATCGACAAATTCCCAACACTACAACAATGCAGTCCAGTGCGCTGAGTCAATCCTGGCACCACGCCAAAGAGCTTGGACGTATGCAGTACTGAAAAAAGTGGTTGTTAACTTTCTATGTAGGAAGGTAGGACCTAACTATAGCTTTACTTAAAGTTCAAATAATTAAAAACTTAGTAATAAAAATAAAACTAAGTAACACACTTCCACTGCTGATAACGCACCGTATGTGTTTTCCTCTTTGGAAAAACACACACGTTGCATTTTTCAGCAGTGGAAGTGTTAAGGCCGTACCTGATTTTTCCGATGTCCAGTGCTGCACCCATTTAAAATAAATCATTTCAAAGAAAACGGAGTCCTAGACTTGGTAGTAGTAAAATTTTAAATGATGTCTCCGTTTTCTTCGAAATTATTTATTTTAAATGGGCAGCATTGGACTCCGGGAAATTCAGGTACGGCCTTAATAAAAAAGAGATGAACATTTTGAAAACGCTTTAATATTTTTCTGTTGTTAGGAATATCATTCTTCTTTATCATAAATAATTAAATGTTAAAAATAAAACCTATTTCATTTTTTTTGAGGAGTTTCTTCCATATCTCCAAATTCTTCATCATGATGCAGCCATGATTGAATTCACAAATGAACATGGGACCGACGGACTTGGTACTAAAAAGCTTTTAAAATAAAAAAGAATCAAACGGGTAACAAACGCACAAAAAAAAGGTTAAGTGAGAGTGGTACTCGTACACGAAGGGTTCCGTACCTCCGTACAATGTTTTAGTTGTGGTAGAGTCACGCTACCGGCAAAACTCAGTTTTGCTAGTAGCATGAATGGGCTGGCTCGTCCGGGGAATTATCACACTCTCGCAGAAAATCGACGTCTGAGTAGTAGCTTCACCGCTTCTATGCTTCGTTCGGTGAGTGAGAGAGCCCGAGCCCCCTCCCTCTCCCCTCCCTCTCCTTTTCCCCCTACCCCTTCCCCCTCCCCCCGGGAAGGGCCGGGAAAGGCCGGTAACGCTTTTGTTACACCTCTGGTGTTGCAGTTGTCCATGGGCAGCGGTGATCACTTACCATCAGGTGACCCGCTTGTTCGTTTGCCGTCCTATGACATTAAAAAAAATATATAAAACGCTGAAAAAACACGTTTCTTTTAACTTTATTTTATTTTTGGTACCTATTTGTTGTTATAGCCTTCACAGTCGTCATAATACTGTATAGGTACATAACATAATAGGTGAAAATTTCAAGAGATAGAACCCTGTCATAGATTATTATTAATATGTGCCCTGTGCTAATGACTAGGCATGCCCACTATCCCGATTTAATCGGGGTGTCCTGCCTGATTATAGGCCCATGTGTCCCAGGTCCAGAGTTGGGCATTAATCAATTAAAATTTCAATTTACTAATTAATTTTTTTAATTGCACGTTACTATTTATTTATTTGGATTAATCTGTATTAGTTGTACTTTGCTAATAAATAAACTGCAATTAAATTATTTTTAAAAGAGAATTAAAGTTAACAATTATCATGCAACTTTCCCAGACGAACATAGGTATATCCAAATACAGGTTGACATTTTAACCACCAGCCAAATTTTCGGAACTAGTTCAGTCCATGATACTGTACTGTACTTTGCTAATAAATAAACTGCAATTAAATTATTTTTAAAAGAGAATTAAAGTTAACAATTATCATGCAACTTTCCCAGACGAACATAGGTATATCCAAATACAGGTTGACATTTTAACCACCAGCCAAATTTTCGGAACTAGTTCAGTCCATGATACTGAAACTTTCTATAAAAAAGGTAACTATCGATAAAAATTTTTCGTTCTCCCGAACAAAATCCGTTTGACTAAGCGCTGATTTGTATGTAAAGTCGAATTTTAATTTTAGTATTTCGTCGTTTGTTTTTATGGAAATTAGTTCAAAATTAGTATCATGGACTGAACTTGCTCCAAAAATTTGGCTAGTGGTTAAAAAGTCAGCCTGTACCTATATATGATAATAATAAGTTTTAATTGTTAGTTTTTAATTGCTAACACTAACAATTCATTAATTGTTAGTTGCGAGTTTTCACAATTACAACTAATTAATTGTAAGTTGAAAATTTCCGCAGTTACAACTAATTAATCGTTAACGGCTTGTTAATTTAATTTTGCCCAACACTGTCCGGGTCCCGACCACAGTACTGCTGACGATTACATAATTAATAATAAAAATCTTTTGAAATGCGCCATATCCCAAAATAAATATTCTTTTCAAAACCAAAATTAAACGTATTTGTATCTACCATACCACAGACTATGGATCAAGATAGACCAGGCGACACAGCCTCTGTATGAATTTGCGTGTTGATCGACTTCATTTAGGATCGTTCGACATTGAGCTCTCTACTGTAAAATACCTAAATCTGCCGTTTTGAGCCGTAGACACACGTCGTAAAACGTTGGAGGAAGTATTAAGGCGACGTGAGTTCACAATTTGCAATACTGTGCGTGTTTTTGAAAAATCACTGTTATTAAACTACTACAGTTTATTCCACAAAAAATGAACATAAAAATCTTAACGATTTTCTACAGACGGCTACAATAGCCAAAATACGATTGATCATTGGCTCGATAGAAAAATCACAAACATGCCTCTAATTTGCCTAAATTTGCCTTTATAATACATATTACTATTTTATCAGCTTTTTATATAAAATTTATACTTGGCTACAAAAAAAATTATAAATGTAATACAAAAAAAAAACACTGCGAAATATCGTCGAGCACGTCGTATCGTCGTATTATATTTATAATTTTTTTTGTAGTCAAAACGGATTGCTATTAGATAATACATTTTTTGGTATAAGTTTCATATAAAAAGGTGATTGTATAAAATAGTAATATGTATTATAAAGGCAAATTTAGACAAATTAGAGGTATGTTTGTAATTTTTTTGTATCGACCCAAAAATGCTCAATCGTGTTTTGGCTATTGTGGGTGTCTGATGAAAATACTTAAGATTTTTAAGTAAATTTTTTGAGGAATAAATTGTAGTAGATTAATAACAGTGATTGTTCAAAAACACGCACGGTATTGCAAATTTTGAACCCACGTCACCTTAAAAAAGATTCCTTCCGTTTGTAACAGAATTTCTTATTAAATATTGTATTGAAAATTGGCACGCCAGGTTTTTATACAAATTTAAGGACTTCCTTTATCTAGTACCTAACCTACAGATTTGGGAGATTTGGCAACCCTACCTGTGAGTCCTGCCTGTGAAAGACGGACGGACAGACACGGTAAAAACGGGACATTCTCAAGAACATAGAAGGCTCAAATTGCAAAAAATCTGCTTTTTAATAAAACGCAATTTGACATAGATGATGGCGCCATTACATTTTTGCCAATTGACACGTGTATAACCATCTTCTATGACCTATGACTTACAATGTCTAAATCGGAAAGTAATTTTATCTGTCAAGTCAGGTCGAAGTGCCAGTGTCAATGTCAGTCAATCGTCAACGTTTGTGATGCACGAATTTTCAAAATAATCAAGAAAATAATCAAATCAAAAGTCGAAACAATTCTGTAGGTGTTTTAATTCTATTTTGCGTCTTATATTATCTTTCTCAATTTATGAATACAGATAAACACAAGTGGAATAGTTCTAATACAGATCATCAAGAGAAATGATAAGATTCATCTGCAAAAAGCAATCACAACTTCTACAGCATTTTATGCATTATTCTCTCTAAAAACATGGAAAACATACAAAAGAATCCTCTGAAACTATACATACAAGACATTTACCGTGCCAGGCAGACAGAAAACAAGTACATCCACGAAATATTCGGTTTAAACTTCAAAAACGTGATGATACATGGCACCATAACTTCAGTGTATAATTCAACAGACTCAGCAACAAATCTTGAAGTCAGTGACCCTACAGGAACGGTGAATGTGTATTATAGTTTCTATAAATCCAATTCAAGTTTACCTAAAAAGGCTCTGCAAGACTTGAAAAACAATTATGTGCGCGCTTCAAAATTCGGCGATCCAAACATTCAAATAATGAGTCGCGTGATGGAAGGAGTCATAGAGAAAAACTCGCATTTTTTAAAAGAAGGAGACTTTGTCAGTATAGTTGGTGATATCTTTGTGGACAGTTTGAAGAATGCTAGGATGGTTTCTGCATATTCTTGTGAGAAAACTCAAGTGGAGTATGATATTGTTTGGATGGAAGAGCTTAGGTATTTGTATGATAAGTTTTATTTGGTAAGATAAGAATAAAGTAGCGGAAACTAATGTAGTTTTGCTCGGTTTTATGGTATCTCCCAAATTCCCAGTCCGGAGCCCGTTTAGGGACTTCCAGACTGACCAGGATCTCCACCCAATGGAAGTTTCTCAGCAGGTGGAATGTGAGATAGTAAAGGAGGGTATCTTTTTTTTCACCAAGAATCAACAAGATGCAAAGAGGAAAAGACTGATATAGGTTTTATCTGTTTATTTATTATTATTACTTACACTATCTTAAACAGGTTTCCCCAAGACAATAGCAAAGTCACATGCATTATATATATTTTTATATTATAATATATTTATACATATATTATACAAATAAAATAAAACTGCCTTTGTGAATTCCATCAATGAACAGCTGAACAGGTCAATGTTTAACATGTGCAGGGTTTGGGTAAGCGGCGCCATTTTCAGGATATTCTTTCTGCTCCGTGGTATCGCGAACAGCAGAGATTTTATCCTTCGCCACACGTACCGGTTTGGCACGCTCGTACTAACCACTGCAACACAGCTTGGTTGGAGATCCGACCCCTGAATACGCTGAATAAATATATCGCTAAGCTCAGACTTCGTCTAACTTCTAGCGTATTGTACCCCACCATGCCGAGAACAAAGAGTGTTGGATACATTACCACAGAATACAGTAAGAGTAAACAGAAGGGACTCTTCTAAGGTATGCGCAATATACGTCCCAGTTCCCCGCACCCGCACCTCTCCCCCGGTTCTTGACAGCCAACGTGAGAAATCGAGGCGAAAACGGGGGAGAGGTGCGGGGACGGGGAACGGGGACGCCTGGGTGACGCATATTGCGCGTACCTTAGGAGTGTCCGGCCTGTGACATTACTGGGTAAAATGGATAAACACCATGTAGTTTAAAGTACAGGAATCTTATAAATTTGTTCTGTATTTGTTCAACCATAAACTTATATTTAGTCTCATGTGGCGACCAAATTATGGCATTGCATTCCAAGTGGCTTTTAACTAGTTACTACTAGTACTAATTATCATTAAATATAGCACATTCCAATCACATTTATTTATATAATGTATGTATGTAGAATACTAAAATTATTTGAAGGGTTAATTCAGTCCATGATACTGAACAACTTTCCCCAAGGATAAGCCTGCCATCCGTCCAGGTTTCCCTGGATTTGTCATAGTTTAAAGGGCGTCCAGGAAGCATCCATGTAGAATTCTTTCTTTGAAATGTCCGGGGATTTTGAAATTTTTATCCGGAGGCTGTAGGGTGATTGCAGGCCTACCCAAGGAACACATATCGAAATATGAAAAATAATTTCTGGCTTTCCATACAAACTCGGATCAGCTGATCGGATTCAAAAATTATTTTTAATATTTCAATATGTTCCTTGGGGAAAGTTGTTCAGTATCATGGACTGAATTCATCCTTAAAATAGTTTCAGTATATTTTGTTGGACCCAGTATATTCATTCACTAAAACCAACCAGCAGGGTTACTCCAAAAGCGGTACGCATTTCAGTGTCAAGCAACATTAAGCGTTAATACATAATGACAAAGTCTAATTTAGTTTGACATAGAAATAGGATGTCACTATTGGAGATCCTATTTCTATGTCCCCTGTTTTATAGTGCCCATACTCTAACGTAATCCACCTGTAGAGAGGTATCTTGGCCATCATCAACGTCCAAATTCCATGTGGGTAACCAGTCAACTCTGGCATCCCAGAAATCAGTAGCCGCCTGAAAAAAAGAAAATATTTATATCATTTACTTAGTAAGTAGTAGAAGTAGTTACTTATCTAAATTAAAAATATGTGATGAAACCATCGAAATATAATTCTCTAGAAACCTAACGCTCCTACATTCACCGCTTCGATTCTGATTCCATTTACGCAAACAAACGAACAGTAATTACAACGAAAAACTCGAACGCACACATTGACAAAGATGCATGCGATTGGTCGCGCAAGGACACGCGTCGTCGTCGGTCGGGTGGGGCAGTCAACGCAATGAGCGGTGAGATACAACGCGCGGATGGGGTGAGATACAACGCGCGGATGGTACCTATTATGCAGTACGCTACGCTAAAATAAATAACCCTGTTTACGTGAGAATTATTGTTCGTAGGTTGAAACATTTCGCCACGAGTTAGATTCGAACTCACGCCCCTCACATCTGTACTGTGAGTGCACTTCTAATTGTGCTAACGTGACTTCGAATCACCCTGACGAATTTCCTCATCACATTTATTACGTATGTATTTAAAGCGTGCGTATTTCTTTGCTACCCACTATTTACAAGTGTGGAATTCAACTTAATTCATATTAGATGAATTGAAAGTCGATTAAAGTGAAGATGGCTTTATTTTAATTAGTGATCTATAATGTATTGCATGTAATGCATTTATATAAAGCAATAATCCTGTATAAATCAATAAGTAGAGTGGGTAAAATTAAAAACAAAATTAATATCTAATAGGTAGGTACTATCTGCTTGTATTGGGCTGATTATTTATTTATTTATTTAAACTTTATTTCACATAAAAAGTGTACAAATGGCGGACTTAACGCCTTATGGGGTTCTCTGCCAGTCAACCATTGGACCAAGTCGAGAAATAATTTGGGTGGTGCGACAGAGCGTGTAAACAAAATTGAAAAGTATCTATAAATACCTACAAGAATAAGTCAAAAATATACATATGTATTAATTTAAAATAAATATATACCAATACAATAATAACTATAGGTAAAATAAATATACAAAATATATAATTAGGTAAATGTAATACATAAAGAACTAATTTTATTTGTATATCTCCTTTGAAATATTGCACCTCACCTGTAACATATCTAAATTTCTTTTGTATCCATACTACCCTAAGGTTGCCTGGAAGAGATTGCTGTGCGATAAGGCCGCCTTTTGTATGCTAAAATTTATCTCTATTATTTATGTATAATTTGTTAAATTGTGTGCAATAAAGAGTAAAATAAATAAATAATATATATGTGTACGGATGAATAAATACATTTATGCTTATTTATGGTTTAAACGTGCTTAGTAGTTATATTATATCCAAGTGATTTTTTATCAAGATTGTTTAAACCAAATGGGTATATCCCATTTTTCCCCAGTGGGGACAAATGGGTCAATTTTTGGTTTCGTATTTCGATTGTAACCACTGCGTTGTCCCTACTGGAGATGAATGGGAATAACTATTATTTTACAGTTCCATTTGTCCTCAGTGGAGACGAATGGGACTTATCGTTTTATTTAATTAGTTTAATTCAATTCTCCCTCCCCTCGCCCTATTTTCCATCTATCCTAAAAATATTTTTTTCTATTTAAAATAACTTGGGACGAAACAATATCTGTCTCATTTGCCACCACTGGGGATCAAATGGGACTCAAAACGCAAATTTACCATTCATCACCACTGGGGACAAATGAAAATTTTAGTGGAAGTCAGTGCCATTCATTACCACTTGAGATGAATGGAACTGTAAAATAATAGGTACTCATTGTCATTCGTCCCCAGTGGGGACGTCCCCACTGAACGTTGCGCGATATGCTATAACAAATTTGAATGAATTCAAAAAATGCATGACATTTCCCTAGAGAAAATTGACTAGGTACGTGACTTACCAAAGTACAACCAGAGCTATATATACTAGCCAGAGAATTTGGCCTACACTCTCAAGGCTGGCCAGACAGGTTGGTGAGGTCTCATTGATGTTTATAAGCATTTTTCAGCTTGTGTTTCCTAAGTCGTGTTCTACGACATCCACGGGAAGATTTGGAGTAGTCCTATTTCTACTCTGCCGGGAACTACACTGCAAAAAAGAAAGAAGACTTACCGTAGGCGAATCGTTCTTCCACGGCTTGGGTGTGGGGTAGTCGGCGTCGTCAGGAAAGTAGCCGCTGGTACCGCCGACGGCCACGTTTATTAAGATGTAGAACTAGAAAAGTGCCTAATTATTATATGTTACGCTCTTGAGCGAAATAATAGGCCATAACGCGTTGTGGCTAATGCAAAACGGCCACGACGCGAAATTCGTGTCGTGGTCCTTCAAAACGCTCACGACGCGTGGCAATCACAGAACAACTACAACGCGTCGTGAGCGTTATGATAAGGCCACGGCACGAATTTTGCGTCGTGGTCGTTATACATTAGCCAGCAGAACTAGTTGAGGCCTATTTTTTTGTTCAATTAGCGTAACATATAACGTATACATATTATCACGGCTATTTCCTATGGGTGATCCTTGCAAACCTCTTACGTCTCCTCAACACATTATTCATGCATGCTCTCCGGTTTTGGTTCATCAAGTCTTTTTTTTTGTCCACTGCAGGAGCACGACCCTCTCTGTACTACCAGAGCCATATATTAGCCAAAGCAAGCAGAGGATTTAGCCTACACTCTCCATACTGGCCAGACGGGTTGGAGAGGTCTCATTGATGTTTATAAGCTTTGTTTAGCTTGTGTTTCCTAAATTGCCTTTTACGATATCCACCGGAAGACTTGAAGTGGTCTTTTCTCCTCTGCCGGGAACACGGCACTCCGGTGTTGGGTAAGTACTCCTTACTTCACCTTTCTTAGGAACATCTGCAATTTGGTCGCAGAAAGTTCGATGAGGTCAACCCGGTCCGGTTCTCCCACAATTTTTTTAAATATATAAATATAGAACGTTATTTTTGGAGGCTTTTGAAATGTGGTGCTGGGGACGTATGGACGTATATTGATGATGATGATTTTTGTAGGACATAACCCCTTACCTTTTGGTCAAACGGCGCCATCTTGCTCCCATACCTCCAGGGGTTCAAAATGTTGGGGTTTTTGTTAAAACCGCCGTACTCCCAGAAGCCTCCGTCCCCAGGGTCCACACGCCCAAGTTTGACGTCGTCAATACTGAATTTAATGGAATCTGGGGACAGAAATATCAGAGTAATTCTTCAGCGTTTTAAAAAATTGTACGGAGGTACGGAACCCTTCATGAACGAGTCCGACTCGCACTTGACCGTTTTTTAGTGTATACCCTCTGCTTCAAGCACGGGCAACTTCATATTTAATCATCTCCAAAGACGATACGCAACTACGCATGTCATGACAATGTGGAAAATCCTTACCCGGCGTCCATTCCAGTTGGTACCGATGGAAATCTTCGTTCCAACCCGAGTCGCGTATCCAATTCCAGTTCGTCCTTGCCCATCCATTCAGCCCAGGGTAAGGTCCATAGTGTAGAGTAGACCCGGCTTTTTGAACTCCGATAGGGCGCTCGTTGATAGTCATGTTGCGGTTACCACGGGATTCCATTATGTCGATTTCTCCAGAAGACGGCCACGTTCCGTACGCGTTGTATGTTGGCTTCATCCAGATAGCTAGAAGAAAAAACATAAGTATTTCCATACACATGACCTACTATCACTATAATGAAATGATAGCTAATGTGTATGGACTATATTACTAATTTAAACAAATAAGAATATATAATTATTAATATTTTTTCAAATCAATAAACCGACTTCAACACCAGAAAAGATAAAAATTCAAACAATCGTATACTTAGACGACATATTTTTCAAGTTATTTTCGTTTAAAAATAAACCATACAACCGATTTTAATAAAATTTCAATGGGACCACCTGAAAAGCCTTTCAAACAAAATTATTATAATTAATTAAATAATTTGCCAAATCGGTCCGGGCGTCTTCGAGAAATCGGGGATCATAAATAACAAATAAAATAAAAAATCCGATAAATTGATAACCTCCTCCTTTTATGAAATCGGTTAATAATTTATGTGTCGAATTGCAGGTATCGCAAACAGATTATTTTACTATTTTACAAAAAATAACAAAAAGTAATAGAAAAAGAAGTGTGTACTTATAAAAATTTATAATAGATTGCAAAGTCGAGTTTGCAACAATCACGTCTTTGGGGCAGACAGAGCATTTTAGGTCTTGCAGCTCTAAGCAGACAGGCAAGACCAAAAGGCCACTTTTAGTGTGATGGTGGGCGAGAAGGTCGAAAAAGCCTGCTTCGTGTGGTTAGACATAGATTTATTTGATCTAGAAAAACACACATTATACACATTAAGAAACATTCACAATTTTAAAACACACTAAGAAGAAACCAACAAACAAAGATTTTTTTATATGTGCGTTTCATTCATCAGATCAAATGGGCTGTGGCTAAGTGTATAATTTACATAAACAAAATATGAGTAAAACACTGATATTCTGCCACACCTGTGATTTGATGGTTCGACCCTTACCTGGCCAAAGCCAATCACCAGCAGGTATTTTGGCGCGAACCTCGACTCGTCCGTAGCGGAAACTGAATGAGTTGACGGTGCGGATCCTAGCACTCTTGATGGGGTTGAGGACGTTCAAGGGGCTGCCGTCGCGCTCGCAGCCCTGCCATTTTGGATTCGTGCATCTATGATTATAAAAAAAAATTATCGATATGAAACCGATAATACAAGCTTTTATTGAGAGGCGTATGTGAGCCCAAACATGAAACATCGTTTTATTACAAAGTTCCTATAGCCATCTTCCGGCTCCATCATCAGATCAGCTTGAGACAAAAAGTAGGTCTGTTTGAAACACACACAGGCGTGGATTGCTTAGGGCATCAAGTAGTCTTAATCTGGCACTGACTAGTGGTCAGACAGTCCTGAACTAGGTTAATGTTTGAAATCGCTTGATGCAGGCTGTTTTGCAAATACTTCGGAGAAGCTTATGTTCAGCAGTGGACGTCGAGCAGGTGAAATAATGAGGTCAAATGGCGACCACGTTACTGACAAGCGCAGCGTACGACACCAACTTACTATAAGTGGGCAGACAGTCTAAGATTATTCTTTGAAAATGCTGGATACAGACTGTTTTGGAAATCCATGGAAGAGGTTTAGAGGTCAATGTCCATTAGAAGATTTCCTGCGGTTGAAATGATGGAATGTGATGTACTTAGAATTTGCCCCTCGTAAAAAGTCTGACTCCTTTTTGCATCCCTTACCCCCTCCCTCCCGCTCGCCAGAAATAACTGGGGTGCCTTAAGTAGTATGTGCGACTAAAAATAATCCTGGCGCCGCCCATGGGTGGGACGATATGAAAAGTGAAAGACTTGCCTGTCGGCTGGCGCACCACCTTCTATGTTTAGGTATCCCCTGCTGAGGAATGGTATTCCAAACTGGTCGGATGTCAAGGACGGCCGAATGAAGAGGAGGCCGCTGTGCGCAAAGGAGTTTGTTCGGTTATTGCTGTAGTACTCGAATTCTCCGTTCTGAAAAACATCATGTTTTTTTCTTCCTTTTTGCTTTTTTTATGGGGCCAATAGAGCCTTGTCTTAATACTCATATGCTACTCCGAGAAATGGTGGGCGGAAAGGTTCTTAAATGACGATGACGTACCGACAACGAATTTTAAACCATAAGTGAGCAGATGACCTGAGCAAAGACTTAAAAACGCTAGATACAGGCTGTTTTGAATATCCTTAGGGGTAGCCAAGGAACAGCTAAATATAATTTTTGGAGCTGTAATGGTAATACAGCCTAGATACACTATCACGTCTTAATCCCAAATACCTCGTCATTTTTTAGGGTTCTGTAGCTCAAAAGGTAAAAACGGAACCCTTAAAGTCACTCACTTGTCTGTTTGAAACTACTGGACCGATTGTGTTGAAAAATTATGTAAGTCAGTGACTCAAATACAGACGTATAACGTAAATTATATAAATAAACAAATAAATGAATTTCAAATATGGGGGTAAATGAGACATGAAATATAAAGCGGCCAAGTGCGAGTCGGACTCGCACATTAAGGGTTCCGTAGCAGCAAGTAACATAATATAAAAGTTCTAAAGGTAAATTGCTGTTACGATTTATGACGTATGAAAAAAAAACTACTTACTAGATCTAGTTCAAACCAATTTTCGGTGGAAGTTGGTACATCATATATTTTTTTTTTAGTTTTATAATTCTCTTATTTTAGAAGTTACAAGGGGGGGACACATTTGAGTAGGGATATAGTGCGCGCTAGTAACCGGACGCGTATCACTACGCTTGCGAATTTTTGATTCGAATTTCGCGCGGCATTAGCCGCTGCTCGTCGTCGCCATGAGTTCTAAAATACTCGTGGTCAACGGACTATTGGCCTTTCTGGAGAAACAGCTGGACTGCATGGATGAAGTGAGCGTCACGCAGATCTGCACCAGCAACTGGAAGGAAGAAGAAATCCGCAGCGCGAAAGTGCTGATGTACGAGTCGCTCGGAATGATCGACCGAATGCCGTCTCGCAGAAGAGATGAAAAGGGAGAGCGCAGTCTTCAAGACATCATTAAGTTGTTTAAGGAGACCGATCCTGACGAGTGGCCCATGGCGTTTGTTGTGTCTGCCCAAGGGCTGCATTCCCTTCCGCCCGTGAGTTTCGATCACGTTGACGTCACCAGACTTTTGAAGGACATCACGTTGCTGAAATCTAGTCTGGCCAACCTGCAGCTTAAGTTTGAGGCATCTCAATCTACCATCAATAATTTACGTACGGAAATTATTGAATTAAAAACCAATAAATCCGTATGTAGGTCACCTGATGCCTCGAACAACGACCCGTGCCGTGATGCACCCAATGCAAGTTTCGCGTCAGCGAAATTCGACTCGCCGGTCAACGCCATCGTTGTCGACCGTCTTGTGTCACCCCGCCCCGCGCCGCGTGCGTCACCTGCACCCGTGGTGACAAATGTGAGCACGCCAACACCTCGTGCTTACGCGACTGCTGCAAGCCAACCTCCCAGGAAACAGCAGTTACCTCAACGCAAGATGGAGGTGGTTCCAAAAAAAGGACCTACTCCCGTATCAGCTCCTCAAAAGGGGCCTACTGACCAGGATGGCTTCATCAAGGTGGAACGGAAGAGGAAGAAGCCCAGTCCATGTCAAAACAAGTGCGGTACTGCGCTCAGTGGACCAAATATGCTCCTGCGTGCTGCCGTGCCTACGACCATGCTCTATGTGTCTCGCTTACATCACTCCACTAAGATCGAGGAGTTGGTGGAGTACATAAGAGTAAAGACTCATTACACCCTGAGGGTCGTAAAATTAGAATCGCGACACAGCGTGAATTTTAATTCGTATGTGGTGCGAGTTCCAACTGCTCAGCTGGCGACCTTCACCAAGGAAGATTTCTGGCCGAAGGGTGTCGTGTTCCGGAGATATTGCGGGCGGTTACCTGACACCAGTACACAGTGCAATGCGTCACAAAAACAATAAATAGTTTTAATTTTACTTTTTACAATTTATATGTATGTATGTTAGTTTTTAAGGTATATATTATATGGGCCTTGTTTGTAAACCATGTTTGTAAACTTAGTTGCCTGAAATAAACGGATATTATTATATTATTATTATTATTATTATTATTTCACCACTTTGGAAGTGTCTCTCGCGCAAATTATTCAGTTTAGAAAAAAAATATATTTGAAACTTCAATATCATTTTTGAAGACCTATCTATAGATACCACACACGTATAGGTGGATAAAAAAAATTGAGTTTCAGTTCTAAGTATGGGGAACCCCCAAAATTTATTGTTTTTTTTTCTATTTTTGTGTGAAAATCTAAATGCGGTTCACAGAATACATCTACGTACCAAGTTTCAACAATATAATTCTTATAGTTTCGGAAAAAGTAGCTGTGACATACGGACGGACAGACAGACATGATGAATCTATAAGGGTTCCGTTTTTTGCCATTTGGCTACGGAACCCTAAAAAGATCAATTACATATGAAATAAAGAAGCTTTTTATGAAAATTTTAAATATGAAAATTTTTAGAACGGTATTTTTGAAGCCCTTGCCTCTGTCTCATTCGTCCCCAGTGGGGACCACGCAGTGGTGACAATCGAAACTCAAAATCAAAAATTGTCCCATTTGTCCCCAATAAGGACGAATGGGATATACCCTTGAATCGAAATAAACTTATTTATATACTTACGTCGCCGCCCGCGAGTGTGTTCTCATGCTGCCATATCTCCAGATCGAAATCGTCGAAATCATCAGCAAAGATCAAGGCTCCAGAGCAGACGGTTATCGGTGCGTGTGTACCGCTCACAGTGGTCGCACTAGGAATGCAAGATGAACCATAAGAAGCCAGAGACACCACAGCCAACAATGTCGCCCACATTTTCCTGTAAACAGGAAAAAAAACCAGTAGATTGCGAGTCGGATTCGTACATGAAGAATTCCGTACATCCGTACTTACCTACAATGTTTTAAAACGCTATTGTTTAAGGCGACGTGGGTTCACAATTTGCAATACTGTGCGTGTTTTTGAAAAATCACTGTTATTAAACTACTACAGTTTATTCCACAAAAAATTTACATAAAAATCTTGAGGATTTTCTACAGACACCCACAATAGCCAAAACACGATTAAGCATTTTTGGCTCGATAGAAAAAAATCACAAACATACCTCTTATTTGCCTAAATTTGCCTTTATTATATATATTACTTTTTATACAATTAATTTTGACGTGACAACGTCTTATAAATTGGTTAGCCGGGTGACACTTCAAGAAACTGCGTTACGCTCCGCTCACGTTATGCGCTCACAATGAGAGCGAGTGAGAGGCACGCGTGCGAGAGAGACAGACATAAAAAGTGAAAGGCAAAGTCGTTGTCACGTAAAACTTTCGCCCGTATACCGACTTTACAGGCAACCAATTTTTTTATATGAAAAATATACCAAAAAATGTTTTATCTAAATATCTATCCGTTGTGGCTACAAAAAAAATTATAAATATAATATAAAAAAAATAATATATAAAAACAGTGAAATATTCGCCGAAAGGGAAGAAAGAAAAGAAGCACGGCTCCGGGGAGCCGTGCTCGACGATATTTCAGTGTTTTATTTATTATTATTTTTTGTATATTTAATTATAATATTAGTCATAGAAAATCTCATAATATATAATACCTAAAGTTAGCTAAAACTAGAAACAACCTAAAACTAAAAACCTTAAAAAATATAATATAATAACTAAAATATATTATTAAAAGGAGTCCCTTTAGGCAAGGTGCAAGGTTTTTTGTATTATATTTATATTTTTTTTTGTAGCCAAAACGGATAGATTTTTAGATAATACATTTTTTTGTATAATTTTCATATAAAAAGGTGATTGTATAAAATAGTAATATGACATAAAGGCAAATTTAGAGGTATGTTTGTGATTTTTTTCTATGAGCCAAAAATGCTCAATCGTGTTTTGGCTATTGTGGATGTCTGACGAAAATACTTAAGATTTTTATGTAATTTTTTTGAGGAATAAATTGTAGTAGATTAATAACAGTGATTTTTCAAAAACACGCACGGTATTGCAAATTGTGAACCCACGTCACCTTAAGTACCTACTTATACTGTACATATTTTTGAATAATATTTACTTACATGTGTTTTTGGTGCAATAAAGTGTTACTTAGGTAAGTACCTAAGTAGGTACTTACTTTCTTGTATGACGACCCTCTTTAATTTGGGATATTATTAATTGCACATCTAATAAATAATCACCCATCAATTTAATCTCATCATTTATATACTTTTTTACATCAAATAAATCAACAATCTTATCATAAGTACTGATTGCACAGCAAATAAATACTGACTGCACATCAAATTTATTAGGTTAGGGCAAACCTATAGGTTAGGTTATGTTAGAACTGCGACCAACACACGCACGAGCCGAGCGAGCGAAGCGAGCGTGCCGCGGCAGCGGCCGGCGAGTGCTAGGAAAGTTCTATCCATTTTACTGCGCCACAAATATAAATTGCAGTTTGTTTAGTAATATTTTCAGTTGAGTATTTTGCTGTGTAATCAGTAATTTTGATTTGCGTTTAAATACTACCCCTTTAATTTTAAATTATTTTATTTTTCAGACATAGGAGTCTCAATAATGCAAATTTTAATATATACCTACCAACTAACACTGATTTATTATTTCTAATTAAAAAACATAGGACTTACATATTATATTTTTGTAATATTTTAATTTACATTTTGAGTGCAATAAATAAAAATTAAATACCTAGGTTATTATAAGCAACTTACCTGGCCAACATCTGAAAGGGGACTGACTGACATGTAAAATGGGTTTTATTTATTTAGGTACATACATCCGTTTACAAATTTTGCACACGACGAGGATGAAAGCTGGTACAAATAGTACCCAGAAATGAAATCAAAAGAAACAACAAGATTTTTAAAAGTACCTATGCATCTAATGCCCTTTATTACTGAGTAGAAAATTGTATCTCCTTTGGCAACGCGCAATGGATGATTACGACTTTGTAAAAGTCGAAACTTTGGTCACTGAAAAATTAACCTTATTTCCATAGATTCAATGTTTGAACCTGAATAAGTTAAGAACGTATTGTCTCAAAAAGCAAAATTAAGGTACCTTATAGTCTAATTCGCTTTATTACCTACTAGCAGTCCACCCCGGCTTTGCCCGTGGTACACACATAGCCTATGTCACTCGGGAATAGTGTAGCTTTCCAACGGTGAAAGAATTTTTTAAATCGGCCCAGTACTTTTTGAGCCTATTCATTACAAACATACAAAAATAGGTACAAATCTTTCCTCTTTATAATATTAGTATAGATAGTATAGATATACAATTTTATGCTTTATTATATTACAATGCTACGAGGAGCCATCGCTTGCCTTTAAATTGTATTCCAAGTAGGGATGCAACGATATATCGGGAAACCGATAATATCGATAATATCGACACAAAAATATCGATATCTGTATCAATATGTTAAAATCGTCAATATCGATGTCGGAAAACCAAAAATATCGATTTTTTTTTTTTTTTAACTACCTATATTATATCGTTCCACTGCTGGGCAAAGGTCTCACTTTTCGCTATATTTAATAATAATAATATCGTTTATTTCCATTTAAATTACAAGATTTACAAGCAAAGCTGACAAAAACAAAGTATCTACATCGTGTTAATGAAAGAACGCAAAACCTCTTAGATGGTACCTCAGCTCATGTAACTGAACAACTTTTGTTCACCAACTTTCACGAAACTAAAAAAAATCAGATTTTCATACAAATTGACTCGATCAGTTTGTATGGAAATCCGATTTTTTTTTTATTTCGTGAAAGTTGTTGAACAAAAGTTGTTGAACAAATGTTTGAACCTGAATAAGTTAAGAACGTATTGTCTCAAAAAGCAAAATTAAGGTACCTTATAGTCTAATTCGCTTTATTACCTACTAGCAGTCCACCCCGGCTTTGCCCGTGGTACACACATAGCCTATGTCACTCGGGAATAGTGTAGCTTTCCAACGGTGAAAGAATTTTTTAAATCGGCCCAGTACTTTTTGAGCCTATTCATTACAAACATACAAAAATAGGTACAAATCTTTCCTCTTTATAATATTAGTATAGATAGTATAGATATACAATTTTATGCTTTATTATATTACAATGCTACGAGGAGCCATCGCTTGCCTTTAAATTGTATTCCAAGTAGGGATGCAACGATATATCGGGAAACCGATAATATCGATAATATCGACACAAAAATATCGATATCTGTATCAATATGTTAAAATCGTCAATATCGATGTCGGAAAACCAAAAATATCGATTTTTTTTTTTTTTTAACTACCTATATTATATCGTTCCACTGCTGGGCAAAGGTCTCACTTTTCGCTATATTTAATAATAATAATATCGTTTATTTCCATTTAAATTACAAGATTTACAAGCAAAGCTGACAAAAACAAAGTATCTACATCGTGTTAATGAAAGAACGCAAAACCTCTTAGATGGTACCTCAGCTCATGTAACTGAACAACTTTTGTTCACCAACTTTCACGAAACTAAAAAAAATCAGATTTTCATACAAATTGACTCGATCAGTTTGTATGGAAATCCGATTTTTTTTTTATTTCGTGAAAGTTGTTGAACAAAAGTTGTTCAGTTACATGGTCTGAACTGAGGTAACATCTTAGAGGTTTTGCGTTCTTTCATTAACACGATGTATTTTGTAAAAACATAGAATTTTTTTTAAAAATATTTTAGTGTTATTTATTTTACCTGCTATTACTATCTTAAATCTAATCAGATAAGCTCCTCGCTTAAAAACTGCAAGAGCCCAGCCGTAAAAAATTATTAAAAAAATTGTAGTCTTGAACTGAAGTGCCATTTTAGAATCGCGGAGTCACCTAAACGAATGGTTTGAAAAATGGCACCACTAAACAATCTTATCTGTGGTCTTATTTCTTCGACTTCAGACATGGCTGTATTGCTTTAGTACTTTTGTCTTACCGTAATGGATTAAATTAAAAAATATATGTGATTATCTTTTTAACAAAATAAATATATTTGATCGTAATTTGCTTTTGATTTCCCTTATTTTTACAGAGCTATAAAAATAATGAAAATATCGATAATTATCGCGTGGGCATAGCCGATATATCGGATATCGATAATTACATGCCTTCGATATAAATATCGATATTTATATCGATATTTCAAAAGACTTGCATCCCTAATTCCAAGTACCTACTCTACTGAGGAGTTTTTGGCGGGAAGTCAAGGGGTTCGGTTGGGGTTTGCTTTAAATTATTTTGCAAATTGATTTTAGTGGACTTTATAATATGAAATTGGTGTTGTTTGGTGTTATAAATGCTCATGCTCATGAACAATGTGTAAAATAGTTGAAGTGGACAGTCATAGTACGACTGTAGTGATATTTGTTTTGCGAACTGTGTGGGCGTCTTCGGGCGTCGTCCGCCACTCAGTCGTCTATGAAAACCAGTGGACTCGTACAGATTTGTCGCTAGAAGCTCCCTTGAAGCAGTCAAAGGCCTACACCACTCTTTGATTGTAACTTGTTAGGATTAGGAATAAAGAACAAAATTGAAGATAGGCTATAAAGGACTTGTATCCAGAGCCGTAAAATTATTTAATAAAAAAAATACCTACTCTACTCATGTAGGTATGTTTTATACCTTTGACGCATAAACGTAGTATCTCTAGACGCTTCATAAAAAATAGCAGCAGAATAACTATATCTGCTCTACTCGCACTAATTTGTCCGGCTCATATGAACGAAGCGAGATAGCGCTAGAGTGCATCGCCATCTTGAAATGCCGCGCGCCGTCAGCCGACCGGTTGAAGTACTCACGTTGCCAGCTGGACGTATGCGAGTCAATTGTGTTTTTAACAAAAATTTATAAATCAAGTTGTTTTATCGTTACTGTTTGTGTGGAAACAAGTGCTAAGATGCCTATCCTGTGTTCTGCTCTCGGTTGTTTCAGCCAACAAGGTATTTTGAGCGGAACAGGACAAAAAATATCCTTCCATCGGTAAGTCGTATTAAATACATTCGAGGAAGAAAATGATATTAAGGCTTAATTCGAGTAAAACAGCATGTTGACTTGTAGTTGTGTTCGTTGGTAATTGGCGCAACAAAGTTTCGAATTCATTATTAGTAAAATGAACTCATTTTTATGTTTGTATTCATTGACTGTACCATTTTTGACAACTGAAATACCCTTGAAATTTAATCGTAGTGCTGCACCTAAATAGGTTGCTATCGATAAGTTTATAGGTACTTATTTCCCCATTCTGTGACTAATTTAATGAACGATATAACTATTTTATAATACATAAGTATTCTATTTTAGGTGTACCACATTAGGTATATTGTATTTTGTTTTTATTGCAGATTCCCAAAGGATAAAATTTTGAAAGAAAAATGGGTCAGGAATATCAGACGTGGAGAATGGACTCCTTCTAAATATTTAAGATTGTGTTCACTGCATTTTGAACCCACTTGCTATCGTGAAGGATCAGATCAAAAACTGTTACATTCATATGCATATGTCGCACATTTAGATCTTTTTCATAGGCAGGCATTATTACTTAACCATTTAAACATTCCTTTGTTATTTGGATTAGATTAAATTGTGAACGAAGTCACGTGACAGCTGCTTTGTGAGTCGATTGGAGTTCATGCTGACGATATGTACAATGACAACCGACTTACCCGATGATTCATAAGAAACCCGACTACTCTGCGTGACCGTTCAAATTTAATCGCAATTCAAAGTTTACAGTGATATACATATTTACATAATTACTTCTATGTGTTTTTATACTTTTATGAACGTCTTTTTGTTATATTCTGTTTTTATATATTTTTTTAGTCTTATATGTGACAGATAAAAACGTCGGATGTAAGATAACAGTGCTGTGGTAACATATTAATCTTCATCGCCGTATTTAATTAAGATTCTGACTATTTTTTTCAGATCATAACTACTTACGAAACTTTAATTTTGATTTAAAGTGTATTTAGTAAGTATTAGAAAATAGTAGCGTGTAATAGTTTTAATAAATACTCTTCTCTCACTCGCGAAGTTGGTGTTTGTAAAAAACATTTTTGG
Organism: Acrobasis repandana; assembly: GCA_963576875.1. Classification (NCBI taxonomy): domain Eukaryota; kingdom Metazoa; phylum Arthropoda; class Insecta; order Lepidoptera; family Pyralidae; genus Acrobasis; species Acrobasis repandana. Next base: position 1,178,093 of record OY756241.1, on the reverse strand, counting down.
CAATAAATACAAGTATGAGAAATTCGAGATGTTTTTTTAACAACTAGGACCCATTTCCTTTGGGTTTCCCATAACAAACACCAACTTCGCGAGTGAGTGAAGAGTATTGTCTGCCATTAATTGTCATTATCGATAAATTGCAAATCCCATCATCCCTGCTCTGCCCATCACTAATAGTATACATTAATATAAACAAATTTGTATAGCACAAATGGCGACATGAGGGTTTTAAGTAGTAAGTGTTGCAGTATATCGAACTCTGTCACTCTTATAACATTTCTTATTTGTAAAAAAGAAAAGGCTATAGTGTTTTCCGTTCATTTTTTAAGTTTCCTCTATACATTATTGCTCTGTGCTTTGACGTCACGCAACGCTTTACCAACACACCTGCATAATAAAACCAACCTCATGTCCTTGTGATTTAGTTCAGTTCATACAATACTTTACTGATAGGCTGCTAACTTCGCGCCGCATATAGGTACATGTCATTAACCCATTCAGCAAAACATACAGATATAGTCTTTAAAGTATCGTGATTCGGCACGTTTTCGACTGCACGAATATAATAGACGTTGATAGGCGTTGGGCCTGCGTGCCCAGACATTTGTGTGCAAGCGAAATTGTGCTTTATGTTACACTATCAACAAAGATTTTCGTGTGTAGTTAGTAAATATTATTCTTCATTTCGTGTTGTTCCTTCGCTTACGTCGCGTGACTCGGCCGGTTTTACAGAAAGAAATACGAATTCGGTTTATTTGAGCGCGATCTTTTACATTTCTGTATTAAAAAAGTAGGTAGGTACCTAGTCAAAATAGTGTTGAAAATAATGTCAACTAAAAAAGGAAGATGCTGTGCATTTAAGGGATGTATGTGGCATCAAGGCGATAAGGAGGTGTCGTTTTTTTTACTGCCTACTAATATGGACCAGTAAGTTTTTTTAATATATTTAATTTTAGTATAAAACCTTTAAAACATACAATGGCTATTTAGGTTTTTTTAGATAAACACTTCTTTATGTGAGACATGTGGTTCTTTGGTTTTCTAAATAAAAAAAATCAACAAGCGATGCATGCACGTGGTGTTAAGCTAAATTTGATCTCTATATCAATATATTCAGAGTTTAATTTAATTCAGATTTCATTCACTTTATATGGCCTTAGACACACGGAGCAAGTGCGCTGTGTGCGCAAGTGCATTTTTTTTTGTAAGTATAATTCTTTGTTATTTGGATAATTTACTCATTAAATTCTTACTTACCAGTGTGTTATTTATTACCTACCAGTTACAAGTTCCTATGTAAACTGTATTTGTACCTATTTTTCAGACGCCAAATATGGTTAGAAATAATAGATAGAAAGGACCTTATGGGCAAACCTAATATAGATCGAAGACTTCATGCAGTCTGTTCGGCACATTTTGATCCCGCCAAAATTAACTACGTACCTACATTATCGCCTGATGCGATCCCTTCAAAAAACGTTGTTTATTCGAGTGATAACTATGCAAAAATTACCAAATCTTCTTTTCCAATCGCCAAACCTTTGCCTTCAACATCTGAACCTGGGAGTTTGGATTTCTACCTGAAAGATGTTATTCCTATAACGGACACAAAAAAGAAGAAATTACAGTTTGAGTTAGCAAGAATTAAAAAAGAAGTAAAGGAGGCCGAACTTGAACGACAGAAAAAGAAATTGTTCAAGACGCTGTTCTTTGAAAGGTACTAAAAACGCAGAATAATAATGGAAGTTTTAGTCAAACTGTTATTGATCGAGCGACCAAAGAGAGCGAAGTTCTCAGCAGTGGCGGATTTACAAGTTGACACCAGTAGGCTAATCACTCACAGAAGTCACAGACTGGTAAATCCGTTACTAGATCTCAGTCTACTTGAACAATCTTGTGTTTGTAGGTAGTTAAGTATGTGGACTATATAAGTACTCACCTGTATACGGTAAAGCCTGTTTGTTTGACGACATCTCTAGTATCTGTGGAGCTTCATGAAAGTTGGTATGCGTATAGTTGAATTATAAGTTCATTTACACATAAGCCAAATCGCTCAAGTGGTTGCCGAGATAAGGGGTAAGCAAGTGCACTGCTCCAAGAATTTGTTTCTAGACTTATATTGTTATTATAATTTTAATTAAGTAAATTAGGTAGGTATCTATTTTACTAAGCCTTTTATCATGTAGTTACCCATCTACTTCACTCGTGTAATATGAGAAACAACTTCCTTTGACACAAGTGATGATGACGTTGACATTTGGCCTTACCAAACTGTCAATATGACAACTTGTGTCAAATAAATAAGTCAGCCGCTGGGCAGTGAAGCAGGGTCGGTGTATTGTGATAAAGAAAAATTCTTCGATTCTTGCGTCTAAATATATAGGTAATGACATTTAAATATTACTGCCAGTCTTATATTTACGTTCGTCAGACAACTAGGTACCTATTGGTAAAGAAAACAGGCACCTTGTGTTGAATTTTTTAGGTTAGCAATTTCATAATATTATCATTTTTTTAATTAATTTCAGAAACATGAGTGGCCAAGGTATTTCGTCGCAGGAAATCGAGTCTTTATGCCTGACTCCAGATGCTTCGACAAAGGTACGTAGATACGATACGTGTCTTTATTATGTACGTCTCTTTTTTATCTAATCTGTGCAGCTCATTCGTAGATAAGTATGTTTTGTAACTTTTATTAAGAATTATTTTACAGACCTGATTATGAGTCCTTAAGTTTTTTGTGTCTTTATTCCCTATATATATTTCTTACTAGTTTTAATCAAAGCGGTAGGTGTAGGTCCTTGGATTGTTTCAAGGAAGCTTTTGACGACAAATCTATACTGTCTAGTCCACTGGTTTTCAGCCAATTGAGCGGTGGACAATGCCTTAAGACCTCAGTCGGTCAGCTAAAACAAATATCACTACAGCTGTACTATGACTGTCCGCTTTAACTATGAGTATTTCACATATTGTTCATTAGTATCAGCATTGAGCCTCTTAAATATGTCGGAGAATATGTATGCTTGGGCCAGATAATTTCACACAATGACATGAATACAAAAGAGGCTGGAAAAGTTATTGGGCACATAAAGAAGTCATGAAATCCCCTGACCTTAGCATAGGAATGAAATGTAAGTCTTAAACACCTGCATCCTACCATGCCTGACATATGGATGTGAAACATGGGCACTCTCAAAACTCCAAAGAGATACGCTAGAGCAGTGCCAAAAAGCCATAGAGAGGAGCATGTTTAGTATAAAGAAAAAAGATACATATAGAATACGCAACACAAGAATAAGGAAAGAAACAGGAGTTGTGGACATACAAGTGGATTATTATTATTATTATTATTACTTTCTAAGATAGACCAACTCAAGTGGAGATGGACTGGCCATATGTTGCGTAGTAACCAGGAAAAGTGGAGACAACCTTAACGCAAGGGTATCAGAGAGACGGAAAGAGAAACAGGGGAAGACAATATATAAGATGGGAGGACGAGCTGAAACTCACTGCTGGCCCTAATTGGAGAAGAGTTGGCAGAGGTAGAAAGCAGTGGAAATGGTTGGTGTAGGCCTTTGCCAAGAGGCACACTGGACTCGGAGACATCCTATAAGAATCCAATATAACCCAAGAGCTCAGGATAAAGGGCTAATACAATACAATCAGCATTGATAACATTTAACTCCACCAAGTTCACATTATAAAATCCACTAAAATCAATTTGCAAAATAATTTGAAGCAAACTCCAACTGAAAACCAAAAACTTATACTTACAAGGTTTCAAGTGTTGTCCTTTGACACTGCCAACACGGCTTTCAGTGGAAGAAAAATTACTATCTCGACACAAATTCAGACTACTACAGACTACTACAAGAATCTACAGACAAGAATATAGAGATAGATGTTAAATTTTCAATGTATTTTACAGGACAATTGGTTAGAATTATATTTTTTTTTTTTAATTTGTTAATATTTTTATTAAACCCATAAAATTATTTTTTACATACAAAAATAAATCAGCTAATAATAATATAAAATAAAGATCCATCTCGCTAGATGACTGGATCAAGGGTCAGATTCAGAAGGCAGTACTCCTGGACACGGCACGTATTGTCAGGAGGTTTCTCTCTGTGCGGCCCTAACCGCCGGTAGCTTGGGCCTTGCCCCGCTGCCAGCGGGTAGCTAGGTTAGGTTTTTGTAAATGTTTATATTTTGTAGTATGTTTTATATTTTAATTTTTATAAATGTATACCAAAACCTAGCCTAAGTTTTAAATTAAATAAAGAGAATATAAAATAATCGATAGATGTTTTAAAGTGTCACAAATGGAATAATAAGGAATGAGGATAAACAAAATATATTGGTTGAATGAGCGAAGAAGGTTGTAAGAATAGACTTGGACAACATTTGTGTATGCACTTCTTAAACAGCTTACAGCTTCGTTTTAATTTAATTTAATTTAATTTAATTTAATACGTCTTTATTGTTCTAAAGCAAAAACATACTTTTAACAAATGGCAGACTTAATGCTAAGAGCATTTTCTCCCAGTCAACCATAAGGATAAACAGAAAAATAATTTGTTCCGCGCAAAAAGCAAAATAAATCAATTATGACTACCGATTCAATAAATACTTCATATAACATATTAAGAACATATACATAAAACATTACATTACTACATACTATATAATATATATCAGAATAAATATCTACTTATACATACATATCATTATATTATACCTACATATATAATTACATGTATATTACGAAGGAAGGGAGTTCAAAAGATGAGCGTGAACTTTCCTTTTAAAAGAGAATTTGGTAGAAATTTCTATGATGTCAACGGGTAAAGCATTCCAGAGCCGTGAAGCTTGGAGAGAAAAGGAGTTATAGACATAAAATTTGTCCGGAAAAGAGGGATAAAGAGTTGACGTGTCTCATTGGAATGTAGCTGTTGATCATGAGTGTCTGTCAGGAAAGACAGAATTTTTAAGAATAGAGAAAAGGGTACACAGTTACCGAAGTACCCTGCGTTGACGGATAGGAAGCCAATTAAGCTCTGAACGATAAGAGGACACATGATCATATAATATTTACCCAGTTTTGTTGTGGTTTTCGACTGCAGGTCACATTTCTTACCCGTTTCTTGTTAAATTTTATGAGCTGGTTCAATAATTATGTAGTTTTTTTTTGATTTCGTTTGGCAGTCTATTGTATATTTTAACCATTTCATGTTCTACATTTTCTTCCTAAACCTAGTTAGTTCTCAGAGCGTAACACTGAATTATTTCATTACGTAGTTTTTTTTTAGGGTTCCGTACCCAAAGGGTGCAAACGGGACCCTATTACTGAGACTCTGCTGTCTGTCTGTGTCTCTCTGTCCTTTTGTTACAGGGCTCTATCTCTTGATCCGTAATAGCTAGACACTTGAAATTTTCACCGATTATGTTTAACTGTGGCCGCTTTAACAACAAATACCATTAAAAAAAAACGTTAAAGATTAAAGGGGGTCGTCATACAAAAACTTGTTTTATTCAGCGTTTTTAACTCGATCTTTATAATGGCATTAACTAGATAGGTACTTGAAATTTTCACCGATTATGTATTACTATGGCTACTAATAGGGTTTACTTACGTAATATAATTGGAAGGGCTGATCAGGATTAGGCTAGATTTAGACGGTCATTATCAGAGCGAGTGTTAGGAGCTGCCCTCCGCATTGAGTATTAATAAAATACCAGCTAGGTAGCTGCTAATTTCATTTGATATAGCTAAATCACTAGTATATTAACAGAACTACCAAAATATTTTCCACGAGTTACAAGTCACCCAGCACTGCACAATGTGTCTACTATCAACTTCCCACAGAATTATTTGAGAAAGTTGTTTAGTAAACAATATCCACACCAAAACAATAGTTGTCCAGGAATGCCAGTCTCGCAAAATCGCAACGCAGTTTTTTCAACGTAAAAGGTTTTGAGAGCACAATCTCCATTAAAAATCAAAGCATAAAATAAAATTACTTCAAAATATATGTATGTGAGAAAAGTTAAGACAATTAGTGACAATTTTAAGGCTGCGCCTGATGTGGATAATCTAAATTTTGCTCCCGCTTCCACGCACACAAATTTACTCTAGCCGAAACGAGACAGCGAGCCATGCTGGGTGAAAAGATCGAAGGAGGTTAAATGAGGCTTGAGGCAAAGAAATTCACGCGTTTCTGGTTTTTTAAGGCTTTTTCGTTTAACAAAGAATATTTAAGAGTTATTTAAAAAATAAAACAGCCAAGTGCGAGTTAAACTCGCGTGGAGAGGGTTACTAGGTTTTCCTGTAATCTACAAACAGTGATCTATATTTTGTATTTTTTTTAAATTTTAGGCTTAGTATCATAGTCAATTTTTGTCTTCTTTCATGAATAAAATCAAAACTATTTATTTTAGAATTATAACAAAAATATATTTGAGATCCTCATAACGAGCCCTTTCGTTTGATATATGACACAGTAAGACACAGTTTTTTTCAATTTCCTATTTTGTCCCCCAAAAATGACCCTTATTTTCAAAAAAAATATTTATTAATTTTGCACATGTGTGTTTGGGTCATAGGATTACACCATCCTACCAAATTTCACCTGATTCAGTCCAGTAGATTTGGAGCAAATTGGCTGTGACAGACGGACGAACAGACAGACGCACGAGTGATCCTATATGGGTTCCGTTTTTTAATTTTTTGTACGGAACCCTAATAAGACATATGATCCCTGCCTTATGTTTAATACAATTATAATCCAAAGTAAAAAGGGCTAATTTATTGTATTTCTTGAATACTTGCCGTTTTAGTATAATTCTGAGGTGATTTAGAGGCAACTTCACATTTTTTTCTATCGAGAAAGTTTTCAGTGAGTATTTTGTTAATATTGATAATATTATAGATCGCTCTAAGAACTTTAGGGTAGTACGGGCTCTTAAGACAATCAGTGACAATATTAAGAAACTTTTGCTGGCGATTGTTTAGAAACTATACATACAATAAATGTGTAATTTAGGTATTTAGCTTAGCACATTACATTATTAAATTACATTCTTGGTCACAAATAATTAAATTTTTATCAAAAATAACAACCGACTTTAATTTTTTTTTAGGAGTTTTTTCCATATCTCCCAAGTTCTTCATCATATCTTCACCAAATTAAAATGGAACCAACTTGGTAGTGAAGGCTTTCGAATAAAAAAAGAATTATCAAAATCGGTTCACAATTGGCGAAGATAGCGCGTAACAAACATACATAAAAATAAAAAAAACATACAGTCGAATTGATAACCTCCTCCTTTTTTGAAGTCGGTTAAAAAATGAGGGTTTTAGCTACTTCCTCAATGAAGTAACAAAAGTGCCTCGAATATGGATGTGCACTAAAAAAATATTTTTAGCTCAACAGGTAGATTATTAAAAAAAATTGTATACGTATTTTTAATTTTTTTCTGATTAGCAGATAATTACAAAGATTTAAATTACGCATGACGTCACGATCAAGTACGAAACTTCGACGCGCTAATATCTTTGTGAATTCTCACTACTTTGATAAACCGAAAAATATGGGTCCATTCTTTTTGGAAAATTTTTTTTTTTTTTTTTTTTTTATGTTATAGGGCGGCAAACGAACAAGCGGGTCACCTGATGGTAAGTGATCACCACTGTCCATGGACAACTGCAACACCAGGGGTGTAACAAGAGCGTTACCGGCCTTTCAGGAAGATATAGACTCGTTTTTTGAAGGTTTCAATGTCGTATCGGTTCGGGAACACCGCTGCAGGAAGTTGATTCCACAGTTCGGTCGTACGTGGCAGGAAGTTCCTTTTATAACGTACGGTGGTTGATTGCCAACTGTCCAATCTAATTGACGGACTAAATAAAATATAATCTTTTCGACCCAGTCCAAATCCCAATTGTTAATTCTGACATATAAACTTTCGGCACTCCACTGACAAGAGCCCAGCTCTTAAATATAAGAAGAAGAAACTTTCGACCAAACGATAATTATATTAAATATTTTTATACTTTAAAATATGAGTTTAAAGAAGATTATGCCAAAAAAAAAATTCGGAGCATCAAGATTCTGTCCACTAAAACATATTTTTTTAAATATTTCCAGGATTTCCTCTTCCAACAAACGATGTACCGCATCAAAGACCCTCGGAAGTCCATCCCCTTCTACACAGGAGTTCTGGGCATGACTCTCCTAAATCAGTACCACTTTCCAGAGATGAAGTTCTCACTCTTCTTCATGGGTTATGAGAACCCAGCAGACGTGCCTAAAGATGAGAAGGAGAGGCGAGCGTGGGCTATGACTAGAAAAGCTACTATTGAATTGACTTAGTAAGTATCGTCATCATGATCAGGTCTTTTTTGACGACCTCCGTGGCGTAATGGTTAACACGCTAGACCGCTAATCCGGAGGTTCTGGGTTCGATCCCCAGCCAGGGCAAGTTGGAAAATGGCCTTTTTCAAATTGTCCTGGGTCTTGGGTGTTTATCTATATATGTATTTATTATGAAATATAGTATCGTTAAGTTAGTATCCCATAACACAAGTTTAGAACTTACCTTAGGGCTAGCTTAATCAGTGTGATTTGTCCCTATATATTTATTTATTATTATTTTTTATACTCCACTGCAGGAGCACGACCCACTCTGAGTTACCAGAGCTATATACAGGGTGACTTTTAAAACACCGGCCAAATTTTTGGTGCAAGTTCAGTACATGATACTAAACTACTTTCCATAAAAACAATTAACGAAAATCTAAAATGAAAATTGGCCTTCCCATACAAATCAGCGCTGAGCCAAACGGATTTTGTGTGGAAGGACGAAAAATTTTTATCTACTTTTAATAACTTTTTTTATAGAAAGTAGTTCAGTATCATGGACTGAGGTACCATCTGAGAGGTTTTGCGTGCGTTATATCATTAACTCGTTGTATACTTCTCAGGTGGTCCTAAAGGAATTTTATCAAAGTAAACTATGTTGTTTGTATTTTTATACTTGCGCTGTTCGTTGTTGATTTATTTAGGTCAAATCTTCCAAGTTTTTAAGCCACTTTCCGGTTTCTGATTAAGATAAAAATTTGTATGCTAATGTAAATCGGATAACACTATTCTTCATCTAAGCGCGTTCCAGGTTGCATCCTCAGCTGTGCTGCTTCGGAGCCCGGGATGCGCTTTCCCGTTTTTTCTCCTCCAAATATAACATGCATGTCAATGGTCACCCAAGGATGAAGACCTTGCAAAATGGAGAAGAATAGCCGGAACAGTTCAAATATTTGGCTATAGTTTTACGACCGGCCGCCTGCCTGACGTCAACCCTCTTTAGGAATGCAATTGTAGCATGAGATGTTTGTGCTTAGTCCTTTAGTCGCCTCTTACGACATCCTCAGGAAGAGATGGAGTGGTCCTATTCTAACCCGGAACCACACGGCTAAATGTAAATCGGATGACAATGCAATATTATTATGACACGAAGCTGATCTGATGATGGAGCCGGAAGGTGGCTATAGGAACCCTGTAATAAAACGATGCTACACAATCGAGTTTTATTTTGGCCTTATTATATTTGTCTTTATACTTAGGCCCCAAAATTTATTGATTGGACGAAAATATGTTTTTTTTTTCGAATATCTTTTTTTTTTTTTTTACTAGCCTTTAGTGTCCCATTGTTGGGCAAAGGCCTCCCCTCCAGCCTATCATGTATCTCTGTTAGTGGCGACAGTCAGGTACAGGTACAGGTCAGTAATATTTTAACCTCCTTTTTCCAGTAACTGGGGTACAGAGGGCGATGACTCGAGCTACCACAACGGAAATTCTGACCCTAGGGGGTTCGGCCATATTGGAATACTGGTGCCCGATGTAGAGGCTGCTTGTGCCAGGTATTACATAAATAAATACAGGGTAATTGGGTACTTGACTGTGTTTGATTTTGTTTTTGTTGATTTTGACAAACAACAAATAACACTAAAAATAAATTGTTTTCTAAAAACAGCAAGAAAATTGGTTACTGAATGAAGCAGTAATTAGCATTTCAAATATTAGTATGACGAAAAGTGGGAGCGTGGTGGGCACATCTAGCTATCTCTTTCGTACGCGCGAAACCTTATGGCAGTGACGTCATATTTCTATATGTGCATCCTTTTTCTGTTATTTGACAGTTTTCCTTTGCACCAGATCTCAAATTCTTTTTGTTTTCAAATTATGTTACTCTTTGATATGAATAATAAAAAAATTAAGTCAAGTACCGAATTGTAATCCACGTAGCTATATTCAAGAAAAGTACTCTTAAAGAGTACATATTCTGTTATATGTATGTATCTTGTGCATGGGCGTAGCCACGGTGACTCTGGCCTGTGTCACTCCCCGTTTAGGTATCGAAAATTTACCTACATTATTACTATGGGGTGGTAAATTCAGTTATACGAATCGTTTGTCCAGAGTATTAAGAATGAAATTGGCTTGCTGAGTGGCTTTGCTGAGTGAGACTTTTGTACGTTAGTATTATTTATTCTGTGACCAAACCTAAAAAATTAAATTATCTAGGTACTAGCAAGCTAAGCTAGCTTAACCAGTGTGATTTGTCCCTATATATTTATTTATTTATTATTTATTTTAGACCGCTGCCCCACCCTGAGCCCATGGCTGGCTACGCCCTTGATCTTGTTTTATAATAAAACCAAAGATATCAGCCGATGAATGTATAACAAAAGTCGCCCATATAAATGTAACCACCAGCTACCGGATTTGGCCTACACTCTCCACGCTGGCCAGACGGTTGGAGAGGTCTCACTGATATCTTTGTTCAGCTTGTGTTTCCTAAGTCGCCTTCTACGACATCCACGGGAAGACTTGGAGTGATCCTATTCTACTCTGCCGGGAACCACACGGCAACATCCTAATCCTATCCTAATCCTAACTTCCTAACTAATATTATAAATGCGAAAGTGAGTTTGTATATTTGTTTGTTACCTCTTCACGCTTTATCTACTGAACCAATCTTCTTGAAAATTCGCATACACATAGTTAGGAGTACTGAGAAGGACATAGGGCACATTTCATCCCGGAAAATGTAATGTTCCCTTGTGATATGCGAGCGAAGCCGCGGGCAAAAGCTAGTCTATGATAAAACAACCCCACCGAGTTTGGGCTCAATTAATTCGACCTGAGGAATACTTAAAACTTTTTAGTCCATTGTTGTAGGTAAAAGTTTTTTGAAGTGAAAACTTCCTTAGGCGCGTTGGGCATTTTTAAGATAGAAATAAAAATAAACGGGCAAGTGTGAGTCGGACTCGTACATGAATTGTTCCGTACCTCCGTACAATGTTTTAAAACGCTAAAAAACACGTTTTATTTTTAGTATTTATTGTTATAGCGGCCACAGTTATACATAATCGGTGAAAATTTCAAGTGTCTAGCTATTACGGTTCAAGAGATAGAGCCCTGTGACAGACGGACAGACAGCGGAGTCTCAGTAATAGGGTCCCGTTTGCACCCTTTGGGTACGGAACCCTAAAAAACCGTTAAACTCGCGATACCGTTGCCGACACCACCTTGTTCAAGTTTTCACTTCTGTAGGCACTCCCGGAGTGCCACTGCTTTTTTTATATTTCTAATTAAGTACTTGTTTATTGATATATGTATTGAATTTTTTTGTTACAGATTCGAGCAAATGGGTGTACAGTTTATAAAGAAGCCTCAAGACGGCAAGATGAAGGGGCTCGCGTTCATACAAGACCCGGACGGCTACTGGATCGAGATCTTCAACCAAAAAGTGGTCTCGTAAAGGTAGGGTGGTTGTGCTTGTTATCGACCATACGCTAGTAATTGACCGGGGGAAATATTTATTTATCAAACTTTATTGTCCAAAGTCAAAATATACTTTTAACAAATGGCGGACTTAATGCTAAGAGCATTTTCTCCCAGTCAACCATAGGGATAAGCAGAGAAAATTGTGCGGCGCAAATATGGCTTTATTTTGAGATGGATAGTTGACACGTACGGTTGTTTACAACTTGTCATTGACATGTGCGTAATAAATCGAACCATGGGCTATACTAGATACTACTACTATAAGCATAAAGAAATTAAAATAACAAACAAACAAATTTCCTGGGCGGCTGCACACTGCCGTATGAAAAAGCTTTTTTTTTTGTTTTTTAACTTAATTATACTATAGTGATCTAGTATACAGGCTGACTTTCAAACCACCAGCCAAATTTTTGGAGCAAGTTCAGTCAATGATACTGAACTACTTTCCATAAAAACAATTAACGAAAAACTAAAATAAAAATTCGCCTTTTCATACAAATCAGCGCTCAGTCAAACGGATTTTCTATGGGAGGACGACAAATTTTCATCGATTTTTAATAACTTTTTTTATAGAAAGTACTTCAGTATGATGGACTGAACTTGCTCCAAAAATTTGGCTGGTGGTTTAAAAGTCAATGTCCCTTATTGTGTATTGTTTTGTATTGTAAACTAAGAAAAAAAATAGTAAATTCTATGCTTATTTGACAAACTTCGACTGACGTTGATAAAACATGTAAGACTGAATTATTTTTTTTTCTGCTGGAATTCTGCGTAAACTTGACTAGATAGAATTTAAAAGTAAATTCCAGAGGAATGTCAAATTCGGGTAAATGGTCGACGATAAGCACATTCACCCTTTTTTGTATGTAAATTATGACATCAATATTAATGTTTTTCTTTTTTTAATATTTTTATAGCATTTTACTAAAATGTAAGAATTGGCTGTTTTTAATTTATAATATCTTATTATGCATTTAAGCTGTTTTAAAATGAGATTTTGAAATGTCAATTAAAATGTACTGAATCTATTTTAAATTGCCTCTAATACTGGGTGGCGCAAAAGTACTGGCACTAAAGAAAATACTTTTATTTTTTTTATATGACATTTTCTGTCATTCTGTTGTTGAAAATTGTGTAGTGAACAAATGTAAAATACACTGAAAATAAACATGGACCGTTTTACTCCCCAAGAACGTGGAATAATTGTGTCAATGTTCTTACGGAATAATTCATCAGTGATAAGAACACAACGTGAATTTCGTCGACGATTTCACCACCGTCCGGCACCGATTGGTCGCACAATTCGACGCTTTGCCACACGCCTTGAAGCAACTGGCTCAACATTGGATAGACCTAAGTCTGGGAGACCAAGAACAGGCCGTTCAGCTGAAAATATCGATGCTGTGCGCGAAGATGTGGAAGAGTGTCCAGAAACATCAACAAGGCGACGTGCCACGCAATTGGGCATTTCCAGACGGACCCTGCAGCGTATTTTGGTGAAAGACTTAAAGATGTTCCCGTATAAAACTCAAATGACTCATCAGCTGCTGCCTGCTGACCACCGAGCTCGTCTAGATTACTGCCAGCGCGTCATAAACCTCAACCTTGAAGAGGATGATTTTCCTTCAAAATTGGTTATGAGTGACGAAGCGCATTTCCATCTCTCAGGGCATGTCAATAAGCAGAATACTCGGTTCTGGGGCACTGATAATCCGCGCATTATTCAAGAAACACCTCTACACCCACTAAAAGTTACTGTATGGTGTGGCATCTGTGTTGACAGAGTGATCGGACCCTATTTTTTCGAAGACGCTGGAGGCAATGCGATAACTGTCACTGGAGAACGCTACAGAACCATGTTACGAGAGTTTTTGATACCCAGTTTGGACGAATTGGGGCTGGAGCACATCTGGTTTCAACAAGACGGCGCTACGGCACACACAGCGCGCGACACTATGGACTTAGTGAGGGACGCTTTTCCAGGCCGAGTTATCTCTCGTTTTGGCGATTTGCCTTGGCCTGCAAGATCACCCGATCTGACCAGTCCAGACTTCTTTCTTTGGGGTTTTTTGAAATCTCGGGTGTATGTGAACAAGCCACAGACTCTCGCAGCTCTAAAAGAAAACATTCGTCAAGAAATAACGAACATATCGCAGGAAGTGTTACGGCAAGTTATGCAAAATGTCATAAATAGGGCTCAAATGTGTATCAACTCTGGAGGTCACCATTTAAAAGACATCATCTTTAAATCCTAATGGTACGAAATTTAATGGCACAAATATACATTTAAAAAAACCTAAATCTAGTTTTCTAATTTAGAAAAAATGTTATAGCTGAACCAAATAGGGTCTTTACTTTTGCGCCACCCAGTACTTTATATCTTTCGTATTGGAGCACATCAGACTTTGGTCAATTGTTCAATGGATAGCAATTGCAGAACGCTAAACTTTACAAAACGCTTCAATGGTGTTTCGCATTGGTTAATTCACTGTCCAATTCAATTCAGATTCAATTCAAAATATCTTTATTATCATAGGATATTTATAATATCTCTTAATAATAGTCACTTTGTTTTGTTTTGCACAAATGTTGACGTCAACTCGTTACTTACAGCTAAGTTTACGCCGCTTCCTAGGCGCAAGTGCAGAAGAAGCGGCAACAAACTGCACTACACGTTTTCTCCAAAGACGTCAACTAACAAACTAAAAACTTAAAATTAGTTATATAGATGGACAGAGATTACATTGTTCATTTTGTCATAATTAAATTGAATCATAGGAATTACGAAATTTAAAATAATGTCAATTTGTAAATTTAGTATGTACCAATGTACCTAAATTATGACATGTCTAAGTATAAGCCTTAACCTTTAAGAGGGACCCGCGCCAAGCTCAAGCCAGACCTTTTTCCTCCTGTCCTGTCCTACATCCATTTTACCGCCAAAACGGTTAAGACCACGCCAATAGGGTAGTATCCAGGGTCGAAAATAAATTATTTTGTAACGATACGAGAATATAACGTCACATAATAATGTCACTTGTCATTCATCATATGCATATCCATTTTGAACGTGATTTTAGATTCATTAATGCCGAAAAACTGATCGGTAATGATTTATGAACGATTAATAATCAGTTGTGGGTCATTTCTTTGCTAAAAGAATCAATGTTTTTGGATATTTCTACAAACAAACGTATGACATTTGTTTGACCTTACTCCGCGGCTGTATCGGTTTAAGCTCTGAGTCCTTTCATTAAAAAATACGAGTCGCCTTTATGGTATTTATCCGTCACTGACAATAACATCAAATGTCACCGTTGCCGCCAATCACAACTAAGAAAATTACTTTCCACCAATCATGGGCAACTGAATTCACTGAATGACACTGACACTGACAAAGACTATTATATTATGACATTTATGACACTAGCGTGTTTTTCTTTTTTAAATATGTATTGGGCTCAGCTGTTTGTTTTGTTAAGACACGACTTTGTGTTTGACATGATTTTTACAATAATTAAAAAAAAAATACTAAGCCCTTTTTTAATAGCCGTTAATGTCCCATAGTTGGGCAAAAGCCTCCCCTTTTCGTTTCCAATTACTTCTATCCTCGGCTGAAGCCCTAATATGACAAAATGTTCAAATTAGTTTATTGAAATACGCTATATTTTGATAAAAAAAAAAAATTAGGGGTTAAAAAAATTAACAATGCCCATTATCTGACAACTAAGGCCGCCGCGTAGTGTGTCGCGCCGCGTGTCCGTGGACTAAGCCATAGAAATACAGACCTACCACTACTAGACCTGCATAGTGTGTGGCCACCTCAGTGCATCTCTTTCTATATTTGATTGTTGCCACCACCCATATTTTGCACACGTCACAGACATAAAACCTTAAATCACCTTTTAAATGATTAAATCCCAGAACTAATAACTTCCTTTGATCGTTTTGTGGTTTGTTTGACCTCGATTTTGACAGTAGGCCAGCTTATAGCAGCCACGCCGATAGAGAGAGAGAGAAAAAAACATATCAGCGTTTCTTTCACACTCACGTTGTACTGTATTTGACAGTCTCTTTCTAGCAATATCGTTGCAAGTCTAGTAGTAGTAGGTCTGTGCATAGAAATTATTTGTTTTGACGTTTAAAAAAAGTATCTATTTTGACTTGTTGGCAACTAGCGGATTGCGGGCCATTCAGTGGCTTCTTTTCATATTCATCATAGAGGAGCTCGGTGGCCCGGTTGGAGTATGCATTGCTAGCGCTTTCGCAAGCTAAGCAACCCCGGGCGTGGTCCGCACTTGGATGGGTGACCACAAGTGGCATTAAAATTTCTTGAGCTCTTTCGTGCTTCGGAACTTCGGAAGTATTTATAATGTTCTTTGAGTGTGAATTTCAAAATCTCATTTTACACATGATTTTCAATCATGTTACGGATAAGTGTAATTGCTTTGTATTCAACATTATATATACATCACTTATGTATATTTTCGTATGGTCCAATATATTATGTGCAATCGTTATACAAATGTATTTGTAGTTGTAAATACGTATGATTAAAGTGTTCATGTTGTAAGTAGTTTATTTATTAATTATCCATACAACTTATATCTTCGTCATTGTTTCTCTCTTTCCATACAAATAGTAAATGTAGGGATCCCCTTGATACTCCTAATTTTTTAATTCATAATATTGTTTGTCATAATGATGTTGGCCTATTTTATTTTGTCATAACCATAGTTTGACGTAATGTTCTATAAGTACTAGAAATTTATTTACTGACCAAACTTAAATTAATTATATATTTTATACAATAAATTAAACAATCTGAAATTAAATAAAAACTATAATGTTTCTGTTGTCATAAAGCCTTTATAAATCTAAAGATTTTTAACATTAACCTTTCAAACACCGCGCGGCTTTCGGGCTCAAAGGGTTAATTTAGTTATAGAACTTACAATATAAATGTAAGTGACCTGCGAACATGTAAAGTTTTTATTTATCTGAAGTTTTGCTTATATTTGAATGAAATAATGATTTAGGTGTGTTTTATAATTATGTTAAACAATATTATGTGTTCTAAATAAAATTATGTTAAAATATTTTTTTTAAATTTATGTTTAGGAAATATTACGAAAAAAAAATTTGGTTAAAATACATTATGTAGAGCTATATTATGACAAATTATTTCTGACTCGGCAAATATGTCGCGCGCGGGTGAAGCTGCGGGAAAAAGCTGGTTAATTCATTCAAACAGTCACATTCACTTGACGTACGTATATATATATTTACGTAACATGGGTCATTATTTACGCCCAAGTGCAAGTGGCGTGTTACGCCCGCTAGTCCCACGTAAACAGATTTTTTATGAGCAGCGGAGAATACGTTAAAAGCCCGTATGACCCTGATAATACTTAGAGCGATCCTAAATATTATCAGTATTAACGAAATACTCACTTTGAAATAAAAACAGCCACGTTCAGGACTAACTCTATACATAATATGTTTCGAAAACACGATTGCTGAAAATTTTCTCTATAGAAAAAAATTGCGAAGTAGCCTCAAAAATCACCTCAGAATTATACTAAAACGGAAACTATTCAAGAATTAGCCCTTTTAAATTTGGATTATAATTGTATTAAACATAAGGCAGGGATAATAATAAAATACATATACCTATGTCTTATTTTTTAGATAACGTATATTATTAGTGTCCATGACCTCGCTGTCGTTCGATTCCTCCGTATGCCCGTCCCGCACCCTCCCGCCGGCGGCGCGCGGGGCGAGCGATCATATGGCGGTCGGTATCACTGCGATTGGGAATTTGCCGTACAACTTTGTGGGCTTTTATCTTTTGTTTTTATTATGAAACAATGTTAGAGAACATGTATATTTTATTAAGTGCATAGAGTACTTTCCTTGAATATAGCTCAGAGCATCGAAATATCTCTAGAAGCCCAACTAATACCAAAAAATCATTCCACGAGATATGTACTGCGGCGGGCGGGGCTTAAAATATGAACCGCGCGACGCGACAGTTCGCCATGACACTCGAGTCGTGCGGTTGCGTCGCAAAAAAATCCGCAGCACTCGTATCGTCTTGTCGCAGAGAATTATTGTTCGTAGGCTCAGAGGATCAAAATCATCCTGTATGTCAAGTTGCAACCAGAACTCTGATATCGAGATGTAGGATACTGTTAGCGCCATCTCTTAGGGTTGGAACACATCTGTCAGCACGGAACAGCACTTTCCTATGCTGCTATCCTTTTCTGTCGCTCAGGAGCGTTATTTGCTAGAGCGAGAGAGTAAAACGGAACGCTTCAGCATGGCCGGAACTTTAGCGTATTAAAAAGATAAAATCTTGGCAGTTGACACCGTAACGGGTTCGCTACCTACCCTAAGGTGATATGACGAGGTTCCTGTTTTTTTTTACACAGAGCGACTGCCGCCTGACCTCCGCGACCCAAAGGGTAGACCAGAACCGATCCTGGGATAGGTATAAACAAACGCTAGATGGCGTTCGGGACCCACAGCTTTACGTGCCTTCCGAAGCAAGGAACAATCTTTCTTTTCGGATAATCAGGTAATTTAGGCCTGCAATATCCTAACCAGACTGGAAACAACTTTGACGCCTTTACCACTGGACCAGTATTTAATGTTAAGTTATAAGCAGGTAATGTCAATGTGTCGTCATCAGGTCTTTTTTAATCTCCACTGCAGGAGCACCACCCTTTCTGTACTACCAGAGCCATCTTAATCAGAGCAGTCAGAGGATTTGGCCTACACTCTCCACGCTGGCCAGACGGTTGGAGAGGTCTTACTAATGTTTATAAGCGTTATAGTTTAGCTTGTGTTTCCTAAGTCGCCTTTTACGACATCCACGGGAAGTCTTGGTCCTATTCTACTCTGCCGGGAACCACACGGCTATGTCAATGTGTATGTTTATGCAATGTCATTGGGCAAAAGCCTTGCCTTTTGACCAACAGTGGCAAAGAAAAACATTTCCATTATCAACTTTTCAAGGCTAACCTTGTATATCTACATTTATTGTACGCGCATTAATATCCAATTAAAGTGTATGAAAAACATTCAATTATTTGCGTTATGTCGGCGAGATTATAATATGTCTGTATGACGTCGCTCGCACGGACTATTTTTTTGTGCGAAGAACTAGAAGTTGCTAGATGTGACAAAGTCAACAAAATCTTGTATTTTTACACAAGCTTTTATTTAACTTGCAATGTATACTATGTTCGGGTGGAATCTTGCAACTCAACTTTGAAGCAGATATCTTATTCATATTGCATGGCAATGCAATATTATGGTGACTTGGAGCTGATCTGATGATGGAGCTGGAAGGTGGCTATAGGAACTCTGTAATGAAACAACGCGACCCCGTTGAGCTTGGGTTTATTTGTTTTGTGTTGACAAGACCTTTGGTCTCACAATTAAATCTTGTACCAAAAATTTTATTTTTTATAAAAACTAATTACAAGCTTTTATTTAGCTTGCAATGTTTGTTTGTTGTTTTTTTGCAATTCAAATATTGCAAGTTAAAATTGAGCCACTACCCGGTTTACGATAATTTTGTTATCAGATGACAATGCAATATTACTGCCTCCGTGGTCCATTGGTCAAGGCATTTGCCTTGTGATCCGGAGGACGTGGGTTCAAATCCCACTATGAAACATACTTTATGAAAAGTTGTTTCCAGTCTGGTTAGGATATTGCAGGGTTGAATCACCTGATTATCCGAAAAGAAAGATTCCATGCTTCGGAAGGCACGCAAAGCTGTGGGTCCCAAACGCCATCTAGCGTTTGTTTAAACATATCCTAGAATTGGTTCTAGTCTACCCCTTGGGTTGCGGAGGTCAAACGGCAGTCGCTTTGTGTTAAACCAGTAACTTCGCCAAATCACCTAGGGTAGGTAGCGGACCCTGGGCTCTGAAGCAACACCGCTGAGGATGCAACCGGGAATACACTTGGATGATGATGACAATGCAATATTATTGTAACAAGAAGCTGATCTGATGGAGCTGGAAGGTGGCTATAGGAACCCTGTAATAAAACGACGCAAACCCATCGAGTTTGGGCGTTTGTCTTGATAAGTACTTACCATTAATAGCTTGTACGAAAAAAAAATATTTTTCGTTTTTCATAAAAAAAAACTTTTATAAAATTAGTAAAATTTTTGATCACACGTGCTGTCTGTATAGGAAGTTATTTTTTTGTACTACTTCTACTCGTAAAAGCAGATAAAAAGAGTATGGCGGACTAAACTAATTTGTTAATTCCAGTAAGTACCTATTTAATTTTTAGGGTTCCGTACCCAAATGGTGCAAACGGGACCCTATTACTGAGACTCCGCCGTCTGTCACAGGGCTCTATCTCTTGAACCGTAGTAGCTAGACACTTGAAATTTTCACCGATTATGTACTTCTGTGGCCGCTATAAAAACAAATACTAAAAAAAATAAAAAAAATAAACGGGTTTGTCATATAAAAACGTGTTTTTAAGCGTTTTTAACTAGATCTTTATAATGGCATTAACAAGATACTTGAAATTTTCACCGGTACTATGATTACTATGTATTACTATTACCGCTATAACAACAAATACTAAAAATAAGATAAAGTTAAAAATAAAGGGAATCGTCATACAAGAAACATGTTTCTTCAGCGTTTTAAAACATTGTACGGAGGTACGGAACCCTTCATGTACGAGTCCGACCTCCGTGTTTTCATCGAGCGAAGCTCGTTTGCCCATACAATACAATTCCCTTTATTGCACAAAAGAAAAATACAGGACATCTTAAAAATTAGGAAATGCGCAAAAGGCGGCCTTATCGCTAAGCAATTTCTTCCAGGCAACCCCGTTTTAATAAATAAAAAGCGGCCAAGTGCGAGTCGGACTCGCCCATGAAGGGTTCCGTAGCAGCAAGTAACATTTTACGACTTATGAGCGTATTAAAAAATAACTATCTATGATACCGACCGCTATAGCTTTAATTGAAAGTACATACTTTGAGGTATATACCACATTTTTTTCAGAATTATTTTAGTAATATTTCAAAAGTTACGGTGGGGGGACACCTCAAATTTTAACTTTGTATTAGATTATCCAAGACTGGGGGGTTTTTTCTACTTACATAGTTTCAAAGCAGTTTTTGTTTATTTATTTATTTATTTAATCTTCATTGCACAATAAAATAAAAGTACAAGTGGCGGACCTAATGCCATATGGCATTCTCTCCCGGTCAACCATTAGACCAAGCAGAAAATATGTGTGGCTGGCGTAATAAAATTCACAAAAATAAGCAAACTTAATATAAATAAACTATATATAATCAAAGACACATAGGTATACTTATACACAAATATACTTTTAAACATATAATAACTATACATATATACTAACATGGATAAAATACAATAGATAAATACATAAATATAAATACTAATAAGTATAATCAGGATGACTGGGACTAGGACTGCTGGAGGAAAAATTTATGTACCGCTCGCTTAAAAGCCAAACGACTGGGAGCTCTTCTTATAGACTCCGGAAGGGCATTCCATAGCCGGATAGCCTGGACTTGAAAAGACTTGTCCATGAAGGTAGAGCGATGAGGAGGAAAACTAAGGATGAGAGTGCTAGAGGAGCGAAGTGAACGAGAGTGAGTGGAACTGAGAGGGTTGAATTTAGATTTAAGATAGCTAGGAGAATGCGGATTGTTCAAGATAGAAAATAGCATCGAGAGTATTTTAGCATTACGACGTAAGGGAATAGGGAGCCATGCAAGCTGAGCGCGAAATGAAGAGATGTGGTCAAATTTACGAATATTAAAAATAAATCTGATGCAGTTATTGGCCAATCGGTCCAATTTGTTAAGGAGAACTTGCGTAAGGTCACAATAACAAACATCTGCGTAATCAAGAAAGGGAAGAATTAAGGTTTGAACTAATGTTATTTTTGTTTTAAGTGGTAGAAAGTTCTTGAGACGATAGAGAGAGCGCAAGGTCGCAGTTACTTTACGACTAACCTCAGCTACTTGAGTAGTTCAGCTCAGGGTAGAGTCGATGTGTAGACCCAGGTCCTTCACACTCTCACTAAAGGGAATGGTAGTATTATTAAATTGCAAAGAAGAGATAGTGTCAAGATTTAATTTAGAAATTTGACGAGAGCTGCCAATTACTATTGCCTGGCATTTATTTGGGTTTACAGCAACACCGTATTTTGCAGACCAATCGGCGATACGCCGTAAGTCATTGTTGAGGAGAGCAACCGTTGAGTCGATGTCACTGGAATCACAAGAGTGGTAGAGCTGTAGATCATCCGCGTACAGATGGTGAGAGCAAGAAAGTAGGAAAGTTAGAGAATTGATGAAGATAGAGAATAATAGTGGAGATAAAATTCCTCCTTGTGGGACTCCAGAATTAAGATTTTGCCAGCTAGAGAGTGACTGATCACCGCGAATGGCCTGTTGTCGGCCGCGGAGGTATGATGAGAACCAATTCAAGACTGTTGATGAGAGGTTGAATCGGGACAGAAGAGCAAGAAGGATGTCGTGATCAACTGTGTTAAAGGCGTTAGAAAAGTCAATAAGGACTACCACAGTTACCTTTCCATCTTCCATTGCGAGTCTGATGTCTTCAGTGACCTTCAGTAATGCAGTACTTGTGCTGTGACCTGGACGAAAGCCAGATTGTACGTCACTAATGAGATTGTTGCGGAGAATAAAAGAAGATAGTTGGGAATTCACGACAGCCTCTAATTTTTTTGTTGCATTTTAAAAGACCTTTTCAACGATAGCCTAACGTTGGGGTTAGTCCAATTTAATTTTTTAAATTCACTTTTCGATGTATGGGAGGGGGGGCTGAAAAAAAATCATTTTTTCATAATTTTAAAAACCAAATTTTGGAACTTCAATATCTATCTCCACCAATTTTTGTGACAATCGGTGCGGTAGCCGCGGAGCACGAGCCCGGACGGGCAGACAGACGGACGGACGGACGGACATGACGAAACTATAAGGGTTCCTTGTGGACTACGGAACCCTAAAAATGATGGAAAATTAGGTACCTAGTGCGGGGTGATCAATATAATAAAC
The DNA here is from genome assembly GCA_963576875.1 of Acrobasis repandana. Lineage (NCBI taxonomy): Eukaryota > Metazoa > Arthropoda > Insecta > Lepidoptera > Pyralidae > Acrobasis > Acrobasis repandana. Next base: position 1,155,140 of record OY756241.1, on the reverse strand, counting down.
ATACTTAGTTATATACCTACAATAATTATAATAAAAGTTGATTTAACCCTGCATTTATCTACTTATTTATATGTATAGTATATGTAGCATATATATATGTATGTAGATATATGTATAGCAGGTATATATATATATATATATATATATTTATGTAACAATGTACATTGTGTATTTTATGTATACCTACTACACTTTATCTTGCAACTCACATTTAGACTTTCTGTATAACCCAAAGGTTGACTGGTAGACAACGCTTTTAGCGTTAAGTTCGCCTATTGTTCTGTACAATTTGTATTTGATGGACAATAAAGATTAAATAAATAAATAAACATACATCCAATAAAACTTACACAAAGAAAACAGACAGGACAAAATGAAGAAACTAAGTGGAAACAAGGGAAGGAGATTACCTTTCATAAGGTAATTTCCCATAATCTTTGATGGGGAATGAACATTCCGCATAAAAGATTATGGGAAATGTTATCATGGACCAAGCTTTCTGTAGGCTTTTTTTTCCATTACTATACAAAATAATATATGCCACATCCAGTAAACCGCCGCAATAGTAACCATAAAGTATTTTCTTTATCATGTTCCAATAAATAGAGAACAACTCCAAACACAATATAATTTTACCCTCAATTATGAGGTTATCATTGAATTTACGTAGAAAACCGACATGGCAATTTCACGCCCAAAACATATAAATATAGGTGGTGTATAGCTGCTATAGTTTTTGTATGGGCGACCTCTGAGGATGATAGTTTTAATATGGGCCGTGTTGTGTGTTCAAGTCGTCTTAGCGGTAAGTTTATTGCCCTTTTTTAATTAATTTAATTAACATTAAAGTCAATCACACGCGTGGTGCACATATGGCGAAGCGCAGCGCAGCGAATTTTAACTGTCATGGCATTATCGTATTTGTTAGCGTTGAAATAAGATCGAAAATTAATTAACACAGCTCGGGCGGCATCCGCCATTTTGTCGCCGACACTTGTACCGTACTGTAGTTCGTATTCGATGTTATTTTAACGCACACAAAGTCGATAATACTTTGGCAGTTAAAAATTCGCTGCGTTGCGCTTCGCCATATGTGAGCCGGCCCATAGAGACCAATGGAGGCTTTGGTACAGCAGTGTGATACTGAAGACTAGTACAAAAAACAATCAAGGTAAATATCCAATTAGTGATACTGCGCCAGTTATTGTCACTTTAAGCTTAGATAAGACAGATAAAACATTTACTTTACACAACTATCTCACACATTATACATAACAAAAAGAATAGTAATTAAAATTAAATACATTCTTAGTCTACAAGGCGGGGGAATATTGTTCTTAGGTTCCAATACTTTGTTGCCGCAAACCTAAAGCTTCCCTTAAAAGCGTCTGTCCTATATATCGAAATGGATAGAACAGGACGAGCTAACCTGGCATGACGTTGGGATGTAAAAAGTAATTTATTAAAACTCACACAATAAATACTTATATTCAAATTAATACGAGCGGTACAAGCTTCTTGTTTATGTGGTTCATCCTTATTGATTTAGTTTATTTATAGCCTTAAACCCTGACAAGTTCTCTCATTTAAAATGTAATATTGTTATAAGAAACAGGGGTGATTAAAAATCAGCTATATATCGAACTTAATGAATCATGTACTGGGAAAAGTATTAAGTAAAGTTATAGACAATCATTAGTGAAGTGACGATAGTTGGCATTTGTACCCTACTTGTTATGGGATGATACTATCCACCGATATCAGACTAATTTGCTATTCAGAATTCTTGCAAAATTTAACAAAATATGTTGAGTTCTCTGAGATTTAACAGGATTTCATTTTTCAAGATTAAATTTAAATTTGAGGACCGTCTCAATTTTAAACAAAATAAAACAGACACAAAAATAAGTACAGGCCCTTACTCCAGCGGCACGACAGAGGTACGTAGCTACGTGTCCGCGTTTCAGTGTCAAGCAACATTGAGTATTACGAAGAGATAATAAAGTCTTATTTGGTTTGACATAGAAATGGTACGATACTATCGGACAACCATCGCGTTACTTTAGGCTCAGATACACCACGTGTGCACTAATTTATAGTTTAGTTTATAGTAGTGTAGTGTGTAGTAGATACTCCGCTTCTATTAAGTGCCATAGCCCATACCAGTGTTGACGCGACACTTAAACTCGCTTCACATGACTCGTATTTCAATGTCCAGTGAGCCGAGTCACAGTTGTGTCAGCCATTTTTAAAATCCTTGGGAGGAGGCCTACAAGTTGCAAACTTTCTGAATATGAAATAATGATGATGATATACCTAATGCTTTTGAATTTTAGAAACCACCAGACTACCCGGATGACCCCAAAGACCCGGGTGACGACGAAAATCAGGTTTACCCGGGTTATTATTTGCGGAATCCATATTTGGATGTAGCATACGCAAATAAACCACAGATTCTTTTAAATGGATATTACAAAAGACCTGATGATGTTGAACTTTATAGAAGGACATACCATGATGATGATAACAATGACAAAACAAGAGGGAACCACAACAGCAAAAATTACAGAGTGGTTGTCAAACAAAAATTAAGAATTCGCAGACCTAAAAAATACAACGTCAGTCATATAATCAAAAGAACTAAAATTAGTAGAAGTAAACCCATAGTGCAAAGTTATCGACATTACCAAGAATTCAAAGATCCAGTCAAAGGAAAGTCTAAAGAATATAAGTTGTATACAGGCGAAAGAATTGGTAATAAAGTAATTAATCTTACACTAGTCGGCACGGATTCTGATGAATCTGATTCTGATTCCGTAAAAAGCTATTCAAAATCAAAAAAGCATGACGTAAGCTTAGATGACTTAATTGATGATGGTTTTCAAAAAGGTTATCGAAAAATAACTTACACGAAACAATCTAGTTCAAATAATCCAAGTAAATCACAATTGTGGAAACAAAATGGTGACTGGGTCGCTAAGGACCGGTATGCAGAACTATTGAGTCCAAAAAACTATGATTTAGACTTTGGTGCTGATTATAAAAATGAATTTGCTGATCGAGATGCAGCGGATTATCTTTCCAATTTAGATACCGAATATGAAACAAATTACAATCGCAATAATTATAAAAATGCTATGCGTACCTCTAAAAATAGGTACTTTCCAGATGATTATGGTAATATAAAACATAGCTTACAAATGTCAAGAACTAGAAATGTAAAAGTAACTCCGAAAGAAAATGTTTATAAAAAAATTGATAACTTTAGTCCAGATTACATCTCTGAATCTGAATTACGACAAGGAGTTCCTAAAGTGAATAGTTATCTAGAAAAAATAACAGAAACACGTTTTTCGAAAAAAAAGACTCCGTTACGATCCAAAGAAGTTCCGAAAATTATTAGCGAAGAAGAAGAAGCAGAAATGTTGAAGCCTTTATATGATGTTTCGTCTTTACGGTATCGAGACAGGTTACCTGCCAATGAAGCTGAAGTGAAGGATAGTTTTGGCGTACATAACGATGTTACGCATGACCAAGATGTTCAAAAAAGTAACGACAATATTGAACCCAAAAAAGATAGTCGAGAATCAACTGAAATTCACCATGTTTTAGAATTAAATTCTACTCATGATTATTCTCCTGAAATAACAGAATTTGGCGAAAGATTGCAGCAAGTTAATCAGTTTTTGAATCATAATCTTAATGATAAACCTTACCAAACTGTTCCTTTGGCAAAGGGTGAACTTGGGGTTGAAAGAGCAGGTAACGTTGAGGCGCAGCCTATTCCGTATTCAAATCGCGAAAAAGTAACAGTCTTGAGAACAGATTTTGTACGAGATGTAATAACGCCTAAAATAGATGAATCAGATAGTTATTCCGTGTTGCCACTAACAACTGAAGATGTTCAATATGATCTAATTAAAAATTTAAGAACTAAAAACGGCGTACAGAAAGTTTGGACAACGACTGAAGCTTATTTAAATTACGAGGTATGTTTGGGTGAGACTGCTTCTTTCTCTTTTTCTTCTTTCTTATTTTAGTCTCCTTATTCTTCGCTTTAAATTTTCTGTAAGCTCAGTGGTTCTTTACTTCTGAAGCGCTAGAATGTTCTTTTCTGCGCAGTATCAATGGACAGTTTCTAGTCCCCTAAACATTGACCAACCGTGACCTTTTTTAGTTAATGCTTTGTTTTATCTCTCTTTGTCATTTGACTTAACTTTACTGCATCTTTTTAACCGACTTCAAAAAAGGAGGAGGTTATCAATTCGACTGTATGTTTTTTTATTTTTTATTTTTTTATGTATGTTTGTTACGCGATATCTTCGCCAATTGTGAACCGATTTTCATGATTCTTTTTTTATTTGAAAGCCTTTACTACCAAGTTAGTCACATTTTAATTTGGTGAAGATATGATGAAGAACTTTTGAGATATGGAAGAAACTCCTTAAAAAAATTGAAGTCGGTAGCTAGCCGCATCCCGAGGTCAACCCGTTTGGGAATGCAGTTGCTACACGAGATGATTGTACTTAGGTACTCCTTTAGTTGCTTGTTACGACATCCATAGGAAGAAATGGACTGGTCCTATTCTAGGCCGAAAACCACACAAAATAATTTCAATGATAACTTCTGCTATGGGTTAATATAAGTTTCTTTGTTTTTCAGCAAGATGTAACCAACAACGACTCGTCCCAGGTTGTTAAAGTGAAGCAAACAGTAACTCTCCCAGATATTGTCTCGCTTTCATATGGAGACGAACAGAAAGATAATGTAAAAGTAGATGATATTAAAGCAGATTATGTACCAGTGGATGATGTACCAGACGATGATGTAAGAGAACTTAATTTTAATGACACAATTGCCAGCCTTTTGGCCTCGCTGTTGTAATATATTAATGGAACTACACAGTTTGCAAATGTATTATTATTAGTTTAAAAACTCTGTAAGTAGGTACCTATTTATGTAAGTTTTAAATATGAATTTAATTTTCTGAATAATGATTATAATTACTTAACACTGGCTTAATAATTTCTTTTTTTACATACATATAATTTTTAGGTTTCGTCTTAAGGTGAAGATATAGGCAAATGGCCTTGAAGTGTGAAATAAATTGTTAACTCGTAAATATGGTGATAATTTCCATATTGCGTTTTGTCATGTACTAGATAGCCCTTTAAATTATTTTATAAACTGCCGTTGAAACTATTATTGGTGATCCGTCTCAGGTCCGGTGAGCTTTAAAACTTGCCGTGGCCACTTTTGGCGGAGGCAAGTTTTAAAGCTAGACGGACTAATAGAAATACTTTCAACGATGGTTCATAAAATAATTTAAAGGGCTATCTAGTGCATGACGAAGATATGGAAATTATCTACATAATTATGATTTAACAATTTATTTCAAATGAGGGCGCCATTAATTAAAAATAATTATTTTACCACAAATATTCAAATATACTCTCGCACCTACTCATGGTGCTTTGGAGTATAATGCTATAAATAAACTGTTTCAGGAAAAATATTTTACGGACAAAACACGAATTGATCGGGAAAAAGTACAAGCTCTGAGGAACCGACCTGAACGAACAACTGACAATATTTATATTCCGGAAGAACCAGTTCTAAACGAAAACAGATCAGAACAAACGGAACAAATAACGGATGCTGAAGAAGTGCCTAATGAGGAAGTCGTTCCAGATATTTATATTCCAGATCTTTCCAAGGAACTAAGCATAGATGAAGATTTAGTTAATTCGACGCCATACCTGTCCAAAGAAGTCGACAGAGAACTAGTTAACCCGACGTCAGATCTTTCCAGAGAAGTAGATACGGAATTAGTTAATCCGGCAAGAAAACAGGAATCCGATTTGCAGACTGAAAGTCCTAAGGGTGTGTTAAGAGAAGGAAGTAATAAAGAAGGAACATATACAACTGCAGAAGTTCCATCTGATATTTCTGAAAAAGTTACTAATAAACTAACGTTAAAAACGGTAGAACGATCATATCACACAAGTAGTGCTGGCGTTACAGTAACTGGCGTTCCTGAATATATTTCTTATAAAGTGGTTAATGATGGAACAACAGCAGAACAGAGAAACCAGTTACCTGTTACTGAAAGCAACGAATATGTTCCTGAAAAAACAGTTGTTGAACAGAAAAATCTATTACGTGCCCCTGTTATTGAATCCAATAAAATTCTCGAAGAAACAGTTGTAGAACAGAAAGATCAATTACCTGTTACTGGAAGCAACGAATATGTTCGTGAAGGATCAGTTGCAGAACAGAAAAACCTATTACGTACTCCTGTTACTACCAATGAAATCCCTGAGGAAACAGCTGTGGAACAGGAAAGCTTACTACGTGTTCCTTACACTAGTGTAATTCCTGAAGCTGTAAATGAAAAAACAACACCTCCAGTTCCTGATGTTTATGACAATGTTACAAAATTAGTAAATAAGGATGATACAACAACTTATACTTTAGACGATTACTTTGACCCTGTTTTTAATGTTGATACTTCTGACCTCTCTCACGAAAATGTTGTGACGTATCCTAATACAGAAGTTGAGTATGCTTCGCCATTTGACAATTCTTATTTTCCGAAACATGCCTCTGATCAAGATGAAAGCGAAGACGGAAGTGGTGAAGAAACTTATACAAAGGTATGTATGGTATCTTATTCTTTAAAGTATTAATGCTTGTAAAAATAATAAGTATGTATTATAATGAGGATCATGAAAACAGTGCCATCGATTTTGATAAAACTTTGTGTAGTATGTAGGGGTTTCGAGACCGAATTGAGGCTAACTATTGAGACTTGCTAAAAATTATATACGGGTATTGTACGAATATTGCGGTAGCATAATACAGGATATTTAATTCCAATGCAGCAAATTTCGAAAGCATAATATATCTAAGGGAATAAAATCAATATCAAAACTGATATTGCTGTCAAAATTTCCGCACTGTAAGGGTCCTTCTTTAAACGAAATAGATTTTTCTTCTCTGTTTATCCAACTTTTATAAGGGAAAATATAGTATCTGAAATGGTTCATACTTTTAGTACGTACTATTATTTCACTTATTTTAATTTTATTATAAGACTGTTATATGTGTATAAGTGTTAAGTTATATTCATGCTGATAGCACGAATTTGTAAAACAACTGTAACATTTAACTCTCAGCTTAAAACAGTTTCACTAAATCTATTGACATCCAGCGCTAGCTTACAACATTTTTGTCTTATATTTCTTTTATTTTTACAGTCGGGACCAGGGAGGTCAGGAAGATTATCTCGTCATCAGCTCAAACAAAAAGCAGTAAAATTCAGTAGTACAGTAGAGTCAATTGAGAATAAACCAAAATACGACTCGAGTGAAGAAGAATCAAAGAAATCACGTAAAGTAGTACAAATTGATGCGGTCGTGAGATTGTGTACTCTCGCAAAGAATAACCTTAAATACCTGCGAAAACTCGTAGCTCAACACTACGGATTGAACACGAAAACGGCAGACGAAAATGATTTGATCACTATTATCTATATCTTAGGGAAACTAAACGAAGCGAGGCAAACAAACACACCAGTGGAAAACGTTGTTGATGACTTCCTCGTTAACCTTAAAAGACTTGCCGTGTTACGAAAACTGTTGTGTAAAGATTTTGACAATGAAGAGGCTAGTGAAGAATCGTCTGAATTTTACCGTGGAAAAGCAAGCGGACGTCTTGACACAGACATATTAAGTTTATTCAAACAGTATTCAGAAAAAATGGGCAAAATATCTCCCAGTCACATCGAACGTCACTATCCTCTCAGAACAGGTAAAGAAAGAAAAGAATCGGCACATACATACCAAAAACAACCTTTACAACCTGATAGAACATTGAAAACCTCGAAAACTGTCTTAAAGACGGCTAATTACCCGGATAAAAATTATGCTCGTGAAGGATATTATTCACCCTCATCGTCAGATCGGTGGTATGTATCCCCGTATTTCTGGGAAAGCGGCGAATCTTCTGAATCATCTCCTAATTTCTTTCACGAATCAACACAAGTCGATTTAGGTTATCCTTCATACATTAAAGACCTAGGAGATCTTGACAGTTTTGAAACGCCACAGTATTATGAACCCACTGCAGTTCCACCTTTCTTTGACGTTACGGCTTTACCTCCTCCCTATGAATATACAGAAATACCTTTGTATGATGGAACTGAAAGCCCTCTACTCTATAATCCTAAAGATCCATATCCACTTCATGAAGATATTGAAATAAATCCGTTCTATGAAGATACTGAGTTACCTTCTTTGTATGATACTACTCCAGCACCCTCATTTTATGAACCTACTGTAAAACCTGTCTATGAATCTACTGAACTTCCTTCAGACTATGACCCGTTCGATCATCTAGAAGATTTACCTCATGGTGTGAGTGACACTGATCATAAATATTTACCAGACAACGTTTATAAAACAACAACTGAATATCAATATCCTTATTTTAATACTTCTAATGATTTCGATGAATCCACATCACCTGGATACTACTATATTCTGCCTGATCCAGTTCAAGTTGAAAACAACGATACTGATACAACTTCAAGTTCATATATTATCCAATGGGAAAAACCGGATTATATTGACACTACTGAAAATCCTTATGTCAAACCGGAAACAACTAAATATGATGATGTCAGTTCGGAAACAACTAAAGATAATTACGTCAGTTCGGAAACAACTAAAGATGATTATGTCAGTTCGGAAACAACTAAAGATGATTATGTTAGTTCGGAAACAACTAAGTATGATTACGTTTCGGAACCCACTAAATATGATTATGTTACAGAACCATCTAAAAACAATTATGTCACAGATCCGATCCAAAACGATTACGTCGCACCGGAACCAAATGTCTACGTCAATGAGGAAACTACTAAGAAACCTCCCGTAAAACTTGATACTGAAGAATACGACGAATTAATAGAAGGACTCAAACATTTTGAATACGTTTTTGACATCGATCATGGAGTCGACGGAAATGTTTTGCATAAAATAAGGCAGGACTCTACGTACAATTACTGGGATTGGCTGACGTCGCATTACGACAAATACGCAAAAAGTAATGGCCATTTCAATATTGTCTTAAATGGAAGAATATTCTCGTTCAGGCCATACGTCTCCGAGTATGATAGTAAACCAAAAGTTGGTGAAACAGTCCATGATATTGTAATTTCAGGGCCTTTACAGAAAGTAGATGTTGATAATATAGTAAAAGTAGCGCACTACGAGGCAGTCGATCTAGACACGAATTTAGTGGATACAAAAGAATTAAGAGTTTTATTTGAAACTCACGATAAACTTGAGGACTCGATTATAAGCAACCTCATTTGGCGTGAAGTGCTCAAGCTAAGATTGGTAAATGTTTCGGAGAGCAAGATAGACGATTTTATTTATGAAGTAGCAACAACACTGCTGCCAGATATATTTAGAGATTTAAAGAAGTGTCACCAGGAACTTTTATACAAATTGCGTTATACTACTAAGCAATTGACATTGAAAATTAAATATGGTAGTTAAAATTACGTCCTGCCGGGCCTAAAGTGGCGTTTTGTGTCCGCTATGCGCCCGATTAATGTCACTTCCAGGCTAGACGGCGACGTAACATTTTAGACACATCACGGGCGATAAGAATGAAAGCTTTAGATCCGATGCTTCCGATGACGAATTCATGTTATGTGAGGCATTTTTTAAGTGTCATCTACATATTACGTTACAGTGATGGGGGGGGGGGGGGGTGAGTCGAAAAGTCAAAATTCTGAGTGATGTAAAATGTAGATGGTCCCTTATTTCACTGCCCTGGGTGTATAATGTTCTATTTTTAATTTAAATGTAGTCGATAAGCTTAGCTATAGTCCGAAAACTGAAATTGGTCTCACTGGAATAAATATTTAGTACAATGATAACTCATGAAAACCTCAATTATTTGCCAGCGGCTACTTTCGTATTATTACTGACAATAAAATCCAACTTATGTTCAAAAACTAGGACTTCGCAAACACTTTTTTCTGCAATTGTGTGTCTTTTCCGCCAAACAAATATTTTTGTAATGATTCTGCTGTAATTTTTAATAAATGTGATAATAAATTTAATTATGTTTTTTATTTTTATTTATCCAGAGAAATTTTAGTATAATAAATAAATAAATATATAAGGACAAATTACACTGATAAAGCTAGCCCCAAAGTAAGTTTTAAACTTGTGTTTTGTAGTAATTTATGTAGTCATCTGGTCAAATTAGCCAGTTAACTGGATGCCTAGCCCGGTCATTAAAAACCGTCATCCAATTGGTCGCCTAGGCCGATAGTTAATCCAGAATCACTCAAGTATCAGCCCTTTGAAGATGACGGAACAAGGCTCAGCTATGCTGCTTCGGAGTCCAGGGTGCGCTTTCCCGCTTTTTCTTTTCCAAATATAATATGCATATCAATGGTCACCCAAGGATGCCAAAAATCTCTAGCGAATTGGAGAAGAAATAGCCGGAACAATTTAACCGATTTGGCTATAGTTTTACGACCGGCCGCCTGCCTGACGTCAACCCTCCTTGGGAATGCTATTGTTTTTCCTTTGGTCGCCTCTTACGACATCCACAAAAAGAGATGGAGTGGTCCTATTCTAACCTGGAACCACACGGGTCACCCGTATCTATCTATATATATATATAACTCAAAGGTGACTGACTGACTGACTGACATAGTGATCTATCAACGCACAGCCCAAACCACTGGACGGATCGGGCTGATATTTGGCATGCAGGTAGATGCTATGACGTAGGCATCCGCTAAGAAAGGACGCGAGCGAAGCCGCGGGCAAAAGCTAGTGTAACATATAGTAATGATTGAAGGTGGTCAAAATTATGATATTATAGTCTTATTTGGCTTGACATATAAATAAGACGACACTATCGGACGGCTGTCGTGTCCTTTCACTGAGTAACAGTCCTGGGGGGTTACTCCATAAACCAAATAATACGATATTCGTCCGAAAGTGACGTCCTATTTCTATGTCAAACCAAATTAGACTTAATCATTATGCATATTAACGCTCAATGTTGCTTGACACTGATACGCAGTTACGTACGTTTTGCGTACCGCTTTTGGAGTAACCCTACTGTTTTTAAAATTTAATTTAGTCATGTGTTTCTTACATAGTAGGTATATGTTTAGTGGAAAGTGATGATGACTTCGATCAGCCCTTAATTCTAAGGATCAGCCGTAGGTTATCCAGTGACGATCGAAGGCCTAGTGGCCATCATGCCAGGCTGTCACACTGGAGGCCCCGGGTTCGATCCCCGGTCAGGTAAAGATAAATAATGATCATTTTCAGATTGACCTGGGTCTTAATGGATGTTTATCTATACAGGCTGACTTTTTATCCACCTGCTAAATTTTCGGAGCAAGTTCAGTCCATGATACTGAACAACTTTCTATAAAAAAAGATATTAAAAATCGATCGAAAATTTTCGTCTTCCCGTACAGAATCCGTTTGGCTGAGCGCTGATTTGTATGAAAGGATGAAAAATTTTTATACCGGCCGCCTGCCTGATGTCAACCCTCTTTGGGAATGTATTTGTGCGAAAAGTTTTACAACCAGCCGCCGCCCGACGTTAACCCTCCTTGGGAATGCAATTGTAGCACGAGATGTTTGTGCTTAGTCCTTTAGTCGCCTCTTACGACATCCACAGGAAGAGATGGAGTGGTCCTATTCTAACCGAGAGGTTAACCACGAATGTTCATCAAGAAATCGTTTTTCGGATTACTTTTCGTTTCTGTCTTAGTGTCCTGTAGGTACGTGTAAGTCTTTTGACATACGTTTTCGAAATTCATTGTTTTGACAACGAAATTTATTATAGGACCTCTCGCTCACTCAGTGACCTTCGAAGTTCTTTCGTTGATGCATGATTGGTCAAGTGACATGACAGTAGTTGAAACGGATTGGCTTCGAAAACTTCTACGGCATGTCTGGAGGTGCCGTATTTCTTTCGTTGTCAAACTGAGTATTGGAAGTGTTAGGAATTGAAGCTTGTGAAACAATCTTGAACAAGTATACTTTGTTGTAAAAACTTTTGGTTTTGAATAATTTTACATAGTTTCAGCAAAAATTGTGTCAATCAATGAAACACATTTCCTTCCAACAAATTGTGTAGGTACTTAAATTGCAAATAGGAATCAACCGATTTATTAAACTTTGCACTGTTTATTTTAATAAATGTTATGAATTATTTGCTAATATATGCTAGTAGCTACTAATGTATTCATGGAACCGGAACCACATAGGCAAAGGCCTTATCTTTCCACACGTCCCTGTCTTTTGCGATTACCTGCCACTCAAACAAAAATTGCTCATAGGTGTAGTGTAGACCACAATACTAACTTAACTATTTCGTATATCGTGTGATTCGTCTATTTTATTTTTAATTTTATAGATTTTATTATTTGTACATAATTTGGTCTCTAACATTAGAATAAGCATTTTGCTCAGGTAATTCAATCACACAAAGTGACAACACTCCCAATTGATGACGTATTTTTGGCCCAATCACGTGACCCAGCTGTCACGGAAAGAGAATTCCTTGTTTAAATACTTTTAATAATACCTTGTTTTATCATGTTTTGTATTAGTTAATATAGAATATGTTATTTTTAATTTTATCAAAGTACATTTAAAGAATCAAGTAAGTTTCAGCTGTAAATTGTGTGGTAATTTAATAAAAATATTTCATACCTATCAGAAGTAAATAGGTACTTATGTATCCATTTTTCGCGTGACTAAATATGGAAAATTAACCTTTGATTATGTGTAATGTCAAATAATAATGGATATTGTTAAATAAGTGTTCTTATAATTGAACTAAGTAGCTATAAAACATAAATAGGTACCTACCTAGTTAAATTATAATTTAAAAACGAAGCGAGTAAATGTTTTCAAAAAGGATTCCGTACGTATACTTATTAAAAATGTTAAGTAGATTTTTTTATTATTATTTGACATAAGTACTGAAATAAAAATAAATAATCTTTAGATAACTACAATGCATAAATCTTTTCATATTATATTTAATAATATGTTATACAATAAATTGTTTATTTAAATATACTTACTTAGTAAAAGTACTTATTTTGTTAAAAAAGGTTTGGTGGAATTATTTTTAAAATTAGGCCACAGCTGTTTTAATGAGATTATACGAGAGACTATATATTCAAATTAAAATGGCACTTTTGTAAAGATATTTTAACTTTTTTTGTAAAGATTTTATTGCTTTTGCTTTTTATTTATATTACCTATATTTTTTCTAGTAATTATATAATAATTATAAGACTTTTAATAATTATAAGACTCATAAAAATTATTAGACTGTCTGTACCTATTTTTTATTTTATTTAAATTTGCGTGAGCATTAGAAAATAAAAAATGATTAGCACATAAAAAAAAAATCAAAATTTGTAGTAACAATTTTTTATACTCATACCTAGCATAAATCTTCTGGTTTTTCCTAAATACTTTATTTTTTCTGCAATAAAACAACTGATTGTATTGTACATAGCGTAGGAGATTTCAGCATTGCTTGAACCCTAAAATTATTACTTAGTTAAATTCTAATCATTCATTTTTAAATCCGTTTTGCAGTATTTAAAACTAGACGGTCCTCATTTGGGACTAAGCAAAGAACGAGAAATACCGGCTAATATTCCATGAAAAATTGCATTAATTAGAAATACCCAAGCGTTAAAAATCACGACGCAATCTAATTCCATTATGTACCAACAACCAGTTAATTGCTGATCCTAATAGTTTATTTTTTCTTTTTATTTTAATATATAATAACAAAATCGATTCTGTAAGCAAATCGATAAATACCAATAAGTTTAGTCTTAAAATACGTCCGTAAAATAATAAATATTTTTGGTTAAATCGAAAATCCTGTTTATGAAATTGCCATTTTACGGCGATAATTTCAAACATCGTATATATAGTCATATAGTTAGCTATGTTGGTAGTAGTAGCGCTTATTAGCTGCACGAAAATGGTGCTTTTAAGTTTTCTATTTTTTATAGGCTCGGCTACTGCTCTTAAATTGGTAAATATATATTAAATATTATCATCAATTACATGTATTTATTTAGTTCATAAAAACTTAACTAAACTATATAATAAAAAAAATAATATTGATATTCATTTAAAGACGCGATTTTGATCAGTTAAATTCCTATATATTTTATATACATATAATACACATTTTAAAAATGCAATTACATATTAAAGTTATTATATTTTAATTATTACACTAGGTATATAGATAATAATAATGCATAACATAAAATCGTCTTTTTTTTACAACCTTCGTGACGTATTCACGCTAGTTCGTTACTTGGAGATTCTGGGTTCGATCCCAGCTAGGGCAAGTTGTAAAATTATTCAAATTGTCTTGGGTCTTGGGTGTTTATTATTAAATATAGTATGTATCGTTGAGTTAATATTCCATAACACAAGTTTAAAACTTACTTTGGGGCTAGCTTCATAGTGAAATTTGTTCTTATTTATTTATTTAATATTTGTCTATTTCTCTTTAACATTTAATTTTACTTTTGAATGGGGTCTGTAGAGAGAATACTGCAAATTTTTAAATGAGAAATTTTAATTTGTTGATTATGAATTCACCCATCAACGGGTTCTTGATTCTTGTAGTTTTAATAAAGAAATTTCGTAATTAATTTGTTTTTAAGTAGTTCATTAGATATGGTTTTGTGGTGTAGTTGGAAATTATTTTCAATGTTTTCTTTCGGTGTTATTTTTACATTATCAAGTGTCACATTACTAAAATTTTTAGAGCAGGTAAGAGTTCTTATTCCTAGTTATAATTAATTGATAATGTGTTCTTTTATTCTTTAAAAATAATTTATAATAAACCTCTGTAAGTTAATTATATATCAGGAATTAATAAAAAGGAATACTGACTGTAATATGGAATAATATATATGTCTATATGTTTTATGATCAAAAGTCACAATAGTTTTAAGTGGTGCTTTTTTATACTCACTGTTCAATCATTAGCATTTGACAATAGCTGTTTTAAAAAAATTAAATAATATATTAAGGGCATGCTCAGTCCGTGATAGTGAACAGGTTAAACCGAAAGAAATTTAAAACACGAAAAAATTTTTTTTTTACATAAACAAAAAATAATTCTTTCTGTTTTTCCTAAAGGCTGACTATTAGAGAATGCATTAGTATTAAATCCACCTTTGTACCATTATGTGTATTGTGTATACATAGTAAAAAAATAATTATTTAAAAATATTTCAGACAAATTTATCTTCTACTGCAACCACATTGCCAGTCTCTTCGTCCTCACCGTTGTTCAATAAGAAAGAGTTGAAGAACAAAGTGCTTCAAGTAAGTGGCCAGCTGTTTTCATCATCATCAGGATTTTTTAGTCTCCACTGCAGGAGCACGACTCTCTATACAACCAGAGCCATGTATTAGCCAAAGTAGTCAGAGGATTTGGCCTACACTCTCCACTCTGGCCAGACGGGTTGGAGTTTTTTATTATTAGTATTGACGTTTATACGCTTTTTTTATCTTGAGTTTTATAAATCGCCTTCGACATCCACGGAAAACTTGGAGTGGTCCTATTTTACTCTGCCGGAACCACACGGCTATCATCAGCTGTTTTAATTTTACATATTTTTTTTTGTTTTCTATCTGACTGCTGTTTAGCTAGAAGTACTGTTAGCCAATTTTTATCATCGTTAAGGTCCATTTACACGGTGCAAGTTTCTTGCCTGTTGCATAAAATTTTATTGAAGCAATAAATGATTTGTATGGCTGACGTTCTGTTTAGACCATACAAGTTTTCTATTGCTTCAATTTAATTGTATGCAACAGGCAAGAAACTTGCACCGTGTAAATGGGCCTTTACACTCAGCCAGGATGAGGTCTGTCGTCGTAGCAAGTGGAGGTCCATAGTCTCTGCCTATCCCTGTGGGAAACAGGCGTGATAGTATGTATGTATGTATCACCGCCAGCCGTCTGTATCGGTATGTCTTTATACCACTGCTAGGAATAGGCCTCTCAAGATAAGCCATCCACCTCAGTCCTGCGCTTTACGAGACCAAGGCCTTTACTCTAAAAGCGACGTACGTCGGTGAATCCGAGTGAATGGTAATGACGATGTTAAAATGGTAATGATTGCACGTCCTATGGTAATGATAACGTCTAATGGTAATTTAGGTTTATTAATATCATTACCATTACCGGTTATCATTACCATTTTTACATTGTCAATACCATGCACGACGAAATTCTCGGATTCTGGGTGAATCCGAGAATTTCGTACGTAGCTACATGCCTACTTTGCAGTGTCAAGCAACATTGAGCGGTGAAAAATGATGATATAAGTAGTCTAATTTGGTTTCACATTTAAATAGGATGACGCTACGTATATCGAACGGCCGTCGTGTCATTTTATAGAGTAAAAGCCCAGTTTCGACTTGTTATTTTTTATGAATCAAGTTAATATAAGTAGGTGACTAGCGGCCTACTCCTTGTTTATACAGGTATGGTATACATGTTAACTTTAGTTAGTTAACCTTCTCTATCTCTCTATCTATACAGAGGTAAAGGGCCTAACACAATATAATGAAACTATTTTAAGGGTAGATACAGTGAATGATACTGAACAACTTTCCCCAAGGAACATATTATCCAGACATGAAAAATAATTTTTGGCTTTCCATACAAACTCTGATCAGCTGATCGGTCAT
The DNA here is from genome assembly GCA_963576875.1 of Acrobasis repandana. Taxonomy (NCBI): domain Eukaryota; kingdom Metazoa; phylum Arthropoda; class Insecta; order Lepidoptera; family Pyralidae; genus Acrobasis; species Acrobasis repandana. The sequence continues at coordinate 1,138,330 of OY756241.1, read as the reverse complement.
CTTGTATGGGAAGTCAATTTTTTTTTCATATTTCGATATATGTTCCTTTGGGAATCTACCCTAAAAATAGTTTCAGTATATTTTGTAAGACGTTCAACGTAAAAGGAAAATCTGAACAATCTTGACCTGACCGGGGTCGAACCCGGGACCTCCGGTGTGACAGCCTGGCATGATGACCACTAGGCCACAGAGGTCGTCAAAGGATAGGCCGTGGTTCGATTTATTACGGGTACCTACCTTCCACGTTGTATATTTCTGAAACCCGCAATAAATCCGTTACGCATTTTAAAAGATCTAAGCGAACAGAGTGACGAGAAGCGATTTTGTTTTATAATATACTAGCGGCCCGCCCCGGCTTCGCTCGGGTATGTATTATACATTTAAACCTTTCTCATGAATCACTTTATCTATTAAAAAAAACCGCATCAAAATCCGTTGCGTAGTTTTAAAGATCTAAGCATATATAAGGACAGACAGCGGGAAGCGACTTTGTTTTATACTATGTAGCGATTAGTTGGGACTAGCTTTTGCCCGCGGGTTCGTTCGCGTATCACAAATCCCACGGAAACAACGATGAAAGGTACCCTATATCCTTCTCAGTACGTGATGCTTATGTGTAAGCGAATTTTCAAGATGATTGGTTATGTAGATAAGCGTGAAAAGTGAAAAGCGTAAAAAAATATACTTACATAGAAACTCACTTTCGCATTTATAATATTATTTAGGATAGTTAGGATTAGGATTAGTTAAGATTAGGATTAGTTAGGATTATGGGATAGGTACTTAATGATGTATTTTTTACATCTCAAAATATCATTAATCCAAATAAAATAAAAAAGGGTCGTGACAGACAAACAGACGGACAACAAAGTGATCCTATAAGGGTTCCGTTTTTTCCTTTTGAGGTACAGAACTCTAATAAGTCATATTTCGAATAATGTATCTAATAAAGTTCTTCATTATTCAGTAAATATAACTAAAATATTTAATAGAACTTATAAATCCAATCAAGACAATTTATTTTCAGGTGTCACCGAAGGATATAGAAAATAATACCGCCCCATATCTAAGATATGGATACAGCTTGGACAGTTTACTGGGACAGGGAAAGCCTCGAAGTTCTGGTCTTAGTGCATCATTATTTGCCCAGCTGAGTAATACAGAACCAAATCTTTTAAACTTGAACAATTTGAATCTAGGCAATGCACAAGCTATCAATCAAGGCCAATCTTTAAGCGCATTTGATCTACAAACATTAAGCCAATTACTAAACACACCATCAGTCCCCGTAAATTCTTCACCTAATTTAGGGTTTTTAGATGTATTACAGTCACTTTTAGGTCCGACTCAACAGCCTAATCAATATTCGTTGTCAAGTCTGTACCAATCATTATTGCCAAATACTAATCATGATCCACTACTAAATTCTTTGCAGTCACTGCTAGGTCAACAATATAACAACGCAGCACTTACCAACGTTGGCTATCCATATGGAACTGTACTGACGGACAATAGTAACAATGTAGATCTTAATACACTACAATCACTTTTAAATCCACTATTAAATAATGGAAATACAGTCCAATATACAACCGCAGTAGTGGGCGAAAATGATGATCTATTAAAAACCATTCAATCACTTTTAAACCCAAAAACGAATACATTACAACTGAATGATAATAATAAAGGGGCACTTGTAAATTCAGTGCAACAACTTTTAAATCAAGACTTGCCAGTTGAACCGAAACTAAGCAATAAGTTTCAAGCGCCAGATGAATCCTTGCTAAAGGATATAAATTACGTCCCGTCTCAAGATACATTGCAGAAACTTGTCGACCGACAAGTAGAAGAGTCTAATCCACTAACAGATGTCTCACAGACAGTAGCAGATCCAGTTGAAACGTTACGATCAGTCTTTAACCCATCGCCTACCGTTCAGCCTTCCACGAATACTCAGCTGGTATTCAAAAGTAGTGTCCCTAATTTACACATGCAGGCATGCAAACTAGCTTTTGAGACTCTTCTTCATAAAGCGTATAAGGATTATCTGAAACTGGTTAATTTCCCTGCTTGCCAACATTACGGTGAAAATTATTATCAAACGTCACCTTTGCCGTTTGAAGTAATTGTTGTTAAACCGAAAATTGTTCAGCCATCAGTGAATCCTGTTTTGCTAAAATTCGTGTGGCTTTTACTCAACAAATTACAAAAACAAAACGTTCCTAATAATTCTAATCTGAATCTTTTGCTTGAATTATTGTTAAAACCTGAACGTCCTGTTGTCAAGCCAAAGCCTAATAATATATTAAAATTACTGTATAAGTTGCTCAAACTTTTAAAAAAGCACAAACAACCCAAAAAACCTTCTAAGGAATATCTGGTTAAAGTGATATTAGGCATCTTAAACAACAAAAAAGTTCCAAATGAAGACTTGTCACAGGTTTTACCTTTGCCAATTAACCCTCCTTTCGAAATTGAACCAGAGCCATCACTACCATTGGATATGCCAAAAATACCCCTTACTTTGCCCGACTTTGCGTTGCCACCCAGCAATGATGAAAGTGGAAAAGTTAAATACGTGGTATTGGTTTTCAAGAAATATTTCCCTCAACATCAATTCACGACCCCAGATTTATTATTCTTAATTAAACTGGTAAAGTCACTCCCAAAGACAATCAACGAGCTATTATTAAATCCACAACTCTTAAAGTTTGTCATTAACCAATTGGCAGTACGAAATCTGAATCCAAAATTAGTTCTAGCAGTAATTTACAGTCATTTAATTAATTTGCCCCTATTACCTTCATCAAACTCTAGAGTAGTAGAATTAGTTTATCAAGTGAAGAAACAAGATCCAATAGTTTATCAACCATACTATTACGTAACATATAAAGTTCCGTACACTACTTTTGTAAAAAATCTTTATAGATTACTTCTTGTGAATCCGTACTTAAAGAATAATCGTGATCTTCTGTTTAGAGAGTTGTTACTTTTAGCCTTGGCTAATACCAATGCACTTTCTGCAGATCTTAATGGTGTTTCTAGAGATCAGTTAGTTAATTTGGTGGTGAATAACGGTGCAGTATTGAAAGTCAACGTACTGACTGGAAGTAATATTTTACAAGAGCAGTTAAAAGTTGTAAATGCTTTTAATTCTCAATTAAATGGCGTTAATACAGAACTTGCACCGGGATCTTCAGCGGCTAACTTATGGTCCTATCTGCTAAACAAAAATAGAGGGACATCTAGTAACACACTTTTAGAATTATTAGGAAATTCTGTAAACAATCCAGTGACGCCTGGAAGCAGCAACTCTGTTTTAGAATTATTAGGAAATCCTCTAAATAATGCGGTGACTCCTGAAAACACCAACTCTGTTTTGCAATTATTAGAAAATTCTGCTAATAAAAATGGAGTATCTGATAATGGCAATTCCATTTTAGAATTACTAGAGAATTCAGCAAATAATGTAGCAAAACCTGACAATGATAACATTTTACAATTATTACAAAATTCTGTTAACAATGCCAATGACAATCCAGTTTTACAATTGTTAGAAAATTCTAATAAAAATGATGCTACGCCTGACAGTGATAATTCTGTGTTACAATTGTTAGAAAATTCTGGTAATCATTTGGAAACGAGTGATAATAGCGATTCGGTATTACAGTTATTAGAAAAATCGGCAAATAATTTAGGTACAGAAGGCAGCCTCTCTGTGAACCATGACTTGCTTGAAGGCGGTTCCGAAGATGTAACAGTCCCCACATATTTATGAGAATGAGGCCCTAAAATATACAAAATGGTACTTGGAAATTTAACAACAAAACAAATTGTATTAATTATAATTTGAAATATATATCTTATAATTTTGTAGGTATGTATGCAATAAAGATAATATTTAATTTTGTTGGTCTATCATTTATTTTCTGGAACTGTTTTTTTTTTTCTCTAGAGTAAAGTTGTTTTCTCATTGCGAGCATTCGCTTTTATAATTCATTTGTTAAATTGGTGTGCATGCCGTTGGCGCGCCATAAAGGCCGCGTCTTTGTAATAGCCGATGCCGCCTTTGAAGCGCGCCAACAGCAACACTATAATGTGACAGATTCGAGCATTAACATTATTGCTTATAATGCTCGGTTTTCCCCCGATTACAGATTGCTACCTGTAATGATGCAGTCTGTATATTTTAATACCACTTGAAACATTGACAAGTCTGACATTGAGGAATCAACTAAAATAAATGTGCAAAGTCAATTCCGAAATGTTACAATACAGCCTGTTGGTCAGTCAGGGGTCAGTAGGGTTACTCCAAAAGCGGCACGTAAGACTTACGTTATTGCGTGTCCGAGTTTCACTGTCAAGCACCGTTGAACGTTAAGTAATACATGATAATAATATTAATAATATCCCTAAGCGAGCAAGTGATGGTTGTTTAAAGCCCAGTGACATCTTTCCACCCTTAAGCCACTCAACTAGTGTTGCCCTCCTTGCTGCACATTATCGTGCAGCCAACCTGTGGATGACGTAAGAGGCGACTAAAGGTAAGCACAAGCATCTCGTGCTACAATTTCATTCCCAAGCAGGTTTAACGTCGGGCCGCAGCCGATTGTAAAACTTTTCGCACAAATACTTTCCCGAAGAGGGTTGACGTCTGGCAAGGTCTTTGGCATCCTTGGGTGACCATTGAAATGCATGTTGTATTTGGAGAAGAAAAAGCGGAAAAGCGCATCCCGGGCTCCGAAGCAGCATAGCTGAGAATGCAACTAGGATCGCACTTAGATGATGAAGAAGACTGTTGCACAAGAATATGAGACTTCGTTAAAAGTCGAAACTTTTGACGTTTAACTAAGTCTAATTCTTGTGCAATAAGGAGTTAGGACTCCTAACTCTGTAAATTAGATTTGGCACTCGTTCGCAAGCTTTACATGTTATATTGTGATAACATTGTATTAGGCATAATATCTTTGTAAACTGACATAGCCCTTTCCGGCGCCTAGGTAACCAATATTGTGTAAATGAGTTTCTTACGGCGTTTCTTCTCAGCAGTGGTCGTTGCGAAACGCTGTGTCGGTAGCTTTTGCACTAAAAATAACTAAAAATAATGACCTTCAATAAGTGATATATTTAACATATATTGAATAAAAATTTTTGACTTTGACTTTGTCTTTAACTGCTACCAGTAAGTAGGATACTCGTACTAAGGATTGTCCCACAACACCAAACAGTGGTGCTTTAAATTTTATAACTAGGAGTCTTAACAATGCTCCTTTCATTATTATAAGATATAGGATAGGTACGTAGGTAGGTAAGTAATTAGTAAGTATGTATTATGTATGAAAATACCGTACCTACCTAGCGTTTAGATTAAAACACGTTTGGCGTGAAACCGCAAATTGAATTTGTTGATAAGAATCTTTCAAGTGTTACGAAAATGCTTTTAAAATGTTGTTAGAAATAGAAATGCATTCATCCAGATTCCAAACCCAAAAGCAAGGAAGGTTTATTATTTGAAAAAACAATATTTGAATATAAAATGTGTAGAAACATTACGAATAATTAATAATAATTATTATGAACGAGTAAAAGGAAATAAGAGACCTATTATGAAACATTAGTACAAATAGTAATGCAAAATCCGAACTAACCGTCCATAAAAAACGTTTGGTGACGCCATCTAGTTGTTATCCATAAACTTTTCTTGATATAGCGGCTTGGCCACGAATTGGCGCGACAGCGACGGCGGCGACGGCGACGGCGACACACGACAAACAAATACAAGGAAATGTATGAAGCATGCCACGGTCAACGACAACGGCGATTTTTCAGGCGTATTTTGGTGCGACAAGATGCGTGTATTCCAGTTGCCAGGTTAGGTTTTAACTGTACCCTATGCTTGATTTCATTTTACCCTAGATAGGATATTTTTATCCGACTTCAAGAAAAGGAGGTTATTAATTCGACTGTACCTGTTTTTAGGGTTCCTACCCAAGGTACCCAAGGGTTGTGGTTTCGGGTTAGAACAGGACCACTCCATCTCTTCCTGTAGATGTCGTAAGAGGCGACTAAAGGAAACCTACCTTAGTGCAACAAATGGAAGTACCTGTGACTACCTTGGCGAGATACCTCAGCTGCTACGCGAGTTGGACCTTGGACGTTTGGAAGACCATCTTCACGTCAACCTACCTACCTACGTCTACCTAGGGTTCCGTAGTGAATAAAAACCCTCATGCGAAGTTTGGCGTTTTTCTCCAAATTCGAACCCCAGTTTCGTATCAATAGTTTAATAGGTAGGTAGGTACATACTCAATAAGTACTATTATATTTAAAACTTCAAAATGATCTTCGCAAAAGTAAAAAGTACCTACTCTTGCTTGCTAGCCGATCTCTCTTCATAACACTGGTCCACTTTCTTATAGTTTTTTGGTACGTCGGACTGAACACGAAAAAAATTGTTTGTTTGGTGTACCTACTATTAGTTGTATACTCTTTCACTATGGCACGATCACGATACAATATTTATAGGACATATTTTACACTATTTTTGACACCGCAACCCAGTAATAAATCTACAAAAAAACAAAACACGGCTCAAAAATGTGGGTAAGTACGGAATATTACCTACAAAACAAGTGAGCGTGCGCGGCGGGCAGTCCGGGACGAGTTTAATGACGACACAGCGATCGAGACTCGTACTCTAGGGCGTTTTTTGAACTGCTGCAGTACGAGTATAATCGCTGTATCTTCGTAATTTTTGGTTGGATTTGGATATTTTTTTCACTGTATGTTATGGTTTTCTTCCTGTTATCAATCTATATAGGTACTTAACAAAAAATGTGACTGATTCTCATTTCTCTCCCGCGGGTCTACTGGAAGAAATAAGCAGTTAGCACTTAATTACCTACCTAATATGTTTTCTTATTTTTTACATTTACTGTTTGTAAATATTCAAGTCACGGTGTACTTGAACCAATAAAAAAAATATGTGTTAAAAACATTAGAAAATATTTTTGTCTTATACGATACTATTTTCTTTTGTAATAGGTAATTATTTTTGCCCGTGGTCTTACGGCATATTTTTTTGAATTCTACGGTAAAAAGCCATGGTAATATTCCGCGGACAAAATCGCGTGAATTCGTGGCATGGCCGTTCGCCGCCGTCGCCGTCGCTGTCGCGCCGTTTCGTTGCTGAGCGGCCAGTCTCAGCAGTAAGGAAACTCGTATATATCTAGATTATTTTGATAAAAAAAAATGTCATATTTGACATTGAAGTCCCGTACCAGTGACAGTCATGTTAAGAAAATTTAAGTAAATAAACATGCTTGCTTTTCGTAATTTCGGACTGTTTATTTTACGAAATACTCAATTTACAACGTGAATTAGTGTACTAGATAATATAGTGTGTTGAACAGAAACAAAGATGCATGGATCGAGGCCGAAATTCGTGAAACCAGGTAAAGAACAGTGCTACGCAATATAGCTGAGCTGGACCTGGGGTCCGCTTTCCGGCTTTTTCTTATCCATTGGCACGCATATCATCTTTGACGATGTCAAGCCAGCATTTCTTGGATCTAATAATCTGCCGGGCAGTTCCAGATAAAGCCTACTTAATGCCCTTAGCAATCGAGGAATAAAAGACCAGTCAGTTTGATACTGTTTCTGGTGACCCATAAGAAGTAAATTATGCAATTGCTTAGGGCATCACCCTAAGCAATTGCATAATTTACTTGTGGGTTAATCTAGCACTCCTGGGGCCCAGTGGAGGCAGCATGGCAGCATAAAAAAAAGAATCTGAAGGAATTGCCAGCTATTGGTCAGACAATGTTAGACATTTACACACAAAAAACTATCATCATCATCATCCGAGCGTATTCCCGGTTGCATCCTCAGTCGTAATGCTTGCTATGCTAAGAGCAAGCATTACAATTAGATGCCAAGAGCCCAGGTTCCTAGGTGATTTGATGGGGATTCTGGTTTTTACACAGAGTGCGTCTGACCTCTGCAACCCAAAGGGTAGACCAAAGCCAATCCTAGGATAGATTTAAACCAACTCTAGATGGCATTTGGGACCCACAGCTTTACGTGTCCTTCGGAGCACGGAATCATCTTTCTTTTCGGATAATTAGGTGATTCAAAGCCTGCAATATCCTAACCAGACTGGAAACTGGAACTTCAACTACACACTCCAAAAACTATATCAGGTGCAAGTTGAAGTAGAAACTTGAAAAACCTGGGAACTGGCCTTTACACATAAAATAATAAACATGCACTAAGCGCTCTGAAAGATTTTTTTTTGTTTCTTATCTATTTTTTTTTCCGAGGCTTCAGTTCACTTGCTGTGACTATGCCAGCCTCATGGGGGATTTCGATTAGATAATTTCTAGTTTCTGTGCAACATCACAGCTCTTATGAAAAGGTATATGGCTTTTGCCATATGTGATAGTGGGTCGCTTAACATAATGTTAAGCTCACCGTTGCACATCAATAGTCCCGCCAAAAATCGGTCACGTAGGGCGGTATACTGGTCACATTCCATCAAGACATGTAGTAAGTCCTCCGTCTTATCACAATAATTGCATAAGTCTGAGCGGGTCATTCTCATTAAGAGTAGAAATTTGTTCAACGGAATATGACCAGCCCTCACCCTAAATGCACACACAAGATATTCTCTCGGAAGTCTAGCATAATCAAACCAGGGAACTGGATTCGGTGAAGTTTGAATGGTCTTGTACCAGATACCTTTTGACTCTGAACATTTATCAAAACGTTTTTTCCAAACATCCATACAGTATTTTCTCATAGTAGGTACATGTTCAGAGGCATAGGGAGGGCACAAAACCTCCTCTCCCCCATTTACTGCTTCCCTTGCCAAAGAGTCTGCCACCTCATTACCATGGATTCCTACATGGGATGGTATCCACTGTAACTTTATATTCTTTCTAGTGTTTAGTACCATTCCTAGTATCTGATAAGCTATCGGCATCCCTCGGCTATCCGAGGAGCACCGAGCCAAATGTTGCAGAGCACTTCTTGCATCCGTAAGGATTACAATATTTTGCGGTATTAAATCTGCTGCATATTCTAGGGCTTCTGCAATGGCAATTAGTTCCGCTCTCATGATACAAATGTCTCCGTTTAAACACCATCTCCTGTTTGAGGATCAAAGAGAGCAGCTCCGATTCCACTGCTTGCCTTCGATGCATCAGTGTATATTTTATAATATCCACTATAGTCCTTCTCAAGATAATGAAGTGTCAGACTCCTCAGCTCACAGATATTGGTATCATGTTTAGGCCTATCAAGGTCTGTAATATGTACTACAATAAACGTCATGTCCATTGATGATAGCCATACATTGAGTGAACACATTTCCAAAACGTTGGCATTCTTAAAAGGATTTATATCACGGAATTTACAGTGTATATCTGCTAATACCGGCTTCTTCTTGTTGTTCCAATAACTATGCTCTCCAGATAATTTATCAATTAAATCAAGAGCACCGTCACTGGACGTGGAGGCCATCTTTAACCAGTATTTACAACCAATCCACAATCTTCGAATGGCCAGTGAAAGATTTTGTGTGAGGCTAATTACAGGATGATTTTGAACCTCATAGCTATATTCAAAGAAAGTACTCTTTAAGCGAAATAAAAAATATATATTCTGTCGTTGTTGTTTCATGATGGAAATCAAATATATCAGCCGAAGATGCATACTAAATATGATAAATATCTCCCATTTGAATGTTACTGGTCTCGTGGCGGGCCGGTGAGCGGTGAGGGCAACAGCCGCGCGTATAGTAAAATCAGTAGATTAACCATTTATTAGAAATGTGGGAGATTTTTTTTTATTAGTTTATTTTTTACGGTTTTGTGTTTTATTAACCCTTTAACCGTGTACATGGGAATAATCTGACAATCATTTTCGTCCCCATTTTGCGAGCGTAGTATACATATATCTGACCAAAAACCATGGATATTCACTATTCCTCGGGCTGGGAGCACGACAACTGATATAAAGTCTTGTGTTGAAAGGGTTAATGATTCTGATTACAAGATTGTAATATAGCTAAGGGTGCAAAATGTACCTTTACGTTTCTGAGACTTAGGTACTAATTTTACTATCACGCCCAAAGCGTATATTTTATTTTATGTCTTCCTCTATGGCTTGGCTTTTTTATTCTCTTAGCGGGCGAAAAATGGTTACTTAGCAAAATTATTTGTTTAAGGCGATGAATCCCTCTACCCATCACGAAACAAAGATGGCTCCGTTGAAATCCTTACAAATCCCACTCTGGACTCGGCCTTGATAACAGACAACGATGCCAAGTCAACATTCGTGTACAACCGTTACCACCACCTACCGTTGGAAGCTCAGAGACAGAAGCTACCGGTGTTCCAGTACAGGAACCATATATTGTATATGTTGGAGAAATATCAATCATTGGTGCTGATTGGAGAAACGGGATGTGGGAAGTCTACACAAGTACCTCAGGTAAATCTCTTATTCATCTCAACTCGTTCCCGGATTCATCCTCAGCTTTGTTGCTTTGGAGCCCGGGGTGCTCTTTCCCACTTTTTCTTCTCCAAATAACATGCAATGCATGTCAATGGTCACCAGATGATGCCAAAGACCTTGCGAAATAGACGACCTGACGTCAACCCTCTTTGGGAATGCATTTGTGCGAAGTTTTACAACCGGCCGCCGCCCGACGTTAACTCTCCTTAGGAATGCAGTTGTAGCACGATATGTTTGTGCTTATTAGTTAATTCGAATCTTACGACGCGTCTCTTACGATTCTAAGCTGGAAGCCACAAGGCAAAAATACCTTAAATAAGTTACCTTTTTTTTTGTAACGCGGAGAAAATCCCTTCGGATACCTTACCGGTTACGGGAGACTGGTGAGGTTATGTGGTGCTACCACTAAAAACTCCACAGTGTCACCTCTCAGCCGCTATCGGCCGGGGCCGTGTGCTTCTCCATGCTCCACAGCTCCGGCGCGGCCGGCTGCGACTTCAGTGGCCCCAGCTCGCCAACGGCCTCACGGCACCCTCTGCTGAATCAGAGGGGCCGGAGCAGCCATCGCCTTGGCCTCGCGGCCCTACAAGGACAGGCGCCCTGACACGACACGCGTCTGCCACTACACTTCTACTCCGGAGGGCTGTCCGTTGGACGATGGAATCCCGTTGCCACCGTCCAACCCTCATAATTTGGGGCCTGTCAAAGCCTTTAAAGCCTAAGGATTTCACCCCCTTCCCTCACAGCCAGGCCATTCTCACCTGGAGTGGCGTCCACCGGGCTTGTAGGGCCTTAGCCTCAACCCGGGCAATGGGTTCCACCACAGAATAAATAATACTAACGTACAGAAATCTCACTCAGCAAAGAAATTTAAAGAAATATCTACTCAATGAGACTAGCGATATGGTTTAATTTACTTACTACTACTTACTTTTTGTAAAGATACTTAGACATCCATTGCAAGCCAATTTCATCCTTATTACTCTGGACAAACGATTCGTATAACTGAATTTACCACCCGGAGGGGCCGCCTGCGCGCATAGTAATAATGTAGGTACATTTTCGATACCTAAACGGGGAGTGACACAGGCCTAGTTCCACTTAGCTTCCCCGCGGATGTGTGTCCGCAGGTACTGAGCCCCACCATCGCGAAAAGATGGGAACCAGGCGGGGGGGGGGGGGGGGGGGGGAAGTGTTACTTACCTCAACTCTACGAGCAGAAGAGATAGCAGAATCCGACGCGTGATGTCGTGTCTGTCGCACGTCAAGTTGACAGAGATAGACTGAACACGTCACGTGCGCGCACGTAAAGTTGGCAGAGGTAGACTGAACACGTCACGTGCGCGCACGTAAAGCTAACAGAGATTGACTGAACACGAACGCACGCTTATAGTTTGAACTCTTATGTATTCTGTGCTTATAGTTTAAATGGATTTTCATGATTAAAGTTTCCGATTTCGTACGTGGTTTCATGGACACCCTAGTACTGTCGCACATAGTATTTAAACCAAACAAAACTCATAAACACAACTTGTGATGGAACACTCCTTTCATACCTTTCCTGGCAGGCTACCTTTAGGACAGGCAAAAGTCTCTACTGTCTAATGCTTTCCGATTTACGAGACAAGTAAAATTGTCAAAACTACCTAAACAACGAGAATTATTGTTTGTAGTAAACAACTAAAAAAAATAAGTATCGATGTTGAGTAGGTATGTTTACGTACTTAAAAAGTTCATCATCAATCAAGCAAGTACAGTTCGATAAAAAAATGTTTACATACTCTACATTTTATTCAAAACCTGATGCTTGGCCGTTTTTGTACCGTTACGAAGATTTCATAGGCATTCGTTCATCGTGTGTGAAATAAAACGGCCAAGCATCACGCTTTGAATAAAATGTAGAGTATGTGAAGTTAGGCTTGGTAACGTAAGGGCGCATAGATCAAGAATCTTGGCTCTACATGAGATCTGACCACTTTTTCATGGATTTTGATTAAGGCGAAGATATAGGCAAATGGCCTTGAAGTGTGAAATAAATTGTTAACTCGTAAATACGGTGATAATTTCCATATTGCTTTACGTCATGCACTAGATAGCCCTTTAAATTATTTTATGAACTGCCGTTAAAACTATTATTGGTGATCCGTCTAGCTTTAAAACTTGCCGTGGCCACTTTTGGCGGAGGCGAGTTTTAAAGCTAGACGGACTAATGTAAATACTTTCAACGGTGGTTTATAAAATAATTTAAAGGGCTATCTAGTGCATGACGAAGAGTAAAATGGAAATTATGTCCATATTTACGAGTTAACAATTTATTTCAAATGAGGGCGCCACTTCAAGGTCATTTGCCTATATCTTCGCCTTAAGGTGTAGTGTAGAGCATGTAGGTTTAGAGCGTGTAGTCTTTAGAGCTTGGCTTTATGCGAGATCTGATAGCTTTTTCACAGGGTAAGCTATGTAGACTCGTCTTGGCAACATTTTTACATGAAAATGATTTTGGTGGGATTTAATTTTTAAACCTAATTAGAAAATAAGTTCTTCGAAAAAATTTTTTTTTTGTACAAGCTGTTTTCGTGAGGCCTAAGTACTTATCAAGGCAAATGTAATTAGCCCAAATTCCTAGGGTTCCTATAGCCACCTTCCGGCTCCATCATCAGATCAGCTTCTTGGTTCTTTAACTTGCAAGATTTGACCCAAAAAAACGGGCAAGTGTGAGTCGGATTCGTACATGAAGGGTTCCGTACCACCGTACAATGTTTTAAAACGCTGAAGAAACACTTTTCTTGTATGACGACGCCGTTTAATTATTAACTTTATCTTATTTTTAGTATTTATTGTTATAGTGGTCATAATAATACATAATCGGTGAAAATTTCAGGTGTCTAGCTATTACGGTTCAAGAGTTAGAGCCCTGTGACAGATCGAGTTAAAAACGCTGAAAAAAACGCGTTTTTTGTATGACGACCCCCTTTAATTTTCAACTTTTTTTATTTTTAGTATTTGATGTTATAGCGGCCACAGTAATACATAATCGGTAAAAATTGCAGGTGTCTAGCTATTACGGTTCAAGATATAGAGCCCTGTGACAGACGGACAGACGGACTGGCGGACAGGCGGACAGACGGACAGACGGACAGACGGACAGACGGACAGATGGACAGACGGACAGACGGACAGACGGACAGACAGCGGAGTCTCAGTAATGGGTCCCGTTTGCACCCTTCGGGTACGGAACCCTAAAAAACGACAACAAACAGGGCAAGCTAAATAAAAGCTTGTAAAAAGCTATTGCTCTCCTCCACTTACCTATCATCAAAGATACTCAAATGAACATACGTTTAAGGTATATTACAGACCATGGAGACCTGTGAGGTATACAAATGAGGCTCGGCGGAGTACGCATTAGCGCTTTCGCAAGTTCAGCGACCCTCGGCACGTCCGTGCTTGGATGGGTGACTGGCATAAACAATTTCTGAGCTATTCGGGAGGCACGTTAAACCATTGGTCCGAGCACAGATATGTTTATGTATACTACTAGATAAAGAAAGTCCTTCAATTTGTATGAAAACCTGGCGTGCCAATTTTCATACCAATATTTAATTAGAAATTCACTTAGAAACGGAATGAAACTTTTTTATTACCTACTTCCTCCAACGTTTTTTGACGAGTTTCTACGGGTCAAAATGGTAGATTTTGGTATTTTACAGTAGAGAATGAATGTCCGATCTAATAAATTGACTTACACGATCCTAAATGAAGTCAATTTGACTTCAGATCGTCGCAAATTCATACAGAGGCTGTGTATATTTTTCTTGATCCATGCATGGTCTGTGGTCCCGGCTGTCATCATCAGATGGTAGTTATCAAGCCATGTTAGATGCCTTTAGGCAGCTTGAATAATCTAATCTAACACTAGTGTTGGCCTCTTACACATACCAATTTTTTGTTCTTTCAATTGTTAATTCAAAGCTTATATAAAGAAAGTTCTTTGTGAGGAGGCTATTATAGGACCGATGACTATCTTAAAGACAAAAAAGTCTGGCTTGAGCTCGGCGCGGGTCCCTCTTAAAGGTTTGTATACTTAGACATGTCATAATTTAGGTACATAGGTACTACATTTACAAATTGACATTATTTAAAATTTCGTAATTCTTATAGTTTAATTTCAATTATGACATAACAAACAATGTATTCTCAGTCCATTATTTTAAGTTTTAAGTTTGTTAGTTGACGTCTTTGGAGAAAACGTGCAGTGCAGTTTGCTGCCGCTTCTTCTGCACTTGCGCCTAGGAAGCGGCGTAAACTTAGCTGTAAGTAACGATTTGACGTCAACATTTGTGCAAAACAAAACAAAGTGACTATTATTAAGAGATATTATATATATCGTATGATAATAAAGATATTTGATTTGATTTGTTCCGGATTTTATGTTTCTTACTTTCCGGTAAATTCTATTGGCTGTCGAATACAGCGTGACTTTTAAACCACCAGCCAAAATTGTGGAGCAATTTCAGTCCATGATACTGAACTACATTCTATAAAAACCTATTCTCTGAGCCAATTCATAAAAACAGTAATGAGTTACAATAATTGATTGCTGCTCTATCGTATTCGTATTGGTTAACACTGTACTGTAATAATGATAGATGTAAGCTAGGTATGTTGAAATAAATAAAATAAAAATACTGTAAATTAATAAAAAATCGTCGTCTCATACAAAATCCGTTTGGCTGTGCTCTGATTTATATGGGAAGGCGATTTCGTTTTTAGCCGACTTCAAAAAAGGAGGAGGTTATCAATTCGACTGTATATTTTTTTTTAAATGTATGTTTGTTACGCGATATCTTCGCCAATTGTGAACCGATTTTGATGATTCTTTTTTTATTTGAAAGCCTTTACTACCAAGTTGGTCCCATTTAAATTTGGTGAAGATATGATGAAGAACTTTAGAGATATGGAAGAAACTCCAAAGAAAAATTGAATTCGGTTGTTTTTTTTTGTTAAAAATTTAATTATTATGTGTAGGAATCATAGACTGAACTTGAAAAATTTGGCTAGTGGTTATAAGTCACCCCATATAACACTTTTAACACAATATGTATAGATATCTTTAGTATCATAGGATATTTATAATATCTCTTAATAATAGTCACTTTGTTTTGTTTTGCACAAATGTTGACGTCAAATCGTTACTTACAGCTAAGTTTACGCCGCTTCGTAGGCGCAAGTGCAGAAGAAGCGGCAACAAACTGCACTGCACGTTTTCTCCAAAGACGTCAACTAACAAACTAAAAACTTAAAATTAGTTATATGGATGGACAGAGATTACATTGTTTGTTATTTCATAATTAAATTGATTTATAAGAATTACAAAATTTAAAATAATGTCAATTTGTAAATTTAGTATGTACCAATGTACCTAAATTATGACATGTCTAAGTATACAAACCTTTAAGAGGGACCCGCGCCAAGCTCAAGCCAGACCTTTTTGTCTTTAAGATAGTCATCGGTCCTATAAAAAGCCTTCTCACAAAGTACTTTCTTTACATAAGCTTTGAATTTTCTGCCTGGCATATCAAGGACCGATTCTGGCAATTTATTATAAAAAAGTATACACTTCCCTATAAAAGACTTACTGACTGTATTCAGCTTGTAATACGGGCTAACTAAGTCATTCTTATTACGTAAATTTCTATCTGTAAAATCACTTACTTCATTGAACATGGAAATATTTTTCCTTACATACATTATATTTTCAAATATGAATTGTGATGCAAAAGTAAGTATACCTATTTCTTTGAATAATTCTCTCAGTGAGTCTCTCGATCCTAAACCGTAAATGGCACGAATTGCTCTTTTTTGTAAAAGTAAAATAGTCTGAATGTCGGCTGCACTCCCCCATAGAAGTATCCCGTAAGACATTAGACTGTGAAAGTAACTAAAGTACACTCATCTTAAATATTTATCAATATTAACGAAATACTCAATTTGGAATAAAAACACAGCAAAGTTCAGGACTAACTCTAAACATAATAAGTTTCGAAAACACGATTGCTTAAAATTTTCTCGATAGAAAAACATTGCGAAGTTGCCTCCGAATCACCTCAGACTTATACTAAAACAGAAAGTATTCAAGAAATACAATAATGTAGCACTTGTAACTTTGGATTACAATTGTATTAAACATAAGGCCGTCATCATATGTCTTACTTTTAAATAACTCTTAAATATTCTTTGTAAAACGGAAAAACCTTAAGACCAGACAGAACTAGTCTCGTTGACCCACCGCAATTCCCGACGCCCCGCATGGCTCGCTGTCTCGCTTCGGCTAGAGTAAATTTGTGTGCGTGGAAGCGGGAGCAAAATTTAGATTACTGGAACGTACTCGTATACATGGTCTAACAAAATATACTGAAACTATTTTAAGGTTGGATTCAGTCCATGATACTGAACAACTTTCCCCAAGGAACGTCTAGCGAAATATGAAAAAAAATTTTTGGCCTCCCATATAAGTTGATCGATCAGCTGAACCGAGTTTGTATGGAAAGCCAAAAATTATTTTTCATATTTCGATATATGTTCCTCGGGGAAAGTTGTTCAGTATCGTGGACTGAATCCACCCTTTAAATAGTTTCAGTATATTTTTTAGACCCTGTATAATGAAGTATTTTTTTATATCGTAGAAATTTACCCTTGCGTAACCCATGACCCCATATCCCACATCAAAAAGTAAAATCGAATTAAATCCAGACAGAAGTCAAACAAGATCAAATGCACCGCCGACCTTCAGCTAATTAGAAAATAAAAACCGGGTGATCTGTATCGAATTAGCCCACACAGACGCCCATGCATTGTTTTTGAATTACATTACAAGCGATAATGACCTTTATTCGTTTTGGGTTAAGGTGAGCAATGGTTTCTATTGTTTGGGTATAACCGGTCGGCTGGCGTAAAAACGAGACCTTGTTAGAGTTGCCAGCTGAGGAGATTTCCTTTCGTTGTGGGAAAATAAAGATTTAGACGCTTTTTTACAAGCCGCCCAATTTTTAGAGCACGTTCAGTCCATGATACTGAACTACTTTTCATAAAAATAATTATTGAAAATAGAAAAAAATCGTTCTATCATGGAAAATCTTGTCGGCTGATTTAATATGCAATTTTTTAAATAGTAGTTTAGTATCGGTGACTGATACTTCTTCTGATACCACTTTTTGTGATATTTTTATATTGATAAAAAAGTTTTTCGACAGAAATCCTTTTTTTGTATAGGTTTTTATTGTGAGGCTTAAGTACTTTACTTATCAAGACAAACTTAATAAGCCGAAACTTGATTCGGTCGCGTCGTTTTATTAAAGGGTTTCTATAGCCATTTTTCATATTTCCATATTTATAATAATATAGCATTGTCATCTGATTAACATTAGCATACAAAATTTCATCTCAGTCAGTTACCGGGAAGTGGCTCAAATTAAACTTGCAAGATTGAATTAAATTAAAGATTAATTAAATAAAAAAGAAAAACCAAATAAACAACAAACAGGGCAAGCTAAATAAAAGCTTGTAATAAAATTTTTATCTTAAATAAGTCATATTAATTGCAACTTAAGAAAAGCAAAATAAACTGATAGGTGCACATTTTTTTTTAGCATTACTATAGGATATAATATATTACAGCCAGTGTTATCTTAAAACATTGTTGTAGTTCCATTCAATTCGTGCTTTATCCTCACTCCTGAGATTAATAAATCCCAGATGGCTATTTTTATTTAATTTTGGGCAGCCGTTTTCAGGCTCTGGCAACCCCGACCCGCCCCTCGCGTCACGTCATTACGCGCCGAGCGCTTTTAGAATGCGCGCGTCTCGAAAACTGACACCCGCGTTAAATACTAACCCGAGTGAAGTGTTGACAATAACGAACATTGTTGTACCAAGTGTTTCCATACAGTGACAGTGTTGTCGTATGTACTCTGAAATGCGATCTATAAATAACTCAAGAAGCCGTACTTTTCAAGATGATGTGGCCCTCATCGCAAGCCAGCAAAATCCTTACTCTACTCCTGTTTGTAGGGCTTGTGTACTGCATTTATATGGACACGTTCCTGTTTTTACGAATTAAGAATTATAAAATTGATCTGTTCGATGTTCCTGAGAATGGAACAGAATCGTCGACGAGGCCAGATAAGGTTCAGAAAAGTTATGAAGAAGTGACTTGGATCCCTTGCAGCATAAATCCTCTATGCCATCCAACAGTGAAAGGATTAATGGTTGATCATATTAACCATTACATCTACGCTCCACTATGTTCCATGCTGGATGTGGGATTGGGAATCTCCGAAAAAATGCTTTTTCTAACGCCGAATATGATTTCTTTCTCTCATGTTATAATAGCTTGCATTGGTGCTAAACTGTTAACCTGTCAAAACTTAGCCGCTAGAAGGTTAGCAATAGTGTTATTTCAAATAAGAATGTTTTTAGATGATCTAGATGGTCATGTAGCTAGAGAACGTAAGCATATAAAAGGGGAACGCTCCGAGGTTGGAACTCTAGGGTATTGGATCGACGGACTCTGTGATTTACTTGGTGTTATTGCTATGATGACAGGTATAGTGTTATATTTAAAAAATAATCCCCCAAGAAGAGGTTACAAAGGTACTTCAGTCACAACTCTTCCGTACCATCAGTTGAAAGAGATAAATTCGTCCGAAGATATAGAGAAAGATCACACAGCAGAAATTGGGATTAGCTATAAGACTAAAGTTACGTTTCAAAGAATAGTCCAAGTTCTAGGCTTGTTTTCTGGCCAAATGGTGCTGTCTTCTTTAGCGTGGAATAGATATATAGATGTATACCAAGAACTGCTAGAAAATTGTACTGAATACGATATATTGAGGCGCAAAGCTGCGTTCGAATCTGGTATATTTTTCTTTGCTACTAGTTTGTGGCGTGTGGTGAACCCTCATAGTTACTTGCATTTGTTGTCTTTAGCAGTTTTCTGCGACAAGACGTGGGGTTTCTTAAAAATTGTTCATTATAGTGGGTATTTAGCTTTAGTTGTGGCTGTGTGCACGTCAGAGTTTTTAGTGGCGAATATAAGATCGTTCGTTATGAATGGTGCTGGGTGAAAATCTTTAGTTGGCGTCGAGCCAACGCTGGGAATTTGTGCTGAGTATGTATAAAATCAGTCAATAGTATTTGCTTCGTAAGTTCTTGGCAAAGGTTATTTTTTTAAAAAGAATGAATTTGGTCTGTTACAAAAATCTTCCTTAGTCGTTTTTACAAGATTTTATTTAGCTTTTGTTTGTTGTTTTGTTATGTCAAATCTTGCAAGTTAAAGAGCAACTTCCCGGTTTTCGATGGAGATGAGATTTTGTATGCTAATGTAAATCAGATGACAATGCAATATCATTGTAACAATGCAATATCTGATGATGGAGCCGGAAGGTGACTATAGGAACCCTGTAATAAAACGACGGAACCCCATCGAGTTTGGGCTTATTACAATAAAAGCTTGTACTTACGTGAATATTGTATTATAACGTTTTCATTTAACACTACTGCTACATCTTTCTCTAATGCCTTATAAGGTGTCTCAGATAGCAGATAATAATATCAGCTACTCGAGCTAACGGCGAGGTTAATAAAATTAAAATCTGAGGCTTATATCACCATTAAACCACTTACATTACATACATATTATACGAGGTGGGTATAATCAGGGTTCGAAAAAATCCGATTTTTATAATATTTATCAAAAATCCAACACTTAAAAATGTAAAAGGAATTTGTAAAATAATATAAGTGCCAAAATACCACTTTAAAAAAAAAGTAACAAAAGAATTTGTGTTTATTTGAGAAATATTTTTTAATGAACACTTAAAAAAACAAGTACGTGAAGATTATTATAATAATAGTTATAATAATCTTCATTTGTTTGTGAGATAAATCAGCTAATTTTGATAAAAAATTGTAATCATAAAAAGTAATCATTCAGGGTCAGGCCTTAGAATAGATCTATGAGTGGGACATCATCATCTGGCTCCAGTCCCAGTTAACCTCGGTTTCTTCTATGATGTCCTCATTCACACTGGGATTCCAAATCCAGACCATATTGTATGACAGAGCTGCAGCTGTACTGTACAACGGATGCTCCTTTCAAACTGGTTGAAAGTCCTGAAGGTATGAACCTATTTATGCGCCTTTTGGGTTCCTAAAATCTTTGATTGAACCAAGCTGAAGGTAGAAAAAATTCTTTCGAGACCTGTCGTTGACGCTAATGCTGACAGCAAATTTTTAGTTCAAAAGACGGAAAACAAATAATTCATTAATATAATATCAAGATAAAAATCAATTTATATATATCGTGATATACATCATAATATATATATATCGTGATAAATATCATGATATAATCGGCGAACCCTAGGTATAATAAAAAAATATGATAATAACATGCAGTTCCATGAAAATATACGATACAAATTTTTAACAGATAACTTGAGTCATTGCTCGTGCCGCTCCCAGATTTGTAGGAAACCTCCCAAATACATTTATAAATTCTTTATTTAGCTTGCCCTGTTGTTTCTTTCGCCCTGTTGGGTCAAATCTTGCAAGTTAAAGAGCCACTTCCCGGTTTTCAATTGAGATGAAATTTTGTATGCTAATATAAATCAGATGACAATGCAATATTATGATCTGATGATGGAGCTGGAAGGTGGCTATAGGAACCCTGTGATAAAACGACGCGATCTTATCGAGTCTGGGGCTTATTACATTTGTCTTGCTAAGTACTTAGGACTTACAAATCTTACAATAGTCTAGTACGAAATTTTTTTTTCCTTACCCAGTTTTTTTTTAAAAAGACCTTCTAACGAGTGTTGGGCTCAATTGATTGGTCTTGAGGAGCACTTTAAACGTTTTATTTCATTATTTTAGATTTTTCTTTGAAGTGAAAACTTCTTTAGCGGCGTTGTGCACTTTTTTTGTAATGGGTAAAAAATGTTAAACTCGCGTCTAGACACGTGTCCTGATCGAAAATTCGTAAGACGGATGGAGAGTAGACAGCCGGCGCGGCGTAGGAGTGGAAGTATCCTCCTCTCTTTCTACGGCGCGGCGAAAATGTATGCCTGCGTGCTGTTTCGTTTAGCTGAGGGATAAACTTTTTAATGTAATATAAATTGTCATGTTTGTGTACGATAGCGCAATAAATAAATATTGTATTCTACCACATAAATGATAGTACTTTTATACTGATAATTAAAACAATTCGTGCAAAATTATTCCCTAACCATTCCAAAATATCAAAAATGCACAACGTTAATATTCAAGTTTTCACTTCTGCTGGCACTCCCGGAGTGCAACCCGTCGTTTTTTTTTGCATCGAAGTTATATTTATAACAGCAAACAAACAAACAGTTTCAAAGTAAAGCCAGTAAACATTGCAGTCCACGTGGAGTCATTAAATCAAATAAATGATTCATACGTTCGTAATACCGTAATGACTCTACCTACGAGTATGACTCTTGCATTCGATTACTGCATCAACATTAACATTTGAAATGCATTTCGATTTCATGTAAATGTGTTCGTAAAACTATTTCTTGTACAAACTTGTTAACAATTCTTATACAGGCTGACTTTTTATCCACCACCACAAGTTTTTGGAGCAAGTTCGGTCCATGATACTGAACTACTTTCTATAAAAAGTTATTAAAAATCGATAAAAACTTTTCGTCTTCCCATACAAATACAAAAAGACATACAAAAGGACGAAAAATTTTTACCAGTATATACAACGTGAAATAACGCAAAACCTCTCAGGTCGTAACCCAGTCCATGAAACTGAACAACTTTTGCTCTACAACAACCCAAAATGTCAAAAATAAAATTCGGTTTTTTATACAAATTGACATTTCCATACTCCATAGTTTGGCGCATACTCCCCCGACAAGAGCCACTAAGCTCATAAGAAGAAGAAAGGTACAAATTGACTCGATCAGCTGATCAGTTTGTATGAAAATTCAAATTTTTTTTTTTGGGCTTCGTGCTAGTTGTAGTACAAAAGTTGTTCAGTTTCATGGACTGAGGTACCATCTGAGAGGTTTTGCGTTATTTTATTAACACGTTGTATACCTAATATAAGGATCTCAAATAGGCTCCAACGATTTTAATCAAATTTGGTATGAAAGGGGTTTCGGGGGTGAAAAGTCTATCTAGCTAGGTTTTATTTTTGTAGAACCTTTTTTCAAGCGTAGCCACAGAATACAGTAAGAGTAAACAGAAAGGAATCTCCTAAGGTATGCGCAATATGCGTCCCCGTTCCCCGCACCCGCACCTCTCCCCCGGTTCTTGACGGCCAACGTGAGTCATCGAGGCGAAAACGGGGGAGAGGTGCGGGGACGGGGAACGGGGACGCATATTGCGCGTACCTTAGGAGATTCCGGCCTGTGGCGTAGCTCGGTCCCCATGTGTAGGATTGATGCAATACAATGCAGTAGTTATAACAAGTTAGGATTTAATAATAATAAAGCAGAAACTACACTCAATAAGTTGTCAAAGCTAAAATCATTATTACAAACTTTTATTTACTTTACATGTCCCGTTGTCTGTGTGTCCGTAATCAAATCTTGCAAGCTAAATTAGACCCACTTCCCATTATTCGATCGAGGTGAAACTTCACATACTTACGTAAGTTGGGTGACAATGCAATATTATAGTACCAATGACCTGATCTCATGATGAAGCTGGAAGATTTTGTAAATAGACATAATATAGTTTATAAATATTTTTTTTTACCAAAAAAAAAACAGCCGACTTCGTTTTCTCTGAGAAGTTTCTTCCATATCTCCAAAGTTCTTCATCATGTCTTCACCAAGTTAAAATGAGACAAACTTGGTAGTAAAGGCTTTCAAATAAAAAAAGAATCATCAAAATCGGTTCACAATTAGCGAAGATATCGCGTAAAATACATAAGAAAAAAAGAAAACATACGGTTCGAATTGATAACCTCCTAAAAACCTTATCTTACAATAAGCAACTAAGAGAATGTTTTTATGTAGAAGTTACACAAAGACCTTGTTGGCTAGGAGAAAAGTTATTGAAAGAATTTAGCAAATAAATCATAAAACTGTAACAATTGCTACTCAGTTTGTACGTTGGAGGATTTCGAATGTTTGCGTAAACAATTTTAGGCTCCGCATTAGGGACTTGACAGCTATAAATATTTATCCGACTGCGCCAGACGGACGGTTTTGCTTTTCGAGTGTAATGTATTTGTATGAAGAAATATACATAATATTTCTTTGGCATGTTCTGCATCCTACACGCCTTGATGGATTTTAGCTTGAGAGGTGTATCGAAATTTAAAAACTAAAAAGCGGCCAAGTGCGAGTCGGACTTTTTTAAAGACCTATCCATAGATACCCCACAGGTATGTATGGGTTTGATAAAAAAAAATTTGAGTTTCAGTTCTAGGTATGGGGAACCCCCAAAATTTTATGTTTTTTTTTCCATTTTTGTGTGAAAATCTTAATGCGGTTCACAGAATACATCTACTTACCAAGTTTCAAGAGTATAGTTCTTATAGTTTCGGAAAAAAGTGGCTGTGACATACGGACGGACAGACAGACAGACATGACGAATCCATAAGAGTTCCGTTATTTGCCATTTGGCTACAGTACCCTAAAAACTAAATGGCGGACTTTTGTATTATTATATATTTCTTCTCCATTTTGCGAGGTCTTTGGCATCCTTGGGTGATCATTGACGTGCATGTTATATTTGGAGAAGAAAAAGCGGGAAAGCGCACCTACGGCTCCGAAGCAGCACAGCTGAGGATGCAACCGGGAACGCGACGACGAAGAAGTAGTGGTAATAAAATGTTATCAATTAATATTATTTTTGTTAAAACATCCATTTGCGGCAAAAAGATTAAATTCACATTGACATTTGAAATTCGATAAAGCATAAAATATGGGCTATTCCCAGTAGTCCTACCAAGTTTGTCCTACCAGTAGGACAACTGGGAATTTTAGTCCCAACAGATCTACCGGTTGGCTGTGACGTAACAGTAGTACAAATGGAAATATTATTAATCCCAATAGACCTACTACATTTTTTTAGGATTTGTTAAGTAAAAGGATATTGTTTAAGAGTGTGTTAGGTGTGATTTTGGAATGTGTTAGGAGTGTGTCAGGACTGGTTTCGGGGTGTGTTAGGAATGTGTTAGGGGTGTATCGCGTAGGTAATACCGATAGCGCTTTTTATTAAATTATAATTGTTTTCCCATTAAAAAGTTTTTAAATAAATAAAAAGGGACAAATTGAGCTAGATCCAAAGTAAGTTTTAAACTTGTATTATGGCCCATTAAATGATTGATTATGGGATACTAACGGTTAGACTGGGTTCGATCCCCGGTCAGGCCAAGATGGAAAATGATCCTTTTTACAAGCTTTTATTTAACTTGCAATGTATGTTTGTTCGGGTGGAATCTTGCAACTCAATTTTGAAGCAGATATCTTCAACTGATTGAGCTGAAGTTTTGCGCGCATATGTATATCACGTGACAATGCAATATTATGATGACTTGGAGCTGATCTGATGATGAAGCTGGAAGGTGGCCATTAGAACTCAGTAATAAAACGACGCAACCCCGTTGAGTTTGGGCTTATTAGTTTTGTGTTGACAAGACCTTTGGTCTCATAATAAAAGCTTGTACAAAAAATGATTTTTTTTATAAAAACTTATTAGATTGACCTGGGTCTTCTATGTTTATCTATATGTATTTGTTTTAAAATATAGTATCGTTTTGAGTTAGTATCCCATACCACAAGTCTCTAAGTTACTTTGGGGAAGGTCAATCTGTGTGATTTGTCCTTATATATTTATTTATAACTGAATGATACTATATTCTATGTAGTGTACTTATGTGTGTGTATGACGACCTCCGTGGCGTAATGGTTAACACGCTAGACCGCTAATCTGGAGGTTCTGGGTTCGATCCCCAGCCAGGGCAAGTTGGAAAATGGCCTTTTTCAAATTGTCCTGGGTCTTGGGTGTTTATCTATATATGTATTTATCATAAAATATAGTATCGTTGTGTTAGTATTCCATAACACAAGTTTAAAACTTACTTTGGGGCTAGCTTAATCAGTGTGATTTGTCCTTATATATTTATTTATATTATGTGTTTAGTAAGTAGGTATACTTCATTATCCGTATTCCTCTATTCCCCGTTATTAACATGTGGTATACGTTATAGCTTAAATGCGTACATATTTAATAGGTATGACAACCTTTGTGGCGTAGCGGTTAACAAAACAAGTTACATATTATATGCACAATTAAATTAATATATAAATGTATCACGGCGGGCTTATCCTAGTGAGGGATTTCTTCCAGCCAACCAAGCATCTGAGAGAACAAAACGAAAGCATTTGGGTAACATAAACACAGTAAAGTGTAACAAAAGCCTAACATTAATTAATACATAAACCAAAATAATCGAACTAAACCTAAAACCTACCTACATATATGCATATAAAATATTATATATAACCACAATACATATTACATATACATACATACATACATATATACATACAAATATAATTGCTCAATGGTCTGACCATGTATTTATTATAAAATACTAGCTTTTGCCCGCGGCTTCGCCCGCGTAGACTACACAAATTAGTTTTCTTTTTAAATGGGTTCCAATTTATCAAAAATCCAATTAATGTTTTTTTTTTTTAATAACCACTAATTCAAAAATGTCATGTGTCTCGCTTCAAAAATGACGAAAATTCACACAAATTTGCACAAGACCCCTATTTCACCCCCTTAGGAATGGAATTACCAAAAACTAATAAATGCATTATTATTTTCTACTAACGACTAAAATACATTAAAAATCTCATGTGTCTCACTTTAAAAATTACGAAGTTTCATACAAACTGCCAACCCCTTATTTCACCCCCTTAGGGATGGAATTTCCAAAAACTAATAAATGCATCATTATTTTCTACTAACTACTAAAATACATTAAAAATCTCATGTGTCTCACTTTAAAAATTACGAAGTTTCATACAAACTGCCAATCTCTATTTTACCCCCTTAGGGATGGAATTTCCAAAAACTAATAAATGCATCATTATTTTCTACTAACGACTAAAATACATTAAAAATCTCATGTGTCTCACTTTAAAAATTACGAAGTTTCATACAAACTGCCAACCCCTATTTCACCCGATTAGGGATGGATTTTCCAAAAATTCTTTCTTAGCGGATGTCTCATAGTCACAATCTACCTTCCTATCAAATTTCATCTTCATTGGATAAGTAGTTTTCGAGATTTCGTGATAAGTGAGTGATTTTCGCTTTTATATAATAGATTGTATCGTTGAGTTACTATCTTATACGTACCTAACACAAGATTAAATTTACTTTGATGCCAGCGCTCAATTAGTGTGATTTTACCTATCAATTTATTTATCAATGATACTTTAAGGCCCCGTCAGTTCAGAGCAAAGTAAACTGTGAGTGTTTTGAAAACTCACTATAATTAAACTACTGCAGCTCGATCACGGCTCCGGGCCTTTCTCGCTCTCGACGAATATTCCACTGTGTTATATTTATTATTATTTTTGTATTATACTCGTACCTATTTATATTTTTTTTTGTAGCGATATCGACTAGATTTTTAGATTATTCATTATTTGGTATAATTATCATATAAAAAGGTGATTGTATTAAATAGTAATATTAGAAATAAACTACGAACAATAATTCTCTTATTATATATATTTTCTCGTATTATATTTCGATGGAAATAAAGGTAAATTTAGGCAAATTTAGAGGTATGTTTGTGAGTTTTTTTCTCTCGAGCCAAAAATGCTCAATCGTGTTTTGGATATTGTGGGTGTCTGTAGAAAACCCTTAGGATTTTTATGTAATTTTTTTGAGGAATAAACTGTAGTAGTTTAATAATAGTGATTTTTCATAAACACACGCGCGAGTATTGCAAATTGTGAACCTCATCTCGCCTTAAAAGACATATCGAAATACTTGTATACTTACTTGTATTATATAAAACAAGTGAGCAAAATGACTAAATATTTTGCTAAAGTGACTATTCGTATTCCGTTCGCGCTGCGGCTTTCCTCAATTCTAAAAATATTCCAAATACACGTGTAGCGTATTTTGGTGCAGTGATCAATTCGCTTAGAGCCCAATGTTAGGTAAACAACGCACGATTTTAGCTACATCATCATTAGGTCTTTTTAGTCACCACTTGCAGGAGCACGATTCTTTCTGTGCTACCAGAGCCATATATTAGACAGAGCAGTCAGAGGATTTGGCCTACACTCTCCACGCTGGCCAGCCAGACGGGTTGGAGAGGTATCATTGATGTTTATAAGCTTTGTTCAGCTTGTGTTTCCTAAGTCGCCCTCTACGACATCCACGGGAAGACTTAGAGTGGTCCTATTCTACTCGGCCGGGAACCACACGGCTTATTTTAGCTACATATTATATATGTACATACATATTCATTAAATTTGAAACAATAATGTTTTATCTATCTATCTATACTGGATATTTTCGGGGAAACAGCTGATGACGTGATCGCGTGACCTTGAGTAACCGGCAAGGCGCCTGGATCGGAACTGGTTCGATAAAAATCTAGACACAGCCGTTTTGGTTAGCATAAATAAACTAAAACAGCTAAGCGAACACGAGGCGGTGGCAAATAGTTAGCTAAATAAAGCCTAGTATATTTCTAATGGTTAAAGATTTATTTATTTCTCTAAAGAATATAACATTATAAATAAATAAATAGATAGGGATAAATCACACTGATTGACCTAGCCCCAAAGTAAGTTTAAACTTGTATTATTTGGTACTAACTAAACGATACTACATTTTATAAAAACACCGAAGGCCCGATACAATTTGAAAAAGGTTATTTTTCAACTTGCCCTGGATGGGGATAATCATAATAATCAGTGCCGGTTTTAGCTCTACCAGAGTCCCGGGCGAGATTATCCCCCCCCCCTCCCCTCAAACTGCAATTCAGACTCTGACTTAGGCTTCAATCTTATAGGATATATTTCTGCCGACGGGGGGGGGGGGGGGGGCAGGGTTGCAAGTACGATATAGGATTCTTCAAATTTGCAGCCTCATTGTACACGGAAGGTGGGAGGGGGGGTGCATACAAATAAGAGTCTAGGAGTTGCCGCCATTAATCAGCCGCTATTTATATATTTATTATTACCTGTGACCCCCTCTTGCCCGCCCCCTGTCGCCCCTTTATATCTGACGCCCTGGGCGGTCGCCCAACCGCGCCCTACCCTAACGCCGCTACTTGTAATAATCTTAATCATAATCCTTTATTTGCATAAATGTAGGTCCCAATACATTTTACCTTGGAAAGGTGTGCAAAATTGATTTTCAATATTTACAATTCGTTTAACAATTTTTATTCAATGTCATGAATTTAAAGAAATATCTACTCGAATGTGGCTGGCGATATGGTTTAATTTAGCTCACGTCAGAACTCAGCACCTTTTCGTATATATACCTAGACAACCATTGCAAGCCAATTTCATTCTTAGTTACTCTGGACAAACGATTCGTACAACTGAATTTACCACCCGGAGGGGCCGCCTGCGCGCATAGTAATAATGTAGGTACATTTTCGATACCTAAACGGGGAGTGACACAGGCCTGATAAAGGTCAAGATTAATCGAATTAATCGAATCTAGAACTTTCGGATTCGCAGACTATTATGTTGACCATTAATTACACCACGGAGGTCATCATTCACATACAGACATTCACCTACAGAGAAAAATTTAATAACATAATACTGTTTATATGATATGACGGCGAGTGAATCCAAATCTTACGTATTAATTTAAA
Organism: Acrobasis repandana; assembly: GCA_963576875.1. Taxonomy (NCBI): domain Eukaryota; kingdom Metazoa; phylum Arthropoda; class Insecta; order Lepidoptera; family Pyralidae; genus Acrobasis; species Acrobasis repandana. The sequence continues at coordinate 1,108,899 of OY756241.1, read as the reverse complement.
TTTAGATAGGTGGAGTTAAAAAAAATTGTGGGCGCGTAATACAACTCTTGTCCATATCATGGATACCTATGTTCATTAGAGGTTTATTTCGTTGAGTTTCATACATTCGTGATCTTATAACCGATGTGGCTATTGACTTATACAGGGTTATTTTTTAATTAACTGGCAACCTTTTTGGAGCAAGTTCAGTCCGTGATACTGAACCACTTTCCATAAAAACAATTATCGAAAAACGAAAACAAAATTTCGTTCTCCCATACAAAATCCATTTGGTTGAGCGCCGATTTGTATGAAAAGTCGATTTTTTTTTTCGTTTTTCAATAATTGTTCTTATGGAAAGTGGTTCAGTATCACGGACTGAACTTGCTCCAAAAAGGTTGCCAGTTAATTAAATATAACCCTGTATATTACTAGGATGTAATGTAACTCATGTTCTAACTTGAAAATTGTATTGGTCTCATCTACCTTCTCGTCTAGAAAATAAACACTACTGGTAGACCTCGCGAGCTCTTATAACCATGCAATAACCAACACTTTCCCCTTTCCCACAGAATACATAAGAGTCAAACAGAATGGAATCTCACAGCGTCTCCCGCAAATTGGCGTCCCCGCACCTCTCCCCCGCACTTTGTGAGCCTTTAACAGCTCCAAACCAGGGTTTAGTTACTAGCCGCACGCAATTCGTGACATCTCTTGTCTTGAGAACTGTCAATCAATAGTAACCATCATGGTGAGAAGATGCGCATATAATAATTGTTTATCCACCGATTACAATAAAGAACACATATTTTATAGATTTCCAAATTATGAAAACAGGTAGCAAAGCAACAATATAATTTCACGTTATTACCCAGCAACCATCTTGATATACATACCCTTCTCGCTCTCTCACATTGGCGGGAGATACACAAGAGCGAGAGAGATTATCAATCGACAGCAGTTTAACCGGTAAAAATACATAGGCTCCTCGCTCACAGTTAATCACATACACGCAGATGCCAAGTAGATTTCCGCGGGTTATAGTGTAGTGCTATAATGCCATTGTTGACAATGACAACTTGAAAAGCCGGGCGTAGAAGCGTGATAAGATAAACATTTGCTTATTTTTATTGAATTTATTCAAATAATTACCGTATAGTTTTGCGCCGAATATGCAAATTACTATATTACAATAGTGAATTAGTGTATTTAGTGCGTTACATTATAAATGACTCAATAATAATCAGTAAAGTGAACTAATGGTGAAATGGACAATGGACATAATAAAAAATATTTGTGAAGTGATATTATGTAGCTGTTTCCGACTTTTCTGTAACATATAAAACAGAATATTTTTTACATCATAGTGTTCGCAAATCTCCCGGTATAGAAAGATATAATCGTAAATATGTTGAACTCGTTAGTAGGTAAGTATTAAATTAATTCTGCGGTGCGACCCTAATTATAAAACTCACACATCGACGTGTGTACAGATAAATTGTTTCGTTTGTAGTATTAGTAGGTATATATGTTACTCTGAATCAATGGAGAGTCATACCAGTGCCTTTCCCATACGAACAACAAGCAAAAGCCGTTTCAGTGAAATCCGTGGGCAATCTCGAAAGTGAGACGCTTTGCTCGCTTGGTCAATGAAGGTCCGATCAAAGATGTTTGAGTAAATGACGAACATGCATACATATGTAAATACAGTATTGCCCAATTGGATTCGGAGAAATTCGCTCGCTCTGTTTTAGCTTTGGAAAAAATGCTTTCGTACGTTTGCCTATTGCATTTCTCAATCGATTATGGTAAAATTTTATGACCAGGATCGATAATAATTAAAAAAATGTTTTGGTTGATCCAGCTTTTGGTTTTTTTACAAGCTTTTATTTATAATAGCTTTCTCTGTTTGTTGTTGTTTTTAGGGTCAAATCTTGCAAGTTAAATTTGAGCCACTTACCGGTTTCCGATTAAGACGAAATTTTGTATGCTAATGTACCTAAATTAGATGACAATGCAATATTATTATAACAAGAAGCTGATCCGATGATGGAGCCGGAAGGTGGCTATAGGGACCCTGTATTAAAACGACGCAACCCCATCGAGTTTGGGCGTATTACATTTGTCTTGTTAAGGACTTAGGCCTCACAGTTAAATCTAAATTTTTGTTAAAAACTTTGAAATGACGAAACCATGGTTCCTTTTAAGGTGCGGTGCACATTAATTAATTTTAAGTAAACAAAGACAGACTCGCGAAGTCTACAATTTATTCACAGGTTAAAATAATAGAGTTGAAATACTTGCGGAAAATGTATTTTCCTTATTAAATATTGCTGTTTGGTAAATACAAGTGTGAATGAAGGGGGGCGTGATTGAATGCGGGAAAACATAGCACATGTGGGGCGTCCCCTTACATGACACGGCCTTGGCGGGGAATCGATGGATGCACTGCAGTGGAAGATAAACTAATACGCGAGATCTGTGCATTGCACAGAGTTTATTTATTTTTCATGTGGCCAACGCAACAACAAGCTGCTTATAGGCATCCGACATAGCTTGACTGCCTAAGAAATTCGCTGTTTTCAGATTTCTAGGGTTCCGTACAAAAAATGAAAAAACACAACCCTTATAGGATCACTCGTGCGTCTGTCTGTCCGTCCGTCTGTCACAGCCAATTTGCTCCGAATCTACTGGACTGAATCAGGTGAAATTTGGTAGAGCGTTGTAATCCTATGATCTAAACACATATGTGCAAAGTAAATAAATATTTTTTTTTAAATAAGGGTCATTTTCGGGGGATAAATAGAAAATGAAAAAAAAAAAAGTTTTGCTAACCTTACTGTGTCATATATCAAATGAAAGGGTTATGAGGATCTCAAATAAATTTTTGTTATTATTGTAAAATTAATAGTTTTGATTTTATTGATCATGAAAGAAGACGAAAATTGACCATTCCCCTGATCTCCGAAACTACTGAGCCTAAAATTTTGAAAAAAAAAATACAATATAAAGGGCTTGATCCTCATAACAAGCCCTTTAATTTGATATATGACACAGTAAGGTTTGCAAAACTTTTTATATAATTTCCTAATTTGTCCCCTGATAATGACCCTTATTTAAAAAAAAATGTTTATTTACTTTGCACTGTGTGTTTGGGTCATAGGATTACAACATTCTACCAAATTACACCTGATTCGGTCCAGTAGATTCGGAGCAAATGGGCTGTGACAGACGACAGACGCACGAGTGATCCTATAAGGGTTCCGTTTTTTCATTTTTTGTACGGAATCCTAATTAAGGTTTGTAAACGTTAATATATCAATAACTGTTTGAGCTACATCAATGAAATTTTGGACTCCCGACAAGCTGAAGAACTTTAATAAATATGCCAAATTTCATGCATGTAGGTGTAGGTTTCGAGTTGTGAAGGGGTCAAAAGTAGTTCGTAATGGTTTGTGTAAATCAAATCAGATCAAAATATTTTTATTATCATAGGATATTTATAATATCTCTTAATAATAGTGACTTTCTTTTGTTTTGCACAAATGTTGACGTCAAATCGTTACTTACAGTTAAGTTTATGCCGCTTCCTAGGCGCAAGTGCAGAAGAAGCGGCAACAAACTGCACTGCACGTTTTCTCCAAAGACGTCAACTAACAAACTTAAAACTTAAAATAATGGACTGAGAATACATTGTTTGTTATGTCATAATTGAAATTAAACTATAAGAATTACGAAATTTTAAATAATGTCAATTTGTAAATGTAGCATGTTTGGTACATACTACATTTACAAATTGACATTATTTAAAATTTCGTATTCCTGTACCTACCTAAATTATGAACTGTCTAAGTATACAAACCTTTAAGAGGGACCCGCACCGAGCTCAAGCCAGAAATATGTATAATATACACACGGCTGAAGCGTCGCCATTTCGTTTCTTTGAACTTGGCTTTGGCACGCTGCCGTGTGTATGATTACTTACGAGTATTCGAATCTTGAGTACCACTTAGTGCGTTATCAGAATTAACTATTAAGAACATATGAATTTAATTGTTCGATAACAAAAGTCGTGAAGTAATTTATAAACAAGCATTATTTCATAGCATTTTTAACCGACTTCAAAAAAGGAGGAGGTTATCAATTCGACTGTATGTTTTATTGCACGCCTCATTAGCGAAGCGCATGAGGTAGTGCTCTACTCTCGCCTTACAAAAATCAAGTGATTTTTTTAACTAAATGTGTCTCTATTTATTTTCTATCGCACTTGTACAATAATATTTACACATAAATGTCAAGGAAAAACACTAGTTTCAACGCTTATGACATTTTTAAAAGACATTTTGCCTTTTAAATTAATAAAAACAATGTTTAATAAAATCATTTTGTGGACTAAGTCCTTTCGAAGATCACGGTCTAATTCAATGTAGTTTAATCGTAATTTCAATTTAATTGTGAAATTTTAGTTTTTTGCCTCAATCAAAGCGCGGCAAGCGGCATTCTCCACAATGTCAAAATTGACAGTTGACATTTCACAGCTTGGCCGGTGTTGCACTTGCAAATTATCTTACATTAAAACACATTTTGGGACTGCCAGTATAAATAAAAATGAGATTATGAGGCGTGCACTTTTGGATTTTCCAAACTATTTTTTTTCTTTTTTTATGTATGTTTGTTACGCGATATCTTCGCCAATTGTGAACCGATTTTGATGATTCTTTTTTTATTTGAAAGCCTTTACTACCAATTTGGTTAATTTGGTGAAGATATGATGAAGAACTTTGGAGATATGAAAGAAACAAAAAAATTGAAGTCGGTTTTTTTTTTGTTAAAAATTTAATTATATATGTTGGTCTGGAAGTAAAGAATAGTTAGAAAGTACCAGTTGCTTCTCTTCCTGCGCAGATCGTTTCTATTATATTGTTTGCTGTAGCTTTATTTATTGACGGATTTCAATCAAATTTGAGAGGCACACTAAAGACTTCATTCTACACAAGATTCTACAAAAAAAAAAAAAATCAAAAGGAAAAAATGGGATAATTTGCTTTAGCGTTATACAGGCTGACTTTTTAACCACCAGCCAAAGTTTTGGAGCAAGTTCAGTCCATGATACTGAACTACTTTCCATAAAAACAATTAACGATTGTATATGAGCGGATTTCACTGAAAAGGCTTTGCTTGCTTGCTTGGGGAAAGGAAAAAGTTTCGGTTATTGCAAGGTTATAAGAGCTCGCGAGGTCTACTGGTCTTACAGAACCAAATATTAGTATTATAATGGATATAACCCAGCGGATGATTCAAGCAGCCCAAGGCCTCGTGACAAATGTCGGTAAAACGGTTTCGTAAAAAACAATTGTTTTAGGTCACTACTAAAATTATATTATTCAATGAATTAGAATCTAATTAATTACCGTGACGTAGAATTGATTGTTTCAATGTTTTTACGCCTTTATGTACAGATTTTGACGACCTTCGTGGCGTAATGTTTAATGTTATACCTTAGTCCGCAACTCCGGAGGTTCTGTGTTTGATCCCCAGCCAGGGAAGTTGATTGATGTAGACGGTAGTAAAGACTTTGGATAGAGGACGCTACTGCTTGTTCTCTGTTGCTATTATTAGTAGTAGAATTTATTACTAAATACTGACCCTGCGAACTTCGTTCCGCCCGTTCCACAATTATTTTAAAACCAAAATTAGCCAAATCGGTCCAGCCGTTCTCGTGTTTTAGTGAGACTAACGACAGTAATTCATTTTTATATAGAGGTATATATACATCGTGTTAAGTAAAGAACGCAAAACCTCTCAGATGTTTGTAACTGAACAACTTTCACGGAATCCAAAAAAAAAAATCGGATTTTCATGCAATTTGACTCGATCAGCTGTACAGTTTTTATAAAAATTTAAATTTTTTTTAGGTACCATCTGAGAGGTTCTGCGTTGTTTTCTTAATAGATACCCAGACACTATTTAAGAGCCCGTACCACCCTAAAGTTCTTAGAATGATCTTAAATATCGAAATACTCACTTTGAAATAAAAACACAGCTAAGTTCAGGACTAACTTCAGACATAATATGTTTCGAAGACACGATTGCTTAAAATTTTCTCAAATAGAAAAACATTGCGAAGTTGCCTCCAAATCACCTCAGAATTATAATAAAACAGAAAGTATTCAAGAAATACAAAAAATTAGCACTTGTACCTTTAGATTATAATTGTATTAAACATAAGACAGTCATCATATGTCTTACTGTTTATATAAGTCTTAAATATTCCTTGTAAAACGAAAAAAATCCTTAAAACCAAAACCAGCCTCTTTGACTCGCCGCGATTCCCTACCTACGCCCCGCATGGCTCGCTGTCTTGCTTTGGCTAGAGTAAATTTGTTTGCGTGGAAGCGGGAGCAAAATTTAGATTATTAACATCAGGCGCCCTCTTAAGACGACAATGCAATATTATTGTTTCGAGTCATCGAGTTTGGGCTTATTACATTTGTCTTGATCAGTACTTAGGCCTTACAATAAAAGCTTGGACAAAAACAATATTTATTTTAATTTTATTAATTTTCAATTTGAAAAAAAATTAAACTAAAAACAAAAAATTATAACTCGAGCGCATTACAGCTGTTGCCGCAATACAAAATAATAATATCAAGAGGGAAGAGACTATTGGCATTTTCATATAAGAAACACACTGAAAACTTAAACATTTGTCTGAAATACGCATTCAGAAATACATCTTTATATTAGGAACTAGCTGTGCCCGCGACTTCGTTCGCGTGGTTGTCGGAACGTAATGTTATATAGCCTAAAGCCTTCCTCTATAAATGGACTACCCAACAAAAAAATAATTTTTCAAATCGGACCATTAGTTCCTGAGATTAGCGCGTTTAAACAAACAAACTCTTCCGCTTTATAATATTAGTATAGATACTCAATAATTTCAAGAAAACTTTGGTTTATAGAATAGGACCAATATACTATAGGTTTTAAAAATTTACTTATTTTTATAGTAGGTAATAAAATTCTGTTTTTGACCTATTTTTATTTAATTTAATACAAGTTTTTTTTTTTTTAGTACAATCAAAGGGAAAATAATTATTTTATTAAATTAAAACACAACGGGATGTTACTCATATATTATCTTTGTTTCCGTCTCGTTAATCCGATGTTTGTATTCTTATTTTTTATGTATAGTATATATATCATAATCAAGCTGATTGCAACTTTAATATGATTTTTTTTATTGTTACTAATTCTTAATATTATATAACATCTAACAAAATATACTGAAACTATTTTGAGGGTAAATTCAGTCCATGATAGTCAACAACTTTACCCAAGGAACATATATCAAAATATGAAAAATATTTTTGACTTTCAATACAAACTCAGATCAGCTGATCGGTCAACTTGTGTGGAAGTAAAAAAAATATTTTTCACATTTCGCTATATGCTCCTTGGGGAAAGTTGTTCAGTATCATGGGCTGAATCCAGATTAAAAATAGTTTCAGTATATTTTGTTAGAGTCGGACATTTTCATTAACCACAAAAAAAAAATACAGGTTTGCGGATTTTCTCTCTCGATTTTGCAATAAGTATAAAATTATAAAAATATTTATTCTAATATAGAAAAAAATCGACGCATATCTAGAGTAATATTTACCGGCGACGGAAGATTATTTTCTTTTTTGCCTAACGAGGTTTTATATTGAAATTGGTATCTTAGTCTCGTTTTTGCATGGTTTTTAAGTGTTAATAATTTGTCTCAAGTGTCAGGTGACGTATTAGTTCATTTTATAGTAGATACGTATGTGGACAAAACATTTTTTTTGGCTGATCAGCTAGATTATTGAAAAAAATATTGTATACTTAAGTATTTTTTCTTTTCTCTGATTAGCAATGGCGCATGAAGTCACCATCCAGTACGATTTTCAGTATACGGTGACGTAAATTGCCCCCATTCCGAATACGAAACTTCGATGCGCTCGAAATCGATCTTTGTGAATTTTTACTACTTTGCTAAATGAAAAAATATGGGTCCATTATTTTTGGATAATCTATTAATTGATTTATTAAAAAAAAACTTTATTTTACATCAGCGATAGTTACACATAATAAAATAACAAAGGTAATTTTACAAATGGTGGACTTATCTAATTGACGGACTAAATTAATAATATTTTTTGGACAAAGTCCACATCCCAATTGACTGAATGTCGTCTGGGTTTTTGATAATTTTATCATTTTCCTTATTGGTGTGGTGATAGATAGCGACACTGATTTACAGGCATATTACAGTGAATGAAGTGCCCGAAATGATTAATGTCATATTTATGTATAATAATTATATATATAAAAAACTTGTCAAGTGCGAGTCGGACTCGTAAATGAAGGGTTCCGTACCTCCATACAATACAATATGTTAAAATGCGGAAAAAAACACGTTTTGACGACCCCCTTTAATTTTTAACTATCTTATTTTTAGTATTTGTTGTTATAGTGGTCACAGTAATACATAATCGGTGAAATATTCAAGTGTCTAGCTATTACGATTCAAGAGATAGAGACCTGTGACAGGCGGACGGACAGACAGCGGAGTCTTATTAACAGGGTCCCATTGGCACCCGTTGGGTACGAAACCCTAAAAATTACTTTAAAAAATACACTTTATCTTTAACCACAGTGCCAATAGAATGTATGTGAAAATGCATGTGATATTCTCATTAACGCTAGTTTTTGACTGATTTTTGGGTATGTAGGTTTGTGATGGTATACGGTTGCTTAGAGGTTATTAATGGATAAATGGACAAAGTTGAAGTATTTTCATAAAAAAAATATTTTTACGTTGTCAACTATAAAACTGGTCTCTCAAGGAAAAAAGTCTAGGAGGGTGTATTGTTATGTAGGTCTATTTTAGTTTAAAAGAAAGTATAACAACCTTAAAATATTCTGACATATTTACTTATCTTAATTTAAAAATGAAATGTCAAATAGATTTTGCTTGGTTTTGCATTTTCTTTAGAGGTTTTTAACACGATAGTAAAACAATAAATAGTATACATTCTTATGTTTTTTGTTTCGCAAAAACAGATACAGTGCCTTTTGTAGCGTTTCTTTTTAATCGTTATTCTTGAGAAACAATATACGACATATACATGAAAACATCAAACAGAAAACAAGCTTTGAACACAAAAGTATATGTTTTTCCTATTTTAGAAATGTTTTTTTCCATTACAGAAATGCTTTTGTTAATTTTAAATGACACAATATATTTTTTAATATATACAGTATTTCCCGGTAATAGGAAACAAATAGAGAATCTATTTTAAGTCAATTTATTATTTAAACATAAAATTGTAGGATTTTACAGCAGAGCTGATAAATGTATGTTAAAAATAATTACTATGTCTAATATTTTAATATAATAAAAAAGGAGGAAAAATAATAATAATATTATGTTATATGATAATTCTTTTTCACTTACATTTTGCATAGTTATTTATTCATTCGTTTTGTTTTATCTGTCATCATAGTGCTTTTAGAGAATTATTGATTATATTATTACTTATGTAAAAATAATTATCTATATATATAACAATAATATTTGTTGTCAGAGAATTTATTTGTTTCATTGAATTATAAGTTGACAGCGAATGTGGTAAAGTATTATAATTATTATAATAAAAAAAAATTATGTGTGATAAACTGAAAAGCATAAAAGTATATTTGTCATACTTTTGATGTATACATTATAGTGTATTATCTGTGATTTAAAAGTTAAATATTGTTAAACGGGTATGGTTACTTACGAACGTAAATGTTTTGTTTAAATCATAAAGCTAGAATTTCAGTTATTAAATATTCTGAATACCAATAAAAATTTGTTTTAAAATTAAGTTAGATTGTTTTTTTTATATAATTAATTTGATATCTTGATGGTATTCAGAATTAAATTAGGTATATTTTGCATATTATATTTATTTTTATGTTATAATATGGAGATTTACATGTTAAATGTGTGTAAGGTCCATAAAACATTTTCAAAATATTTTTACTGGAATATAAATTAAAATCAATTTTAATCTGTATTACTGTGTTCTTCCTTTTATTAAAAAAAAAATGTGTGAAAGTAGAACTAAATTGTATATGTATTAGTTTCAATTTAAATTAATTTTTTTAATTAGAACACTTTTATATGTTATTTATTGAAAATATTAGTATCAAAATTTTGTATATAATATAAATATTTTTTTCAATGCAATTGCAAGTAGTTAATGTAATAAGGAAAAATGTTAATTTAACTGTAAAACTTACTAGAATGTACAATATTTTTTTCAAATGCGTAATTTTTACAGAAAGATCAGTCCATTTTACGGATAAAATTGTGCGCTAAAAATTCTTATACTGGGTGTTAATTTATCGTCGACTCATATTTATAGAGGTGTCTCAGTCCGGCAATCTGAACAACTTTTTCTATGGGACCAATGCTGGGAACTCGAAAATATTTTTGTCTTTTTTATACAAACTTGATTAGCTAACCGGACAATTTGTATAAGAAAGTAAATTTTTTGTTCAAAAGATCCCAGCGTTGTTCCCATTGGAAAAGTTTGAATTTTATTAATACATACATACACTAACACATCCTTAACCCTTGGGGCAGGGCCGCAAGACTCAGAGGCCACTGTTAGCGTGATGGTGGGCGAAAAGGTGAAAAAAGGAATCAAAACAGTGATAGGTTACTCCACCTTCGCCCATTTCCTCGATCTGCTTCCTTTGCAAATTTCCTGAATTTTCTCTTCCCAGATCAGCATGAATTTTGTTAGTACTTGTAGTATAATATATGTCGGCGGTAATTAACCAGTAAGTATACAGGTTGATTTTGCACCTAATTAAATTGAAATCTTGTAATCAGAATCATTAATAGAACACAAAACCGTAAGAAAAAAAAAAAAAATCTCCCAAATTTCCAATATATGGCTAACCTACTGAATTTACTCTACACACGGCTGTAGCCCTCCCCGCTCACCGCCTTCCGCCCGCTACGAGCCCGGTTACGAGCGGTGACATTGAAATGGGAGATTTTTGGTATTCATTTGTCGGCTGATATCTTTAGTTTTTATTATGAAACAAGATATATATGACAGAAAAAATATTTTTTATTTCGCTTATAGAGTACCTTTCATATACAAATACACTTGTAGCTACAAGGTTCAAAATCATCCTGTATTGTTTTATTTATACATATATTTTAGTAATCATATTCGTACATTGTCGAGTTTGCCATTTGTTATTGTGATGATTAAATATGCAACAGAACTGTACGTTTTGTTGGTTTTTATCTGGTATTTTATTATCATTTGCCCTGTGTTGTCTTCCGGCGGGAAATACATGTGATACGAGACGCATCTTTATACACATAAGTACTATGTACAATACATACAATGATAACTATGATTCAGTTTATGATACTAAGTAACTTTTTACAAGAAACATATGTTTGTATGTATATCGTAATAGGAAAAACATTTTCCTCCCCTAAAGAGTAAAGCAAAGCCACTAAGCTCTTAAGTAAGAAGATGAAGAAAGTGGTATATGTTGCTCTCTTGTCCCAAGTGACGGACAGGGGGGGTTCTCCATTTCATTAGTAGGTAACATTCACTTCGACTGCGGCAAAACGCACGGTGTGTGTTTTACAAAAATGAAAACACGTACAGTGCTTTTTTTCGCAGTCGAAGTCTAACAAATTCAGCATTAGGTACTTATAGTACTTCCGTGAACAACAAGATAGTATCTAGCGCCACAGAATAAATAATACTAACTAACACTTAGCAATGATATTCAAAGAAATATCTAATCAATGTGGTTAGCGATATGGTTTAATTTAGCTCACGTAACTCAGCACCTTTTTCGTTTAGATACCTAGACATCCATTGCAGGCAATTGCAAGAGAATGCTTTAGCATTAAGTCTACCTATTGTAGCTTTTGGCTCAATAAAGTTTAAATAAATGAATAAATATAGTTGAAATAAAGGAGATTGGTATTTATTTTTATCAGGTTGGTGGTTGTATCAACTCTATTTTATGTACTCTCTTGATATTTAGGTAAATAAGCGCCCTACTATCCGACCACTAGTTATAATGAAATCTTCAGTAACAATCTGGTGCTGTACTGCAGATTGTAATATGTGTAAACTCGTCTACACACTAATTACAATCTGCAGTACAGCACCAGATTGCGTGGTAAATTTAATCGAGCGTAGCCGCCTTTAAAGAAGCTCGGTGGCCCGGTGGGTGTACGCATTACTAGCGCTTTCACAAGTTAAGCAACCCCGGGCGTGGTCCGTACTTGGAGAGGTGACCACAAGTGGAACGAAAATTTCTCGAGCTCCTCCGTGCTTCGGAAGGCACGTAAAAGCCACACGGATTCTATTTTTTTATTCAAACATATGTTCGTATTTATCGCGTTTTTGAAGGCCCTCGATAGAGAGATTTGGAGTGCTGTAAGGGAGGCCTTTGGCCTACAGTGGAACTGTATATAAGCTAAAAATCAAAAGAAAAATGATTCGGTTGTTAATTTTATTAACAAAAAAAAACTGACTTCGTTTTCTATGAGGATGATTTTCTGCCATATCTCCAAAGTGCTTTATCATGTCTTCACCAAATTTATATGAGACTGATTTGGTAGTAAAAGCTTTTAAATAAAAAAAACAGTGGCACACCTGGAGTGCCGACAGTAGTGAAGGTGTCGGTTACGGTAACAGTGTCGCGAGATCAATGGTTTTTTCCCATCTCAAAAAATGCCCAACGCGCCTTAAGAAGTTTTCACTTCAAGAAAGAATCATTAAAATCGGTTAACAATACGGTATTTGTCAATTTTTAAAAATAATTTTTAATGATTCTTTATAACCTAATAAGCGCAATATATTAATATATCCGGGATATCTATTGTATTTATCAATAAAAATTCCACAACTGGGCCAAAAACGATAATTTTTGTCATGGCGGCGGTTATTTGTCAGATGACGTCACACATAGGTGACATAGGTAATATCCGTAATATACAGAAAGTCCGTCAAAACACCACGTTTTAGTAAACATGGTGTTTTGACGGACTTTCTGTTTCACGCTAGTTCGTGTGACGTCATCGGAGAAGACGCTATTCACAGGGCGTTTTCGTCATAGATAGAGAATATAAAATTAATTTTTTTAACAAAAAAAAAAAACAATCGTCTTTAATTTTTTTAAGGAGTTTCTTCCATGTCTCCAAAGTTCTTCATCATATCTTCACCAAATTAAAATGGGACCAACTTGGCAGTAAAGGCTTTCAAATAAAAAAAGAATCATCAAAATCGGTTCACAATTGGCGAAGATATCGCGTAACAAACATACATAAAAAATAATTAAAAAAAACACTGTCGAATTGATAACCTCCTCCTTTTTTGAAGTCGGTTAAAAATATATTGTAATTTTATTCGAATATTTTGCAAAAACCATGTATTATTTATATAATAATTAAGTGAAATATGTTTCTACACTCCCTTATCTGATAGGGTGACAACAAATTATGGTTTATTTATAAAATGTTGTCCAACACCCTATTGGCGAAGATATCGCGTAAAATACTTACAAAAAAAATTATTAACATACGGATCGAATTGACAACCTTCTTTTTAAGTTGGTTAACAAAGTTATACCATGTTATACGACCCAATTGGTTTCATTTTTTGTACAAATCGAACTACGTTTATATAGATGACGCAATCACCGAAGCGTAACCACTTCACGGTGCTATCAGGGCCGGCTCGAAGGACCGATATTATTAGAAACTGAATTCTATAAAAACACTGATTAGTCAGGAGCGTAGGAGATTTGTGCAGTTAGAAATACTGCGTCGTGTGCAAAGATCAATATAGTTTTTCTGATACATACATACACTATTATAACGGGGCTAACAGCGCATTTTGGTTATTGCGGCTCTAAGCAAACAGAGCCCAGCTGCAACAACTATTGCACGCCTCATAAGCGAAGCGTATGAGGTAGTGCTCTACTCTTGCCTTACAAAAATCAAGTGATTTTTTTAACTAAATGTGTCTCTATTTATTTTCTATCGCACTTGTACAATAATATTTACACATAAATGTCAAGGAAAAACACTAGTTTCAACACTTATGACATTTTTAAAAGACAGTTTGCCTTTTAAATAAATAAAAACAATGTTTAATAAAATCATTTTGTGGACGTCCGTGTGTCTGTATGTATGGAAACTGGCGTGGTCACGATAACTCCCGAAAAACTTATCTGATCAAGTCCATTTTTTTTATACGCTTCAGTATTATCCAAAACTAAGTCCTTTCAAAGATCACGGTCTAATTCAATGTAGTTTAATCGTAATTATTATTATAAAAATACAGGTGACATATTAAAAATAATTTTGGATATGAGGTTTGTTGAAAGAGTTATTACCTATGTATGATGAGTACGAATGTGTAACTGGCAAGTAAGAAAAGAAGTAAAAAGAAATTTGAATAAAGAATGTTGTGATTTTGTTTGTTTTATTAAATATGAAAGACGAATAAATGTAAAAGAAGCGATAAGTTAGTTAATATTTTATTTAATTTGCATTAACTAATTGAGAATGAAAAGAACAATCAGTGGTAACACTTTTCTTGACATTCGTGACGTAGTCTTGTGTCTTTTTCTTGTTTTTGCTTAGTTTTTTTGAGATTTCTCAAAATCTACCGGTCCGAATCGGTTTAAATTCACAGGAAATCTGAGTTGTATAGAACTCTTTGGAAAGCTACTTGTTTGGTTCCGATCGGTTTAGTTGTTCAAGAGTTATAAGCGGGTCACATACACACCCACACACACACATACGGATAGGGTGCATGACATTTGCTCGTGAGTGGTCAGGGAAGATTCTTGAGACCTTTAAACGTCGAGATCTGATGAAAACTCGACTTTTCAAAAACGGGGTGAAACTAATAACGTCCCCAATTTTGAAAATTTTCAATTTTCTCAATGGGAAGTTAAAAATAATCTCCAGTCGTGCGTTAAAGCCGACACATACTTTTCTTCGTTTTAAGTTGGCAATAAAACAATCAAAATCAATTTAATTGTGAAAAATGAGATTATGAGGCGTGCACTTTTGGATTTTCCAAACTATTTATTAATCTGTGCTGCAACAAAGGTTACTTTTAGTTTAAAGAGATTTCTGATACATGGGAAAAAAGTCCGAAAAACTATACTTACGTACATGCATATTGATCACGTCTTTATCCCTAGCCGGGTAGACAGTGCTCAGGGCCACTAGACCCAAAGCGTAATCAAAGCGAAAATTTGTTGGTGTGAGATCATCACCATCATAATCTTCCTTGCCTTCTCCCTATTGGGGTCGGCTCTGTATGTCAACTCCTTCCATCGGTTTCTATCATTTATTATATCTGTACTAACCCCCCTGTCCATCATGTCTCAACACATACCCCCCAAGTCTCTCTAGGTCGTCCTCTATCTCTGTGGCCATCCACCTTCATTCGATCGAATTACTAAGTATAGTACATCATCATCAATGTCTTTTTATCTACTGCAGGAGCACGACCCTGTCTGTACTAGCTCTAATCTCATTTGATGTTTATAAGCTTTGTTCAGCTTGTGTTTCCTGAGTCGCCTTCTACGACATCCACGGGAGAACTTGGAGTGGTCCTATTCTACTCTGCCGGGAACCATACGGCTATATGTATAGTATAGTACCTACATCATGACAAAAATTTCTTGAGAAAAACACGAATCTTTTACAAGAAAATATTAGCCAAAAAAATTGTTTTATGCAAACAATACAAATAATGTTGTCACGCCCCCTTATACATGAGACGTACTGTGTAGCCGTGTTTCTTTGACCCCGATTGTTCCATTTGACCTTGTACAAGAGAAATACGTCGTTTTGTAATTTTTTAGAAAAGCAAATGCATAGTTTTGAGGTACTTTGGATAAAGTAATATTAATTTCTGTGTTTGGTTAACCAGATGACGGGACCGCTCTTTTTGAAAACCGTGTTCTCGATGGCGATGTCGGCCGCTGCATTCATTTAAGAGCCCGTACTACGCTAAAGTTCTTAGAGTGATCTTAAATATTATCAATATTAACGAAATACTCACTTTGAAATAAAAACACAACAAAGTTCAGGACTAACTAACTCGATGCTTGAAATTTTCTCAATAGAAAAAATTGCGAAGTTGCCTCTAAATCACCTCAGAATTATACTAAAACGGAAAGTATTCAATAAATACAATAAATTAGCCCTTGTAACTTTGGATTATAATTGTATTAAACATAAGGAACTCATATTATGTCTTACTTTTTAAATAACTCTATAATATTCTTTGTAAAACGAAAAAAACCTCAAAACCAAAACCAGTCACATGTTAGGTACCATGATCTTTTCACCCCGCATGGTCTTGCTGTCTCGCTCCGGCTAAAGTAAATTTGTGGGCGTGGAAGCAATTCAAAAATAGTTTGGAAAATCCAAAAGTGCACGCCTTATAATCTCATTTTTCACAATTAAATTGATTTTGATTGTTTTATTGCTAACTTAAAACGAAGAAAAGTATGTGTCGGCTTTAACGCACGACTGGAGATTATTTTTAACTTCCCGCTGAGAAAGATATAGCGGGCACTGTGAAGGAGGACCCATTGCAAACCTCTTTGCCTACACCCCGACGATCTACGCGTGCGCGAAGAGCAGCTCAAGTTCTGTCACCCTGATTTGTTTTTGACAGTAAGATTTTGGTTTGTAACAAAATGGCGAGCTCACGCGCGACGATTTGAATTTTTTTGCTGCTCGCTATAACTAAACTACATTGAATTAGACCGTGATCTTCGAAAGGACTTAGTTTTGGATAATACTGAAGCGTATAAAAAAAAATGGACTTGATCAGATAAGTTTTTCGGGAGTTATCATGACCACGCCAGTTTCCATACATACAGGCACACGGACGTCCACAAAATGATTTTATTAAACATTGTTTTTAATTATTTAAAAGGCAAAATGTCATAAGTGTTGAAACTAGTGTTTTTCCTTGACATTTATGTGTAAATATTATTGTACAAGTGCGATAGAAAATAAATAGAGACACATTTAGTTAAAAAATCACTTGATTTTTGTAAGGCGAGAGTAGAGCACTACCTCATGCGCTTCGCTTATGAGGCGTGCAATATCTTTATTATCATAGGATATTTAGCGGAAGCAAAACTTAGATTATCCACATCAGGCCCAGCCTTAAAGGATTTCTCCTCTTTCGGGTTGCGGCTTGCGTATATTCGTACTCGCCGTGAACACACTTAAACTCCTCACACGCCCCACCCACATCAAAACGATCGCCTGTGACAACAGGATGTCGCGCACTCGCGCAGCACCTCGCCGAGAAGGTTTTAATAGGGCGCCTGATGTCAATAATCTAAATTTTGCTCCCGCTTCCACGCACACAAATTTACTCTAGCCGAAGCGAGACAGCAAGCCATGCTGGGCGTCGGGAATCGCGGTGGGTTAATGAGGCTGGTTCTGGTATTGAGGTTTTTTTCGGTTTAGAAAGAATATTTAAGAGTTATTTAAAAAGTAAGACATATGATGACTGCCTTATGTTTAATACAGTTATAATCCAAAGTTACAAGTACTCATTTATTGTATTTCTTAAATACTTTCTGTTTTAGTATAATTCTGAGGTGATTTGGAGGCAACTTCGCAATGTTTTTTCTACTTATCGAGAAAATTTTAAGCAATCGTGTTTTCGAAACTTATTATGTTTAGAGTTAGTCCTGAACTTTGCTGTGGTTTTATTTTAAAGTGAGTATTTCGTTAATATTGATAATATTTAAGATCGCTCTAAGAACTTTAGGGTAGTACGGGCTCTTAAAACCGCGCTTTTTCGACATTGCCGGCGCCAGTCTGAGGCGGGTAAGCACTTATCAGGTAGGTCGTTAGTGTCGTGACTCCTTCGATAAGCACTAGGACCATTAACCAACTACTGAGCGTTTCACCTCCAAAACGCTATCCTGAAGCCCTTCAGAAACAGCACTACGGTCACCCCATGCTTGCCACCAGGTGCACTGTAAGTAAAATCTAACCCATTCTACGTTTCTCCAGCTAAGCATGGACAAATCATCAAAAAACAATAAAATCGCGGTTTTACGTAACATCACTTGACCCATATTTGTAAACTCGAATTTTGGCGTCTAGCCAATTTCCTGACAATTAAAAAGAGTTTCATCAGCGATCATACTCGAAATAACTGGCGGATAAAATGTTATATTAAAATAAACGGGCAAGTGCGAGTCGGACTCGTACATGAAGGGTTCCGTACCTCCGTACAATGTTTTAAAACGCTAAAAAACCCGTTTTTTGTATGACGACCCCCTTTAATTTTTAACTTTTTTTTTATTTACAGTATTTGTTGTTATAGTGGCCACAGTAATACATAATCGGTGAAAATATCAAGTGTCTAGCTATTACGGTTCAAGAGATAGAGCTCTGTGACAGACGGACAGATGGACAGACGGACAGACGGACAGACGGATAATCTGTGAAAATTTCAAGTATTTAGTTAACGCTATTATAAAGATCTAGTTAAAAACGCTAAAAAACACGTTTTTTTGTATGGTGACCCCCTTTAATTTTTAACTTTTTTTTATTTTCAGTATTTGTTGTTATAGCGGCCACAGTAATACATAATCGGTAAAAATTTCAAGTGTCTAGCTATTACGGTTCAAGAGATAGAGCCCTGTGACAGACGGACAGACAGCGGAGTCTCAGTAATAGGGTCCCGTTTGCACCCTTTGGGTACGGAGCCCTAAAAACTATATTGGGATTCAAATGAGCGTATCATCAAGGCTTACTTGTGTCGTGTGGCTTTCGGCCAGGACCACTCCATCTCTTCCTGTGGATGTCTTAAGAAGGATGAAGGACTAAGCACTAACATCTTGTGTTACAACTGCATTCCCGAGGAGGGTTGATATCGGGCGGCGACCGTTTGTGAATCTTTGAATGTGAATTGAGTGCGTTTGACCTCTATCTAGCCTGATGGGAAGCTAAGATGAGGTCTAAGGTGTTACACGCAGACTCAAAAAATGCCTATTCACTCTTGCCTTGAAAATCCCTAAATCATACGTATGGGGAAACATCGACGCAGGGAGGGAATTCCACACCTCAGCGGTTCGCACAATGAAGGAGGAGGCGAAACGAACGGTACGATGAGGAGGAATATCCACCACAAATGCGTGGAATCCCTGTCCCTGTGAGACGCGGTGGAGCCGAAACGCGGCTCGCGACCTGACAGGTGCCGGGACCAAGATCGGTACGGACACAATAACTCGCGGGAGCCGATAACGATTACCGGGATTCAGTACGGGTATCGGCTCCTGTTGATGAATCGGCTCATTTAAATATTCGAATCCGGAGTTACCCATGTCTACTGAGTAGGCTAATTAGGCTGCAGCCTAAGGTGCGGCGGATTATCCTAAGGCAAAGTAGGCACGTGCCTATATAGGGGCGCGCGGAAAAATTCCCACAAAAAGACTAGGTGCTCCTATTTGCAGCGTGGCGAAGCAGCATGGAAAGGAAGAAGAATGTATCAACATAATAACTGAATTTTTATCAAAAAAAAATTACCGACTTCAATTTTTTTTAGGAGTTTCTTTCATATCTCCAAAGTTCTTGATCATATCTTCACCAAATTAAAATGGGACCAACTTGGTAGTAAAGGCTTTAAAATAAAAGAAGAGTCATCAAAATCGGTTTACAATTGGCGAAGATATCGCGTAACAAACACACATAAAAAATAAGTTTTTATAAAAAAAAAAAAATTTGTACAAGCTTTTATTGTGAGACCAAAGGTCTTGTCAACACAAAACAAATAAGCCCAAACTCAACGGGGTTGCGACGTTTTATTACTGAGTTCTTATGGCCACCTTCCAGCTTCATCATCAGATCAGCTCCAAGTCATCATAATATTGCATTGTCACGTGATATACATATGCGCGCAAAATTTCAGCTCAATCAGTTGAAGATATCCGCTTTAAAATTGAGTTGCAAGATTCCACCCGAACAAACATACATTGCAAGTTAAATAAAAGCTTGTAAAAAACATACAGTCGAATTGATAACCTCCCCCTTTTTTGTTGGTTAACAAGGAAATCAAGTTTAATCACTACCGAGGTCGCCATCATTTTTCATGACAATCACATTACAAATTCAGCTTTCCAAGCACAATGGTTATTGTCGTCTTACACGGCTGCGCTTGCGCCGGTTTTTTCGTTCAACCTTCACGGTTATAGATACTAGCATTGATTTAAAATTTCTTGGCTGAGAATCTGTATTTGTGGCCGAGAAGCTCGTTGGCGCGGTGGGTAACGAATTGCTAGCGCTTTCGCAAGTTAAGCAACACCGGAAGTGGTCCTCACTTGGATGGGTGACCTCCGTGCTTCGGCAGGCTCGTAAAGCTGTTGGTCCCGGCTGTCATCGTGGTATGGCAGTCGTCAAGATATGTCAGATGCCTTTAGGCAGCTTCAAAAATCTAACACCAGTGTAGGCCACTTAATTTTCTGCGAATCGAAATTCTGCAAAATTTAAAAATTAATTATTTAATTTAAAATGTTAAACAAGATTATACTCTTGTTTTACACGTACAGACAGAAATTTCATAGAATTATCATTGACTTCAAAAAAGAAGGAGGTTATCAATTCGACTGTATTTTTTTTAATGTATGTTTGTTATGCGATATCTTCGCCAATTGTGGACCGATTTTGATAATTCTTTTTTTTATTTGAAAGCCTTTACTACCAAATTGGTCCCATTTTAATTTGGTGAAGATATTTTTTTATTTTTTATTTTTATTTATTTATATCCAAAAAATAACAATAATTACAATTATATGCACCCATAAACCACGAAGGTTTGTCCGGAAGCACTATGATATATACACACAATATGATGAAGAACTATGGAGATATGGAAGAAACTTCTAAAAAAAGTTGAAGTTGGTTTTTTTTTTGTTAAAAAGTTAATTATTTATCTGATAAACTTCAACGGGTTGGGGTTGGTTGGTGAGTCGCGAGGTTTACAGCTCACAGAGCCACTATTACTAGATTATGGGACTATTTGTATGAGAAATTCGATAGGCACACTAAGGGCTTCAAGCTACACAAGATGTTACAAAACAATTTCTAAAAGGAGAGTGAAGGGGGAAGTTTTCTCTAGCGTTATATGTATGTATCTGGACGGACTTCACTGACTGGCTTTGCTAAGCCAGGGGAAAGGGGAAGGTGTCGGTTATTGTATGGTTATAATATAAGAGCTCGCTAGGTCTACTGTTGTCACAGAATCACTTGTTTATAATTTATTTTTTATTAGAGATTTGAGTGCGTTTGACCTCTATCTAGCCTGATGGGAAGCTAAGATGAGGTCGGTGTAACACGCAGACTCAAAAAATGCCTTTTCACTCTTGCCTTGAAAATCCCTAAATCATATGTATGGGGAAACATCGACACAGGGAGGGAATTCCACACCTTAGCGGTTCGCACAATTAAGGAGGAGGCGAATCGAGATGTACGATGAGGAATATTGACCACAAATGGTTAAATACTTGTTTAAAACACATTGACAACAAATAATTGTTCAAAGCAGCGGTCTCATTAACATATATCGCCCCCTGACCTATTGTGCTGACAAATTTGACGGCATACGACTTCCGGTGTGACCTTAATGTCAATCGCTTATTATCTACCTTAACATTGATTTGATGACCAGAATAAAGGTTGATTGCTCTGGTAGCGAGAAATAAATGGCTTCGACATTTTTCAATGACTTATAGATAACTAGCTTTTGCCCGCGGCTTCACTCGCGTATCCCACGGGAACATAACATTTTTCTGGGATGAAAGGTACCCTATGTCCTCTTCAGTAGGTACTCCTAACTATTTGTATGCGAATTTTCAAGAAGATTGGTTCAGTAGATAAAGCGTGAAGAGGTAACAAACAAACAAACTAATATACAAACTCACTTTCGCATTTATAATATTAGTTGGGATTGGGATACTAACGTACAGAAGTCTCACTCAGCAAAGAAATTCAAAGAAATATCTACTTAATGTGGCTAGCGATATGGTTTAATTTAGCTCACGTCAGAACCCAGTACCTTATCGTATAGATACTTAGACATCCATTGCAAGCCAATTTCATTCTTATTAGAATTATCCTTAGAATGTTTGTCGAACG
Organism: Acrobasis repandana; assembly: GCA_963576875.1. Lineage (NCBI taxonomy): Eukaryota > Metazoa > Arthropoda > Insecta > Lepidoptera > Pyralidae > Acrobasis > Acrobasis repandana. The sequence goes on along the minus strand of OY756241.1, from coordinate 1,086,659 downwards.
TAATATATGGAATAATGATAAAAATCTACAAATAACCTGTCACTTTAAAGCGTCTGTTTTCTTTCGCTTCATTAGTTTATCACTAGTGCTAGTTTAAGGGCTAATGGCCATGCCGCCGTTATCGATAAAGCACTTCACACACAATCAGTGATAACATAGCGAGCGAGTTGAAAAGTAATTAACGAATACTTCAAAATACAGCCCCAGAACTGTTAACTTTGTAATAATTCTTAAAATTGTTTTCATTATTTACTACTAGTTGTGCCCGCGACTTCGTTCGCGTGGTTGTCGGAACGTAATGTTATATAGCCTAACGCCTTCCTCTATAAATGGACTACCCAACAAAAAAAGAATTTTTCAAATCGGACTATTAGTTCCTGAGATTAGCGCGTTTAAACAAACAAACAAACTCTTCCGCTTTATAATATTAGTATAGATAAGCAGGCCTGTGTCACTCCCCGTTTAGGTATCGAAAATGTACCTACATTATTACTATACTATTATTATTCTGTACGGTAGTATTATTTATTCTGTGGTTTGGTGCCGCTGCCTAAGCACGTGCAGAAGAAGCGGCAACAAACTGCACAGCAGAATTTTTTCCAAAGATATCATCATCATCGTCCGTATTCCCGGTTGCATCGTCAGCAGTTACGCTTCACGTGCCTGCCGAAGCACGGAATCATCTTTCTTTAAGGATGAACAGTTTATTCAAGCCTGCAATATAACCAGACTGGAATCATTTTTTTTTACAAAGTGTGCTTCCCAGTGGGATTTGAACCCGTGACTACCGGATCACAAGGCAACTGCCTTAACCACTGGTCCACGGAGGCAGTCTACCTTTCTTCTACTTGTCCTGCCCACGTCTGTCGCTATTTCCTTCCATTAAGATTAAAAATCGTCCAACTCATCTTGCCACATCCTTTGCGGCGTTTATTTATTGTACCCATTTTTTCTTCCAGTACCTGTACGAAATAGGACACAAAGTATGCGTAACCCAACCTAGAGTGACTGCCGCGGTGACCCTCGCGAGTAGAGTGGCTGACGAGCGAGGGGTACAGCTTGGTCAAGAAGTGGGGTATGCAGCTGCTATGATATCTTCAAGGACTGCAGATAGTGGGATCGTGGTACGTATGCAATATGTAGATGTGTTAGATCTTAGCTCTTTGCGAAGAGTTACTACATGTGGCTGTTCTTTTGATTACGGTAGTATTGAACCTCGTGAGTAGAGTGGCTGAGGAGCGAGGGGTCAGCTTGGTCAAGAAGTGGGGTATGCAGCTGCTATGATATCTTCAAGGACTGCAGATAGTGGAATTGTGGTATGTCACATTTTCCTCTGCCTTGAAATAACAAGCTCATATGGATTTAGTGACAAGCACACTTGCATTATCTTCCTTGATGACGTTAATAGCCAGCATTTTTCGTACGTGACGATTGCTGTTCTTATCAGTGTATACTTCAATTCCAGTAAATGTTAACTCTAAGTGGGACACTCAACTAAACACAATAAAAAGAAGTGGTTTCACGTCTGAAGACGTAGGGAAGTTACCCTGCTTTTTTCATTACATTATTCAACGCAGGTCTGGTGTCTCATCTAATTATGAGTTGCTTGACTACTGACAAAAATGAGGATCCCCGCCCCCTTCCTTCACATCATTCCGCAAACTTTTTGACCCTTGTATTAAATAAAATCGTACCTTAAATGCTATTGTTACCTATTTCAGGTAAATATGGAAAAAAAGTGCAAGAATTAGTAGACACCGAAATACCATTTCTAGCAAGCCATTTCTTTCATGTTGATCTCGGAGAAAAGAAAATACGTAGCATCTACCAGCTGCTTCTTTTCCCTGCAGATGAGCGAGAAAATGAATGATCTTAATTAACGGTGGCTAGCAACACCTCACAATTTTGATTCACTTTTTCCGTCTTTACGCCTGCTAAGCGTGGCCTTTGGGTCTTACGGCCCTAGGCCACAACGGCGACACTCCCTGTACGTGAGAGTTCAAACGCCGGTGACCTCGAGCTCGGAGCTCGTAACGCTAGGGTTGATACCGAACCGAAATTGAGTAGCGTGCGGTGCGTGAGAGAGACGCGAACTAGGTACCAGCCCTCGGCCAAGGCAGTCAGCGATAGCTCGTTTCGATTTTACGTGCTTAAATGTCGTTTCTTTTCGCGTAGTGTATATATTATTTGCCTAGGCTCTGTTAGGATATCAGTATCTGGTTCATTACATACTGTTCTGAATACATTCGCGTTATATGACTTCATACATGAAAATAGCTCGATTATTATTGCCCTCCATAGTTTAGATGTGACCCCACGCGGCGTCACGTGTATTAATTAACTAATTCGCCTGTTATAGATTGTATCATCGCGCCATGTGGTCGCCAAATTCGTGAATTAAATTAACAGTCATAATTCATAATGTCGTTACATACTCGTATTTATTTGTATGTATGTATGTATGTATTGTTATAAATCTTTTAATGTATTATTTAATAAAATTATCTTGAAATTAATAATATTTATATTAAGTATATGTATTTATTGTGTAATATTATGTAGGAATGTTGTAAGTATTGTAATACTGCTACAACTTGCACCCCTTCTACCAACTTCTCGATGTGTCCCAAAGGCAAACTGGTAGATAATGCATAGCGTTAAGTTTGACCCATTGTAATCAATCAAATATGAGATTGTGTGCAATAAACTTAAATAAATAAATTTGTATTGTGTATAATGTGACATATTTTCAATCGACTTCAAAAAGGAGGTTATCAATTCGACTGTATGTTTTTTTATTACAAGCTTTTATTTTAGCTTGCCCTGTTTGTTGATGTTTTTTGGGTCAAATCTTGCAAGTTAAACTTGGGCCACTTCCCGGCTGGCACATTCGAAGCTTTTTCTTTTCCCCATGTAGTTTAGTAGGAATTATATATATATATATATGTATAGATCGCATCATGTAAAAAGAACGCTGGAAGAAAGTAAAGGGGATGTGTTTGCGCATGGGCGCATGGGTACACTCGCGCACGAAGGTACTGGGCCTATTGTATTATTATCGCTCGCGGCTTGGTATAATTGGTTATTAGAAAATGTATCAGATTTTTTTTTAGTAGCCTGCTGATTTGTCCCACTGCTGGGCAAAGGCCTCCCCCTTCTTTCTCCACTGATCCCTATTTATAGTAGCCTGCTGCCATTCCTTCATGAAACTGTCGATGTCGTCTCACCATCTCTTTCGTGGTCTCCCTCTGCGCCTGTAATAATATCATTAAGGTGAAATGGTAGCATAAGTGGCGCCCTCATTTGAAATAAATTGTTTAAAACTAAATATGGTGGTATTTAAAAATTTGATTTGTATCAATGTCTAAAAAGACCTTTAAACTATTTTATGATTAACCTTTGAAATTATTACTAATAGTCCGTCTAGTTTTAAAACGGGTTTGCGCCAAAAGTGGCCACTTTTGGCGAAAACCCGTTTTTAAACTAGAACGACTACCAATATTACTTTTTAAAACTAAATATGGTGATATTAAAAAATTTGATTTGTATCAATGTCTAAAAAAACCTTCAAACTATTTTATGAATAACCTTTGAAATTATTACTAATAGTCCGTTCATATAGTCCATATTACTAATATTACTTTCAAAGGTTATTCATAAAATAGTTTAAAGGTCTTTTTAGACACTGATACAAATCAAATTTTTAAATATCACCATATTTAGTTTTAAACAATTTATTTCAAATGAGGGCGCCACTTATGCTACCACTTCACCTTAAATAGCTTGACCACCAAAAACGACTACAATTTTTTTTTATTACAGTTCATGACGGAAGGTGTACTACTTCGGGAGATGTTCGCGTCCCCACTTCTTATGCAGTATTCCTGTATCGTTTTGGATGAGGTTAGTACCATTTATTTACCGAACGAGCGAAGCGTCTCAGTTTCGAGATCGTCTATTTACTTTCTTACTTTCTTCAGCGCTACAACCCTTTGTGGGTCTTGGCCTCTACAACGATTTGTCGCCATTTCGATTTGTCTCTGGCCTGTCTTCTCCATGCTGTGTACTTTTTCGTCTTCCTTGCCTTTGACGACTTTCGTGGCGTAATGGTTAACACGCTAGACCGCTAATCCGGAGGTTCTGGGTTCGATCCCCAGCCAGGGCAAGATGGAAAATGGCCTTTCAAATTGTCCTGGGACTTGGGTGTTTATCTATATATGTATTCATCATAAAATATAGTAACGTTGAATTAGTATCGCATAACACAAGTTTAAAACTTACTTTGGGGCTAGCTTAATCAGTGTGATTTGTCCCTATATATTTATTTATGATGATGACCTAAGGGCCCACATACACGGAATGCTTGAAGCAGTCAGGATGAACTGCTTCAAGCTACGACTGCATAGTGAACTGTGCAACTGCCCGAGCGTTTTCGTATATTGTGTATTTAGAACACTGTAGTTCACTATGCACTCGCAGCTTGAAGCTGACTGCTTCAAGCAGTCCGTGTATGTGGGCCCTTAGGTCATCATCATCGACTCCATCTCTCCAGCGCTTCCCGGGTCTACCTCGGGGTCTTTTTTGTTGCGGCGTCCAGTTAGTTATTATTTTGACTGCGTTGCTGTCGTCCCCCTGTCGAGGTGTCCTGCCCATCGACTTGCATTACCGCACAATCGTTTCTTGATGGATCATCTCTGTTCTCGTCTACAGGTCGCATTTTTCAACTACACAAAGAAGAATGTTTTGTGTCATATACCTAAGGGTTGGATCTCAACTATCAGCACGGAACAGCAATTTGTTAGAGCGAGAGAGAGCGACGGAACGCTGCAGCACGGTCGGTGCTGAAGCGTTCCGTCGCTCTCTCTTGCTCTAGCAAATGACGCTTCTGAGCGACAAAAGGATAGCAGCATAGGAAAGTGCTGTTCCGTGCTGATAGATGAGATCCAACCCTAAGGGTCAGCGCAGACCAAACTGCAAATTGTTCGCGCATGGTCGACCAAAATTTTTTCTGATCGAGCATGCACCATGAGTAAGCAAGCGCGAGCAAGATCCGTTGAAAATGGTCTGGGTTGTCCGGCGTTGGTTGTTTTTACCATTTCTTGGGAGATTCTTTCCAAAGCATTAGCTTTTAAGGCCATAGATGAATTTACCGGGGTCCAGTGCTGCCGCAGAGATATCTTTCAAAATATTGTCTTTGTGAAGCCTGTTTACAGTTTAAAGTTAGAACGTTAAGCTTTTTGCCAAAAGTGGCCGTTTTCCGCAAAAATGCGTAGAAAAGCTTAACGTTTTCATTTTTAACTGTAAACAGTACTTAATTCATTAAATAGTTTGAAAGGTTGTTTGTTAGTAAAACACGTCCAGGAAGACAGTTTTCTCGTAGCTGCAACACTGACTGAATGGTGTGAGCGGCGCGCGGCTGCTCGAGCGCGCTCGCGTATGCAGATCGCATACTCGACCATGCAGATCGCATACTCGACCATGCAGTTGGCATGCTCGAGCATGGTCGACCATCAAATTTGAACGTGCACTCAATTTTGCTATGTATGGTAATAGTCATAAGATTAATTTTTAGTAGTCTCAGAAATTGCTCTGCTCTTGGTGTGCGCTGACCCTAAGGCTGATGGTGATGACCGATTTGGTTCATGTTGCTGTAGCTATATTACTCATGTAAACACTAATAAACAGTAGGTGTAGGTACTCAATGAAACGACTGGGCAAATCCCTCCACTGTCAAAATGAGGATAATGTTACTTGTAAATAAAATATAAAATAATTGTATTAAATTGTGCTATGCAAATTGTATTTTGTACAATATAAAGTTTAAATAAATAAAATTTCCCTTTTCCTTGTGGTGACGGCAGAAGATAACAAAATACGGTATTTGACTAGTTTTTTTTAGGGTTCCGTACCCGGTAAGTGCCAAAGGGACCCTATTACTGAGACTGTGACTTGTGTTTATGGGTGGGTGTGCTACGCTTCGCCCCAGAAGACGGTAACAAGTTTTCATAGCTTCGCTTGCCAGTGCTTGGTCGCCATTCGAGAACCTTTTTGCCCCATCGGCCATCGGTTCGTCGCGCTATGTGTCCCGCCTACTGCCACATCAACGAGCTAATCCGCTGGGCTAATCAGTGACTGTGACTTTTGTTCTCCTACGAATTCCCTCATTTCTGATTCGATCAGTATAAAAAAACAAGTAGGTACATACAATTAGTTTAGCGCCTTTCAAAATTGGCTACAAATAAATGGAAACAAGCCGATAACTGACTATAATTATATGAACCTTCGGATGTTTTTGCCACTTTTGAAGTCAATATTCGTGATATCAAACACAATTATGTGTTTATCAATGTTTGGGTAATTCTAGGTTTTCAAGGCTTTTGTAATATGTATATTACAAAAGCCTTGAAAACCTGTAGGGTTATTGGTAATTAGATGGTATCCTCTCAAGGGGTTGTAGGGAGTGGTATTTGGCATTGATTGACTAGACCCTACATTTTATTATGCAAAAGATAAACATTACTGATTCGTCTACATCATCATCAGGTCTTTTTTAGTCTCCACTGCAGGAGCACAACCCTCTCTGTACTACCAGACCCATATTTTAGCCAGAGCAGTCAGAGGATTTGGCCTACACTCTACGCTGGCCAGACGGTTTGGAGAGGTCTCACTGATATTTATATGCTTTGTTCAGCTTGTGTTTCCTAAGTCGCCTTCTACGACAATTCTTGTAAGTACAAAATAAACGGCTCCTTATTAGCGTTTGTAGGTTTATTACCGTTGCAATAAAATAAAACGTGTTTTTCCCAACAAAAGCATTCTCAGATATCGCCATGTGCCCTTTGACATCCCCATTTTTCTGTAATTAAGCAACTCTGTTATTAACGCTGTTCTGCAACTCAGTCATGGTTTTTATACCTCTTTGGAAAGCTAATAAAATGTAGATGTTTTTCTAAAAATCTTTGTATCAACTTGGTATGTAGTGTTCTTTACAACAACTTGGTAGTAATTCTTTTTTGGAAAATTTGCAATTTGTGAAACACTTGTTGCATATATTTAATTTTTATTTTATGTCCTGTTTAATAGGCATGATGACTGAAAAAATATTTTAGGCCCATCGGTTAGATAATAAAAAAAAAAATGTACACATATTTCTTCTTTTCTCTAAAAAACAATAAATGACGAAGATTCAGCGCAATTAAATTCGCATGACGTCACGCTTTCGTACGATTTTTACACATCGGTGACGTCACAAGCCCCCACTCTGGAACTTAGATACTTACTCTGTATCTTTATGAATTTTTACTTTTTTAACCGACTTAAAAAAAGGAGGAGGTTATCAATTCGACAGTATGTTTTTTTTAATGTATGTTACGCGATATCTTTGCCAATTATTTACAGATTTTGATAATTCTTTTTTTATTTGAAAGCCTTTACTACCAAGTTGGTCCCATTTTTTTTTGGTGAAGATATGATGAAGAACTTTGGAGATATGGAAGAAACTCCTAAAAAAATTTTAAGTCGGTTGTTTTTTTTTTGTTAAAAATTTCATTATTGCTAAACTGAAAATAAGGGTACATTATTTTTGGATAAACTAACTAACGGATTAATCAGAATAATACTTTTCTGACCCAGTCATCATCTCTATTGCAGGTGGTACTTCGTACTCAAAGGGTGCCAACGGGATTCTATTACTGAGACTCCACTGTCCGTCCGTCTGTCACAGGGCTTTATCTCTTGAAACGTAATAGCTAGACACTTGAAATTTTCACCGATCATCTATTACTGTGGCCGCTATAACAACAAATTAGATAAAGTTAAAGATTAAAGGGGGTCGTCATACAACAAACGCGTTTTTTTCAATGTTTTAAAGCATTGGATGGAGGTACGGAACCCTTTTTAGGGTTCCATACCCGAAGGGTGCAAACGAGACCCTATTACTGAGACTCCGCTGTCTGTCCGTCTGTCACAGGGCTCTATCTCTTGAACCGTAATACCGCTAGACACCTGAAATTTTCATCGGTTATGTATTACTGTGGCCGCTATAACAACAAATACTAAAAATAAAAAAAAGTTAAAAATTAAAGGGGGTCGCCATACAAAAAACGTACTTTTTCAGCGTTTTTAACTTGATTTTTGTAATGGCATTAACTAGATACTTGAAATTTTCACAGATTATGTATTACTATGGCCGCTATAGCAACAAATACTAAAAATAAAAAAAAAGGTAAAAAATAAAGGGGGTCGTCATACAACCGTGTTTTTTTAGTGTTTTAAAACATTGTACGGAACCCTTCATGTACGAGTCCGAATCGTTTATTTTACCGTTTATTCAATCGATTTTGACGACAATTGGCACACAAGTTCCTTGATTTATTTTATTTGTTTAGTCGATCGCGATTTTTGATTGGAAGAAAAATAGGGGGAAAAGGGGGGACTGTAGCGTTACTTATTGACGGATTTAAATTAAAAGAGACATACTAAGGACTTCATTCTTCACAAGATGTTGCAAGTGAACGGGCAAGTGCGAGTCGGACTCGTATCGTACATGATGGATTGCGTACCTTCGTACAATGTTTTAAAACGCTAACAAAACACGATTCTTGTATGACGACCCCTTTAATTTTTAACTTTTTTTTATTTTTAGTATTTGTTGTTATAGCGGCCACAGTAATACATAACCGGTGAAAATTTTAGGTGTTTAGCGGTATTACGGTTCAAGAGATAGAGCCCTGTGACAGACGGACAGACGGACAGAGACCGGAGTCTCAGTAATAGGGTCTCGTTTGCACCCTTCGGGTACGGAACCCTAAAAAGGGTTCCGTACCTCCATACAATGCTTTAAAACATTGAAAAAAAAACGCGTTTTTTGTATGACGACCCCCTTTAATCTTTACCTTTATCTAATTTGTTGTTATAGCGGCCACAGTAATATATAATCGGTGAAAATTTTAAGTGTCTAGCTATTACGGTTCAAGAGATAGAGCCCTGTGACAGACGGACAGACAGCGGAGTCTCAGTAATAGGGTCCCGTTTGCACCCTTTGGGTACGGAACCCTAAAAAGGGGGGAGTAGAGGGTTGAACAGGGGGAAAGTTTGCTGTAACGTTTTATTTGGACGGATGTCACTGAAATGGCTTTGCTAAGCCAGGGGAAAGAGGAAAGAGTCGGTTATTGCATGGTTATAAGAGCTCGCGAGGTCTACTGTTCTCACAGAACCACAAGTTAATATTTACGTTAGCATCAGGCCTGTGTCACTCCCCGTTTAGGTATCGAAAATGTACCTACATTATTACTATACTCGCAGGCGGCCCATCAGGGGGTAAATTAAGTTATACGAATCGTTTGTCCAGAGTAATAATAATGAAATTGGCTTGCAATGGATGTCTAGGTATATAAACGAAAAGGTGCTGAGTTCTGACGTGAGCTAAATTAAACCATATCGCTAGCCACATTGAGTAGATATTTCTTTGAATTTCTTTGCTGAGTGAGACTTCTGTACGTTTGTATTATTTATTATGTATTAGCACGAAAGTACAAAGCAAACTATAAATGTAATATTACACATACAACGGTCGAGGATGATATTAACATTATATGTTGCGTAACATTCGTAGCATCTGTTTTGTGGTCTGGCGTGTACACTGCATCAAAACATGTTAATTTTAACCACTCGTTTCATTATCCTCGGATAATGTTATACTCGTATAGAACGTGTTAATGAAATAACGCAAATCCTCTCAGATGGTATCTCAGCCCATGAAACTGAACAACTTTTGTTCTACAACTTTCACGAAACCAAAAAGAAAATACATATTTGAATTTTCATACAAACTGATCTGCTGACCGAGTATTGACTCGATCAGCTGATCAGTTTGGGAATGTTATAGAACAAAAGTTGTTTAGTATTATGGACTGAGTTACAACCTGAGAAGTTTTGCGTTATTTCATTCACTCGTTGTATACAGGGTGACATTTTAAACACCAGCCAAATTTTTGGAGCAAGTTCATTCTATGATACTGAACTACTTTCTATAAAAAAAGTTATTAAAAATCGATAAAAATTTTTCGTCCTTCCATACAAAATCCGTTTAGCTGAGCGCTGATTTGTATGGGAAGGCGAATTTTTATTTAAGATTTTCGTTATGGAAAGTAGTTAGTTCAGTATCATGGATTGAACTTGCTCCAAAAATTTGGCTGGTGTTTAAAAAGTCAGCCTGTATAACCGGTTTTCACAGTCAAAATATGAACATGAAAGATAATAATAGTGTATCATGTCACATTTGACCATCAGTATGGAAAACTTCTGTCTGTACCTTCTATCTATACAAAAAGGTGCTGAGTTTTGACGTGAGCAAAACTAAACCATATCGCTAGCCATATTGAGTAGATATTTCTTTGAATTTCTTTGCTGAATGGGACGTACGTTAGTATTATTTATTCTGTGGTTATATGCCTACTAGATACCTATACAGGTGACTTTTTAAACACTGTTCAAATCTTTGGAGCAAGTTCAGTCCATGATACTGAACTACTTTCTACAAAAAAAGTTATTAAAAATCGATAAAAACTTTTTTGTCCTCCCATACAAAATCCGTCTGTTTGATCGCTGATTTGTATGAGAGGACGAAAAATTTTTAACAATTTTTAATTACTTTTTTTGTAGAAAGTAGTCCAGTATCATGGACTGAACTTGCTTCAAAAATCTGGACAGTGTTTAAAAACTCAGTCTGTATATGCATTTTTTTTTAAATTTGACAATGCAATGCCTTTGAAATACTTTTTTTTGAAATCTGACATTACGTTTCAAAATACTTTTATTTTACACTAAGTTTGTATGGGAAAGTCTGATTCTGTCTAGGGTAAAGGGACTCTTAAATGTAGAAGTAAATTTCATTTCATTTCATTTCATTTATTTATTACAACAAACTTTTACATTGTCATAACAGTTTTCCACCAATGCGACAATATAAGATAAAAACTATTTACTTACAACTAATAAATTTCTCTGCAATGTTTGCGAATTTTGCCAGCGAACATGTAAATAAATTTAAGTCTGGATACTCTTCGTTTATCTCATTTAACAAACGAAGAGCCCTGGTCAACGGCGCTTGATTAAGAACATTTGTTCTTCCTCGCGGCACCACGAATAACTCGTGCCTGCGTACGCGGAGATAGTTGTCAGGTATAAAACATTTCCCTCCTCACTTCTAACTTAAAGTATAAATAAATTAATGTACCTAATTACCTATTCCTTTTTGAATTTACAGGTTCATGAACGGACTCAGATGACGGATGTTCTGATGGGGCTTCTGAAGAAGATAGCAAAAGTATGTTGTTTTAGTTAAAAAAAAAATATAGTGGAAAAAATATATGAATGTCTTCATCATCTTTTCTCCACTGCAAGAGCCCGACCCTCCACGCTGGCCAGACGGGTTGGAGAGGTATGAATATCTAGTGCTAAGAAAACGATGTCGAGACGATCTCAAAGCATTCCGAAAAGGATTTTTGAAAGGGGATGTTGCACAAGGGGCCAGGTCATGAACACTTCCCCAAAAATCAGAAAAATATTAAAAACGGATTATGACCATCATACAAAGTGGAAGGGACTACCCGTAATAAATTGAACCACGGGCTATACAAGATGACTTAAGTATAATGAAATTAAAATAACAGTAAAAAAACAAAAAATACGACATTCCTATACAAATCGCCCGGGCAGCTGCATACTTTTGTATGGAAATGCCGAAAATTATTTTTTGTTTTTTGGCTGTTATTTTAATTTTACTATACTATAATGGTCTAGTATAGACCGTGGTTTGATTTATTACGGGTATGTCCCTTCCACGTTGTATATTTGTTTTTTCGTCATCCTAATAGTGTACAAAAATACATTTAAAATCGCTTATTATTGTATAATGGCGATACTGACGTGGCGCCTATACGTACGCAATCTGATTTAAACGTCACTCGCAGTTACAGGCAATGTCAGGTCAGTTGACATAATGGGTGTCGGCCATTTTGGCGGAACTCACGTAATCTTAAATTACGATATTTCGATCCAAATGTACCATAGAGAGGCTACGAATTTACCGGATTTACTTATTAGGTATTGATACCGACCCAAAAATGCAAATTTCAGGTAAGTGTTCAGTGACCTAGCCGGCTCCCCATACATTTGTGCAACAACTCCTTTACACAGAAATGAGACTGGTGGAGGAGAAAGAAACCTTTGCCCAACAGTGGGACAAATAAGATTTAATAATAATTAAATTTTTAACAAAACAAAAGACTTCAATTTCTTTGAAGAGTTTCTTCCATATCTCAAAAGTAAATGCTTCACCAAATTAATATGGTACCAACTTGGTAGTAAAGGTTTTCAAATAAATAATATTTTTATCAAAATAAAAAACTGAGTTTTATACCTGAAAAGCTAAATATACAAACAATTGTATCTATACTTATACGACATATTTTTGTAGTTACTTTGGTTTAAATACAAGCTAAACAAAGATTATAGTCATCAACGAGAGTAGTGAGACCTCTCCAACCCATCTGGTCAGGATGGGGAGTATAGGCTAAATCCTCTGACTGCTCTGACTAATATATGGCTCTGGCAGTACAGAGAGGGTCGTGCTCCTGCAGTGGAGACTAAATAAACGGGCGAGTGCGAGTCGGACTTGTACATGAAGGGTTCCGTACCACCGTACAATGTTTTAAAACGCTGAAGAAATACGTTTCTTGTATGACGACACCCTTTAATTTTTAACTTTATCTTATTTTTAGTATTTGTTGTTATAGCGGCCATAATCGGTGAAAATTTCAAGTATCTAGTTAATGCCATTATAAAGATCGAGTTAAAAACGCTGAAAAAAACACGTTTCTTGTATGGCGACCCCCTTTAACTTTTGACTTTTTTGATTTTCAGTATTTGTTGTTATAGCGGCTACAGTTATCGGTGAAAATTTCAAGTGTCTAGCTATTACAGTTCAAGAGATAGAGCCCTGTGACAGACGGACAGACAGCGGAGTCTCAGTAATAGGGTCCCGTTTGCACCCATTGGGTACGGAACCCTAAAAATGATTTGTTTTATTCACTGTTTTTTTATTGATTTTAGAAACGCAAGAACCTCAAGCTTATCATATCATCAGCCACAATGGACGCTGATTTCCTGAAGGATTTCTTCGACATATCTGACAGAAAGCAGCCGAATAGCACCAGCACTTCAGTCATCATGTCTATGCAGGGAAGGACTCATCCGATAGACGTGTTCTATGTTGAAGGTACTTACTCCGCTGGCTCAGCGACCCGAAGTGGATCTTGATCTCCAAGACGAGAGTGCGCCCCAATTTTTCTATTCTGAGCGATATCTTGCTGCCAGCTCCCATCTCCCGCTCGCTCAGGTCAGTCTGCACCGTACCACAGAAGACAGCAAGAGTATACAGAACGGAATCTCCTAAGGTACTTGCAATATGCGTCCCCGTTCCCCGTCCCCGCCCCTCTTTATATCTCCTTATATGTTTTCACTTTTAATTTTTAATTGTTTTGATCGAATTTATTTTTCTGTGTTTTCCTCTACTCGTCTTTTCCCTTCTATTTTGTCTTATTATTATTGTTTTAATAAACAATAATGGAAGGAAATTTTTTCAGTCACCATGCCATGCCTATTTAGCTATTAGACATTCCCAAAAAATCTATTTTTCTGAAAACTGTTTTCAGAGCCCGTTGCTGACTACGTGAAAGCGACAGTGGACACAGTCATCAGAATACACGAAAACGAACCGTTCGGAGATATTCTAGCGTTTTTGACGTCACAAGTAAGTTTATTTGTTCGCCATATACAGGGGTCTATCAAAATATACTGAACCAATATAAACACATCGTGTTAAGTAAACAACGCAAAACCTCTCAGATGGTACCTCAGCCTTATGTAACTGAACAACTTTTGTTCTACAACTTTCACGAAATTAAAAAAAAAATATTGAATTTTCATACAAACTGATCAGCTGATCGAGTCAATTTGTATGTTTTTTTTTTTAAAGTTGTTCACTTTCATCGGCTGAGGTATAATCTGAGAGGTTTTGCGTTCTTTAATTGACAAGATGTATTGAATTGAATTGAAAAACATTTATTTGTTGCGTTATAACACACATACTTACAAAAAACAGACAAACACAAAAAAATAACACAAAAACATAACAATTTTAAATGTGTGTGCTACAGCAATACAAAAAGGACACAGCTCAGTGGTAATATTGCCCGGGAGCAATACACTGATTTTCAGCTGTGTCCTGAGGAGATGCGTGGTGGGGATTCAATAGCGAAAATAAATAAATAATGAAAGAAAAATAAATAAGGCTGTGTGTATGTTTATTTATTTATTTATTTAATATTTATTGCACAATAATCTAACGATTATAATACAAAAGGTAAAACTTAATGCAAAGCATTGTCTACCAGTTCACCTTAGGGACGTAGCAGAAAAGGTAGTAAATGGGGTGCAAGATTAACTACAATAAAGAAAGAAGAGTGTTATATACAAATAATAAAATATATATAATTCGTATAATTACACAAGATATATACACTATATATATATATATATATATATATATCCTCTTCAACGTCCTGTACAATCCCTCATATCCTCCTTATTTGCGTGAACGGTTTTCTTTCGCACGTACTGTCGACGCTCCTTGTAGATCTGCCCGTAAATCCATCCTTCATTTCCCAACACATAGCACCACTACCTATACTCACTCCTTTTCCGCGCAGGCAGTTAGGCTATGGAATCAGCTACCACCGAGCATTCGAGAGTCTAAAACCATAACGACGTTCAAGAAACGAGTAAAAGATCACTATCTGTATTTATCATCCTAATATATTTAGAAATATTAACATATGTATTTATTGTATATATGCTTTATGAATATATATTTATTTATGTATTTATGTATGTTTATGTATGTATATATCTTGTCTATTTATTTATTTAGTTTTGTATTGTAGGTACACGCCAATTAGGTACCTCTTTTTTTCCCATTTCCTCTCGCGGGTCTACTGGAAGAAATTTCTTTAGAAATAAGTAGCACCTAAGTACTATGTTTTCCTTATTTTTTTATGTGTATGTTTGTAAATTTCCAAGTGTACTTGAATAAATAAAATAAAATAAATTCCATTAATCCATATACATATTTACATACTTAAAATAAACTTACATAAATATGAATACATAAGCATAAAATATATATACTTGCTTAAATTATTGCAGCAAAGCTTTTTCGCGATAGTGTCGAATTGATGTTTATATAAATAAATAGTGTAATTGTCTAGAGAAGTTAAAATACATATATATTGCACTGATATTTGTGTAAATATTGTCATTAAATGGCAGCTAACTTTGTCAAATAAATGTATGTGAGGACGAATGCACGACAGTGTATGGGGGAACAATACATCAGCTCGGGAGAACCTTCAGCGACAGCTACCGGCGACATGTTGGATGTGAAAGTTTTTGATGTATATGTTTCTTGGGGAAAGTTGTTCAGTAGAAACTGTATTCACCCTTAAAATAGTTTCAGTAAATTTTGGCACACGTTTTACAACGTGGAAGGGACATACCCGTAATAAATCGAACCACGGACTATAATACTAGATCATTACAGTATAATGAACTTAAAATAACAGTCAAAAAACAAAAATAAATCTGCAGCCGCCCGGGCGATTTGTATGGGAATGTCGAATTTTTTTTTGGTCTTTGACTGTTATTTTAATTTCATTATACTTAAGGGATCTAGTATGGCCCGTGGTTCGATTTATTACGGATATTCCACTTTGTATAATGCCGTGTGGTTCCCGGCAGAGTAGAATAGGACCATTCCAGGTCTTCCCGTGGATTCCGTAGAAGGCGACTTAGGAAACTCAAGCTTAACAAAGCTTATAAACATCAGCGAAACCTCTCTAACCCGTCTGGCCAGCGTAGAGAGTGTAGGCCACATCCTCTGTCTGCTCTGGCTATTATATGGCTCTGGTAGTACAGAGTACTAACTTTCAGTTTCTGGGTGACACCCATGTCAGAGATCTTCGTTCCTCTAACAATCTCAGCCTTTCTATACCAGTTCACCGGAGTGGGTTCTTTTCACATTCGTTTATTGTCCAAGCTATAAAGTTCTGGAACGCCTTACCAGTTGATGTTCGGAAGGCTAAAACCCGCATTTCTTTTAAAAAGCAGGTGAAAGCACATTTTCTTAAACAACTGACAGATAGTTCTTAGTGTATATATAACTAGCTGTGCCCGCGACTTCGTTCGCGTGGTTGTCGGAACGTAATGTAATATAGCCTAAAGCCTTCCTCTATAAATGGACTACCCAACAAAAAAAGAATTTTTCAAATCGGACCATTAGTTCCTGAGATTAGCGCGTTCAAACAAACAAACAAACAAACAAACAAATTCTTCCGCTTTATAATATTAGTATAGATAGTACGAGTATATGTGAGTAGTATATCTTAGTATAATAATTGTGTGTATTATTTGTATGTAGTTTATGGTATATTATTACATATTTTAAGTATACTTGGTTCATTTTTCACCATTGCTTTTTGAGTTTTTGCACTACCCTTGTCTTTCTCAACATCACCCGGTTGGTTGGCTGGTAGATAAGGCCTTAGGCTTTAAGTCCGCCATTACACTTGTATTTGTTTATGAAGTTAAATAAATAAATAAAATACAGAGAGGGTCGTGCTCCTGCAGTGGAGACTCAAAAGACCTGATGATGAAGATGTATATTTACATATTTATTACCAGGAAGAAATCCTCACTGCTGTGGAAACTCTCAAAATCTACGCTGAACAGAACAATGAGAAGAACAAACATCGCAAATTCTTCCCTAGCGGCATTCAGTCGGCCGATATGGAAGTGTTGCCTATGTATGGCAGTTTACCTCATTATGTACAGGTAAAAATTTACCATAAATAAATAAATAATAAATAAATATATACATAAGGACAAATCACACAGTTTTTTGCACCGCAACAAAATTCTTCTGTTTTTTTTTATTAGAAATTTAAGTGCGTTTGACCTCTATCTAGCCTGATGGGAAGCTAAGATGAGGTCTAAGGTGTAACACGCGACTCAAAAAATGCCTGTTCACTCTTGCCTTGAAAATCCCTAAATCATATGTATGGGGAAACATCGAGGCAGGGAGGGAATTTCACACCTTAGCGGTTCGCACAATGAAGGAGGAGGCGAATCGAGAGGTACGATGAGGAGGAATATCAACCACAAATGGGTGGAATCCCTGTCCACGTCGTGTTGTCCGATGGTGGAATGGTGCAGGGGGAATTAAATTATGTAATTCCTGCGCACAATCCCCGAAGTGCAGCCTTTATAAGACACACATACTTGCTACTAGTCGGTGATGTTTGAGGCTCTGGATCTTTTTATCCCTATGGTTGACCAGGTTGACTGATAATAAAGTTAAAGATGAAGTTTATATCGCGCGAAAGACTAGTGCCATCCCGCTCGTTATTGTGATGTAGAGCGAGACAGTGATAGCGCTCGATAAACGCTGTCGCCGATGCCATACTAAGGGGCAGTGGCGGCTTTAGGGGGGGCCGACAGGGCAGGCGCCCGGGGCCGCGCTCTTGCAGGGGCCTCGCGACACAACCCGACCCGGTTTATTTTATTTAAGAGTCCCTTTACCCTAGACAGAATCAAGCTTTCCGTTATTTATTTATTTTCCTAGCTTTTATTTTTAAACGACTAGTTTTAAACAAGTAGTTTCGTCATGTCCGTCCGTCCGTCCGTCCGTCCGTCCGTCTGTCTGACTGTTCGTCCGGGCTCGTATTCCGCCGCTACTGCACCGATTGTCACGAAAATTGGTGGAGAGATAGATATTGAAGTTCCAAAAGTTGGTTTTTAAAATTATGAAAAAATGTTTTTTTTCGGCCATACAACGAAAAGTGAATTTAAAAAATTAAATTGGACTTACCCCAACGTGTGGAGTATCGTTGAAAAGGTCTTTTAAAATGCAACAAAACTGCTTTGAAACTATGTAGATCATCTCACCAAGATTATCTCAAGACTGAGGAGTCTTGAGATAATCTTGAGGTTCCCACACCGTAACTTTTGAAATATTACTAAAATAATTCTGAAAAAAATGTGGTATATCCCTCAAAGTATGTACTTTCAATTAAAACTATAGCGGTCTCGGTATCATAGATAGTTATTTTTTAATACGTCAAATCGTAAACCGCAATTTAGCTTTAGAACTTTTATATTATGTTACTTGCTGCTACGGAACCCTTCATGGGCGAGTCCGACTCGCACTTGGCCGCTTTTTTATTTTTTAATAATTACTGACGACGATGGTAAGTTAAGTCTTGTTTGATTTGTAGGTGAAAGTCTTCCAAATGAAGAACCAGAATGTGAGAAAGGTCATTTTGGCTACAAACGTAGCTGAAACCAGTGTGACCATTCCTGGAATCACTTATGGTAAGCAACTTCGTTTTTACCCGAAGGTAAAGAGAAAGTCAGGTAAAAACGAACTAAAAGTTAACGCTTAGCAATAAGATTATACCTATTGTACATTAATTTTATAGTGGAATAAATTAAATAAAAAAAAAGTACGGTAAATCTGTTTAATAAACGAAAGTGGTTTGGATGTATATTTCCCACTGCAAAGCATACTTTGTGAAAAGTTGTTTCCAGTCTGGTTAGGATATTGCAGGCTTAAATTACCTGATTATCCGAAAAGAAAGATCCCGAACGCCATCTAGCGTTTCTTTAAACCTATCCTAGGATTGGTTCTGTACCCTTCCGGTTGCGGAGGTCAGACGGCAGTCGCTCTGTGTAAAACCAGTAACCTCGTCACATCACCTAGGGTAGGTAGCGGACCCCGGGCTCTGAAGCGTTACCGCTGAGGATGCAACCGGGAATATGGAGGATGATATTGATGACGTAGAGTATAAAGACGTGACGTAATATTCACTCTTGTTATATTTTCCAGTAATCGACAGCGGTTTCCATAAATTGCCATACTTCGAACCAGCCGTCGGCGTTGAGAGTGTGTGTGTCACCCCTATATCTAAAAACAACGCTACTCAACGGGCCGGCCGGGCTGGAAGGACTAATAGAGGGAAATGTTACAGGTAAATTGAACTCTTTTTCGTGAAAATAAAGATTCTTTTGCTTTAATAGGCTGGCCATCTCGTAGGTCATTTCGGTGTCGCTCTGTCAGTGCTATCGACTACGAGAAGTGCTACGACATTTCAGTCCGCTACGAATTTCGTAGCGTAGACGTAGTAGGTAAAATTTATTATGAGGCCGACTTCAAAAAGGCTAAAAAATGAGGTGGTTATCAATCCGACTGTATGTTTTTTTTTGTCAAAGTTAAAATGATGTATTGCATAACTGTGTTTTTAAAGATGATAGATGTATGTTACGCAATGACTTTTTTTTATTTTATTTCAAAGCCCTCAAGTCTCAACTCGGTTGTTTCTTTTTTTTTGTAGTGTTCTATTTTATTTTTCGGATGTGTGAATCAGCGATTCTTTTTCTTTTACAGATTATACACAGAAGCAGAATTTGACAAACTACCTCCGTGCGTGCCGCCGGAGATGTCTAGAAGCGACCTGTCTTCAATGCTTTTGCAGTTAAAGGCGCTGGGGATTCACAATGTTTTGAGGTTAGTTGTCTTTTTACCCGACTGCGCCAGAAAGAGGGTTATGTTTTTCGAGTGTATGTATGTATGTATATTTGTGTGGCATGCTCTTTTTGGCTCGGCTTAATGGATTTAAGCTTGATAGGTGTCATTAGATTTGTGTGTGAAAACCACCTCGTTAAATCACCTAGGGTAGGTAGCGGACCCCGGGCTCTGAAGCAACACCGCGGTGGACCCACCCGGGAATACGGAGGATCATCATGAGGTGTCGCCAGATTCGTCTTAAATGTGAAAGTGACACTGGGTATATCGAAAATTAAAAAAGAAACAAAATGGCGTCATAGTATGTATACAAAGTGGAAGGGACATACCCGTAATAAATCGAACCACGGTCTATACTAGATAATTTAAGTATAATTAAATTAAAATGACAGTCAAAAAGCAGTAAAAAATTTCGGCATTTCCATACAAAAGTGAGCGGCCGCCCTGGCGAATGTCGATTTTTTTTTATGCTAGATATAGCCCGTGGTTCGATTTATTACGGGTATGTCCCTTCCACTTTGTATAAAATTCATATTTTTATTAAGTACAAAATATTTTAAGGGATTATTAAATATACTTTTTTAATTTCAGATTCACGTTCCCAACCCCTCCTCCAGCCAAGAGCCTTCTATCCGGCCTTGAGACTCTATACGCTTTGAAAATCATAGATCGCGATGGTAACCTGACGGAAAGTGGGAAGTTAGCAGCCGAACTACCTTTAAGGCCGATGTGCTCTACTATATTATGTAACAGTGGTATGTATAACTTTGCCTATAAAGGACTACGCTCTTTGGCTTAGTGGGAGTACGCATCGCTTTCGCAAGTTAAGCAACCCCGGGCGTGGTCCGCACTTGGGTGGGTGATCACAATTGGCATAAAGTTCGGAAGTGTTGGCTACACACACAAAAAAAAAACACCTTTCTAAGCACAGACATTTCGTGTTACAACTGTATTCCCAAGGAGGTTTGATGTCGGGTGGTGGCCGGTTGTAAAACTTTTCGGCACAAATGCATTACCAAAGAGGGTTGACGTCATGCAGCCATGTCATATGTTGAGATTCTTATATAAATTTCAGGATTCACTATCAATTCTTTTGTCGGTGAATTCGACAATCACACCGTAACCATAGACTATGCACACTGCGCGGGGGCCGCGAGAGGCGCGCGGGGCGGGGAACGAGCTATCGCTGACTGCTTTGGCCGAGGGCTGGTACCTAGTTCGCGTCTTTCTCACGAACCGCACGCTACTCCATTTCGGTTCGGTATCAACCCTAGCGTTACGAGCTCCAAACTCAAGGTCACCGGCGTTCGAACTCTCACGTACAGGAAGTGTCGCCGCTGTACCGTAACTGATATTGAACTTTGATTTATTTACTCTACGTGAGTGATTTTTCAGGAGAGTTTGGCTGCATAGAAGAAATCCTTTCAATTGTGTCGATGTTACAAGTGGACAACGTTTTTATTAAGTCCAGCAGTGGGAAAGAAAACATTGCGGCCAAAATGTCCAGGAGAAATAATTTTGAGGTGAGACCAAACAAGAATCAAATATTAATTTAGTAATCTTTATTTATTTTTAACCGACTTCAAAAAAGGAGGAGATCAATTCGACAATTTTTTTTAAATGTATGTTTGTTACGCGATATCTTCGACAATTGTTAATCGATTTTGATAATTCTTTTTTTATTTGAAAGCCTTTACTACATAAGTTGGTCCCACTTTAATTTGGTGAAGATGTGATGAAGAACTTTGGAGATATGGAAGAAACTCCTTAAAAAAATTGAAGTCGGTTGTTTTTTTTTTGTTAAAAATTTAATTGTATCTTTTTTTTTACTAGCCTGTAGGTATTGTGTCCCATAATTGTATCTTATCTCATTAAAATTCAAATTATACACTTTAGAACGATTTTATTTACGTAATACCAAAATTTACAAATAGAGTCACTATTACAACACTTCTTCCCGAACAAAATATACAGGGTGACTTTTTATCCACCTGCTAAATTTTTAGAGCAAATTTAGTCCATGATACTAACTACTGTCCATAAAAACAACTATCAAAAATGGATAAAACAATTTCGTCCTCCCATACAAAATCCATTTGGCTGAGCGCCGATTTGTATGGGAAGCCAAATTTTTTTAAATTTTTTGGTAATTGTTTTTATGGAAAGTAGTTCAGTATCACGGACTGAACTTGCTCCAAAAATGTTGCCGGTGTTTTAATGTAACCCTGTATGGCCTGTATACGGCAGATGCCTTGAGGCAGCTTGGAAAATTTGACACCAATGTTGGCCACTTACATAAACAAAAACAAAACAATACGCATGATGACCGAAAAAATATTTTTGGGCTATCGGTTAGATTATTAAAAAATATTGTACACGTATTTTTTCTTTTCTCCAAGAATCAATAAATAACGAAGATTCAGCGCATTTAAATTTCGCATGACACAAGCCCCCACTCTCGGACTTTGATACTCTGTATCTTTGTAAATTTTTACTTTTTTGTTAAACTGAAAAATATGGGTACATTATTTTTGGATAATCTAACTAACGGAATAATTAAAATAATACTTTTCTGACCCAGTCATCATCCCTATTGTGAATATGACCCGACGGTTTCGGGTCCCTGATGATGATGGTTGTCTAAAATTAAAAATCGATCGAAATTTCATTGGCTTTGTTATTTATAACGTCTTACAAATAGAATCCAATTTAAGGGTGAGTACAGTCCATGATACTGTACAACTTTCCCCAAGAAACTAATATTGGAATATGAAAAAATTTTTGCTTTACATAGAAACTGATCAGCTGATAGACCGATAGGATAACTTTTATGGGAGGGCAAACATTATTTTTCATATTTCGATATATAACGTGGAAGTGGCATACCCGTAATAAATCAAACCACGGTCTATACTAGACCATTATAGTATAATAAAATTAAAATGACGGCCAAAAAACAAAAATAATTTTCGGCATTTCCATACAAAAAATTGCGGCCGCCCGGGCGATTTGTATGGGAATGTCGAATTTTTTTTTGGTTTTTTGACTGTTATTTTAATTTCATTTTACTTTAGTCATCTAGTATAGCCCGTGGTTCGATTTATTACGGGTATGTTCCACTTTGTATGTTTCTTGGGGAAAGTTGTTCACCATCGGACTGTATTCACCCTTAAAATAGTTTTAGTACATTTTGTTAGACCATGTTGGAAAGGGTAAATATTTTTCTCATTTGTAGGTGGCAGAAGGCGACATACTGATGTACTTAAATATATTCGACGCGTACCAAAAAGTTAAATCTTCGTGCTCCGATGAGAAAAAAGGGAAAAAGGCGTGCAAAGACTGGTGTAACAAGATGTATCTCAACCATAGAGTCATGGAGAAGGTTGGTGTGGTTTTATCCTAGGATGAGAGACTTTGATTTAATATTTGGTTCGCTTACTGGCTATAGAACATACAAGTTTATATATATTCAAATTGGAGCATATATGTACGTGCCAGCCTACTTGGAGCGAACACGGCAAGCACATTTGACAAATTGCTCTCAGTTGTTTTAAATTAAAAAGAATTTCTAATACAATAGAAATAAAGTAATATAGTTGATGGTAAAATTAAACTAAACTATAAGTACACAAAATAGTAAAGTAAACTAAAATTAACCAAAACAGAAGAAAAAAATAATAATAATAACAATATTAAATATTAGGCTAATCAAAAAGCCCCCCCCCCCCCCATCGGAGCGTACCGGCACAGAATACAGTAAGAGTAAACAGAAGGGACTCTTCTAAGGTACGCGCTATATACGTCCCCGTTCCCCGCACCCGCACCTCTCCCCCGGTTCTTGACGGCCGACGTGAGAAATCGAGGCGAAAACGGGGGAGAGGTGCGGGGACGGGGAACGGGGACGCCTGGGTGACGCATATTGCGCGTACCTTAGGAGTGTCCGGCCTGTGGTACCGGGCTCAAAAATTACATTACAATTAACTATTTAAATCATAAATTATATTAAATTTCAAAATAAAAAAAAGCTACATAATTAATTTAAATTTAAATCAAGAATTACATGCACAAGTAAAAAATATTAGTCATAAAATAATTTTTTAATCATATTGGCCGATGTACCAATATGATTAATTTTTTTTTACTTTCTAGGTCACGTTTCATAAAAATTATACAGATGGCGCTTTGCAACGCTGACAGCATGGTTTTATAAACCTTAGCCTAAAATTGGTTAAAAATTAAAAAAAAACCTTACTTTTTTGGCATAAATGACTTATTTTATTCGTCTTGTTTGTTGTTTACTCGTGTCAACTATTTTGTTGTGTTGTGACTTGTGATCGTATCGTAAAGAGGTCTAAAGTCAATAGAAAACCTAGGAAAACCATAGAAAGCATAGGAAAATATAAATGTCAGTAAATTTTTTTTTACTTTGTTACCCTTTGGCCAGGCTAAGGTTCATAATCATACTGCCAACGTTGCACAGCGCCATCTATGTGCTCTAAAATGGATGAACCAATTTTGATATTATTTTTTTAGAAGTCTTTATCTAAGATTATTTTTTTATTTTTAACTGACTTTAAAAAAGGAGGAGGTTATCAATTCGACTGTATGTTTTTTTTAATGTACATACATTAAAAAAAGAATTTGTTACGATTTTGATGATTCTTTTTTTATTTGAAAGCCTTTACTACCAAGTTGGTCCCATTTTAATTTGGTGAAGATATGATGAAGAACTTTGGTGATATGGAAGTATACTCCTAAAAAAAATTGAAGTCGGTTGTTTTTTTTTTTGTTAAAAATTTAATTTAATTTATTTAATTATAACCTTTTCGTTTCCAGGCATCTGAAATACGGGACAGTTTGGAAAAGTTACTCAATAAGTTCCAAATAGAGAATAAAGTCTTTGAAGGGTTAGAATTCGGCACAGGTACGTGAAACTAAACATCTTGGCTTTATTTTTTGGGAGTAAACTAACGGGACATACATACATTATTAACATGCGATAAACGCGTATTCAGTGCGGCTCGGGAGTCTTCGTGTGCGCGTCGCGAGTCACATTCGTCCTGAGGAAGGCCTCCGGATGAGGTTGAAACACAGATCTGTATATACTACTAGATAAAGAAATTCCTTCAATTTGTAGAGTTTGGCCACCGAAACGTGATACTGAGTTTTTATTTTTAAATTTGAAATATGTAGACATGCCAATCCTTTGTAAAATAGGAATAAGCACTTGATAGTATGGATGTGGACTAAAAAAATCTGTTAAGCTCATCAGGTAGATTATTAAAAATATTGTATTCGTATTTATTCTTTTTTCTGATTAGCAAATAATTACAAAGATGCATCGCATTTAAATTCCGCATGACGTCACGATCAAGTACGATTTTCCCTTGACGGTGACGAAAATCACCCCCACTGCGAAACTTCGACGCGTTGTATCTTAGTGAATTTACACTTCTTTGATAACATGTTTCATACCCAATTGATTTTATTTAAAACGGTACGGAGATACGATCGATTCGTGAGATACAGAAAATTCGACGGCTATCTCTCTCAATGTTGAATGAGGATTTTCAGTCACTATTCTGTTCTGAGCTGACTATTTTCCTCTAGTTTCAAACTCCTCACAGTGTTAGTAATGTCACTCATGCTGCCATTGTCATCAGCTTTATCTCTCATTCTCTCTGAAATTAAAAACACATGTAAAACAAATAAAATACTTATATATTTCCCAATACAATCGGAGCATAACCTGTAACGTAAAAAAAACCACGCAATTTAACATATAATATTTTAAATCCAATGAAATATGTCTTCTGAGATAGCCGTCGAACTTTCTGTATCTCATAATCGATCGTATCTCCGTACCGTTTTAAATAATCACTTGGGTATGAAACATGTTGTCGCTCGGCTAGTCCCAAAACTCCCAAAGGACCTGAATTTTCTCCAAAAACTCACTAGAGTAGCTAAAGACAATTCACGGCGAGAACTGAACTCAATTCCGGAAAAAGCTTTTTAAAAATGTTTTGATGATTGGATTATTCGTTCGCGTAAGTGTATCGCTTCTGAAGGAGCATACTTGAAGGTGATAAATAAATTTGGATGAAGAATTAATATTTTGTGTATTATTGTTTTTTCCTGGTTCTTGCTTGACAGAGTAGTGAAAATTGTACTTGATCGTGACGTCATGCGGAATTTTAATGCGATGTATCTTTGTAATTATTTGCTAATCGGAAAAAATAATAAATACGAATACAATATTTTTAATAATCTACCTGACGAACTTAAAAGATTTTTTGAGTCCACATCCATACTATCAAGAGTGCTTATTCCTAATTTACAAAGTATTGCCATGTCTACATATTTCAAATTTAAAAATAAAAACTCAGTATCACGTTTCGGTGGCCAAACTCTATACAATGTGTTAAGGCTGATTTACACAGGGTCAGTACACAAGTCAGTAGCGGCGCCAGTGCCGACTGACTTCAAAATGTTCGTATGTGAATATACAAGTCAGCGCTGACTTCACAGCGCTGTACTGACTTCAAATCAATTTACATTGGGTTTTTTTCGGGTCAGCGCTGACTTGTTTCGAATTCGGAGTCAGTCACTGACCCTGTGTAAACCAGCCTTTATATACCTATGTACTTCTAATGAGTTTGTATTCAAGACTACTCTATGACCGAGTCATAGAGTCAGAGAGACCTAAGGCCCCCGCCACCCGCGGCGAGAACGGTTGTGTTTTAGTGTGACTCCGTATCAAATAATTCCAAATATAGTTACACTGTTATTTTTTTACGTAAAATTTGCATCAATAGAAAGTAATTTAAGTGGTGCATGGAACTGTGTAAAAATCTGAACAATAAAACAGTGATAAACAAGCGGAAACATAAATACAATTTTAAAATAAGTCGTTGTGCAGTGTTTGTTGTGTCACCGACGTCAATCAGCTGTGTGGAGTGACTCATAACATTCCGAACTCGGTGTCAGCGATCGGTGCAGCTAGTGAGTTTATTCGTCACTCATGTAACTCAAGACTTAGCGCAGTGGCGTAGAGGCCCGGACGCATGCGAAGCTCCAGTACCAGAGTTCGAGCCTGGATGGGCTTATAAAAGTTTTTGCTGTTTGCTTTTTTTTTTTTCTTTTTCTTTTCTTTTTATCTGATCGTAAATACACAAAGATGGAAGTTGAATGTGCAAAATGTAATGAGAAATTTACAAACAAGCAAATATTATTGTGCTCATTATGTAAAAAAAGGTTCCATATAGATTGTACCAATGTTTCTTTTAGTCGCTTCCGCATTATGACAATAGAGAATAAGTCAAATTGGAAGTGTAATGGATGTATGAAAAAGGTTGGAAAAAACAAATCCTTAACCAAGCTTTCTAGTATGGTACTATCTTCAACTACACCAACACAGTCTCCAATTCCAACAACATTTGGGAAAACCTCTACCGACGATGGGAACAAGAAAGGGAAAATGTTAGAAGTTATACCATCTTTGAATTTATCTAAGGAGCACGTCACATTGAGAAATCACAACTACAAAGTTAACTTGGAAACTTCAAATTCATTCGAATCATTATCAGATGAGGCCGAGGAAAATGTGGAAGATCAGAAAATTTATTGTTCAGACAATTTGAACAGGAGCTGTCCAGATATTCCTTTGTCTGACTCAAGCAACGTTGAAGAATTAAAGACGGAAAATGAACTACTAAAGGAAAAATTATTAATAGCCGATAATGAAATAATTAACGTACTTCAGGAAAACTCAGCTTTGAGAAACAGATTAAATGATTATGAATTAAAAATAAAAAAAACTCTCCCACATATGTACCAGTACCTCTAGCTCAAAAAAGAAAATGACCGCAACTCCTAAAGATAAACGTCGAAGCATAACCAAAACCAAACTTAACCTCACATTGGAAATGGGAGAACAGTCAATGATTGGATCCACCCAGCTTCCACTCCCAGACAGTGAATCAGTGACTTCAAGGGAAAAACGTAGACCAAAAATACATATTTTTGGTGGAGAAGTAGTGCGCGGTTTAACAAACTTACAGCTAAAAGATACGGACATTGGAATGATATTTATGATGTGAATAGTTTTATAAAACCGTATGCTAGTGCAAGTCATATACTAAGCAGTTGCAATAACCTATCCGATATTTCAAATGATGATGTGATTGTTTTGTCTGTAGGCACAGCTGATAGTAATCCTTATAAATTGCTTACTGAATTATGTAATGTCTTCTCTAATTTCAGGGATAATAAAATAATAGTATTGAATGTACCTTACAGTAAATACCTTAATGTAAATAAATTGAACAGTGAATTAAGATTAGCTATAAGCAATTATTCTAATTGTAATTTAATAAATATTGACAATGAGAAATACGATGACATTCTGGAATTTATATGTATGAAAATTAATATTGAAATTGATTATGACAAGTATAAACGCAAATATATTGAAAATATATCAGAAGTCCATAAAACGAACTTAAGTAAAACCGACAATCTGAAATTAGCATCTGATATAAATAGGAAAACACTTTGTCAACGTAAACTGACAGACTATTTTCTAATCAGAGTTGACCATGTAGACAATAAGCAAAAAGTAGTTAAACAAAAAACTATTCTTGATTACTTCAAATCACCGACAGAAAACATACAAGGTAAAGAGATCTTAGTGAGGGGAAATGTAACAAATAACATACAGTTTTTTCGAGGATAGTGATTCAGTTAATACTCTTCGGGAACAACATTTAACTTGTGTGTTTTTTCAAAATGTTTGTGGATTAAACTCAATAAAAGATCAGTTGGAATTATATATAGAAAATTTAGAAGTAAAACCAAGTGTTATATGTATTTGTGAACATTTTCTATACGATGACTCTATCCCCCTACTACGTTTTACAAATTATGATCTTGTAACGCATTTTGCCAGGCAAAACAAGAAAAGGGGAGGGACATTAATACTAACAAAAAAGAGCGAAAATGTAGAAGAGGTAATAATATGTAAGAAGTTTAACAAGACTAAGCATTTCGAAGTATGTGGAGTTAGGGACAAAGTTACTAACACATATATTTTTTGTTGCTATAACAATAATACACAATTTAGTGAATTTATGGAAAGTCTTGAATGGTTTTTGCAACACTTCTTCGAGAAAAAATGTTTAATTTCTGGAGACTTTAACGTAGATGTGCTAGCTAATAAGACTAACACAAAGGAATTTTTACATCTACTGAAATCTTATAATTTTAGGTATCTAGTTAGTGATATTACGTTTAGGAGGAATGGTGCCGAATCCTGTATTGATAATGTATTGACCAATGTTCCTGAAACGGTTCCTTTGTTTACACAAGTTGATCATAACGGTTTGTCAGATGGACATGCTTGCGTAATTACTCATATGTACACGGAAAAAAACAAAGCTAACACGCGGTGTGGTGAGGTAGCTCATATTGAAAAGCGATGTTTTAATAGTAGAAATGACGAATATTTTAGGCACGAATTATTAAAAGTAGATTGGTCTGTTTTAGGCATAAATACATTTTTAAAAAAAATTGTTGACATTTTTAAACGATGCTACAAAAAGAAAAAAAAGCAAATTAATAAAAACAAATATGGAAAATTAGGATGGATAACTAAAGACCTAAGAATATCAAGCAAAATGAAACGCGTACTATGCACATTGGACAAGAGTCATAATCATTCGTCTTTATATAATTACAGGAAAAATTACCTCAGAATATATAGGCGAGTTATTAAATCCGCAAAAAGGCTAAGTGTGCAATCAGAGATAAAGAAGCATGGCAATTGTACAAAACATGTCTGGAAAATTGTTAATGAGAGTCTCAACAAGAAGACTCGTAACAATCAAATTACGCATCTTAAAATTGATGACAATAATGTAACTGACGCGAAATTAATAGCAGAAGCGTTTGCCAGTACTTTCAATCACAATAATCAAGTACCCTCTGGCAGTGTAAGTGAGTCCGCGGAAATACTAGGTAATTTTTCTCAATCGACATTTTCTCATCTTGAATTTGAACGCGTGACTGAGAGTGAAATTAAAAGTATTGTCAAGGATATGGACAACAAGAAGTCATCTGGCTATGATGAAATTCCAATATATGTTGTAAAAAATAATATTGATATATTAGCAGCACCTTTAGCACAATTTTTCAATAACTGTTTTGATCTGGAAGTTTTTCTAGACCAATTGAAAATTGCAAAAATAATTCCCATTCATAAGAAAAATTCGAAATCTGATCCATCCAATTTTAGAGCAGTTGCTATGCTATCTATATTCTCGAAAATATTTAAGAAGATCTTAAAAAAAAGAATAGTCAAACATTTAAAAGACAATAGTATTATAAGTGACCGACAGTTCGGATACCAAGAAGGTGTTGGAACTGCTAATGCCATAGACACAATTATTGATGATGTGATTTCAAAGATAAATGGAAAATTTAAAGTCGCCGGTTTATCTCTTGACCTAAGTGGCGCATTTGACGCGGTAGATGTAGATATACTCACAATGAAGTTAGCGTATTATGGAATTGTGGGGAAGTTTCTAAATCTAATAAAGTCATATTTCAGTAATAGAAAACAATTCGTAGAGATAACAGATAATAAGGGTGAGTTCATCAATTCAAAAAAGCACTCACGATTGATACAAATTAATAGAGGAGTACCCCAGGGCTCAATTTTAGGACCGATATTTTTCTTAATTTTTGTTAATGACTTGATAAATTATATGACCATGATAGAATCTGACGTAAAAGTAGTTGTTTTTGCTGACGACACAAATGCAGTACTTTGGGCAAAAGACATAGATGCTTTAAACAGGAAGATTAACAGTACTATGAAACTGTTTCATCAGTGGTTTACTGCTAATAATCTAAAGGTAAATAGCAGTAAAACGAATGTTATGCTATTCAAGACGACAGCCAATAATAAAGACAAAATTGAAGTTTATTTAAATAATGAAAATATCAAGCCAGTTTAAGTTATTAAATTTCTAGGCATACATCTGGATGAATATCTCAACTGGAAACCTGAGCTACAAGAGGTAGAAAAAAGCATAAGCAGAGCTTGTTACGTCCTAAGATCCTTAAGAGACGAATTGACCATGAATCAATTAAAATCTATTTATTACTCATTCGTAGAGTCACGACTTCGTTATAGCATAAAATATTGGGGTGCAAGCTACCAATATAATATTGATAAAGCTTTCGCAGTACAAAAACGAGCAATACGGACCATGGTTCGCATACTTCCATGGCAATCGTGCCAAAAACATTTTAAGGACCTCCAAATATTAACTGTGCCGTCTTTATATATATTTGTTTTACTAACGGATTTTATAAAAAATAGAGACTCATACGAAACAGCAGAAGAAATGTTGGATCGAGAGGGCACGCGCAGGAAAGACTTAACCAGTGTTATAGCTCCCACACTTGACATCGCAATTCACTGTCCACGATACCAAACCGTTTTAATGTTTAATAAATTGCCTAACGAATTTAAATTAGTAAGAAAAGTTTCAATTTTCAAAAAAAAGTTGAGGATATTGCTACTGGAGAAGTGTTGTTACTCAATTGGGGACTTTTAAATGGTGTCAGCATCGGTAAAAAATGCCTGATGCGTATACCGCACATTTTTTATAATAATTAATTTAATGATATTTTATAATTTTTGACATGTTTATAATAATTTTTGTAATTTGTAAAAATGCATTTGATTAAATTTTTATTTTTTTTAGTTTATAAGTACAAATATATTCAAATACAATGTAAATATTGTTCTATGAATAAATGAAATGAAATGAAATGAACCTCGTTGCGTGTTGCCTTGACGACTGTTTTGTTGATATTGTAACTTGTCAATCTATTAAAATATTCATTGAATATATGTAGAATGTGTATTTAACACAAACTGTATGTACAAACTATTCACCAAATATCAAAATCATTGCAATGCACTAACCTGTCACAGCCGTTATTTCATTGAAATATCGTTCTTTCTCGCGATTGCAGAGACTAGTTAGTTCTTCCTGTTTCGCTTTATATTTACACACCATTGTATAAATTAACTTTTGATAGGTTTTGACATTATAACACAAGTTAACCGTTTATTATTCCAAAAATTTACACAATGTGACAGCCAACGTACTATGGTTTGACAAGTGTTGTGTATTGCCATATAAAGAATTCTGTTTCAAGGTCAATGTCACGTTTCGGTAGCCAGACTCTATGACAACCTGGCGCGTGCCAATTTTCCATACAATATTTAATAAGAAATTCACTTACAAACGAAAGGAATCTTTTTCTATTACATTCTCCAACGTTTTTCGACGAGTTTCTACGGCTCAAAACGGCAGATTTAGGTATTTTACAGTAGAGAGCTCAATGTCCAATCTAATGAAAAGGGTATTACGGTGGGTCATAAATAAATTATTTGGTATTGTTAATAGAATAAAACGTCACAAAATAATGCCACTTGTCATTGATACTTTGAACGTGATTTTAGATTTATTAATGCAGAAAAACGGATATTAAGAGCGCTATTTGACTCCAAGCAGGCCTGTGTCACTCTCCGTTTAGGTATCGAAAATGTACCTACTCGTACATTATTACCGTGCGCGCAGGCGGCCGGGGCCCCTCCGGGTGGTAAATTCAGTTATACGAATCGTTTGTCCAGAGTAATAAGAATGAAATTGGCTTGCAATGGATGCCTAGGTATATATACGAAAAGGAGCTTCTGACGTGAGTTAAATTAAACCATATCGCTAGCCATATTGAGTAGATATTTCTATGAATTTCTTTGCTAAGTGAGACTTCTGTACGTTAGTATTATTTATTATGTGCTCCAAGGAACTAGCTATGACGTCATAAATCAATATTTCATACAAATCCCATAGAAAATGTTTGTTTTTGACGTTAAAAAAAGTATCTGATTTGACTTGTTGCGTAATAGCGTATTAACATACACGGACTAAAAGCACAGAATACAGCAAGCGTATACGGAATGGAATCTCCTAAGGTACGTGCAATATGCGTCCCCGCACCTCTCCCTCGTTCTTGTGGGCTAATTTGCGCCATGCAGAGTGTGTTCGCCCGCTCTCGCCCGTCGTCAAGGCGAAAACAGGGGAGAGGTGCGGGGGCGGGGAACGGGGACGCATATTGCGCGTACCTTAGGAGATTCCGTTCTGTATACTCTTACTGTCTTCTTTGCTACAAGTGGCGGTCCTGAATGAAGTCAATTTGACGTCAGATCGACACGCAAATTTATACAGAGGCGGTGTCTATCTTGATCCATGGTCTGTGGGTTGAAACATGTCGGCCCGTAGCTGACTGTTTACGTGAGTTTCCCGTTTATCACATATTAATAATCTTGGTTTTATTCAGATACGGTTTGCTTGTTGATTTTCATGTGTCCAAACACTGGTGACAGATTTTTCAAGCTGCCTAAGGGTTGGATCTCATCTATCAGCACGGAACAGCACTTTCCTATGCTGCTATCCTTTTCTGTCGCTCAGAAGCGTCATTTGCTAGAGCGAGAGAGAGCGACGGAACGCTTCAGCATACATAATAAGGCCTTATCGCAGAAGCAATCTCTTACAGGCCACCATAAAGAGAAGGAGTGCGAAGTAATTTAATTGACGATTGTTATTTTTCAGCAAAATCCGAACGAATTATGAAGTGTGTAGTGTCAGGGCTGTTCCCCCAGTCGGCGTGTCTCTCCCCCGACAGCTCGTACCGGGGGGCGCGGGGGGCCGCGCTGCTCGTCAGCCCGGACAGCTGCTTGTACAGCGTGCAGCAGCCGAAATGGTAAGGTCATACATACCTTATATTATAATTTTTAGGGTTCCGTACCCAAAGGGTGCAAACGGGACCCTATTACTGAGACTCCGCTGTCTGTCCGTCTGACACAGGGCTCTATCTCTTGAACCGTAAAAGCTAGACACTTGAAATTTTCACCGATTATGTATTACTGTTGCCGTTATAACAACAAATACTAAAAATAAAAAATAGTTACAAAATTAAAGGGGTTCGTCATATAAAAAACGTGTTTTTTAGCGTTTTAAAACATTGTATGGAGGCACGGAACCCTTCATGTACGAGTCCGACTCGAGCTTGCCTGTTTATTTATTATAATCGTTAGATTATTGTGCAATAAATATTAAATAAAAATAATACTATCACGCCTGTTTCCCACAGGGGTAGGCAGAGACTATGGACCTCCACTTGCTACGATCTTGACAGACCTCTTTCGCTTCATCTACACTCATCAACCTCTTCATACATGCCCTGCGATTACGGGTACTTCTTATCTCTCCTGTTTAGGGTTCCTTAGTCCACAAGGAACCCTTATAGTTTCGTCATGTCTGTCCGTCCGTCCGTCTGTCTGTCCGTCCGGGCTCGTACTCCGCCGCTACTGCACCGATTGTCACAAAAATTGGTGGAGAGATAGATATTGAAGTTCCAAAAGTGGTTCTTAAAATTATGAAAAAATGTTTTTTTTTTCAGTTTTCTTATACAACGGAAAGTGAATTAAAAAAAATAAATTGGACTTTGATACCCAACGTGTGGGGTATCGTTGAAAAGGTCTTTTAAAATGCAACAAAAACTGCTTTGAAACTATGTAGATCAAACCCGCCAGTCTTGAGATAATCTAATACAAAGTTAAAATATGAGGTGTCCCCCCACCGTAACTTTTGAAATATTACTAAAATAATTCTGAAAAAAAGTGGTATATACCTCAAAGTATGTACTTTCAATTAAAACTATAGCGGTCTTGGTATCATAGTTATTTTTTAATACGTCATAAATCGTAAACCGCAATTTACCTTTAGAACTTTTATATTATGGTACTTTCTGCTACGGAACCCTTCATGGGCGAGTCCGACTCGCACTTGGCCGCTTTAATACCACTTTAATAGTACTAAGTAGTACTAGTTTATATTTACTAGATATTATATATATTTTTTTGACTGCCTCCGCGGTCCAGTGGTCAAGGCGTTTGCCTTGTGATCCGGAGGTCATGGGTTCAAATCCCACTGGGAAGCATACTTTATGAAAAGTGGTTTCCAGTCTGTTAAGGATATTGCAGGCTTGAATCATCTGATTATCCGAAAAGAAAGATGATTCCGTGCTTCGGAAGGCACGTAAAGCCGTTGGTCCGGAACGCCATCTAGCGTTTGTACCTATCCTAGGATTGTTTCTGGTTTACCCTTTGAGTTGCGGAGGTCAGACGGCAGTCGCTCTGTGTAAAAAACCAGTAACCTCGTCGAATCACCTAGGTTAGGTAGTGGACCCCGGGCTCTGAAGCGTAACCGCTGACGATGCAACCGGGAATACGCTCGGATGATGATGATGATGACGATGATGACTTGCTGCTACGGAACCCTTCATGGGCGAGTCCGACTCGCACTTGGCCGTTTTTTTTAGAAATTTTATCGCAGAACGTTTGCCGAGGTCGACCCTGTCTCGCTCTTCCCTTCACACTTGCCTTATAAATATTTTTTGTTAATTAATTTATTTGTTCAACTTTATTACAAAAATTGTAAACGGCCGACTTAAAGCCTTAGGCTTTATCTACCAGTCAACCGACAGGTGGTGATCTCTTTTCTTCCATCCTTTCTACATGCTCAAACCATGTTAACATCCCTTTCTCTACTTTTGTCACTCCTCCCCTAATTTTAAGCTAGCAAAACCTAGATAACCCTTCAAACTATTTTATGAACCACTGTTTACAGTTTAAAGTGAGAATGTTAAGCTTTAGTTTGCATGTTTGCAAAAATGCAAACTAAAAAAAACAGTGGTTTATAGTTTGAAGGGTTATCTAGGTTTTACTAGCTTAAAATTTTAAATGATATCTCCGTTTCCTTACAAATAATTTATGTCAAATGGGGGCAGCACTGGACTCCGTGTATCGTCTTAAGAGCGCGTATGACCCTGATAGTACTTAGAGTGATCTTAAATATTTATCAATATTAACGAAATATTCACATTGAAATTTGACATTTGCATTGACATTAAAAACACAGCAAAGTTCAGGACTAAGTGTAGTCATTATATGTTTCAAAAACACGATTGCTTAAAATTTTCTCTATAGAAAAAAATTGCCAGGTTGCCTGCAAATCACCTCCGAATTATACTAAAATTAGTAAGCTAATATTCAGGAAATACAATAAATTAGGCCTCGTAATTTTGGATTATAATTGTATTAAACATAAGGCAGTCATCATATGTCTTACTATTTTAATAACTCTTAAATATTCTTTGTAAAACGAAAAAACCATAAAGACCAGAAACGCGTAGTCCAGCCTCATTAACTCGTCGCCATTCTTCCCTCCCCGCATGGCTCGCTGTCTCGCTTCGGCTCGAGTAAATTTGTGTGCGTGGAACCGGGAGCAAAATTAAGATTATCGTCCTCAGGCGCCCTCTTAAACTGGCATGAACTATTAGACTAGTTTAACGCCTAATGATAAACCAGTTCACTCGTAAACGCCTTTTTTTCGGAACTATCAACGTCAAAATGTTCGTTCGGGACTAGTCGTGACTCTTCGTCGTTTCGCTACGCCACCCGAAGCAAGCAATCTGTTCGCTTCATTCGTACTTTAATATTTGCCGATATGTCTGTCTCTATCGCGCGAAATCCATGCACTGAGTGGGCGCGGTTCAATTAAATGATCTCTCTTGTTATACGCATAGATTATATTTTTATTGGTTGTAAACAAGTTATTAGTTTGTTTTATTATAAAAAAATATATATTTGAGATTATTACAACAATCCTTTTTATTTGATATAGTTTGCACTTTTGCAGATCTTTTTTTTGTACCGTTACATAGTTATAAGGCGAAAAAAGGCGAAAATTCGTGTGACGTTATATGTGAATGGCCCCTTTCTATGATGATGATGTTGTTGATGAATAGAAAGAAAAAGAGGAGTAGGAAAACCCAGAAGAAAGTTTTTCGATCAAAAGGAAAAATTAAACGTGAAAAAATATAAGGAGGTTAAGAACTTGGCGCAAGAAAGAGACATATGGAAAGCACTCCACGCACAAGAGCCCAGCTCTTAAATATGAGGATGTTGATGATGATTTTGTTGATGATGTTGTTAAATAAAATAAATAAATTAAATATATAGGGACAAATCACTCTGATTGAGCTAGCCCTAGCCCCAAAGTAAGTTCGAGACTTGTGTTATGGGATACTAATCAACGATTTTATATTTTATAACAAACTAGCGGCCCGCCCCGGCTTCGCACGGGTATGTATTATACATATAAACCTTTCTCATGAATCACTTTATCTATTAAAAAAAACCGCATCAAAATCCGTTGCGTAGTTTTAAAGATCTAAGCATACATAGGGACAGACAGCGGGAAGCGACTTTGTTTTATACTATGTAGTGATACATATATAGATATAAACATCCAAGACCCAGGTCAATCTGAAAAAGATCATTTTCTATCTTGACCTGACCGGAGATCGAACCCGGGACCTCCGGTGTGGCAGACTGGTGTGTTAACCACTACACCACGGAGGTCGTCGAATGTTGTTGATGATCATGATGATGACGCTATCTACATTTTCCCCTTTCCAGGTTGGTGTTCGCCGGTGTCCAAAGTAAAGGGGACAAGACATACATGCGACACGCGATGACCATAAAGAAGGAGTGGCTGCTGGAGTTAGCACCTCATTACTATGTTGAAAATTAATAAATATAGTTTAAGAAAACATACTTCTTTCATTTTACCTGTCTTATTAGTTAAATCAAAAACCTTTTCAAAATATCAGCCTTAATTACAACAAATTAAATAATGATATTTCATTATTTAATTTGTTGTAATTAAGGAAAAATGAGAATAAGAAGAAATGGTGAAAAAATGCCACGTGAGCGGGCCATCCCGGAGTGGAATCCACGTTACTCCCGCCGACTACTCAAACTTCCAAGGGTAAAGCTAAAAAAAATTATAGGCTTACTAACAGGGCATTGTACTCTAAACAAAAATCTATTCATTATAGGTATAACCGACAGCCCTCTATGTAGAGGCTACATAGAGGCAGAAGAAACAGCAAAGCACGTTATACTGGTGTGTCCGTGCGTTGCATCAACAAGAGAGGAGTACCTGGGATCTCCAAGTACGCTAACGGACGTGTGCAGCTCACCCTCTGCATTGCTCCGCTTCCTCGACGAGTTGGGCTGGCCCGAATGACAACGACATCTAGCCCACAAAAGGGGAGACACAGAAAAATGTCGATGCCTCCCTCACGTGCAAGAGGCCTAAAAGAAGAGCCTAGGCGCGGAAAAATGCCCACGGAATCAGGTGAACCACGTGAGCGGGACTTGAACTCGCGACATTGGTCTCAATACGACCATGCTCTAAACACTGAGCTAACACGTGTTCAACTCTGCACGCAGAATCTCTTCACCATTTGATAACACGCATTAGGCTTATGGGGTTAAACACGTGATAGCTCAGTGGTTACAGCATGGTCGTATTTAGACCAAGGTCGCGACTTCAATTTCCGTGGACATGATTCAGTTGCCAAGTTCATAGATGTAAGTATGTAATTTCTTTGCGCAGCTTAAGCCGTAATAGATAACTTGTCTTCTACTCGTACATTTAAGAGTCAGGCTCTTGTCTGTGATTGTATATGATTTCATTGTATTGATTTCGAATTTCTTTGAAAGATATAAATAAAATAAATATACCTAATCTAGCCATAAATATTATTATACCTATTGTACATTAATTTTATTATAGTGCAATAAATTAAATAAAAAAAAATTGATATAGGTATAGTATTGTAAAAAAGAAAAAAAATATATATTTTTCAATTGCAAATAACATTTATTACTTTTACAATGCGTTAGTTTAATACATAAATATAAAACAATTTAAAATACGAAAAGCTTATTCGAAGTGGTCTCCATTGGCTGCAATACAGTCCTTTAAACGTTGAGGCCAGTTATCAATAGAAGCACGCACTCTTACCGTGGGAAAATTCTTCACTGCCAATCGTATGGATTGTTTTAGGGACTCCAAATTATCATGACGTTTAAAGCAAGTCGTACTCTCTGAAACTGACCATAAATAATAATCCAGCGTATTAAGATCGGGACTAGACGACGGCCAGTCTTCAGCTCTGATGAAGTCTGAAACGTTCGATTCCAACCAAGACTGCGTGCACCGAGCTTTGTGACCCGGTGCCGAGTCTTGCTGGAAGTACCATTCTTCGTTATTGAACATGGTGTTGTTAAGGGGCTTAACTACCTTCTCAAGAATTCATAAAAATACCTCTAAATTTGCCTTTATAATACATATTACTATTTTATATAATCACCTTTTTATATGGAAATTATACCAAAAAAAATATTATCTAAATATCTATCCGTTTTGGCTGCAAAAAAAATATAAATACAATACAAAAAAAAACTGAAATATTCGTCGAGAGAGAAGAAAGGCCCGGAGCCGTGCTCGACGATATTTCGCAGTTTTTTTTTTTGTATAACTGTAGTAGTTTAAAAACTGTAATTTTTCAAAAATACGCACAGTATTGAAAATTGTGAACCCACGTCGCCTTAATGGCCGATCTCTGTCTTGAGAGTAAATAACTGCAATTAACCTCTGCTATAAGCGGACAGTTATATTTAGCTGTTGGTCAGGAATGAGTAAACAAAGGTGCAATTGTTGTAAAGATTAATTTGTTATGACCCAAGTTTATCGTTAACCTCGCTGGGGGCAAAGCTCTGACTGTTAAGGGCAGAATTTGATAAAGAAGGTAAGTGATATATGTCTGGCTGGCAGCTTCAATTTGATTTGATACTCATACTATCACGTCTTTTCCCATACGAGGTAGATAGAGTGTGTTGAAACGTTAGTGAGGTTTTTCATGCTGCCTAAAGGCAATGGGCATTGATAAATTTTTTTTACCCCTTTTTTTATTTATATTTATATAGTGTATTTCAAGAAACTAATTTGAATATTTTGTCATATTACGGCTTAGAGGCTTAACTTTGGAGATATGAGGCTTCGAAAAAGGATAATTTTTTCAAATACCTATAGTGAATTTTTGAGTTTGGGGTCTTTCAGCCAAATATCGGCGTAACCGCTGCAGTTAAGGCAAAACTTATAGAAATTAAGTTTTAGCAAATTTAATTGCTTTTCATTTAAGCCTAGAACATGGCTAGTAAACCTAATATTTCTGTTGTAATCGTAAAAAAACAAAAATAGCAATAATAGGCTACTCAAATTTTATATGAAAAACGTGATGAAAAGCAAAACTTTTGTTATGATAATTAGAGAAATATAAAACTATCTACATTTTGCAAGGGAATAAAGATGTGCTACTTACGCATTGAAAAACTTCAAAATTTTGGGACTTGTCAGTTTTTGCCATTTAATTTAAAAATATGTACTTTTTATTGAGACTTGTTGTGGTTTTGTCAAAGAATAATGAATTCAAAACAAATTAAGCTTACCATCTAAAAGCCTTTGAGATACAAACCCTCAAAAATGCACATTTTGTCAAAAATAGTAAAGTTTTGTGTTTAGGATAAGTTTTCAGTCAAATATCGGCACAACCGCTTATAATACAGACCCTGTTTTCCCCTTTAAATGAAAGATAATTCAATGAGATAAAATTTAACTAAATTACCATAAGCGGTTTAATTAAGGAAGGGTTAGGTGTAAGGTCCTACCAAGACATTAAAAGATGGCAGAGAGAAGAGAGAAATGAGAGAGCAAGCTCAAGTAAAAGAAGAAGATAAGCGGATTTTTAAAATGTTAATAAAACCGCTTATGCAGTAATTAAAATGAAACTAATAAACCAACGCTGGATAGTCAAAGACACAGGGAACTTCGGACTATGTAGGTATATTCCCCAGGCACGTAAGTATAGACCTTTCACCCAAGTCTGTCGTAAGCCACAAAAATTTCTATACTGGTGGCCAAAATCGGAACTAAACATTTTCTATAGCAAATTGTCTCAAGACATAGATAGTGGCGCCACCACAAACTTAACATTATAACTATGCGAATTTTATCTTAGATTGATAATATTGTTAATGAATTGTAACTTAAGACTATAGTATACATTGTCACGGTTCATAGGATATAGTAATTGAATCGACTCGTGTATTTACAATTGTACAGACATATGTGTA
This sequence comes from Acrobasis repandana, assembly GCA_963576875.1. Classification (NCBI taxonomy): domain Eukaryota; kingdom Metazoa; phylum Arthropoda; class Insecta; order Lepidoptera; family Pyralidae; genus Acrobasis; species Acrobasis repandana. The sequence continues at coordinate 1,045,773 of OY756241.1, read as the reverse complement.
AAACTATAGAGATAACGATAATTTAACGATAGTGGGGATTAAAAGTCGGACTTTGTGATAAAGTCTCTTTGCTAGATAGTGTCATATCACCAACTACCGGGTCTTACTGTCTTCTTCGTTTATGCGCGTTCCCGGTTGCATCATCAGCTGTGCTGCTTCAGAGCCCAGGGTGCGCTTTCCCACCTTTTTCTTCTCCCAAGGTCTGGTCACCCAAGGATGCCAAAGACCTTGCGAAATGGACCAGGAACAGTTTAAATGATTTGGCTATAGTTTTACGACCGGCCACCTGCCTGACGTCTACCCTCTTTGGGAATGTATTTGTGCGAAAAGTTTTACAACCGGCCGCCGCCCGACGTTAACCCTCCTTGGGAATGCAAATGTAGCACGAGATGTTTGTGCTTAGTCCTTTAGTCGCCTCTTACGACATATACAGGAAGAGATGAGATGAAGTGGTCCTATTCTAACCCGGAACCACACGGGTCTTACCAGGGCTGTGTCACTCCCCGTTTAGGTATCGAAAATGTAAATAAATAAAATAATAAATAAATAAATATATAGGGACAAATCACACTGATTAAGCTAGCCCCAAAGTAATGTACCTACATTATAACTATGCGCGCAGGCGGCCCCTCCGGGTGGTAAATTCAGTTATACGAATCGTTTGTCCAGAGTAATAAGAATGAAATTGGCTTGGAATGGATGTCTAGGTATCTAGGTATCTATACAAAAAGGTGCTGAGTCTGGCGTGAGCTAAATTAAACCATATCGCTAGCCTCATTGAGTAGATATTTCTTTAAATTTCTTTGCTGAGTGAGACTTCTGTACGTTAGTATTATTTATTCTGTGGTCTTACTGTCTTCTGTGACCGCGTGTAAATCTACAGGCGACATAACTTAACACATTCCGGGACACTATACGTATTTTTTTTTATTTATAAGGACAAATTACACTGGTTGAGCTAGCCCCAAAATAAGTTTTAAACTTGTGTTATGGGATACTAACTCAACGATACTATATTTTATGATAAATACATATATAGATAAACACCCAAGACCCAGGACAATTTGAAAAAGGCCATTTTCCAACTTGCCCTGGCTGGGGATCGAACCCAGAACCTCCGGATTAGCGGACTAGCGTGTTGACCATTAGGAGGTCGTCGAGTAAATCAATTAAATAAATAAAAAGTTAAGAGGCTTACAAGAGCTAAAAATGCTCGCATACATTGAAATCGAGACGTCGGTATAGCATCAGGCCTCGGCCGGTACAATAGACACACGGGCGATGTGGGCGTGTGAGTGGACGATTTATGCTCGAAATGATATTTTAGCAATTTTCTTACAATATACCGGGTGTAACAAAATATGCTGAAACTATTTTAAGGGTGGGTTCAGACCATGATACTGAACAACTTTCCCAAAAAAATATACGCTTATATATCGAAATATGAAAAATAATTTTTGACTTTTCATGCTATCTCGGATCGGCTGATCGGTCAACTTGTATGGGAGGTCGAAAATTATTTGTCTTCTTCTTCGTCTTTCCCTTTTCCCACTTTAGGTAGGGTCGGTTCTCCTAATCCTTCTTCGCCAGGTTGTTCTATTCTGGGTTGTCAGTGCATCAAGATTTTCCTTTTTCATTGCTCGGGCCATGCTCGTCCACCACGTGTTCAGGGGGCGCCCTTTACCACGCTTTTGCTCCGGCAGCTTCAGCGCCTTGTGAACGACGTAGTCGCGGTCGCTTCGCATCACATGCCCGTACCATCTTAGACGGATCTCTGTTAGTTTTTCAGTTACAGGGTATACTTTAAAACTGCCTCTAATGAATTCATTTTTAATCCTATCCAATCTAGTAACGCCAAAACAGTTTTACCGTCCAGCATTGTGCACCATATAGCATCGCAGGTCTTACTGCTGTTTTGTGCACTGCCTTTAGTTCTTACCGGCATACGCTGATCGCAGAGGACACCAGTAAGGCTTCTCCATTTCTGCCAACCAACACTAACTCTGTGGGAGACATCGGCTTCAATATTAGCATCTGTAGTAATAACAGACCGCAGATATTTGAATTGGCTAACTTGCGAAAATTATTTGTCATATTTCGATAAACATATGTTCCTTGGGGAAAGTTGTTCAGTATCATGGACTGAATTCACCCTTAAAATAGTTTTAGTATATTTTGTTAGACGTTATATATGTATTTATTATAAAATATAGTATCGTTGAGTTAGTATCCCATAACACAAGTTTAAACTTACTTTGGGGGTAGCTCAATCTGTGTGATTTATTTATTTATTTATTCAATTATTGATATGCGATAAACGGGTAATTGACGTAGAAAGTTAGCTACTGGCCGACATGTTTCGCCCTTATCCGGAGACCTGCCTCAGGGTGAATGTGACTCGCGACGGCACGCAGACAACAACAACAGCAACAGCAACAACAACAACCTTTGGGTTAACAGAAAGTCTAAATGCGGGTTGCAAGATAAAGTGTAGTGTACATAAAAAACAAAATCTAAGTTGTTACATAAATATATATACTTTCTATACATATACCTACATACATACCTACAATATTTATTGATTATCTTTATTATAATAAAGTTTAAATTAAATTAAAGCTAAATAATATATATATTTTTTTTAATTAAAACTTATAGGTACCTCTAAGAACGAAAACTAAAAAAAAAATACAAATTATGTAATCCCACTAAAATATTACCCCTCGGCAGCGTGGCCAAAAGGCTGGCAGCATTGCCACGTTGTATGGCAATGCTGATTCCTTGTGCTAGATAATTTCCAGCCCTTTGATCACGGGATACTTCGGATAATCTTGTAGACAAGTATTTAAATAACATTATGGGCTGAAGGATACCTAAGGATACCATACCTACATATATATATATATATAATACACTACATATACGATACCTACAATTAAATAAATAGATAAATGCAGCAATTCTTAAATCTACTTTTACAACTTGGCCAAGAAGTGTTTAAATACCTGGGTCGTAAAGCTAGCGCGACTAGGAGCAGTTCGAATAGATTCAGGAAGCGCGTTCCAGAGTCTTATTGCCTTAATGGCGAAAGAGTTAGAAAGAAAACCAGGACGGTGAGAAAGAATAGAAAGGGTCAAACTTTTAGAAGAACGCAGGATTCTTACTTCATATTAGGTAGATGAATTGAAAGTCGATTCCAGTAAACAATATCTCATGTAAACTAGGTAGGGCACGGGCAACCTAAGTGCCTCAATCTATCTCCTTGTTCTATTGGTCTATTGTTTTAAAATCAATAAATCCGTTCGGGAGTTATGATGTCACAGGTATACGTGTATATCTGTATGTGTATACGTGTATACACACGTGAAACTTATAACACTCATCATTCTGCGTCGGGGTTAAAATATATGTCTTCAACTATACTTTAATTACCTACTACATCTCGTACCACTATTATGTATTCGTTAGACCTTGTATAGATCGTCTAATTTAAAACTGCTCGCCCCGCTCTTCGGTTTACGTTAACAAGCAAAATAGGTGTTTATTCTTAATGCATACAATTTATTTTCGTCATTTGTCACTCCACATCACCCGGTTGGTAGATAAGGCCGGCTTTAAGTCCGCCATTACACTTGTATTTGTGTATAAAGTTAAATAAATACTTAAATAAAATAAATAAATTGGTTATTCATTGCCTGATTGGTAAAATAAATAACAGGAAATGACAGCATAAATGACAGGAAAGCATGACAGAGTGGACGTATTACTCCATAGAAAGCACGTAACTTCTTCTTACAATGACAGTATCCGAATTAATCGCACGATTAAATAGTTGATAGATTACAGCGCGGAGTCTATTCTACATTATTGGTTTTTAAACTATCGCGCTTTGAACACATGATTTATAATATATATAACGGGACTTAGCAGGAACCTTTTTAGGGTTCCGTAGTTCACAAGGAACCCTTATAGTTTCGTTATGTCCGTCCGTCAGTCCGTCCGTCCGTCCGTCCGTCCGTCTGTCTGTCCGTCCGGGCTCGTACTCCGCCGCTACTGCACCGATTGTCACGAAAATTGGTAGAGAGATAGATATTGAAGTTTCAAAAGTTATGGTTTTTAAAATTATGAAAAAATGTTTTTTTTCAGCCATACAACGAAAAGTTAATTTAAAAAATTAAATTAGACTAACCCTAACGTGTGGGGCATCGTTGAAAAGGTCTTTTAAAATGCAACAAAAACTGCTTTGTAACTATGTAGATCAAACCCACCAGTCTTGAGATAATCTAATACAAAGTTAAAATTTGAGGTGTGTCCCCCCCCGTAACTTTTGAAATATTACTAAAATAATTTAAATAAAATGTGGTATATACCTCAAAGTATGTACTTTCAATTAAAATTATAGCGGTCTCGGTATTATAGACAGTTATTTTTTAATAAGTCATAAATCGTAAAATGTTACTTGCTGCTACGGAACCCTTCACGGGCGAGTACGACTCGCACTTCGCCGCTTTTTATTCATTGTTTTGTCTTACGACCAACCATCAACAAGACGACACCGCTGCTCTCCAGTCAGTCTGCGACCACGAAAGATGTACCTCTTCTTCGAAACGTTAGACAAAACAATAAAAAAAGGTTCGTGCTTAGTTCCGTTATATATATTATAAATCATGTCTATTCTACAGTCAAATTGCCGCAGACGCTCAATTACTCTCGCACTTACTTACTCACGCACAATACGAGTATGTATTGAATTGACTTCGATGCATTAAATATAACGTCTAACAAAATCTACTAAAACAATTTTAAAGCTAGATCCTGTCCATGATTCTGAACAACTTTATGTCAGGAACAAATATCGAAAAATGAAAAAAAAAAAAATTATTCCCATACAATCTCGGATCAGCTGATCGGTCAACTTGTATGGGAAGGTATAAAACTTGTTTTGGTTTTTGCTATATATTTTTTTTAATGTTTTATTTATATTTATTTAAAACTTTATTACACAAAACTATTATACAAGTGGTGGACCTAATGCCATTTGGCATTCTCTACCGGTCAACCATAAAACCAAGCAGAAAATATGTGTGGCTGGCGTGATTAAAATATGAATAAAATTACATAATTAATATTGTTATATTAACATAAACAGTGGCGGGGAGTTCATTTTTGGGCTAGACAATATATAATGTCTTACTATAGTGACGTCACTGATCACGATACATCACGCCCCTTTTAAATGACACACATGTTTTACTATTGTCATGTGACTGTCTTATCCTGTAATTATCTACTAAATAAAATAATGGTAATAAAACAGATAGTACTCGTAAGGTTCGAATGAAATTGAGCGCGGCCGTTTTAGACGGGTCAGTCATACGGAAATTGATTTTAAAGAGATGAACTGAATAGCATCTTCATACTACCAATATTAATAACACCTGTAGGTACTTAATACTTAGTTTTCCTTCCTTAGACAGACTTTCCCATTCTTTTGAAACATGTCAGATATCGGCTTTTTAGGGTTCCGTAGCCAAAGGCAAAAAACGGAACCCTTATGGATTCGTCATGTTTGTCTGTCTGTCTGTCCGTATGTCACAGCCACTTTTTTCCGAAACTATAAGAACTATACTGTTGAAACTTGGTAAGTAGATGTATTCTGTGAACCGCATTAACATTTTTACACAAAAATAGAAAAAAATAACAACTTCTACAGAAAATTGGTTTGAACGAGATCTAGTAAGTACCTAGTTTTTTTAATACGTCATAAATCGTAAACCGCAATTTACCTTTAGAACTTTTATATTATGTTACTTCCTACTACGGAACCCTTCATGGACGAGTCCGACACTCACATGGCCGCTTTTTTTTATCTTTAAAGAAATTGCATAGGTATATTTAGGCACATTAGTACAATACCTGGCACATAAGTTGACCCAAAATGGCGGCTCTGCGCAGGTATTCTCGTAATTATTATATATATAAAATAAAAAATAAAATAAAATAAAATTTTTACACCCTTATATTTTCTTTCAAGTCCATATTTTGCTTGTCAAAAATTAGTTACGTCATCCTCGTCCTCTGTATTCCCGGTTGCATCCTCAGCGGTAACGCTTCAGAGCCCGGGGTCCGCTAGGTACCTACCCTAGGCGATTTTACTGGTTACTGGTTACTGGTTTTACACAGAGCGACTGTCGCTTGACCTCCGCAATCCAAAGGGTAGACCAGAACCAATCCTAGGATAGGTTTAAACAAATGTTAGACGCCGTTCGGGACCCACAGCTTTGCGTGCCTTCCGAAGCATGGAATCATCTTCCTTTTCGGATAATCAGGTGATTCAAGTTCGAAAAATTCGAAAGTATGTTTCCCAGTGGGATTTGAACCCACAACCTCCAGATCACAATGCAAACGCCTTGACCACTTGACCACGGAGGCAGAGCAGGAAGATACGTATATGCCTCTAGATATATGCCATTTTTATTACAAAATATGGCCGAAACCTGACATATCAATTCAAAATAACAGCTAGACTATGTAAGTATATGTAAATACGTCGTACATATCTAATTATGCGTGTTAATCTATCGCAAACGATCAAATCCGGTCTGGTGTAGATAATATCAATTATAAATAGGGTAATGAGCTGTAATGCCTTGTTATGTATTCATTGCATATTCATGGCCGCATTTTGGGGAGGGCAACCGGGGCTACTGCCCCATAGACAGGCCCCCACAATAGTTATTTAAAATCTTTATTGCACCAAAACATAATGATACAGAGTACAGGTCGTGCCAAACTTTTAGATCGCTCTGAAGTTGTCTCACTCAGGTTGCAAACAGGGACAGAATATTTACCACAATAATATTTTTTTCAGAATGATTGCAAGAATGTAGATATGATATATATACACAATAAACAAAAATAAAGCAAATTCTATCTGCTATGGGTATTTTACTACTGCGACGCGAATCGCCTCAACTTCAGAGCGATCTAGAAGTTTGGCGCGACCTGTGATAGATTAAAGAAAACAGATGATGAAAGGCCTTCAGAAGAAGAAATAATCAGACTAGTAAAAAACTTTTCCTTCGATATAGCCAGCGTGGCTATGCATAATGCATTGCCCAGGGGCCCCTACAACGGCTAATCCGATCATCAGCGCTTATCCGAAAAATGACTGAAGTCACGTGTGTCCAGAGGACTCACCTTTAAATGGCACAAAAGATTTAGCAAACTTTTAGCAAATCTTACAAATGCATTCCTAAAAAAGCGGCCAAGTGCGAATCGGACTCGCCCATGAAGGTTTCCGTAGCAGCAAGTAACATAATATACAAGTTCTATTGCGGTTTATGATTTATGACGTATTAAAAAAAAAATAATAGATTTCGTTGTTCAAACCAATTTTCGGTGGAAGTTTGCATGGTAATGTACTTACATCATAATATATTTTTTTAGTTTTATCATTCCCTTATTTTAGAAGTTACAGTTTAAAAAAATTATATTAGAAACCTCAATATCATTTTTGAAGACCTATCCATATATACCCCCCCCCCCACACGTATGGGTTTCATGAAAAAAAATATTTGAGTTTCAGTTCTAAGTATGGGGAACCCCCAAAATTTATTGTTTTTTTTTCTATTTTTGTGTAAAAATGTTAATGCGGTTCACAAAATACATCTACTTACCAAGTTTCAACAGTATAGTTCTTATAGTTTCGGAAAAAAGTGGCTGTGACATACGGACGGACAGACAGACACACATGACGAATCCATAAGGGTTCCGTTTTTTGCCATTTGGCTACGGAACCCTAAAAAGGTTGACATCGGGCTGCGGCCGGTTGTATCACTAAAGCCAAATCGTTTAAACTGCTCCGGCTATTTCTTCATGATTTCGAGTTGTCTTCAGCATCCTTTTGTTACATGCACATTGTATTAAAATTTGTAAAAGAAAAAAGCAAGAAAGACCTCGGGCTCTATAGCAGCACAGCTAAGGATGTAACTGGGAACGCGTGATGAAGAAGATTAAAACAAGTCTTCCCGCCGAACCATTAATGCCATCGTTGGTACTGTTAGCTTGTGATTCAAAACTATCATGAAGGTATGCTGTTCGATAGATTTGTTAAAATTTCAATAGTTAATAGATTCAGGTGTTAATTTGCGAAAGTCAAAGTTACATGCTTTTTGATCTAGATTACTCTGTCACCAGTTAGTTCACGCAAACACGCCCATCCACTACTGTTACTCCCAGCGTACCTGCCACCAACAGTCCGAGCGTACCAGCTACCAATAGATGAAGCATGCCCCCTGCCTATGCTGTTGCATTCATCGTGTTTGCAGCAACATCGGCTGTCGTGTCGTACTCGCGACATGTGTTTCATCTCTACACGAGGCATCCTCAAACGGCGGTCAAACGACGAATTTCGTCGTTTGACCGCCGAACGATCAACATCTGGTTTTGTGATTACGAGTAACTATGGGCGTCAGTCTGCAATCGTCATCATCATCATCAGGTCTTTTTTAGTCTCCAGTGTAGGAGCACGCTCCTCTCTGTACTACCAGAGCCACCAGAGCCATACTTACTTTGAGTAGCCAGAGGATTTGGCTTCCACTCTCCACGCTGGCCAGACGGGTTGGAGTGGTATCACTGATGTTATACGAGTAAGCTTTGGTTAGCTTGTGTTTCCTAAGTCACCTTCTATGAAATCCACGGGAAGACTTGGAGTCTACTAATCTAGATCAAATAGCATGTAAATTCCAATAGAATTACCAATTAAGTACAATAAAAAATCCTAATCCTATCCTTCCTAATCCTAATCCTTCCTAACTAATATTATAAATGCGAAAGTGAGTTTGTATATTTGTTTGTTTGTTACCTCTTCACGCTTTATCTACTGAACCAATCTTCTTGAAAATTTACATGCACATAGTTAGTAGTACTGAGAAGGACATAGGGTACCTTTCATCCCGGAAAAATGTAATGTTCCCGTGGGATACGCGAGCAAAGCCGCGGGCAAGAGCTAGTTACCTATAAACATCAATTTGGTGCGTGCGTTGCAAAAACTATTTAATAACATAATGTAAGTACTAGGTATTTATCATTACCAACAAGAAAGTTAGCGAGGATATGTTTATCTATTTATAGTTAAGTTACAATAACAGGTTTTTATTGAAATTAGTCAATGAGAGCACGGGTAAATATGATGATATTCGTATCACGGTGTTAAATTAATCCTTATCCAAGTAAATAGTTTTATAATCAAGGGAGGTTATGTACCTCTACATGTAGATTCCAGTTTGAATTATTCGAATCGGATTTTTTGTTTAGGAGTTATGGCCGATATCTTCTTCTTTATCTTTCCCTTCTCCCACTTTAGATAGGGGTTGGTTCTCCTAATTCTTCTCGCCTGGTATTCCTATTCTGGATTTTCAGTGCGTTTAGATTTTCTTTTTTAAACTCCGAAAAAAAGTTATAATTTTGACGTTAATGTCTGTCGGTCTGTCTGTCTGTGGCATCGTAGCGCTCGAACAGAAGGACCGATTCCCATGCGGTTTATTTACGTGAAAGCAAGTTCCCTTGCGGTGGTTCTTAGCTATGTTTGAAGAAAATCGGTTTTGCCGTTTAAAAGTTATTGGAGGTTAACGCTTGAAAGTCAGGGCTTTCTCTAGCAAATAATAGATGGCGCTACGGATATCGTCGTATCGGTAGTTCCGCTACTGATCACTAGATGGCGTTCTTGACAGTCGGAGTTTTTAATTTGCCTTGCAAATAAACTTGTTTATTGATCGGGACAGGCTCGTCTACTATGTGGCAGGGGGAAACCGTTACCATGCTTTCTCTCCAGTAGCTTCAGCGCCTTGTGGACGACATAGTCGCATCACATGCCCGGGATCTCATGATCTCTGTTAACTTTTCAGTTAAAATACCTTTAAGACTGCAGTCTTCGTCCGTGGGAATTTTTGATTGAACACCCGAATCCATATTTTCTATCTACACATACGCATTGCGCTGTATTGTACATGCACCCTGGAGACAAATTTAGACGAATTCAGAAGCGCAGCGAGCGGTCAGCCTTATCAGCGTTTTCGTCCCCATATTTATTTGAGAATTTCGGAGAACTTTTCTAATTTTTCTATCTTTTTACAAAAGACAAATTAGTTTTATTTATTTATTGTACGTGTTTAAGCATGAATCAGTCTTCATATATGTGTATTTTTTTATTTTTTATCTCAGTCGTTTAAGCAAGAAATCCGATGACGATCGCTTATATTTTCTTCAAAGTTTAACCTTTTTAACTAAGTTTGTGAATGATTAAATAAAAAGAAATCTAAAATCTTCTCATTCACTATTTAAGATTTTCCTTTGTCTTTATTTCTCTGTAATTTATACACAACTTCATGTTTTAAATTCCGTGTAAACAACAAAGTCATGAACATCGCGCACCGCAAAAAATTGAAACACGTCTCAGGTTATTTGGAATTAAACAAACTATTACAATGAAAATCAATAAATTGTCTCACTCACTTTTTTAATACCTAAATAAACTTCAATTAAACATATCTTAACATACTGTTACTAAGTTAATTTGGCTCCAATCAGCTCCGAAAAAGCAGTCAAAATCACTAAAAAAAGGCCCTTAAACTGTCTAATCTTATCCAATCTAGTAACGCCACCCGACCATCTCAACACCTTCATCTTATTTGTATGGAGTCTTTGTTCATGCGTTCAATTTACAGTCCAGCATCACATGACTTTATCTTTTCACCCAGACCAAGCGTGCAATTGTGCACTGCATCATTCTCACAGGCCATGCAAACAAAGTCAAAACAAAAAAAAACTGTTATTTACTAGAAATCTGTTTGTTTATTTATACCCGGATCTCACCGTAACCTTGTTATCGTCTAGATTTATTTTTAGTTAGTTAAAAGAAGGTGAGATTTAAGTTGATGTTGTTAAATGTCAGGTTACATGACTCATTGTAAATAAGATGACTAATTAGAAGCTGATCTGATGATGGAGCCGGAAGGTGGCTATACGAACCCTGTAATAAAACGACGCAACCCCATCGAGTTTGGGCTTATTACATACGTTTGTCTTGATAAGTTCTAAGGCCTTACAATAAAAGCTGGTACCACAGAATAGAGACTAATACTCACGTACAGTACAGAAGTCTCACTCAACAAAGAAATTCAAAGAAATATGTACTCAATATGGTTAGCGATATGGTTTAATTTAGATCACGTCAGAACTCAGCACCTTTTCGTTTACATACCTAGACATCCACTGCAGGCCAATTTCATTCTTATTACTCTGGACATACGATTCGTATAACTGAATTTACCACTCCGAGGGGCCGGCAGCGCGCATAGTATATGTAATAATGTAGGTACATTTTCGATACCTAAACGGGGAGTGACACAGGCCTGCTGGTACGAAACCTTCACTAGTTCGAATACAACCTAAAACTAGTGGCTCTGTGATTTGCTGACCTCACGAGTCACCCCCAACCCCAACCCGTTATGCCTCCTCTACACTATCGGCAATGACAGACGATTACGGGCAAGCACGATAGTGTAGAGGGCATCAGTGCCGGTTTTAGCCCTAACAGCGCCCCGGACGAGATTTCGGCGCCCCCCCCTCCCACCCAACTGCAAATCAGACTGTCACCTAGGCTTCAAATACCACAATACCACTCACATATGATTTGATATCACTTTGATGTACAATTAAAAGTCCTGTTTCTTTAAACATCATACTTTTTTTTCTGGTGACAATGAGGGGGGGGGGGGGGGTGCCCTAGCCTAACGCCGCTTCTGGAGGGCATATTCGTCTGTATACGCTGATCATCATCTATCATGGTCGACCCTGCTCACAAAATTTTACGAGAATCGGTTGAGAAATGCGACTTGCAGGTGAGAACAGACAAAAATACATAAGCATTTTCTGACCAATATCGAAACTAAGACGCTTTGCTCGCTTCGCTCGCTTCGTGAATATGATATATCATCATTATAATAACGTAGGTATAACTCGCACGCGGTTAAACCATGTAAGTATATAATTAATTGACCACTTTAATTAATATAACATGGAATGAGAAATAGTGATGTAATATCACGAAATTGCCGTGTGGTTCCCGGTAGAGTAGAATGGGACCACTCCAAGTCTTCCCGTGGATGTCGTAGAAGGCGACTTTGGATAGGAAACACAAGCTGAACAAAGCTTATAAACATCAGTGAGACCTCTCCAACCCTTCTGGCCAGCGTTGAGAGTGTAGGCCAAATCCTCTGACTGCTCTGGCTAATATATGGCTCTGGTAGTACAGAGATGGTCGTGCTCCTGCAGTGGAGACATAAAGAAGACCTGATGATGATCACAAAATTACCGTACGGTTTCTGGCCTAGGATAGGAGCATTCCGTTTCTTCTCGTGGGTGTCGCATAAATACAACGTGGAAGGGACATACCCGTAATAAATCAAACCACGGTCTATACTAGACCATTAAAGTATAATAAAATTAAAATAACAGCCAAAAAACAAAAATAATTTTCGGCATTTCCATACAAAAATGTGCGGCCGCCCGGGCGATTTGTATGGGAATGTTTTTTGTCTGTTAGGTATTTTAATTTCATTATCATCATCATTGGCAGCGGATACGGCATCTCGCTGCCGTAATCCGGAATAGCGGGGCCGCTGGGGACTGAGGCCTTGGTTTTCTTGGCATTATCATTGAGTATTTTAGCCTTAAAACGTCACGCTGGCCAATTTCAATATACTTTAATCAAATACTCGTAGTATAAGCCCGTGGTTTGATTTATTACGGGTATGTCCCTTCCACTTTGTATACTGGCCGACTCGGCTGGACAGATTTATTTTAAATGGGGGCAGCACTGGACCCCTTGCCAAAAGTGGCCCCGGAAAATTTAGGTACGGCCTTATCATTATAAACTGTAAACAGTAGTTCACAATATAGTTTGAAGGAATAAATCTAGGACTTGATAGTAGCAAAATTTTTAATGATGTCTTCGTTTTCTTTAAAATTATTTAATTTAAATGGGGGCAGCACTGGATCCCGAAAAATTCAGGTACGGCCTGAAGACGAATCTAACGACACCTCTCAAGCTATAATCCATCAAGCAGTTAGGCTGCAGGCGTGCCAAAGAAAATACATACAACGATACAACTCAAACATAACCCTCATTCTGGCGCAGTCGAGTAAAAAGTCAGTAGACGGACTAGAAATGTGCTGAGGCTGGTTTCATTATAAGGTTTTTTAGGGTTCCGTACCTCAAAAAGTAAAAACGGAGCCCTAATAGGGTCGCTCATTTGTCTGTCTGTCCGTCTGTCACAGCCTACGAAACTACTGGACCCATGTAATTGAAATTTGGTACACAATGCAACTCAGTGACTCAAAGACGGAAGTATAACTATAAGTACCTAATGTAAATAAATGAATTTCAAATATGGGGGCCACTTATGGGGGTAATTAGACATTTAAAAAATATATCATGTGACAAATCAAATGCAACAGATTTATATGAGACTTTTCAATATATTTTTTCTATCATGCTTTTAGCTTGATTTTTATTTGAAGTTTTTGAAAAATTGGCGAAAGTCGACCACCTTATCTCCAAAACTGGGAATAAAAATTAAAAAAAGAAATAAATTAATTTATTTTCTTAATATACACATAATTACGATAAAACTAAAATACTTAAGGCCGTACCTAAATTTTCCGGGGTCCAGTGCTGCCCCCATTTAAAATAAATCATTTCAAAGAAAACGCAGACATCATTTAAAATTTTGCAACTATCAAGCCCTAGATAACCCTTCAAAGTATTTTATGAACTACTGTTTACATTTTAAAGTGAGAACGTTAAGCTTTACTACGCACATTTGCGAAAAACGGCCACTTTTGGCAAATGTGCGTAGTAAAGCTTAACGTTCTCATTATAAACTGTAAACAGTAGTTCATAAAATACTTTGAAGGATTATCTAGGACTTGATAGTTGCAAAATTTTAAATGATGTCTCCGTTTTTTTTTAAATGATTTATTTTAAATGGGGGCAGCACTGGACCTCGGAAAATTCAGGTACGGCCTTAAATCAATACAGAAAATTGTTCTTAAGTTAGCTGATCAGAAAAACCTATTAGAAGTACGGAACCCTCTTCATGCGAGTTTAACTTTCACTTTATCGGATTATCAAAAGTAAAAATCGTGTTGTCGGAATGTGTGACGGATGTGGGGGGTTGACACCTATATAATGAATGAATGAATGAATGAAAAACTCTTTATTGCACCTAAAAAATAAATTAAAAATAAAAAATTAACAAAACACAAATATATATACATAGGTACAATGGGCGGTCAACAACAAGTTTAGATAGTGTGATGTTCAGGTAAGTAATTATAGTGACTCGGCAAAACTCGTAATAAGAGGAAGTCGGTAGGCCGTATTTACATACAAGCGTAGTCCTCTGAATTCGCGCCGAATAGTGCTAGTAGAGCAACGATTTTGTTTTCAAAAAATCTTGGTATATTTTGGCACGTCCCTATATATTTTTTTTTTCATAATTAAATTATTAGTAGATCTCTACTAATTAACGTAGCTTAAAAAAAATTGACCAGATTATATTATACAAAGAAAACATACTCGTAGGAACACAGCCTTTCTTTAATTTTTAATTAATAAAATAATTAAATCGTTTAAGTTTTGGAGGAGCAATCGGGACTACGAAACGGTAATTTTGTGTACTTTTCATTGGTATTTTTGGTCCGAACTGCTGTGTCTAACGCATTCGCTCAGTTTTTATTCGGGCACAACGCGCAAATACCTACTTTCCAATTGTCTCGGCCTTAGTGTTTCCTCTTAAGTATATTTATAAAAAAATAATAGGCGAGTCTTGATTGCTACTCTGCTTTATTATGAACAATTTAGCACTGTTATAATTTACCATGTTTGGAGCTTTTACTGTAACACAAACACACGTGTCAATGTCAGAAGGAGGCGTGCCCACTTGTGGGCAGGCGGACTTTCGTTATATCTCGTGTATACGTAACTTTAATTGGTCTTATCGTAGCCTTATCGTAGCCTGACCTCTTCGTGTTTACGCCTATTAATTTATAATTGGATTCAGGTATTTATAGGTTTTTTTTGCGTTTTTGTTTAAAATTTACAGAAATTCCGATCTTATTTTTAACATCTTTTCAAAAGATTGGCATAAAATAAACAGGGTTATTTTTAATTAACTTGCAACCTTTTTGGAGCATGTTCAGTCCGTGATACTGAACCACTTTCCATAAAAATAATTATTAAAAAACGAAAAAAAAAAAACGACTTTCCATACACATCGGCGCTCAACCAAATGGATTTTGTATGGAAGGACGAAATTTTGTTTTCGGTTTTCGATAATTGTTTTTATGGAAAGTGGTTCAGTATCACGGACTTAACATGCTCCAAAAAGGTTGCAAGTTAATTAAAAATAACCCTGTATACAGATATCTCAAACATTGGCCCCTGTTATATTTTTAAAATATGTGGCGGCGTGAATTTTATCATACGTATTTAAGACTGGGCCTGATGTGGATAATCTAAGTTTTGCTTCTGCTTCCACGCACACAAATTTACTCTAGCCGAAGCGAGACAGCGAGACCATGCGGGGTGAAAAGATCACGGTAGGTCACTGAGGCTGGTTTTGGTTTTGAGGTTTTTTTCGTTTTACAAAAAATACTTAAGAGTTATTTAAAAATAAGACATATGATCCCTTAGCCTTATGTTAAATACAATTATAATTCAAAGTTACAAGGGGTAATTTATTGTATTTCTTAAATACTTTCCGTTTTAGTATAATTCTGAAGTGATTTTGAAAATAAAACCGTGCTAATTATGTTTTTAATATTGTATGCTAGCTATTAAGTATAAAATAAGTATAAATTGAACCCTAATTATATATAAAATAAAGATTGATTGATTAAATTTTCAAGCAATGAAATGTGGTTACTTACCGATGGAAAGTTATTTATTTAGACTTGCCGTGTTCCTTGAATTGTTCTCACTGTATAGCAACACACACCAAGGCATTTATTAGACTAAAATTTAAATGCAGTTAAATTTAAGATTGTGTGCGATAAAGTTAAATAAAATAAAAATAAATACATTCTAAGTTTTTTCTTTTTTACCAGAGCATGAAAATAAACGGGCAAGTGCGAGTCGGACTCGTACATGAAGGGTTCCATACCACCGTACAATGTTTTAAAACGCTGAAGAAACACGTTTCTTGTATGACGACCCCCTTTGTTTTTGAACTTTATCTTATTTGTATTAGTTGTTATAGTGGTTATAGTAATACATAATCGGTGAAAATTTCAAGTATCTAGTTAATACCATTATAAAGATCAAGTTAAAAACGCTGAAAAAAAAACACGTTTCTTGTATCACGACCACCTTTAATTTTTAACTATTTTTAGTTATAGCGGCCACAGTAATACATAATCGGTAAAAAATTCAAGTGTCTAGCTATTACGGTTCAAGAGATAAAGCCCTGTGACAGACGGACAGACAGCGGAGTCTCAGTAATAGGGTCCCGTTTGCACCCTTTGGGTACGGAATCCTAAAAAAGAAGTACATAAAAGGTGGTAACGGGGTCATTAATGTACGGTTCCGGCCCCTGGTTTGAGGAGCTCGTGTTGCTTTAAATAAGGGTAATTCCAGTTTAAAAGATACTTATCAATAAATACTAAGAATAAAAACTGGAAAGCCCCAAATTGCATTTTGTGTTATCATCACCTATTGATAACAATATTATTAAACTACATAGCAACCAAAAATATAAAATATCTTAATCTGAGGTTTCTTTAAGCATGCGTATTTTTTTCCCGATTACAGCGAAGCCAAAAGGGGTTATGTATTTCGCCGCTATGTATGTATATATGTATACAACGTGGAAGGGACATACCCGTAATAAATCTAACCACGGGCTATACTAGATCACTAAAGTATAATGAAATTAAAATAACAGCCAAACCAAAAAAATATTCGACATGGCCATACAAATCGCCCGGGCGGTCGCACACTTTTGTATGGAAATGCCGAAATTTATTTTTATTTTTTGGCTGTTATTTTAATTTCATTATACTATAATGATGTAGTATAGACCGTGGTTGGATTTATTACGGGTATGTCCCTTCCACATTGTATAATACTTTTCAGAATTCTTTATAGAACTTGGCAGTAGATTTTAATTCTTTTGTCGAATTATACCTGGCCCCCATTTTAACATTTATGTTTCTGGTGGGATAACTTAGTAAATAAACAGGCATACCCGTCACCCTAGACAAATTTTTTTTCTTCGTAGAAAACCCACCATAGCCAAGTGCGACAAATAATACGGCAACTGTCACCCTCACAAGAGCACTGTCTGTCACCACGCTGTATCTCATGAACCGTGATAGCTAGACAGTTGTAATTTTCACAGATGATATATTTCTGTTACCACTATAACAACAAATACTAAAAACAGAATAAAATCAATATTAAGGGGGGTACCCATACAACAAACGTGATTATGGAACGCTTCCCTTAAATATTTATTTTCATCATCATCATCGTCAGCTTTCAGAGACCCACTGCTGGGCATAAGCCTCCGTCTTATTGTAATTTAATTTAATTTTTGAAATACAATTAAATATACTGTGAATATTTCAAGCGTCTACCTGTTGCCGTTTTTAATATAAAGCAAAAATACGGCAAGAAATCTCATCCAACTTTTTGAAACGTTATATCTCAGCAATGGTGACTCAGGAAAAAAATAATTCCGACATTTTTCATACATAATTATTTGATCAATTCAAGTTTGGTCCACAATAATTTTATGATAACATTTACCGTTTTGCTAAAAATTGCGAATAACCCGTTTTTGTGCCCTTTGACCCCCAGTAATTTTTTTCCCACGTATTGGTTCGAAGAGGACTTTTTAGATTTCATTTATGATGGTGTTTTGAACAATCCTACCAACTTTCAGCTGGGTGCGAATTATTGTAACCTCGGATGTTTAAATTGACCGGGCTAAATGTAAATCAGATGACAATGCATATTGCATTGTCATCTGATTTACATTTAGCCCGGTCAAAGGTATGAGAAGAAACTGTAATAAAACGACGCAACCCCATCGAGTTTGGGCTTATTAGATTTGTCTCAATAAGAACTTAGGCCTAACAATAAAAAAAAATAAAAAAAACAGTAGCACTAAGTGCCGACAGAAGTGAAAACTTGAACAACGTGGTGTCGGATACGGTAACGGTAACAGTGTCGCGAGGTCAAATGTTTTTTCCCATCTCAAAAAATGCCCATCGTGCCTTAAGACGAAACAGAAGGGCCGTTTTTCCATACACACGAAGTGTTACCTCCCTGGATAATGCCGGTAGAGTTATTATTTTTTTCATAAATATCTATAGCCACTATTGGCATGTCCCATGTTTTATTTTTTTCATAAATTATTTATTAATAGAGATATGAACGTTCAAAAACCTAAAAAAATGGCCAGATTTTCCGCTGTGTTTAAACATCCAGAAAAAAAATTTGACTAAATTATATAAAAAAATTAAAACATAGGAACACCGCTCAAGTCTTTGTTAATTCGTAATGAACAAAGTACTGATATTGGTTAAGTTTTGGAGAAGAAATCAGGGGACTACGAATCGTTGATTTTCTGTTCTTTTAATAGGTATTTTCAGTCCAAGCTGCAGTATGTCTCTACCACACTTGCTCGGTTGTAGTTCGGGCACAGCGCGACAGCAATAGATTTTACAAAACCTATTTTTCATTTCTCTCGCCCTTGAGGTTTCCTCTTAAGAAGTTCTCACATAATACCTTTTTTTTCAAAAAGTTTTTACCTCTAATATTAAAAAGATCTTAGAGGTTCAAAGAATACTGCCATTGAACCAATCCAGGAAGTAGACGGCAACAAGGTTGCTTGCTCTGCGTAATCACAGTTTTATCAGGTCGTTAACATTCAACTTTATTAGATTACATGTTTGAAATCATCACGTGAAATATAAATGTTTTATATCTGTTACGATTTTTCCATGCTGGTTTTTTTTTTGCTGGTTTGGGAGGAAAGAATGTAACAGCTGCTTCTCTTCCCCCGTAGATCGTAGAAGCCGACCGAGGGAATGGGTGAAAATGCGAATCATGTTTTTAGACGATGCTGCTACCTACCCTATTTTAAAAACATTATATAGATTCCGTTTTCCACCTTCTCGCCCTTCATCACAAAAGTGGCATTTGAGTTTTGCGGCCCTGGGCTTTGTCTACTTAGAGCCGTAAGACCCAAAATGCTTAGTCTGCCCCGTTATTGCTAAAGACGTGATGCCACACAACACATAGCGTGCACATAGCGTGACGAACCGATGGCCGATAGGGCAAAAAGGTTTTCAAATGGCGACCACGCACTGGCTAGCGAAATTTAGAATACCCACACATAAGGTGGTCAGATGAATTGACCAAGGTAGCTGATAAGAGCTGGATGCAGACCGCTCTTCATAGATCGGTCATTTTGGGAGAGGCTGATGTCTAGCAGTGGAGGTTATGTGGCTGAAATGATGAAGATGTATTATACATAGGTGTCATTTTCATTTTAGGGATAAAAATGTGATGAGAGTGTATGATTATTTTACGCTGGTCGGGGAAAGAAGAATCATCAAAGTCGGTTTACACTTGGCGAAGATATCGCGTTACAAACATACATTTTAAAAAAATACAGTCGAATTGATTACCTCCTCCTTTTTTGAAGTCGGTTAAAAATAAGTCTGTTTTCTCACGGTTTTGTATTTATTATATTAGTGATTTTGATTCCAAGAGTTTAAGACGGCGCCTGATGTGGATAATCTAAATTTTGCTCCCGCTTCCACGCACACAAATTTACTCTAGCCGAAGCGAGACAGCGAGCCATGCGGGGTGAAACGCTCACGGCGGGTCAATGAGGCTGGTTTACGTATTTCTGGTTTTTGAGATTTTTTTCGTTTTGCAAAGAATATTTAAGAGTAATTAAAAAAATAAGACAAATGATCCCTGCTTTATGTTTAATACAATTATAATCCAAAGTTACAAGGGCTAATTTATTGTATTTCTTGAATACTTTCCGTTTTAGTATAATTCTGAGGTGATTTAGAGGCAACTCCGCAATTTTTTCTATCGAGAAAATTTCAAGCAATCGTGTTTTCGAAACATATTATGTATAGAGTTAAACACAGCAAAGTTCAGGACTCTCTAGTCCAGAACTTTGCTGTGTTTTCATTTCAAAGTGACTATTTCGTTAATATTGAAATATTAATTTAAGATCGCTCTAAGTACTATCAGGGTCATACGGGCTCTTAATATATATATATATAGCCAAAGGTGCAAAATCAACATTTATATTTTTTTTTGTGTAATTCTAGATAATTTGGCCTTGAATAAGTGAACAACTGAGATATACAAACGCTAGTCCGCCAATCTGGAGGTTCTGGGTTCGATCCCCAGCCAGGGCAAGTTGGAAAATGGCCTTTTTCAAATTGTCCTGGGTCTTGGGTGTTTATCTACCTATATATGTATTTATTATAAAAATATAGTATCGTTGAGTTAGTATCCCATAACACAAGTTAAAACTTACTTTGGGGCTAGCTCAATCAGTGTGATTTGTCCCTATATATTTTTTAATTTTTTTTTATTAGAAATTTGAGTGCGTTTGACCTCTATCTAGCCTGATGGGAAGCTAAGATGAGGTCTAAGGTGTAACACGCAGACTCAAAAAATGCCTGTTCACTCTTATTATTTATTTATTTATATATAACATTGCCTATTGACCTTTTTATCCAATTTAAACTAGATTTGCGTGATCACAGTTAATTATTTTTAATTAACGGTACATGCGAATTCATTAATTAATGACATGACTAGGGATCTTGTGTTAATAAGTAGACAATTAATTTCTTCATTGAATTGACATACAATTAAAGTCTTTTAAAGACTTTGGGTTTCTTTTAAGGGTCGAAACGAACGTGCCTTTGCCATGGAAAAAATGCGGCTGAGCTGTTACAAGTGTGACTTTACATTTATTTGGTAAATTTAATTAGTTGTTAATGAAGTTGTTCAATGTCGTTACCTGATATTGAACAACTGTGACTATTGTAAATAAGACTAATTCGTTTTAGCACAAGTAGTGACTTCATCATCATCCGAGCATATTAGGTCGGCAAGCTATATCAGATGCCTTTAGGCAGCTTGAAAAATCTGACACCAGTGTTGGCCACTTACATACACAAAAAAAAACAAACAATTAGGTTGCATCCTCAGCGGTAACGCTTCGAGCCCGAGGTCCGCTACCTAACCTAGGGGATTTGACAAGGTTACTGGTTTTTACACAGAGCGACTGCCGTCTGACCTCCGCAACCCGAAGGGTAGACCAGAACTAATCCTAGGATAGGTTAAAAAAAAACACTAGATGACCACGAACTCAATGTGCGATGAACAAAAAAATGAACTTTGCGTGCCTTTCAAAGCACGGAATCATTTACTTTTCGGATAATAAGGTGATTCAAGCCTGCAATATTTGCTTGAAGTGAATAAAAAATTAAATTAAAAGAGTTTTTACAGTAAAAATTACGGAGTCCTTCTTATTGACCTTTTCGAATATAGCAAATGTTAAATATATCAATAAGATTTTTTTTGTACAATATTATAGTATCTACTTTACACAATTTAAATGTGTCACATTTTATTCTTATTTTTTATTTATTTATTTACCAATTTATGTACACGGACAATATATACAGAGAATATATAGGTAAACTAAAAGTTGTACAAAGGCACTACTTATTTCAAAAGAGATCTCTTCCAGTAGGCCCGTGAAAGGGTGTTCACATACGAAAGGCATACAAAAAAGTTTTACTTCGTTTTTTTTGTTCACATATACATACATGCGTAATAATATTTATATAGGTATTATATATACAACGTGGAAGGGACATCCCCGTAATAAATCGAACCACGGTCTATACTAGATCATTATAGTATAATGAAATTAAAATAACAGCCAAAGAACAAAAAAAAATTCGGCATTTCCATACAAAAGTGTGCGGCCACCCGGGCGATTTGTATGGGAATGTCGATTTTTTTTTGTTTTTACTCTTATTTTAATTTCATTATACTTTAGTGATCTACTATAGTCCGTGGTTCAATTTATTACGGGCATGTCCCTTCCACTTTGTATGCTTAATGATGTTTTAAGGCCGTACCTAAATTTTCCGGGGTCCAGTGTTGCCCCCATTTAAAATAAATCATTTCAAAGAAAACGGAGACATCATTTAAAATTTTGCAACTATCAAGTCCTAGATAACCCTTCAAAGCATTTTATGAACTACTGTTTACAGTTTAAAGTGAGAACGTTAAGCTTTACTACGCACATTTGCGAAAAACGGCCACTTTTGGCAAATTTATTTTATTTATTTATTTATTGGCAAAATTATCTAGGACTTGATAGTTGCAAAATTTTAAATGATGTCTCCGTTTTCTGTGAAATGGTTTATTTTAAATGGGGGCAGCACTGGACCCCGGAAAATTTAGGTACGGCCTTAACTCATTTGGAATGAGTAATGGTGAAAACAACATATAACATCGCATCAACATGTAATGTAGTAAACATACTGTTGTTGTATCACGCTGATTGGTTTTTGTTTTTCTAGTAATTTACTTGTTAATCAGGCACAAATATTTTAAGGGGTGATTCAGTCCAGTACAGTTCAATGCTATTGATTTAGGGACCGATGAATTTTCTGGCAATTTTATTGAAAAGTATGCATTCTTCTAAATATTGGTGTGTGTATGTTAAATGTGACAGTAGACTTTAAGGCCGTACCTAAATTTTCCGGGGTACAGTGCTGCCCCCATTTAAAATAAATCAATTCAAAGAAAACGGAGTCATTTAAAATTTTGCAACCAACAAGTCCTAGATAACCCTTCAAGGTATTTTATGAACTACTGTTTACAGTTTAAAGTGAGAACGTTAAGCTTTACTACGCACATTTGCGAAAAACGGCCACTTTTGGCAAATGTGCGTAGTAAAGCTTAACGTTCTCATTATAAACTGTAAACAGTAGTTCATGAAATACTTTAAAGGGTTATCTAGGACTTGGTAGTAGCAAAATTTTAAATAATATCTCCGTTTCCGGAAAATTCAGGTACGGCCTTAAGGCCGTACCTGAATTTTCCCAGGGCGCCGGATACAAAGGGGCGACATGGGGCGTTTTTGGACAGGGGGGGGGGCACAGGTAATAATTAATATATAAATAGCGGCTGGTTAATGGCGGCAACTCCTAGACTCTTATCTGTATGCACCCCCCCCTCTCCCTCCCTTCGTTGACAAAGGGGCGGCATTTGAAGAATCCTATATCGTACTTGCACCCATCGCTCCCCCCCGGCCTCCTTCCCCCCGTTTGGAGGGGGAGGAGGCCGGTAAAATCTCGCCCGGGGTGCTGGTAGAGCTAAAACCGGCACTGGGTAGACCAGAACCACCTAGGATAGATTTAAACAAACGCTAGATAACGTTCGCTTTTCAGAAAGTATGCTTCCCAGTAGGATTTAAACCCACGATCTCCGGATTACAAGGCAAACGCCTTGACCACTGGACCACGGAGGCAGTCAAAAGTTGAACTTATACAGGTGACTTTTTAAACACTGTCCAAATTTTTGGAGCAAGTTCAGTCCATGATACTGAACTACTTTCTATAAAAAAGGTTACTAAAAATCGATAAATATTTTCGACCTCCCATACAAAATCCGTCTAATAGTTTAGTTTAGTTTTAGTTCTTAGAGGTACTTATAAGTATTATTTAAAAAAAAAAGTTTATTATGGAAAAAAAAACCGTCTGCTTAAACGCTGATTTGTATGGGAGGACTAAAATTTTTATCGATTTTTAATAACTTTTTTTATAGAAAGTAGTACAGTATCATGGACTGAACTTCCTCCAAAATTTGGACAGTGTTTAAAACGTCAGCCTGTATAAATAGGAAAATATTATACACAGATAGATACACTGTTACGTCTTTATCCCTAATGGGGCAGACATAGTATATACTTAACATATAAACCATATTTATTAAAGTTATATTACCATTAATAATTTATATATGTTACGGCCAAAGATGGGTACACATAAACCTAGGATTAGCCGGCTAAACTTAGGTTAGGTTAAACCTAATTATAGCCGGCTAATCCTAGGTTTATGTTTACACTTTAGCGGCTAATCTTAGGTTTAAGTTCACGCCTATCTTTAGCCGCTTCCTAAAGCAAAACGTAATTCTTTAATATTAGAATTTCAAAACTTAGGTATACTACAATATTAATTCTATACGGAACAACCAACATCTAATTTCCCATTTCCCAGAATCACGTTTCAAATTAGACATAAAACAATTATCACAAGAATATCATGCCGTTCAAAGGTGTTCAGATAATATATATAATGTGTATAACATAATTATGTATATATCAGTTGCCATACAGTTCAGAAAACCGCTAGACGTTGTCCCAGACGGTTGGGTGAACTTTTTCGATACTTTGTGTTTTTAAGGAAGTGAAGTGATAATGGCTCGGGGTTTGTTTGTGTCGGTAAGTGTATTCAATTTTGTATATTTTTCTTATTAATTTTCTTATATTTTTCTTTTCATTCACCCTGTCGATCTTAAGTTTACATATCAGATTTTGTTTTAAAATTGAACTTTATTTATTTAAGGATTAAGTAGTTTAAAGTTTTAGCCTAAACTTCCACATATATATAATATATATCCTTATTATATATAGTTGAATCCGAATATATTTAATTTGAAGTAATAACGTAATTTTTATTAATGAAATACAAAAACTGAAAAAAGGACTACTTACTACTAATAAAAAATAATTAAAATAACCAAGTAATTTTTTTATTTTTAAACTGTTGGGTAAAAAGTTCAATTAAGAAAAGATACTTTATACTTACTTTGTAGTTGTATTTTATTTGTCAAAATTTGAAAGGTTCGAACAATATGTATGTATTAATGTATTAATACATACAATATTTAAAAAGTTAAATAATGGCTATAAATAACTTTATTTAATTCTATATTTCGTTTATAAAGTATCCTTTAGTTTATTAATATATTTATGTTGTTTTGTATTCTCATTTAATTATCCCAATATGAGTTATAAAATATTATTGTTTATTAAATTAACTTTAATTATTATTTTTTATTAAGGAACCCATTAAATGTAATTTAAAACAATTACTTAATATAAATACTAATAACATAAAGACTAAATGTATTTTGATATCACTTAGGTATACTCATACCTATCTGAAAATAAATATATTTATTAATATAATTAAATGGCGTTTTCATATAATTTTTCGTTGAATATATGTAAAATTTAAATGTTAAATATACTCTTAGTTTCAATATATTAAAAGAATAACGAATGTATAATTAAATTGCAGTGCACAATATTAAGTTGCTTTTCAGTTATTTATGATTAATTTAATTATCAATATATGTACCTCTATACAAATTTTCCATGCTGGTCCGGGACAACAGAAAAAAAACTAAGAATGTTCCAGCTACTTTTCTTTCCGCCCAGATCTTAAAAGTTGATAGAGGGCATGGGCGAAATTGCGATTTTTTTTTAATTTTTTTTTTTAAATTTTGGCACAAACAGTCATTAAGTAACAATTACAGTTGATGTATGTTTATGTTATAGACAAACACAGTGCCGAAACGAATCATGGTAATAGACGATGCGACTAGCAACCCATCACTATTTTGACTCCTTTCTTTATCTTCTCGCAAGCTATAAATAAACCTTTGGGTCTTGTGGCTTTTGTCTGCCTAGAGCGGCAAGACCCAAAATACTCTGTCTAGTCATTAGGGATGAAGACGTAATAGTGTATAGATAGTACACAGGGACTAAAATATATACTCGAACTATTTTAAGGATAGGTTCAATGTATGATACTGAACAACTTTCCCCAAAGAACCTATAACGAAATATGAAAAATAATTCTCGGCGTCTTATACAAATCGGACAGCTGAGCCGAGTTTCTATAGAAAGTATATTTTTTTAAGGCGAAACACGAAGATAACTTCATGTATTTCTGTTCACTAGAACTTTGACTAAATTTTGAAATAAATTAATATACCATTTAAAAAAAATGATAAGAAATAATATCTAAAAAATATTATTGTGATTCCGAAGGTGCCCCCTGAATGTAAAAGCATGCGGGGTGCTTTGCAGATCACCCAGCACCTCATCCCCTCAGAGTTTGGGACGACAGAAACTTTTATGCTGGGCAAGGCATGCTGCCTTGGCGGGCCCCGTATAAAAAAATGTTAGACGACCTCCGTGGTGTAATGGTCCACTAATCTGGAGGTTCTGGGTTAGATCCCCAGCCAGGGCAAGTTGGAAAATGGCCTTTTTCAAATTGTCCTGGGTCTTGGGTGTTTATCTATATATGTATTTGTTATAAAATATAGTATCGTTGAGTTAGTATCCTATTATACAAGTTTAAACTTACTTTGAGGCTAGCTCAATCAGTGTGATTTGCCTTATATATTTATTTATTTTGGGGTCCCTTATGGGGGGTAAAGATTTCTCACAAAAGAAAAGAATACATAAATATCATTAAATATCATCCACACCACCTGGATAGTTGGCAATCAACCACCGTACGTTTTAAAACGAACTTCCTGCGGCGTACGACCGAACTGTGGAATCAACTTCCTGCAGTGGTGTTCCCGAACCGATACGACATTGAAACCTTCAAAAAACGAGTCTATATCTTCCTTAAAGGTCGGTAACGCTCTTGTTACACCCCTGGTGTTGCAGTTGTTCATGGACAGTGGTGATCACTTACCATCAGGTGACTCGCTTGTTCATTTGCCGCCCTATAACATAAAAAAAAAGAAAATGTTTGCATAAAATTAAAAGAAAGTTTTTGGCGGGAAGTCAAGGGGTTCGGTTGGGGTTTGCTTTAAATTATTTTGCAAATTGATTTTGTGGTTAGTGGACTTTATAATACGAAATTGGTGTTGTTTGGTGTTATAAATGCTTATACTCATGAACAATGTGTAAAATAGTTGAAGTGGACAGTCGTAGTACGACTGTAGTGATATTTGTTATGCGGACTGAGTGGGCGTCTTCGGGCGTCGTCCGCCACTCAGTCGTCTATGAAAACCAGTGGACTCGTACAGATTTGTCGCTAGAAGCTCCCTTAAAGCAGTCAAAGGCATACACCACTCTTTGATTGTAACTTGTTATGATTAGGTTAGGTTAGGATTAGGAATAAAGAACAAAATTGAAGATAGGCTATAAAGGACTTGTATCCAGAGCCGTAAAATTATATAATAAAAAACAAAAAAAAATAAAAGAAATATTCATCATAATATCTATCTGTCACTTTTTCCAAAATATTTACAAACAATTCAAAATAAATATACACTCCTTTTTTTCGGCAAACTGATATATTAAATCATTTTACAGCTGATGAGGACTTAAGTTTTTCTAAAGTTTCTGCCTCTATGGACAATAGTGACAGGTCAGACAGGCGTTCATGTCCCATCCAAGTTCTTAGGTAATTTTTTATCAGTTAATTTTGAAAAAAAATTTGCTTACCCCGTATAATTGATACAGCAGATACGGCGGTAGATACGCCCCTGCTGTTTCGTCCGGCAATAGCCAAACTAAAATAGATTACGAATCTATAAGTGGCACGATTTTAAACACAGAATTTTCCAACGTTTTTTCAATACAGGACTTTAATCAAGCCGTTGATAACCTTATAACTACTGTCACAAATATAATTAAAAACAACACACAAACAGTTGAAATCATGCGTAGTAAACAGAATACAAAGCCCTGGATTACTCCTGGCCTTCTTGAATGTGTCCGAAAGCGCGACATAATTAAATTTTTAACATAAAAAAACAACCGACTTCAATTTTTTTTAGGAGTTCCTTTCGTACTTCAAAGTTAAATAAATAAATATATAAGGACAAATCACACTGATTAAGCTAGCCCCAAAGTAAGTTTTAAACTTGTGTTATGAGATACTAACTTAACGATATTTTATGATAAATACATATATAGATAAACACCCAAGACCCAGGAAAATTTGAAAAAAGCCATTTTCCAACTTGCCCTGGCTGGGAATCGAACCCAGAACCTCCGGATTAGCGGTCTAGCGTGTTAACCATTACGCCACGGAGGTTGTTGTCATTGTCAAGGTTGTCAAAGTTCTTCATCATATCTTCACTAAATTAAAATGGGACCAATTTGATAGTAAAGGCTTTCAAATAAAAAAAGAATCATCAAAATCGGTTCACAATATCGCGTAATAAACATACATAAAAAAACATACATTCGAATTGATAACCTCCTCCTTTTTTGAAGTCGGTTAAAAAACACAGAAAGTTACAGAGATCTTGAAAATGCTATCCTAAAACGTACACAAGATATAGAAATTTTGTATGTAAATTTCTCAAAAATACAAGAAATAAATATCACAAACAATTTAACGATGCAAAATACAATACTAAATCAAATTGGACTACACCACATGCACTGTAATTTTTGTTTAAAAATAGCATGACTTTTTGTCATCACACCTCACACATCATTGCAAAAAAAGATGGCAGGAACATTCAAGTTTTGTATTGAAAACAAAGAGTGAAACCTAATTTTGCAATTTAAAATTGACTCTCTTACCATTTTTTTCAAATAATAAGCTCTCTTTCGAAATATATAAAATTACTGAATTTCAAATTTTGAAATAGATCTTTGTTACAAATTTGAGCTAACTAGAAAAAAACAAATCTAGGTTGATAAACAGTGATTTTAGGTCCTTTAAAAAGGACGTTGACGGTTCAACAGTGAGGTCGCCGAAACCTATTCAACTATTAATAGTCCTTTATCTAGTGCTAATTTGTTTATATAACAGTATCATATTGCTAGGAGACATTTGACCTTTCGAAAAGGTAATAATTAAATCAGACCTAGATATGTATTTATAAATATGTCGTCAGGATTCGAGGCGATGTTATCTTTATGTATCCTTGATGCAATGATTTTAACTAAGGATGAGCCCATCGGAACATTTTGCATAAAATATCGTCATACATTCAACGTCGCGCCCGGAGCGACCACAGCGCATGCGTTGTTATCATTTTGGGCGCGACGCCGCCGCGATCATGGCCGCCAGTTGGTTGTAAAATTAGCACGGTAAAATTCCTAAGTATTTTAATTATAACAAACAGTTATGTTACTTACCGATGATACGATATTCCACGTACTTTTTTAACCTATATCGTAGTTTTTGCAGCCTTTAAATGCGCAACCAGGCATTTTTATGGCTTTTACAAGTATGAAATAAAAACGAATGAACTCTTCCGCGGACTGAAGACGACTAAGTCGCGTTGGTCCGCAAACCAACTTTATCGGGTCAACGAGTTGGTGCCATTTCTTCGCGCGGTTGGCCTAGTTCTTACGCTAGTAATATATATATATATAGTCAATGCCTTGATGTCATTCTGGTTAGGATATTGCTGATTATACGAAAAGAAAGATGATTCCGTGCTTCGGAAGGTACGCAAAGCTGTGGGTCCCGAACGCCATCCAGAGTTTGTTTAAACCTATCCTAGGATTGGGTTTGGTCTACCCTTTGGATTGCGGAGGACAGACGGCAGTCGCTCTGTGTAAAGGCCAGTAACCTCAACCAAACCATTTGAGAACGTTAAGCTTTACTACGCACATTTGCCAAAAGTGGCCGTTTTTCGCAAATGTGCGTAGTAAAGCTTAACGTTGTCACTTTAAACTGTTCATAAAATACTTTGAAGGGTTATCTAGGGCTTGGTAGAAACAAAATTTTAAATGATGTCTCTGTTTCCATTGAAATGATTTATTTTAAATGGGTAAAAACTGGACCCCGGAAAATTCAGGTACGGCCAAGAAGTTACATTTTTATAAATATATGACGTATATGTATTGGTTATCGTATTTTTCGTGATATTTATTACAAAAGTTATTTTTTACAAGTGACCCAAGATAACTGACCATAACAATATAAGTAAGTAGGTATATACTTGCCCTAAATACAACTGAATGATAGGTGTTAGGTAATATTGATAAAACAAGGATATGATAAAAATGTGCGTGATGTTATCTGAATATTTAAATATATAGGTACTAAATACATTATAATTTATATATTAAAATGGCAAGATAGCCTAGTTTAATTTTTAAGATAATATTTTAAATTATCGTTTTAGATACAAGTACAAATACTGTACTTTTTCTAAATTTACTTTTTTGATTAATAAAAAAACATACCTACATCATTAGACTTACCAAATAATTAAAAAAAATTAAAACTAAAAAAGTATATATAAGTATAATAAGTTCCATTAAAATTTTGTTCATATATTAATCATTTTAGTTTTTATATCATTGAGCATTTTTATTTTTTATAAAATATTAATATTAATTAACAAGTATATATAACAAGGTATTGTGTATAATTGTTATAACAATATAATTCTTTCTTATATTTATTATAATCTGAGTTTTAAAAAAAACAAACATTTTTTTTTTCATATACATACTTTATCTTCGTTTGGGAAAGTTGTATATCGCAACCATTCGTACGAACTCTGATACGAGATGAAGGATATTGTCACCGCCACAATAACTATGTTGTAATATAGTTCACAAGAAGCCCACGAGATGGCAGCTATAATATATAATTCCTGTGACAAAGTTTCTATATATCTCGCAATAATTGCGTATAAAATAAATAAATATTTCTTTCTTATTTTTAATAGACCTAGTTCTATATAGGACTATGCACTAACCACTGAGTTATTACGTGTTTAACCCCGCACGCATCCCCTCCCACGTGTATTTTTTCTACATTTCTTTTTCATTATTTAATTTAAGTAGGCACTTAAGGTGAATACCAAGCAGAAGTGGCGCCCTCATTTGAAATAAATTGTTAACTCGTAAATAGTGGCCACTTTTGGCGGAAGTGGGTTTTAAAGCTATACGGACTAATGTAATATTTTAACGGTGGTTGATAAAATAATTTGAAGGGCTATCTAATTTAGTGTCAAACATTAAGCAATATGGAAATTTCATCATATTTACGAGTCAACAGATTTTTTTCGAATGAGGGCGCCACTTCTGCTTGGTATTCACCTTAAGTACTTCATCTTAAATGCCTTATAAACCCTATAAAATATTTCTTTCCTTTCAGAAATCCACGATAGCATGCATTCTTCTCTGCATGGTCCTCATCATCAGGACCTCGAATGCGCGCCCTCCCTGGTTACTGCCCGGCAGCGGAGTCTTCACAGAGTCTGCTGAATGTCATACTGATGTAAGAAACCATCTTTTTTACATCTTTTTACTCTTCTATTCGTGCCGTCTGGTTCCCGGCAAAGAAGAATAGGACCACTTCAAGTCTTCACGTGGATGTCGTAGAGGGCGACTTAGGAAACACAAGCTGAAGAAAGACGGACCCTGGGCCCCGGGCTCTGAAGCGTTACCGCTGAGGATGCAACCGGGCATACGCTCAAGTGATGCTGATGATGACACAGACCTATGTCTGTACAGACACGTCAAACTTATAACATCCGTCTTTTTCGTGAGAGGTTAAAACACGTGTAACAAAATAAAGCCAGCCGATTTAAATACAAATAAGCAATGAGCATGCAACAGACACGTGGCTTGTATCGGCAAGCGGAATATTTTCATTTACCTTACTTATTATCAATCTATTAACCGGCTAGCAACTTATTTATTTAATTAACCTTTCAACTGGAGATCGCGTAATGTGCTTGGTCGCCATGGTACTTTCTAAGGTTTTTCTTGAAGCGAAAGGTTTGGCGGGAAGTCAAGGGGTTCTGTTGGGGTTTTCTTTAAATTATTTTGCAAATTGATTTTAGTGGACTTTAATATGAAATTGGTGTTGTTTGGTGTTCTAAATGCCCATGCTCATGAACAATATGTGAAATAGTTAAAGTGGACAATCATAGTACGGCTGTACTTAGTGGTATTTGTTTCCCGGACTGTGTGGGCGTCTTCGGGCGTCGTCCGCCACTCAATCGGCTATGAAAACCAGTGGGCTCGTATAGATTTGTCGCCAGAAGCTCCTTAAAAGCAATCAAAGGCCTACACCAACCTTTGATTGTAACTTGTTAGGAATAAAGAATTTCCCACGCTTTATTAACTTGTTCCAGGCATTAAAAATAAACTGCAGATCGCGTAATCTTGGTCGCCAAGGTACTTTCTAAGGTTTTTCTTTTCTTCCAGACCAGCAAGGAAGATTCTTTCTGTCTTATATTAACTGCCTCTGTGGTCCAGTGCGTTTGCCTTGTGATCCGAAGTTGGTTCAAATCCCACTGGGAAGCATAGGTATTTTGTGATAAGTTGTTTCCAGTCTGGTTAGGATATTGAAGGCTTGAATCACCTGAATATCCGAAAAGAAAGATAACTCCGTTCTTCGGAAGACGCGTAAAGCTGTGTGTTTCAAACGACATCTAGCGTTCGTTTAAACCTTATTATAGAATTGGTTCTGGTCTACCCTTCGGGTTGCGGAGGTCAGACGGCAGTCGCTCTGTGTAAAAACCATTTTAACCTCAAAACAGAGTTATGTCAGAATGCATCCGGAAATACGCTCGGATGATGATGATAGTATCGGAGAGTCAGTATTCCATAACACAAGTTTAAACTTACTTTGGGACTAGCTAATCTGTGTGACCTTTGGATCGCGGAATCCAAATCTGATATTTTTTTTGGAATCCAAGATGGCGTCTGGATTTTAAAATTTTAACTTGATTCGTTCATAACGTCCGTCCAGAGAATACATTGTTATGAAGAAAAGAAAAGATTAAACAACCACAATTCCACTAGGTATATTCGTACAAGTAGTTTCGGGTTGTGACCTCGCCTACTTTTATCTTGTGTACATCTTAAATTCTTAACATTCGAACTTTGGACACTTTGTAGCAAGATAAGTGTAACTCTAGTTTGTGTCGTATATTTTTTTGTAAAGTTTTAAACGAGTGAGCGGAGCAGCCTAGCCCTAGCCGTGTGGTTACCGGCAGAGTAGAATAGGACCTACGAATAATAAATAGGACCATTCCAAGTCTTCCCGTGGGTGTCGTAGAAGGTGACTTAGGAAACACAAGCTGAACAAACCTTATAAACATCAGTGAGACCTCTCTCCAAGCAAGGAGCAAAGTGTCTTAGTTTCGAAAAAATATTGTACTCACACAAGTTTCTCTTTACATCTTTTTTTTTCGTTTCGTTTCTTGTACATTTTTTTTTGTCCGCCGTTGTATGTTTACTTTTCTGTTTTTGTATCTGCTTCTCTTTTTTGTACAATAAAGCTTTATAAACAAACAAACAAACAAGCTTATTTCCTAGGCAAATAAAAAAATACCCCGAATATGTAAAATGACATCTAGTGATGAGTAGCGGAACTACCGATACGACTTGATATCCGTAGAGCCATCTATTATTTGCTAGAGAAAGCCCTGACTTGCAAGCGATAACCCCCAAAACATTTTAAACGGCTAAACCGATTTTCATCAAACGTAGCTAAGAACCATTGCAAGGGAACTTTCTTTTAGGTAAAAAAAACCTCATCGAAATCGGTGTATTCGTTCGAACGTCTGTCTGTGGCATGGTAGATGCCACAGACAGACAGACATTAACGTCAAACTTATAACACCCCTCTTTTTTGACAGGGGTTAAAAAAAATTACAAAATCAAACACAGTCACGTACCCAATAATGAAGAATTGATAGAAGGATCATGGCAAAGATCACGACCATCGCATTTTATTGCTTATACTCGTAGATAAGTAGTCTAATTTTTATGGGTAGTTGTGACTTTGTGGGTGACCTTCAGTAGCATAAAATTTTTATTTTTTATTTATTTCTTACAATAAAAGTTCCTAAAATAATTCTTGAGCGCCTCCGTGCTTCGGAAGGCACGTGTCGTTAGGCCCGGCTGTCATAGTTGTATGGCAGTCGTCAAGTTATGTCAGATGTGTTTAGGCAGCTTGAAATATCATAGAAAATGGCCTTTCACAAATTGTCCTGGGTCCTGGGTGTCTATCTACATATAAGGGTCTAACAAAACAAACTGAAACTATTTTAAGGCTGAATTCAGTACATGATACTGAACAACTTTCCCCAAGAAACATCTACCTATTTAAATATGAAAAATAATTTATGACCTCCCATACCAAGTTCACCGACCTTAAGATCCAAGTTTGTATCGAAAGCTTAAAAAAACAATTATATTTCCATATATTTATGTCCTTAGGGGAAGACGTTCAGTATCATGGGCTGAATACATTTTAAAAATAGTTTTAGTACATTTACTTAGACGTTATATAATGTGGCAGTGATGTCGACTAGCCAGGACATCACGGACTGTCATGCCAAAAAAGTGCAGGTCGCTTCTCTAGACATGCCGCACTGAACGATATCATACGCCGGTCTCTTGCCACCGTCAAAGTGCCAAGTCTACTTGAGCCGACTGGTATTGCAAGACACGATGGCAAGAGACCGGATGGTATGAGTTTGATTTCATGGAAGATGGGCCGGGCTGGTATGGAATGCAACCTGTTCAGACACGCTGGCCCCTTCCCATCTACATGGAACCAACAACAGAGCTGGAGCGGCTTGTGAAGCGGCTGAGAAAGCTAAAGCATGCAAATACAGGGGTCGAGGCTCCGAATATGATTTTGTCCCATTCGGTGTCGAGACCCTTGGTCCGTGGGGTCCTAGCGCTATAAGGCTTTTCAAGGAAATAGCAAAAAGGTTAGTTGACATCACAGGAGACCGAAGAGCTGGCAGCTACCTCGGACAAAGAATTAGTCTAGCTATTCAAAGGGAGACCGCTGCCAGTATCTTCGGAACCTTGCCTAAAGGGACTCCTTTTAATAATATATTTTAGTTTTTATATTATATTTTTTAAGGGTTTTAGTTTTAGGTTAATTGAAATTTATTTATGTAATAATAATGTGTGTTTCTTATTTGAGTTAAATAAATTATGTATTTATTATTAAATATAGTATTGTAGAGTCAGTATTCCATAACACAAGTTTAAACTTACTTTGTAACTCGCTCAATCTGTGTGATCTTTGGATCGCGGAATCCAATTCTGATATTTTTTTGAATCCAAGATGGCGTCTGGATTTTAGAATTTTAACTTGATTCGTTCATAATCGCTACTGGAACATCGAAGGGGTTTGAAATTTTGTATGTTGGGGAAAAGCACCCCGCGGAACTCAAAACTGCAAACAAATTTTGATTCCAAGATGGCCGCCCACACTTTCATTCTGTACATTTTGGCCATTTTCTCCACTGGACATAGATTCCAACAAACTTCAACAGCTATACCCGCGCAATGCCCGAAAAGCAAATTTATTATTATTTGCCAAGCCGAATTAACGAACTTATTTATACGTAGTCTATCTGGTACGTTATAAAACAAGCAATACGTATAATTTTGTTTTCTCTTCTTTACAGGACGAGCTCTTAGATCTCTGCCAGAGGTGCGCTAAACTCACCAAAGCCAAGCAAGCACTCTCCGCTTGCTGTTCCACTGATATGGAAGCGAGAAAATGGTGTTCGGACTACGTTTACTTTGGGAGAGGGCAGTTTGAAGTGTATTAGGCTAGTGTGTCATGAAATTGGACTAAAACTTGGGCGAGAAAGAATTTTTGTATATCATGATAGTCAATTACAGAACAACTCATGAGAAAAATTAGAAATATTGTATACCAATTGATATTGGATTGATTCGTGCGATAAAGTTATATTTGTACAATATAAATCTTGATATTGGTTGTAATACATGCGAGAAAGTATGAATTTGTTATATCGCATGATAAAATAAGAAATATACTCGTAATGTCAAATTCTTACATTACTTGCTATCATCGATAAACTAATACAAGAGGTCTGACAACCTAAATCGATGAAAAATCGAATTATGCGTCAAAGAATGAAGGTTGTAAACTGTAGTAATGTAGTTTAAACGTTGTAGCTAGATGAAGCTACTAGTTCGAAAGAAGGTAGTTTCGTTGTGGTGCCGCTTAATTTCGTCCATGTTACTATTATATATTATTACTCTGTGTTATTATTTTAAAGTTGATTTTTATGATTTGTTCAGATCAAATGAATAGTAAATATATAGACTTTGAAAATGTATATATATATTTATATATATATATATATATATATATATATATATATATAAATATATATATATATATATATATATATATATATATATATATATATATATATATATATAAATATATATATATATATATCTTCCCTGGCCGTTTTCGGCTATGGTGACTGACTTCGTTTAATAACAAACAAAAATTCATTGTTGACGTCGTTCATGTGCCCTGATGTGGCTGACATACCCTATTTTTGAGGTGAATGTAAGTGCACGGTGCGGACACGTCAATGTACGACCGACATAGTGGTAGTGTATTAAGAAGGATGGTTTGTTTTTAATCGCATCTCGCTTTAAGTCTTGTTCAAGCCTCCTGTGGTCTTCAAATACATCTACATTATGTTGTACTAAGCGTCTCCACTCGGCCTTTTGTGCAGCCAAACTTTCCCAACGTGTATGGTCGATCTGGCATCTTTTCATATGTCTTTTCTGAACGTCTTGAACTCGTACACTGATGGTAATGCCCCGTTTCGGCCTTTGCACGGGTCAAAATTTTTACTAACTTATTTAATTGAAGTTTAAATGATATGTAATGATAATGATAAGTATACAAAAATGTGTATGTTTAACCGACTTCAAAATAAGAGGAAGGTTATTAATTCGACTGAATATTTTTTAAAGTTTAACGTTTGTTACTTGTAAACCGATTTTGATGATTCTTTTTTTATTTGAAGGAATATTTCGTTAGTTCCGCATTAATTTGGAAAATATGTAACGAAGAACTTTGGAGATATGGTAGAAAGTCATCAACGAAAAAAGGAGTTTGTTTTTACTGTAAAAAACATTTTTTTATTATTAAGTTCAAAAAAGATTATTATTATTATTATGCAAGTCTTTTTGCAAAGTTTTAATAATGTATCTTATAAACTTAATATTTATGTCTTCAAGAAAATGTAATAACAAGTGACTAGAAAATATATTGGACAAAAAATTTATGTTACTTTTTTCTAACTTGGACGTTTGTAGTATATAACGTCTAACAGGATATAAGTACTGAAACTATTTTAAAGGTGAATACAGTCCATGATACTGAACAACTTTCCCCAACAAACATATATCGAAATACGAAAAATAATAATTGTTGGCCGTCCATTCAAGTTGACCGATCAGCTGATCCGAGTTTGTATGGAAATCCAAAAAAATATTTTTCATATTTCAATAAATGTTCCTGGGAGAAAGGTGATCAGTATCATGGACTAAATTCACACTTTAAATAGTATCAGTATGTTAGACCCGTATAAAAATAATTATGTTGTAAATAAATACATACTCGTATTTAAATTGCATTGAAAAAAAACTAAATATCTTTATTATTATGGGATATTTATAATATCTCTTAATAATAGTCACTTTCTTTTGTTTTGCACAAATGTTGACGTCAAATCGTTTAAGTGTTAAAACAAGCATCATAAATGATAATTATAAGTGCCATTATTAATATAAGACGTAAGTGAAAAATATTTCTGTTGAAGCGGTGGTGGCCATTCGGTAAAGACACTAGCTCGGCGTCTATGAGGCAGGAGTTCGATCCTCACTAGCCGCTACTCGTACCATAAAGACTTTACATGTTAAAAAGTGTATTAAGTTTAACATGTACGGTAATTTTTATCTACCACCACTTGCTTCCAGTGTAGGAAAACATTGTGAGGAAACACTAATTCACTAGTGTCTAATAATTACACTAGTTCACTAGTGTCTAATAAATACACTAGTTCACTAGTGTTAAGGTAACAGTATACTGATGTCGTTCTATGACAATCATTAAGCTACGTCAGATGCCTTTAGGCAGCTCGGAAATCTGACATCAGTGTTATTAATAATGCACCCGATAAGAAAGAAGATTTCTGTTTGCAAAAAATGTGATATATATTAAGTACATGAATGATGTTGTAAAAATATTATATGTAAGAGGTTAAGACCACAAAAGTTCATATACGAGTATATCACAATTATAAAATGTAAAATAATAATTAATAATTTTTATTTATATATTTTTTTAAATGTTATATAAATATGAATCAAATGCCGATTAGTAACTTCACTAATATCGAAATATAAAAATACAACTTTGAACAAGTGATTACAGTCTTGAAAATAAATGTTAAAATGTGGTAACCTTAATTAAGTTCAAATTATGGCTGTGATAATTTAAATTATTATGAATAATAAAAATATATGATAAATTTGTATAAAGATGTTGTTTTATTCAAATGCTTAAGTATCTTCTATATAATACTTATATGATCTTATATCATGAAAATGATTTTAGTAAAACAATGAAGTTCAAAATCGACTGCCGTGGTCAAGGCATTTGCCTGGTGATCCGGATGTCGTGGGTTCAAACTCCACTGGGAAGCATACATTGTGAAAAGTTGTTTCCAGTCTGGTTGGGATATTGCAGGTTTGAATCACCTGGTTATCCGAAAAAAAAGATGATTCCGTGCTTCGGAAGGCAAGTGAAGCTGTGAGTCCCAAACACCATCTAGCGTTTGTTTTAAATTTTAAACCTATCCTAGGATTTGGTCTACTCTTTAAGTTGCGGAGGTCAGACGGCAGTCATTCTGTTTAAAAACCAGTAGCCTCGTCAAATTACCTAGGTTAGGTAGCGGACCTCGGGCTCTGAAGCGTTACCGCTGAGGTTGCAACCGGGAATACGCTCGGATGATGATGATGGATGAAGTTCAAAAAAAAACACAACACTAAAAATCCATAAATTAATTTATTAACACTATTTGACAATATTATAACAAGTTGTATGTACAAAACGACTTCTAGTTTAACATACTCTTTCTAATAAATGTCATAGTCAGCGTGTTTTATAAAATTTAAATTAAAATAATGGCGAAAATATGACATTTATATTTTTAAAGAATTTAAACTTTACTTCTCAGAATTATTTTTTCTTTGTTAATTAAAATAAATTTAAATTTTAAACTATAATGTAGATACAATAATCATCATCTCAATATCTTTCATTTTTCTAATTTTTATCAGCTTGTCAGTAAAACTTATTTGAACAATACAATAGTTTGGTTTAGTCTCACATGTTTTTAATTCGTATTATAGACGACACCAAATAATTGTTACTATGAACTGGTATCACGTAACGATAAAAATTAATTAAAAAACAACAACAATCGCTCATGTCGTATTTAATTAGACACCATTCCAGTGAAAATTTCAGACTATTATCACATTTATTACATTAATGTTATTCAGTTAAAGCATTGTTAAAATTGGCATAAAATTACACAAATGTAAATTACATAAAATTCGTAATTCGTTGCAGTCGTAAAAAAAATAATAAAAATAAATGCCGAATCCATCGGGCTACAGAGTTTATTTGTGAACACTAGAAATCCCTCGATTTTGCAATTCTATACAAGTACTTTACTAACTTATTACATAGTCTTCGATCTTCGACTAATTAGTTTACATTAAATGTCATTTACATTAATATACACACTGGGTATAACTAAAGTAATTTACTTTATAGATTTTCCCGCTTGGACGGATCTTAATAATCTAGTGCTGTTTGACCTACGAAGCATTGCAGTGAATGTAAATAGGTTTTGAGACTCAAAAATAACATTTACATTTTACACAAATGAAACGGTATAATCTGTTATTCAACGCCATTTTTAATACAAAAACAATATTAATAATTATTCTCACAACATACTTTATTTTAATTTCAAAATTCAGAGAAATGGACCATAATTTTTGAGTCTGAAAACAAAATTTACATTGTTCTTGTGTAATCAGCCTCATACCCTGTTCTCGGTAAGGGGATTTCTTCTGATCTTTATGTAATATCTTTTCGAAGTAAGAAAATCGTTCTTATTGGCTAAAGAATAAAATACAAATATTAAACGCGTTAGTAGAGCTGTTTATTTGTTAAAAAAAACACGCCGTGAACATATAATGTATGTTGCACAGGCATAATATGATATAAATTAAACTAGATATATACAAATGAGCAATACTTTTGAACAATATTATGTTTATAGTTATTTAAATATGAAGTAAATGAAAGAAAACTGTGTTTTTTTTATTTTCACAATAAAATTAATATCTATTTATTAAATTCGATTGTCTAAACAATAGGATAAAATAAATAAAGAGGAGTTTCTTACTTCGAAAAGATCGTAAACATTATTGACTATAAGAAATCTACATTTTATTTACAACATTTTGATTATAATTTCTAACCTGTACATTCTATTTGGGGTTCCTATGTTGCAATTCAGTTTTCATTACATTTACTATTTACACTCTATATTAATTGTAGAGTTTCCACGACATTTTAAGAGTTCATAAATTGTCGATATAATAAACTGACAATATGCCACTCAGCTTTTGCTTTTTATTGATTGTAGTCTTGAAAATATGCGCTATTCTTGTTTCAATCCATAATATCTGTAAAAATATTGATTTTTCGCCTTTAATAATTTCGTATTTTTGATTGGTGTAAAATACGAAATTATTAAAGGCGAAAAAGAAAAAATAGGTTTTGTTGAATTATGGACACGAGAAATAATAATATTATATAGCGCTATGTAACCATAACGTAACATTAGTCAACATTTTATTTTAACAAGTAATAAATGTTTATTATTTAGAAAAAGAAGTAAGTATTTTGTCAACAAGAAAATGTTGTTAGTTTCCGAATAGCCGAGAGAGAAAAATATTGGTATAGTAGCAAAAATATAAAATTAATTTACAATATTGATATTTTTAATAT
Source organism: Acrobasis repandana (assembly GCA_963576875.1). Classification (NCBI taxonomy): domain Eukaryota; kingdom Metazoa; phylum Arthropoda; class Insecta; order Lepidoptera; family Pyralidae; genus Acrobasis; species Acrobasis repandana. The sequence goes on along the minus strand of OY756241.1, from coordinate 1,004,715 downwards.
TGTTAAAAAAACAGATTTTTTATTAAAATTTCATTCAGAATTGCAACATACTCGTAAATGTTACAAACTAGAAGAGCAGATTTTTAGACATATTCCACTTTTTAATTTATGTTTTAAAATCATCTCTTATTTGCATATCAAAATAAATAAAATTAATTACATAAAAAAATGCAATAAAAATCGAAATTGTACTCTGTTAAATTAAATACAGTCAATTTATACCACAAAATACAGATTACTTGAAGCATTCTCGATTTTTCCAAATATTTTCGAAAAATTCCAGATTAGTCCAGATAATACCAGTTCTATCACAACATGTCGTCGTCGGTGTGTTGCTTATCGTAGATCTCCTGTAACTTCTGTTGTTCTTTTATCTTCTTCATCTGAGCGTATATAGAGGCAGCCTTGTAGTTGATCGGCCCATAGTCTTTCATGTCAGCGTCTGCATATATGAACTGGTCATCTGGCTTGAATGGCTGTAAATAAGTTTATTTGGTTTAATATAAGTAGTTCGCGTTAAAATACATTAAGATAAAAGCCTTATACATCGTGTTAATAAAATAACGCAAAACCTCTCAGATGGTACCTCAGCCCATTAAAGTGAACAACTTTTGATCAACAACTTTCACGAAACCCAAAAATAATCGGGTTTTCATACAAATTGACTCGATCAGCTGATCAGTTTTTATGAAAATTCAATTTTGTTTTATTAGTTGCGTTAAAGTTGTTGAACAAAAGTTGTTCAGTTTCATGGGCTGAGGTACCATCTGAGAGGTTTTGCGTTATTTAATTAGCACGATGTATAAGAAAAGTTATATTTACTCGAATTTGTACAAAAAGGAATACTTATTCTAGGTATGTATATGACATTAATAAACTATTAACTTAAAGTCATTTAAAAGTCTTTTAAATTTATATATTATATTATTAAGTATTCTTCTAGGCTTAGGCTAGTATCTAAAGCATTTCAATAGGCGATGCGGCTAACAACACTACTTTGATTCCCGTTTTCTATCTTCACGCCCACCATTACACTTAAGGTCTTACGGCTCTAGGCTCTGTCTTTCCCGTTAGGAATAGAGAAGTGATAATGTATCTGTAATTAAGTAGTTCACGATTAAGATGGCACAATGATTGAGTAGTCCCGGATGTAATCATAATATAGCAGTCGTTATTTTATGTCAGAAGCTCTTAGGTAGCATGAAAACTCTGACACTTGTGTTGGCCACGTATATACAATAAATTTTATATGAAATATACGCTAAAAAAAATATCTATGTCTAAATTGAAAATTTCTACATAAAATGGTAATATGTTCTAAGTGAAAATATCTTCTACAAAAATAAAGCAGGTTCAAAAATTGCAATGATTCGTCAAATTTTATGAAAATATACATTAATTACATAACACATTTAAGTTTTAAATGTGTTTTTTTCTTATAAATGATTAAATAGGTTATGTAGTAATAAAAACTGTTATCTTATTGGACTTTTTACATAGATTAAGTCTAGCACGAAACTATGTAGTTGTGCCGTACACTTACATTAGTTAAGATTCAGTTTTTATTTTGTCAAAATATTAGTTATTATTATGTAAAAAAATATATTAAAATATTTTTAAAATTTTTAAGCAAACTACTTAAAAGGCCATTTTAAAATGGATTTTCTACATGGTTTCCAAACTCGTTAAAAGCGCGTTAAATCATTAGTTAGATTTTGCAGTTATCAAAAGCGGGTACTAAGCAAATTTCGAATGAATATTGGAATTACCTTCATTTAAAAAATGTACGTGTCACTCTTGGTAAAGCGTTCCTAGAAATAATAAAAAGAAAACGTCACAAATAGCGGTACATGCTCTTTTGTGCATTTTTAAAAGGGAAGTTAAAATTATTAATATTGCTCTTATCATGCTATGAAAAAGATTTTTTCACTTGGATACTATTTATATTACCATTTTAATATAAAATATATTAGCATTTATTCAAATATGTGATCTCACCTTTTGGTACAATGGTGCGACACTGTCGTTAAAAATGTTTACAAGCATATTATTACTATTTGTAACATATTTTTATGTTATTAATTTTTATTTTGTTAGAAAATATTTGTTAAAATTAACAGCAGTGTGAGAGCACCATAAAGCTAAAGATTTATCCAAATTAGAAATATGTAATGACAAAATCCGCCATGAGTGGGACTCGAACCCACGTTACGTAGTCACGTTAACGCTGTGAGCATGTTTTATGTTTTAAAAAAAAAAGTATACACATTTTTCATGGGATATTATTAATTGCACATCTAATAAATAATCACCCATCAATTGGGTAGTATTTAAACGCAAATCAAAATTACTGATTGCACAGCAAAATACTCAACTGAAAATATTACTAAACAAACTGCAATTTATATTTGTGGCGCAGTAAAATGGATAGAACTTTCCTAGCACTCGCCGGCCGCTGCCGCGGCACGCTCGCTTCGCTCGCTCGGCTCGTGCGTATGTTGGTCGCAGTTCTAACATAACCTAACCTATAGGTTTGCCCTAACCTAATAAATTTGATGTGCAGTCAGTATTTATTTGCTGTGCAATCAGTACTTATGATAAGATTGTTGATTTATTTGATGTAAAAAAGTATATAAATGATGAGATTAAATTGATGGGTGATTATTTATTAGATGTGCAATTAATAATATCCCCCATCAATTTAATCTCATCATTTATATACTTTTTTACATCAAATAAATCAACAATCTTATCATAAGTACTGATTGCACAGCAAATAAATACTGACTGCACATCAAATTTATTAGGATAGGGCAAACCTATAGGTTAGGTTATGTTAGAACTGCGACCAACACACGCACGAGCCGAGCGAGCGAAGCGAGCGTGCCGCGGCAGCGGCCGGCGAGTGCTAGGAAAGTTCTATCCATTTTACTGCGCCACAAATATAAATTGCAGTTTGTTTAGTAATATTTTCAGTTGAGTATTTTGCTGTGCAATCAGTAATTTTGATTTGCGTTTAAATACTACCCATTTTTCATTTCTGCTGAGGGCTGCGTTAATTACGAGTATTTTATTCTTAATCATTTTCAATACTGGACCGTTATTTAAAAGAAATAAGAGATGGAAATTTACAGCTGTGCGCCAAATGAGCAATGTTCAAATGGTTCGCAAAGTGGTAGGGACGAGGGTCCCGCTAGACATATTTACATATCTACATCCTATGAAGTAACAGATTTTTAACAGTCAAATAGATACGAGTGGGTCAAAATCAATAACTTTAATGCATCACTCTTATTTAATTTTGCTAGAATATAAAAAGTCTATTAAGCGTTAAAAATCTTTCGCAGTATTATAAAATTTTAAAGTTAATTGCTTACCTTTCAAACATCGATTTCATTAAACTTAAGCGTCGCATAGTCGGTTCTCTGCTGACTATGGCCGCCTTTCCTTTGACTATTTGATACATTACTCTTACTGCTACTGTTAGTTTCTTTGTTAGTACTATCATTACCTATAGTGTACGTATCATACAAATGTCTGTTAGAATTGACTGTATTCTTAAATTTCAAATTATGATTCCCTAAAGCTAAATCTGCATACACTAGTTTCTTTTTTGGTTTTTCATCTTTTGCACCAAGCGTATTGAAATTTGTATTAGCATGCTCGGGGCCTAGGTTTTTTGTAGAGTTTGATATGTAATTGCCTTTTAGTAAATGCAAATACGATCTTCTTTCTGAATCATTGTATTCTGGTTCTGGATAATCTGGTTTCTCATAATTATCGTATACTCCAACACATGATAATTTTTCTCTTAAACTTTCAGACTTTTTCAAACGATTTAATTTTTGACTGTTTTTTTCTCGTGTTCTGTTCAGAGTTTTTGTGTAATACTGTGGCTCTCCTGGTTGGTATATTAATGGTCCTATTGTATTATTATATGCCCTCTCTTGATCTACTGGTATTCTTTTATCTACTCTTATAGGTTGGAAGTAACAAAAACTATGATGCTTCTGTAGTGGTATTTGGAAGTTTTTCTTGTTCTTCCCTTTGGAGCTTAGGTTAGTAAAATGATTGCGCTTTTGCATGTATTGTTGCTGTAGTATGTTAGTATTCTGTAAATGGAAACATTAATGTTAGTAAGCACATTAAACATGAAGATGAGATGAAAGGAGATAAAAAAAAATAAACATAAAAAGCATTATACCTGACCGTTTTCTGTTTCGGCCGTCAAGGTACTCTGTACTGAATTACTACGTCTAACTATGCACTTCTTTGGTATAGGTTTTTCGGCCAGCTTTGGTATTTGTAATGTCTTATTTGGAGTTATCACTTGTTTCACAGGCAGCCCAACTTTGTTGATGCCAGCTTGATCGTTCAGTTGATTTACAACTGATTTGACTAAAGAACTTGAGGGTAATATCATTGAGAGATTCCTTTTAGGAGTAGTACCAATTATATTTGGTTTCTTAAAATCTAATTCCTCATTATTCTTATTATCTTCTTCATTTTCATTAACTTCGTCAACTAATCCAGTTTTGGTCGTCCTTTTTTGTATATTAACCTTATCACCAATTTTCATTGCTTTTGACACATCTTCTGCAGACTTTGTTGGTCTTATGGGAGCATCAATAGTATCAAAAGATCTTGTTATCTTTGTGTGTATCATTGGCATCGACAAATTCATATACACATGATCAGATTTTGAAGGTGATGCCATAGGTGTTATTTTCTTTCTTGGAGCAGGTACAGGTCTGTTCAAAGACGTAGTAGATGCATTAATATGATCAAGACTTTCTTCACATACTTGTATAGAGTCAGTCAAATTCTCAAATTGTTCTACACCACTTATATTTGATTTAACTTTTAATAGTAAAGGATAGTTAGCATAAACCGTTCCTTCATCAAGAGCTCCATCTTTATCGCTATCTGAACCTTGGCTTCCTTTACCGTTGTTATTAATTTCATTGAAATTCTCTCCATATTCTGTGTTAGGATAGAATCTTTCTATATTTCTCTTTCTTACAACTCTCATAGATTGAAATTGCGGTAGTTTCTTTATATTTCTAGTGTTTAAAGATGAGAACTTTCTTGTCTCTTCTGGAACTTCTTCGTCGATTGTTGGAAATTGTTTTAGGAAAGATGATTGCATCGTCGGTAAATATGGATTTAATAAGACAGTTTGGTGTAACGGATACATCTGTTGTATTGGAGATAAAACTGGAATTCCATATGAATATTGAGACGTCGATGGTGTCATAGGATAAGTTATAGCATCAACAAAAGGTGGGCAAACCACTCTTGGTGTAAACGAGGGATTAGTTGTTAACTGTTTTTGTAATTGTTGAATTCCTTTGACTGTCTTTTGATTGGTTTCGACCACTCTAGGCTGAATAGCCTGCACGGGCTTCGCAAATAAAATGAAAAGATAAAAAAAATATTAGACATGCACACACAAACAAAAATTAATAAAAATAACAAACAAATAAAAAAGAAAATGAATGAAATTTTTTGGAAACATGCTGAGAGAAACTTGATGAGTTTTTTGCAAAGTCTATCCTTAACATTGTAAATTTGTTTGTTGGTTGCTGATCATATTTAAAAAATAAATGTGAATAAGTCTTTTGTAACTACTTGAAAAAATATTACAATGCTAAGAATTTAATGATTGACTCAACTGATTTAATGGTATTTTTTTTTGTTTAATATTTCACTTTGTCACTGCTGAGCAAAGTTCCTATTATATAATATATATATATATTTTTTTGTAGAAATCAGTTGAATATTCAAGGCAAGCTGCACGGTGGTGAAACAGCCAAGTCTTGCAGCAATTTATGATTTACCTTATTAGGTGGTTGTTGTAGCCCATGGAACGGCAGGTTCTCATATAAACCTGGGTTGTCCGCTCCAAGGTTGCCGTTTGCTGGATTATCTACGCCATTCGTAGGTGGGCCTGGAAAATGAAACATACCTATAAATATAAATGTTCATAAATAATTGTAATATTAATTTTATGTGCACTGGATAATAAGTTAAAGATTATATTCCTATTTTCAAATTAAAAGAAAATATCACAGAATTACCAACCAATACTATTTCTGATAAATCCTTATTATTTTTAATTTTTAATGAAAGTACATAACATACATAACTTTAAAATTTAACGTTTCTTATAACATATTAGAAATTTAATTTAGAAAATATTAAGAAAAAAAAAATAAATATAAAGATATTCATTGCGAAAGGAACATTAAAGCGTAAAGTAGGTCTTTACTTACGAGTTACAATGCAAGCGTAAAAAAATGACATGCAACTTACTATCACCTGGTTTCTTCCGTTTCCTTGCTGTCTTTGCTGGCGTTGCATCATTAAAAGGCTTAACAGTAGCGCTGGTTGCAATTCTATCAGGTCTTTTGAATGATACCACTAAAAACATGCGTATGTTAAACAAAATACCAAAAAACGTGCAGAAGCAAAGGAAATAACAAGCAAAACTATGAAAGGAAGCAAAGTTGTGACGTTTTATGTGTGAGATATTATTAACTTCAAATGTTTGTAAGAAAAATATTATTTGTTTCTCATTTAAAATTATCAGTGACTTTGTGTCAGTAACAAAAACGAAAAATAAAAGGATATTAAATCCAAACAATATTTTTAATACAGTGGACATAGGTATACATAAAAGGGTAATTCGACATATTTTTCCTATTCTGTCAATGTAAAAAAAAATCTACAAGACTAAAGGCATACAATTAAATTGAAGCAATGGATGACTTGTATGGTCTAATTTAAACAAAACATCAACCACACAAATTATTATTTCTTCAATTAAATTGTGTGCAACAAGAAACTATTACTTTGAAAATAGGCCTTTATGCTATCGAATAATCCGTACAAATTGTCCAGTGGGCTAAAAAATTTTTATATGAGAATGTAGAAAAAATTTCGAGTGCCCAGTATTAATTGAATTGAAAAATTATTCGTGTCGAGGGGCCGAGTCAAACATTGAAGTATATGTCGATTGTACATGAAACTAGTTTAAGTAGTTTTTTAATGGAAATTATATCTCACACATAATCCAAGTGTCATGAAAGGTGAGTGTATGTTAAAACAATATTCTACCTCCTTCAGTGACAATAACATTCGGTGTTTCGCTTTGAAAAAACGACCTAAGTCTATTTTTAGGTAGACTATAACCTGACTTATTCAAATTGATCAACGACACAGCCCTTTTATTAGTTTTATTTATTTTCTTGTATTTTCCACTGTCATCATCAGAGTCATTGTCACTTTTCTTTCTGAACCCTTTAAGGATTCCCGTTACAACATTTTGCGTATGTCTCCGTGGCTTACCATTCTTTTTGGAATACTCAGTTTTCGGAGGGGATATTTCTTCTTCAGGCTTTTTGTTTCTTTCTAGCAAACCAAGATTAGCATCTTCTGTCTCTTGTGGTTTGGGCGCAGCATTCTGAAGTCTGGCTTGGTTTTTTGGACTTAATGTATGATTAGAATTAACGTGTACTAATACTCCAGGTTTCAACGGCCATTTGCTTGGCGTTGTTACAGTTTGGCCCTTACTACTTTCAGATTTAGGTTCAGTTTTCGGCGTTTGAATTTCAGGTTCCTTTTTAGGCGTTTGATTTATCGTTGCTTCTATTTGCGATAGGTTTGCTTGTAAGCTTGATGAATTTTCTCTAAATTTGTTCATTTCTAGCTGCGTATAGCTTTGCGAGTCTACTAAACGAGTCCTGTCTGATGTTTTTGGGCTAAAAGACAGGTTCAAACGAGGCGATAAAGCAGGCAAAGCTTGAGATATTATTGATTGAGCTATGGACACTTCATTTAGACAGCTACCGTCGGGGCTAAATGAAATGAAAAGAAACAAAAATGATGTTAAATTCATGCAATGGACAAAATGCGAATGTTAAACATATATCAATACGTTAATAATTCGGATGTTATACAAAATATTTAAAAAGAAAACCTAACAAGAAATAACTGTTGTAATCGCGCAAACCCTGCTATGATTTTAATATAAATAATAGTAATATATATTATAATACAAATACAATTGACTATGTTTGTACATGTATATGTTATATGTATAATGATAACAATATAATATACGAAGAGCAGTACCGAAATCCAAAACATACTTATATAGCTTTAAATATACATAAAAACCATTATAACTAGAAGAATGCTTTCCAAAATACTCCACCATGCACAAATTAGTAAAAATTTTGAAAAAATCACTACTCAATGAAGCTACAGAAAATCACACTTCAAAATTTCAAAGTACCAAGTCCAAAATTAGCCAAAATATAGCGTGAAAAAATATGAAAGCATTCTCCATCTATGAAGAAAGTATAGAAATCGATGTTAGTTATATACCTGAACTATTAATTGTTGTCAGTCTTAAAACATCTGGGGTTAGTGCCGTTAGGAACCTACAAAAAATATCATATAATTATATATTTTATTTATAACCTGATAACCTTGAAAACCGTGTTAGAATGTTAGGGAGAACTATTGATGACGCATGCCTCTAGAATACTAAGAATTCTAGTCTCATTTAGTAAATGTTCTAAAATGCAGCCGTTGGTCCAAGCATTCAGCAGTTTTACAGGCGAAAACTCAAACTTCACAACTTTGACCTTTCAAGAAATTGACCTTGAGATTGGGACTATTACTGGTGACCTTGAAGGTGGCATTGACAATGTGTGCCATGAGTCTGCCCGGACCAAAGGCGTTGCTGAAAAGTTTAATTGGCATTCTATACTTCATTCCTTATTAATAATTATTGTTACTGAAATTTTAATATCCCTACACCACTACTTATATAACTATAAAAATAAAATTGATATATAAATATTAAAATAATTATGTAAAATAATAAACAAAAATAAATAATTATGACTAATTTAGAATTTTTATTATAATAATTAGAAGTTATATCTTTAAAAATAATAATCGTTCAACTATATACCACAAGAATAAGCCATAATTTTTATTATTAACGAGATACTGATTTAATTCTACAATCAATAAAATTAGAAAATCAAAAATAATAAAAAAGAAACATATCGGATTGTAAATTATAATAATTTCAAAAATATATTTGAATTTATGAAATATCTAAAATATAATCTAAATTATTTCTTCACGACTAATCATCTCACTAAGTACCTAGAAATTACCGACTAAAAATTATTAAATATTAAAAAAACTTACTTCTCTCTTTCCTCTAGTTCCACTGGATTATTGTCTAAAATATTTGTGTTAGTCGTGTATAGTGTTAAGTCCGCAGCATCCGGAAAAAAATCGTGAAAAATGCAAATTAGTAAATAAGATAAAAATAATATTAGGTTGAATTAATTCTCACACATTTTCTATTCATTTAACTTTGAATTGACGATTATTTTCAATATTAAATTCAAGCAATATTAATGTGTTAAAATTAATATTAAGTAATTAAAAGTCAACGCTTAAATATTAATAAAAAAAATATGATGTGAAAATAAAAAAGAAATTAATCATTCAAAATTTCATAGTCATAAAATAAAATGTATTTCAAATATTGTATGTTGTAAGTAAATATATCGTTTAACAAAAATAAAGTTGTAACAAGTTTGTGAAATACCTACGATTTTAAATGAAATTAGCAAAGTGTTAAATAAAGAGCAAAATTAGAATTTTGTAACAATTAAAAATAAGACAATATCAATCAACACACATGCAACATTAAACAAATATCAAACACAAGAATATAGGAACAGATTTGACATTTAGTTCTTTAATTTATTACTTCAAAAATGGCTCGGAGAACTGCGAGGCAGTGTTTCAGCCAAGTTTATACTTTATTATGTTACCTATTCAATTTTATTGTTATAATTTAGAGTATTTTTTTAGTATTGCTGTCGTATTATCAAACTCGGACTATCATTAGTACTAGGTCATTACTTGTCACAATAGGTTGACTTTAACCGAAAACTTGATAACTATATTGGTAGATATTACAATACAATACCCTTTATTGCACAAAAGAAAAATAGAGGACATGATTATCTTAAAAACTAGGAAATGCACAAAAGGCGGGCTTATCGCTAAGCAATTTCTTACAATTCGCTTTAATGGAAAAAGTGATGGGAAATTAGATATATATTAACTTGTTTCAAGTGGATAATGGTCTAAACAAAGTGCAATCGTCAGTCCATGTATTGTTACAAAACAGTTAAAGCTTTGTTCTATTATATTATAATTAAGATCTTTCTGACTATGGGAAGAAAATATTCGTTATCACATTTTATAATAAGGGTCTAACCGCATATTACTTACAGCAATGGCGGGAGGATGCCAAATGTGACAGGACATGTTAAAGGGATCGAAAAAAAGCGTGACAAAGGGACTCTTAAATTCAAAATTTTGCGTCACGTAATACGTAGATGACCCCTAGGATGAATATCGTCAAAAGTGTTCCTATATATAAATTTAGAAATAACTGTTCAAGCAATTAATATATTTTTAAGGAACTTACATTTGGATTTCGCCCGCATTCGTCTGCAGACGCAAATTATGATGATGCACAATATAACGGTGATGACCAAGATGGCCAGAGCTATGCCACCGATTAGGATCAGCTTCTGTTGGTCTCTCCACCACGGGACTCGACCTGTAGATTTTTGATTTGCAAACTCAAATTAAAGTTGACAAAGTAATGAACAATCTTCATTGATATAAAATTATATTGTATACTTTACGAACTTCAGATACATTGTTTGAAATGTACCTATACATATTTAATTATAGTGAAAATCACGATAAATTAATAATATAAATAAACATATATAGGGGCAAATATATAAATATAAATATTTCTAAACATATCACGTAATGTTATCAAACTTATTGACGTGTAAAAGTGCATGTAAAGGCCTTTTCATTACTAAATAAACATTTGATTCTTTAACTCTTTTGATTGAATTTTTTAATAAAAATCTAATTAAAATTAAAAATTTAAACACATTATTTTAAAGTGCTCGTAGTATATTTCTAACGTGACAATTTTTTTACATTACTCCATACTTACTGTAACTTTCCAAGTTAGCTACAAACAAACAAAGAAACATTCAGAGTATTTTCAAGAGCAAAAGTGAGCGATCTTATAAACAAATAATTTGTCTTCAATTTCCTACAGATCTTTCAAGTCTATTTCGATACATGTTCTATATACCCATCTATATACCAATAAAATAGTTTCAGTATATTTTGTTACACGTTATATTAAAATGTGTGCACCTAGACAGTAAGACCTCTGGGTTGATCACTGTGCGAGCTAAAGAGTTAGTTTAAGCTGTGATGTGGTTTCACAAGGTAGTTTCTCATAGGTAAGCGCGAGGAGGGGCGCTGACCTTACCTCTCATTTTTAATTATTGGTCATCCATCCTTTTTGCGAAATGTGCAATCATCATCACCAGGTCTTTTTTAGTCTCCACTGCATGACCCTTTCTGTACTACCAGAGCCAATTATTAGCCAGAGCAGGATTTGGCCTACACTCTCCACGCTGGCCAAAAAAGTTGGAGAGGTTTCATTGATGTTTATAAGCTTTGTTTAGCTTGTGTTTCCTAAGTCGCCTTCTACGACATCCACGGGAAGACTTGAAGTGGTCCTGTTCTACTCTGCCGGGAACCACACGGAAATAAAGAGCAATAAAGAGTTAAATCAAACAAATGCTGGAGAGACGAAACAGTTGTATTTAGATACTCACCCATAACATCTCGCTCGCACTGTCTCGACGTGCCTACTGAGTTGTTAGCGAAGCAAAGGTACGTCCGATAGACGTCGACGCTGGAGCTGAGTCGGAGGTAGCTCTGCACGCCCACCTGCCAGATCTTCTCATCTGTCAGACTGTCGTTGTCGTTCTTTAGCTTCCATGAGAACGATACCTGGATTTGTATACAAATAAAATATGAGACAAATAAACTAGTGAGCTGTAAACGCGCGAATATCTATCTATATTTAAGAGCTTTACTCTTGTTGGTGGAGTCTGAATGCTCTTCCATTTGTCTCTCATCTGCCAGCTGTTTTACTTCGTTGTACGACATGACGTTCACCTTCTCCTTTATCTGTTTCATGTAGCTATGCCTCGGTCTTCCTGATCCTCTGTTCCCTTCTATCTTTCCTTCGTAGTATCGTAGCAAGTGACCTTTGATATTAGATTAAAAAGATAGCGCGAGAAGAAATATGATTTTTGAAATGTTTTATTCCTCCATATTCCGCCATTTTGAAAAATTTATAAACGTGTTCACAAAATTTCACGAGAATCGGTTGAAAAATACGATCCGTAGGTTTGTCTGTCTGTCTGTTCTCACAGACGGACAAAAGCATTTTTGTCCAATCTCGAAACTGGGACGCTTCATTCGCTCACTCAATTAAATATTTATTGAACACGACGAATTATTTATTGAATCTTTATTGAATCTTTATTGAATCGTTATTGAATCTTTATTGAATCTTTATTGAATCTTTATTGAATCTTTATTGAATCTTTATTTAATCTTTATTGAATCTTTATTGAATCTTTATTGAATCTTTATTGATTTTTTATTGAATCTTCATTGAATCTTTATTCTCAGCTACGACTTACCTGACTTGCATACCATCTACAACATGAGAAGGCACAAAGCCATCACGAAAACACTGCTACCAGTTAATTCGTACAACGACTAAAACCAAAACTGCACATTTCCACTTTCTTAGTAACAAAGAGGTCAATAATTGGAATAGACTACCAGAAGAAGTGGTCACTGCGCCTTCCATAAATGCATTTAAAAATAGACTCGACAAGTGGTTAAGGACAAATAAAGTGTCGTTAATAAATATATGAACTGTGAAAATACTTTATGGACTCTCAGCACTGTGTGAAATAGACATATCAACTCTTAGCTGCTCGTCTATAATAAATAAAATAAAATAAACACAATGGTACAAAAGATGGACTTAACGGTCTGATAAGACGGTCTTAGCATTCTCTCCCAGTCGACATTTAGAAAAAAAATACAACCTTTGTATACTTACATCTTCCGGGTTTGCATGCGCCGTACATACTAAAACTTGATCGCCGTCCATTTCCATTTGTTTAATTCCACATTCGGGTACAACTGCAAAAAATAAAAAAATATTTTAAAAAACAAGCTTTTATATGAAACAATGAACTAAAAAGTTTAAAGTTTCCTTAGCTACATTTTTTGAGTTTTTTCATGTGTTTTAAGGGTTAATTTTTTCTTTTTTAATTTTATTTGGTATTTTTTTAAAAGCTTTGTACTTTTTATATGCAAATAAAGATTCGAAATCAGAAAATTTAAGATTACTTACACAGTACATCTAAGAATACAGTCGTGTTGACTGATCCGTGTCTATTGTAGGCTTCGCACAGGTAGTTCCCCCCGTCCTTCCTCTGTACCGGCCCCAGTAGGAGCGTGTTAGATGAGGACAGCACTAGCGAGTTATTGCTGTGCTCTTTGCCAGAAGCCTTGCTGGTGTGTTCCCGTCGCCAGGAGTAACTTGGCATGGGGAAGCCTCTGTAGGAAGGATTTTTTTTTATTTGACAAATTTGACAAAAATTTTCTACGCAATATTCCTTAACACTAAACGTAATTTTAAGAGTCCCTAGACTTTCCATACAAACGTAGTCTAGGTTTTATTTTAATAAAAATAGTAATAACAGCTATGGAGGACTGCCTGTTAGTGCATCTCAATTGGTACATTAAGGGATAGACCTCCATAGATGCAGCCATCTCACTTTTTAGATAAAAAGAAGGTCCGTTCATGTTGGCTATGGCCCCATGAACGCCTCAAAGGACCGGGTCCTGGACCCGTGGCTGAAAAGCGTACCGACAAGTAATAACAGTTTTGGCGGGAGCGCCACAACATCAACTGCCCCCTCTGGGGAGGGCCCTGAAAGGCCGGTATCGCTCTTGTTAAATCCTGGTGTTGCAATTGTCCATGGGCAGCGGTGATCACTTACCATCAGGTGACCCGCTTGCTCGTTTGCCGTACTATAAAAAAAAACTTCTCCAAAGAGCCTCTAATTGTTCCTGTATCCCCACGCAAGCCTTCCAAAGAACCCGGGTGAAAAGATCCGAGAATGCAAAGGAGAAAACGCATAGTAATAATGGAAATATAAATAAATATTCCACGTAATGCACACTTAAATTATTGACGAATAAAAGTGCTTGCGAAGGCCTAATTACTGAATAAATATTTGATTCTTAATTCTTGATTGGTCTGGAAGCAACGAAGGAAGTACTTAACTCTACACTTTATCAAGAAAATGGCGATTTATATGAGTAGTGTGGAAGGAGAAGCAGTTAGTTTCTTCTCCCTTTTTTACCAGACCAGCATAAAAACAAAAAAAATCATTTAAAATTTATTTAAATTAAATTTATTTAGAAGTAGAGAGAAATATGGTTATACCTTGCCGAGCAAACAACTTTGGCTGGAATTTCATTTTCATTAACTTTTACCACTTTTGGCGAGACCGTGATGTTTTCTGGTTCATCTGAAATAATATAAAGTATTTAAATCAATTAATGAATTCTTCTAAGTACATTTAAGAGCCGTGCTCTTGACGGTGTCATTATATAGAAAGAAATGTATACAATGATGATTTTTGGCAGATATATTGGAGTATGCCAGACAGAAAATTCAAAGCTTATGTAAAGAAAGCACTTTGTGAGAAGGCTTATTTTAGGACCGATGACTATCTTAAAGACAAAAAGGTCTGGCTTGAGCTTGGCGCGGGTCCCTCTTAAAGGTTTGTATACTTAGACATGTCATAATTTAGGTACAATGGTACATACTAATTCTTCTTATAATTCAATTTAATTATGACATAATAAACAATGTAATCTTTGTCCATCTATATAACTAATTTTAAGTTTTTAGTTTGTTAGTTGACGTCGTTGGAGAAAACGTGCAGTGCAGTTTGTTGCCGCTTCTTCTGCACTTGCGCCTAGGAAGCGGCGTAAACTTAGCTTTAAGTAACGATTTGACGTCAACATTTGTGCAAAACAAAACAAAGTGACTATTATTAAGAGATATTATAAATATCCTATGATAATAAAGATATTTTGAATTGAATTGAAGTAGTTTGCCATTGCTTTTTACAAAAATTAATGAATTAAGCGTTATACTATTAGCCGTGTGGTTTGCGGAAGATTAGAATAAAACCACTACTAGTCTTCCTGTGGAGTTGTTAAAGGCGACTTAGGAAACACAAGCTAAACAAAGCTTATAAACATCAATGTGACCTCTCCCACTCGTCTGGCCAGCGTGGAGAGTGTAGGCCAAATTCTCTGGTAGTATTCATGCATGGCATGAGGGGCATGAGGGTCATGCTCCTGCAGTGGAGACTAAAAAAGATCTGATAATGAAGCGATATATTAAAAAAAATTACAAACTATCACATGTGTTATCTAAAATATTTTCCTATACTAATAAAATACACACGGCAGTGTGACGTTAAAGTTTCGAATCAAATTAACAAGCACTTGTTATATACATATATATTTATTTATTTCGTCACTTACATTCAACAGCAAACTGCGTGGTGCTGTTCACCGAGGGTCCAGCGTCGTTCCTCGAGGAGCGGCACGTGTACGATGCTGTGTCCGCTGTTCGATCCAGCACTCGGTTTGGCCAGGCTTCCATATTCCAGTGCTGCATAAAAAAAGTTTAAATATGAATACAAATAAAAAAATTGCGTAAAATAATTTGAATTTTACATATCTCATTAAGTAAAATTCCAATTATAAACTTTAGAACGATTTTATATTTACGTACTTAATGAACACATTACCAAATTTCTAAATAGAATCACTATTATAACACTTCTTCCCGAACAAAACATACGTTATACGGATTTTTTAAACCTTTACGATACAGGTAAATTTTTGTTACGGCTCTGTATACACATAATTTTGCCTCATAAATATGGTGACACCGTACCGGGGATTAATTTATTTTATTAATGGAACGCTATAGACGCTGCTCACCATTTTTATAACGTTACAAACAAGTTTTGATTGCTATTATGATGGCTCAAAAGTATTAGTATCTGAATACAAAGTTTTTTTTACGGCCCTGAGGCCGACACTCGTGTGTAATACCCCTCATTATGTGACAGGGGCATAAACTACTATTATACTTTAGTACACTCCTATGGAGGTTTGACGTCAGGCTGCCAGTTGTAAAATAAGAATCACACACGAAACACATATTTTCACCGTACTTGGGTAAAAAGAGAAATGTAAGTATGTTCTTCTAACCAGAATAGACTCTGTGGCCTCGAAGTCGTTCCTGTTTACTTGCTGCTGTATGGTGTTCGTCTCCACTCTGTACCGGGAATCGTCGCTGGCGATGAGTTGGCCGTCCTTCAGCCACTCGACCGTGCACAGTGGTGCGCACTCTACCGTGCACGATAGGGAGATTTTCTAAATAAAAAAAAATATATATTGTTTTAGCTATTTAAAAGTGTTTATCCTAGATTTTTCCGTACAAAAGTAGTCTAACTTTTATTTTTGAATGACATGGCAGATTTAGGCAGTTGTTTGTTTGTAAAAACTTTATTGTACTTTGAAAACACATTAAAGACAAAAATAACATGTAGACAACGACGGACTTATCCTATTAATGGAATCTCTTCCAGTCAACCAGCGAATAAGTAGATAGGACAATTACTCACAATTAAATTTTATTAATTTGTAATTTTACGGAAAATGTTTATAGTTTTCGACGGTTAAAATATGACCTTGAAAGAATATACCTCTAAGGGTATTACATACAAGTTTTCCATACTGATGGTCAAATACTCGTATGATGTGTTGTCTTTAAAGTTCATAGTTTGACTGTGAAAACCAGTTATAGGTATGCCAAGATATATGCAATTTCTTTTAAATTTTTTTTTGTTTATGCCGAAATCTGACATGTCATTTCAAAATAAAAGCTGTCTACCGTATGCCTCTTAAGATCTGACAAAATGTGTTTAAACTATTTTAAATGCAGATTCAATATGTTCCTTAAGTAAAGTTGTTAATATATATTACTTAAGGCCGTACCTGAATTTTCCGGGGTCCAGTGCTGCCCCCATTTAAAATAAATCATTTCAAAGAAAACGGAGACATTATTTAAAATATTGCTACTATCAAATCTTAGATAACCTTTCAATGTATTTTATCAACTACTGTATACAGTTTATAATGAGAACGTTAAGCTTTACTACGCACATTTACCAAAAGTGGCCGTTTTTTGCAAATGTGCGTAGTAAAGCTTAACGTTCTCACTTTAAACTGTAAAAAGTAGTTCATAAAATACTTTGAAGGGTTATCTAGGATTTGATAGTAGCAAAATTTTAAATAATGTCTCCGTTTTCTTTGAAATGATTTATTTTAAATGGGGGGCAGCACTGGACCTTGGAAAATTCAGGTACGGTCTTAAGTATCGAGACACGACTTTTTTTATAGTAGAAACTGTCAGTAATCATACAGAAGAAAATCAAACAGAAAAAGTCTAAATGACTATACAAAATTGTTAAAAAAAATTTACCTGTGACTTGTACAAAGCCCCGCTGTAATGGTTCATGGCGTATTTGAAACTTGGAGGTGCTGCAAATAAATAAGTTCGTTATAACCTTATTAAATTTCATTGGTAGAGTTCCCACATTAATTTGAACCATGTGCCTTTCGCAACAATAAGGTGCAAAGTCAAGTGGCGCTTGGCGGCTGAGAGGTTATGGGTCTAAAGTACCTAAGGAATCGAGCTAAGCTCGATGAAAACACTAAAAAAGGGGTTCTTTATAAAGTAAACCTAATTTACGTGACCTATAAAAGTATATTTTAATTATGTGCAAATAATTTTGTGAAAAACTGGCTTACTACCGCTACTGTTAAGAACTCGAGAAAGTCTAGAAGGCAGGCCTTTGCCCAAAAAATTGAAACACCATGTTAAAAATCTTTCTAAAAAGTTTAAACATAAGCCAAATCGGTCAAAAAACCGAAAGGGGTCGCAAGCTTACAGCTCGGGGAAACTACAAAGTAGTTACTTTGATAGGAAACTAACCTAGTACATCGATGTTAACAAACGCTGGTTCTCCGGTGCCTCCTGCACTGGTCCCTCTGCAGGAGAAGTTGGTTCTATGGTCCAGGGTGACCGGGTCAATGGTCCAGTTCTGTGAGACAATGTCACTCACAACGCGCCCTCCCCTTTGCCAACGGAATCTAAAAAAGGCAAGACAAAAATAATTTAAAAAAATAGTGTTTTACCCTGTATTTCACCCCTATCTTCATCACCAGCCATCTTAGAACCGATTTCGATCAAACTTGAGCTAGGAACACGCGTGAACTTGAGAACCTTAAATAAGACCCAAAAGCTTACCTATGAGCTTCTGGACGCCCTTTTTCTTTGATGCTGCAGCTCAGCACCAAACTCTTGCCTTTGACCACGCGCCATGGGGAATATGTCAGCTTGGCTGGACCGGGAGGATCTGTAATTACACCAAAAAATTTCAGATGCAATATTTATTCATATATGTACAAAAAATACTAATTAATTCAATTGTAGGGCCATGCTACGGGGACTGGAAAGCCAAGGGGGCTTTCCAGTAAGCCCCCCGGTTAATAAAATAACTGGCTAAGTGCGTGTTGGGCCAAGCGCAGGGTTCTGTAGCTGCACTTGCCGAGTTTGAGTTCACCCACGGTTTAACGACTAAAACCGCGATTTTAAGAGTACATTTTGTAAGTTGGTCGTCTATAATTAAGGCTGGGCCTGATGTGAATAATCTAAGTTTTGCTCCCGCTTCCACGCACACAAATTTACTCTAGCCGAAGCGAGACAGCAAGACCATGCGGGGTGAAAAGATCATGGTAGGTCAATGAGGCTGGTTTTGGTTTTTAGGTTTTTTTCGTTTTATAAAGAATATACAAGAGTTATTTCAAAAGTAAGACATATTATGGCTGCCTTATGTTTAATACAATTATAATCTAAAGTAACAAGGGCTAATCCATTGTATTTCTTAAATACTTTCCGTTTTAGTATGATTTGGCAACTCCGTAATTTTTTTCTATCGAGAAAGTTTTAAGCAGCCGTGTTTGCGAAACATATTATGTATAGAGTTAGTCCTGAAGTTTGATGTGCTTTTATTTCAAAGTGAGTATTTCGTTAATATTGATAATATTTAAGATAGCTCTAAGAATTTTAGGGTAGTAGGTACGGGCTCTTGTTAGCTGTGATAGTTTTCTTTTTAAATTTGTTATCTTTTAAGTACTGCCGTAATTATTTTCACGTGTCCATATTATATCCGTTTAGCTGACAGAGATACTTGACTCTAACAAAAATTTAGAGTTTAAAACGAAATATTTCACAAACGAATCCTTAAATCGAAAAATGGTGTTCACAAACGCACAATATTTTTAAAAGACCTACAGACAGACCGACATGGCGAAACAATAAGGGTTCCTTGTTTACTAATGAACCCTAAAAAGGTAACTTACAATTAACAATGAGCTCGGTCTTGTTACTTTCGCCACCCCAGCCGGCTTCGTTCTTTCCTTTACACGAGTAGTTGCCGTGGAAGCTCTTAGTAGTGTCTTGGAGAAGAAGCATCGATGGGTCCACTTCGTTGCATAAGTTTTCTGGAAACAAAAAAAATTGGTTTATAGAAGCAGTAAAAAGAGTATTTTATTTTAAAAAAAAACTTATGCATATGTCTTGTTTATCTTGATGACTTCTTCTTTTACTCGACATCTTTGCTAGACATGTGTCGATCGCTTCATTAATTTGTTTAATTCTCAATTGAAAATATATCTTGTCGGTTACATCATCGGGGTCATTCCCATCACGAGTATCATTAGATTGCTCACTGGGAAGTCATGCATCATGTTGTAACCAAGATTATTGTAATAAATGAATATTTTTTTTATTTTATTGTCATCATCGTCACGTTCTTGCTCTGTTTTATTTTGAAACTCTTATGCCATAGCCGAGTATTTTTTAAAATACTATCATTTGACCTGGATTTTACATCCATATTTCGTAAAGGCAAACTCAAGAAACTCAATACCTTTGTAACCTTTTAGCGAAAAGCCTTGACTAAAGAATACTATACAAGAGAGCAACGTATGGCAAATACTCTTACCAACTCTTAAAGGTAATTGTAAGTTTTTTTTCAAATATAATTTAACACGATGGGCGTACCCCAAGGTTCAATTCTAGGACCGTTCCTTTTCTTAGTTTATGTCAATGACTTGCCTTACATGGTAGAGAAAGAGGCTGACATGGTGCTGTTTGCTGATGACACCTCGCTAATATTTAAAATAGATCGACATAACAGTGATGCTAGCGCGGTGAACAGCACCTTATCTTTAATTTCTGATTGGTTTTCGGCCAATAACCTCATGTTAAATGCGAACAAGACCCAATGCATTCGATTCTCTCTTCCTAATGTGAATCAAGCCTGTGTTGACATACTAATTAATGGTCAGAAACTCGATCTGGTTGAAAGTACTACCTTTTTAGGAATCACAATTGATTCGAAACTTCAATGGGGCGCTCATATAACTAAACTTTCTAATAGGCTTAGCTCTGCGGCTTACGCTGTTAGGAGAATAAGACAATTGACAGATGTAGCAACTGCTAGACAAGTGTACTTTAGTTACTTTCACAGTCTAATGTCTTACGGGATACTTCTATGGGGGAGTGCAGCGGACATTCAGACTATTTTTCTTTTACAAAAAAGAGCAATTCGTGCTATTTACGGTTTAGGATCGAGAGACTCACTGAGGGAATTATTCAAGGAAATAGGTATACTTACTTTTGCATCACAATTCATATTTGAAAATATAATGTATGTAAGGAAAAATATTTCCATGTTCAATAAAGTAAGTGATTTTACAGATAGAAATTTACGTAATAAGAATGACTTAGTTAGCCCGTATTACAGGCTGAATACAGTCAGTAAGTCTTTTATGGGGAAGTGTATACTTTTTTATAATAAATTGTCAGAATCGGTCCTTGATATGCCAGACAGAAAATTCAAAGCTTATGTAAAGAAAGTACTTTGTGAGAAGGCTTATTATAGGACCGATGACTATCTTAAAGACAAAAAGGTCTGGCTTGAGCTTGGCGCGGGTCCCTCTTAAAGGTTTGTATACTTAGACATGTCATAATTTAGGTACATTGGTACATACTAAATTTACAAATTGACATTATTTTAAATTTCGTAATACTTATAATTCAATTTAATTATGACATAATAAACAATGTAATCTCTGTCCATCTATATAACTAATTTTAAGTTTTTAGTTTGTTAGTTGACGTCTTTGGAGAAAACGTGCAGTGCAGTTTGTTGCCGCTTCTTCTGCACTTGCGCCTAGGAAGCGGCGTAAACTTAGCTTTAAGTAACGATTTGACGTCAACATTTGTGCAAAACAAAACAAAGTGACTATTATTAAGAGATATTATAAATATCCTATGATAATAAAGATATTTTGAATTTTGACAAGCTTTTACTGTGAGCCTTAAGTACTTATCAATATATGTGATAAGCCCGAACTCGATGGGGTTACGTCTATTAATTACAGAGTTCTTATAGCCATCTTTCGGCTCCATCATCAGATCAGCTTCTTGTGATAAAAATATTGCATTGTCATCTGATTTAAAACATTGCAAGATTTGTTTGACCCAGAAAACAAATAAACAGAAACAAACAGAGCAAGCCAAATAAAAGTTCGTATAAAAGAAAACAACACCAATAACGTCTCATGGTATGATCTTATTTAAAACACTTCGCACCTTCTCCATCCGTGCCGTTGCATTCGGGTAGATGCTTCAGTATCTCTCCATCGAGGTACCAGATCACCTCGTCCAAGAGTGGGGGGTTGCCAGTCACCACTTCGCAAGTGAGGGTCACATTCTGATGGTCTTGCTCCTTTACTGGACTTGGGGAGCTCATGGTTAAGCGGACTGTAGGTTTGTCTGGAAAATAAATTTTTCATTGAGTATCTTCCTTTTTTCATTGCCGGTGAAAAAAAAAAACTAGCTGCTTGTCTTCGTGCTTCTTTTCCCGTGGTAATTGTAGACGTCAATCTAGGTATGAGACGAAAATCTTAATTTCTTCTTTCTTGCTACCAACTTGTCATTACTTTGATTCACTTGTAAGTCTTAGGACCTTACTACAGACCTCATTTAGGTGACCTATGGGAGTCAACCATGAACCTTTCCTGCTTAAAAGTTTAGGATTGTAACTACGTCAAGCAGGTGACCGTCGCGGGAATCCGTGCGTGGTCTTGGCGAATACGCGACGGTCGCCGTCGTTTGTGGAGTCCAGATTACGGAGTGTAAGTGAGTTTAATTTTAACGGCAGTCAGTCGTCTGATTATATCTTGTCAGCTCTATGTCTATGCTGAACAAGCCCGAGCCGCTGGCGTACACCCATCGCGGGGAAGCGGGCTCTGCCACAAGCAAGCGGGGCCCGCCTCCCCGTGACTAATGCATGCGCGAGGCGCTTTTGTATGAAACCGCGCGAGCGTCCGCGTAAGAGTTAGAACATATCTGTCAGCACGCAACAGCACTTTCCTTGCTGTTATCCTTTTCTGTCGCTTAGAAAAGTCATTTGCTAGAGCAAGAGAGAGTGACCGAACGCTTCAGCATGGCTGGTACTGAAGCGTTCCGTCGCTCTCTCTAGCTCTAGTAAAAGGCACTTCTAAACGACAGACAAGGATAGCAGTATAGGAAAGTGCTGTTCCGTGCTGACAAATGTGTCCCAACCCTAATGCAGTTTCAAGCCTCAAAGTATCAGAAGCTGACCAAATCAACTTACAATGCACATTGACATCAGCACTCATCTCACTGGTGGTGTTGCCAACCCTGTTAGCCAACAAGCAGGTGTAGTTGCCCATATCTGCACCACTCAGGCTGTTGAAGATCAGGAAATGCATGTCAGTGGTGCCACCCTTGTAACGCGAGGTGTCGTTTACGTTGACGATTTCACCGTTGCGGTACCTGGAATATATAATTTATGAATAAATATTACTAAGTAGACGATAGCATTACGATCTTTAATTTAATACTGTTCAAATCAAGTTCTGTTCAAATGTAGTTTATAGTAGCTGAATCAATATGAAAAACTCTCTCTATAGGGCCAAGTTTAAAGCCACGAACAAAAATCTGCTGTTCCATGCATTTTGTCACAGTAGGTTCTTTGTGGGTGAAAAAGCTTATTTTTATTGATAATTTTAGAGTTAAGGCGAAGGTATAGGCAAATGGCCTTGAAGTGGCGCCCTCATTTGAAATAAATTGTTAACTCGTAAATACGGAGATAATTTTCATATTGCTCTTCTTCATGCACTAGATAGCCCTTTAAATTATTTTATGAACTGCCGTTGAAATTATTATTGGTGATCCGTTTAGCTTTAAAACTTGCCTCCGCCAAAAGTGACCACGGCAAGTTTTAAAGCTAAACGGATCACCAATAATAGTTTCAACGGCAGTTCATAAAATAATTTAAAGGGCTATCTAGTGCATGACGAAGAGCAATATGGAAATCATCACCATATTTACGAGTTAACAATTTATTTCACACTTCAAGGCCATTTGCCTATATCTTCACCTTAAATAGTAAGTTTCATATTGATAGACTTTACATACCTGTACAGTATACAACATAATAAAATTCTACTCTGTATTGTCATTATCATCATCATAATCCAGGTCTTTTTAGTCTCCACTGCAGGAGCACGACCCTCTCTGTACTATTGAGAAATATTTTGCTAGAGTACCTACCCAAAGGATTTGGCATACATTCTCCACGCTGGCCAGACGGGTTGGAGAGGTCTCATTGATGTTTAAAAGCTTTATTTAGCTTGTGTTTCCTAAGTCGCCTTCTACGACATCCACGGGATGACTTGGAGTGGTCCTATTCTACTCTGCCGGGAACCACACGGCACTGTGTATTGTGATTCAAGAAAATGCTGCAGTGCATTTTGTTGCTGCTTTTTCTACATTCGCTTTGAAAGCGGCACTAAACTTAGCTGTAAGTAATGATCTGACGTCAACAACTGATATAGAACATTGACAATTATTAAGTAATAAAAATATTCAAAGATAAATAAATGATTTTGACTTTGTAGTGTTAAAAAAAAGTTTGCAAATTTTTGAATACTTCAGAACTTACCAAATAACATTAGTGAGAGTTGAGGGATTGCTTTCATATTCACATTTCAGCAACAGGTTCTGGCCTTCCACCTTCGTTACTTTCAGTGGATCTATTTCGATGATGGGTGGATCTGGAAAAGATATGAAATCTACTTTCAGTTTATATAATAAAATACTTTATAGATATAATTATATGTGGTTTCTTCCTGAAATGAAGAGGCCCTAAGGTGGAAGGAAAGGTCATAAAACCACACAATAGGACAAAGGCAGGATTTTTCGCAAATTTTAATTTTAAATATAAGTATGGCTATAAGGTTGGCTTTTTCTTTACATAACTTTTCTTTAGAGAATTATAAATTCGATCGTGTTTCACATAATACACTTTTTGAGAACCAATTCCTTAGATTTCATAAAAGCTGCGTTGTTTAAAGTTCTTTTTATATGTGTATATTTTGCTGCTCATATGTTATTATTGTTATGTACTAATTTAATTTTTTTATTGCGCTTATCAGTCGCCCCTTGAGCAACGTTGTGCTGAGCTGTAGCGTATTTGTATTACTGTGGTTATTGGATATTAATTGTTATTATTTTTGTAATTTAAAATGTGTGTGATAGTTGTACAAAATAAATGTTCAATCCATTGATCTATCTTTGCCATAATCACTTGCTGTGCTGTACATCGGCACAGGTATGAAACTTAGACATGAGTAACTCCGGATTCGAATATTTAAATGAGCCAATTCATCATCAGGAGCCGATACCCGTACTGAATCCCGATAATCGTTATCCTCCCACGAGTTATTGAGTCCGCACCGATCTAGGTCCCGCCGGGAACCGGCGACGCCTGTCAGGTCGCGAGCCGCGAGCCGCGTTTCGGCTTCACCGCGTCTTGGGAGGAATCGGGAGTCGGGAGTCAATATTATTTGTATTGAAACCGGTACCAGATAGGATGTCTGTATTCTGTAGATTCAATAGCGAAACTTAGCGGACCTCGGAGCTGGAGCCGATAAGGGAGTAGGGATCATTAAGATGAGTCGGTACCGGATGCGGAGTAAGATTCAGTGAGCCGAAACACTCCTCGGAGTGGGTAATCTCTAATTACACATGTCTAATGGCACTTCATAGAAGCGGAGTATCATTTATGCCTACACTACTACAAATGAAACTATACATCCGTGCACACGTCAATGCGTGTGTGTTCGCCCGCTCTCGCCCCTCGACAAGGCGGGAACGGGGAACGTTGACGCATATTGCGCGGGACCTTAGGAGATTCTATTCTGTAGGTATGAAATTCTCTTATTAATTTCTGTGACAGTGGGTAAATGATCGCAGCAGTTGGTGGTGCGCAGAGGACGCTGCGGCAAATAATATATACACTACGCGAAAAGAAACGGCACTTAAGCATGTGTGCACGTAAAATCGCTTGCGGCTATGTGTGGGTGGCTGGATGTACGCGGGGGCCTTGAAAGGCGCGCGGGTCGTGAAACGAGCTATCGCTGACTGCTTTGGCCGAGGGCTGGTACCTAGTTCGCGTCTCTCTCACGCACCGCACGCTACTCCATTTCGGTTCAGTATCAACCCTAGCGTTACAAGCTCCGAGCTCAAGGTCACCGGCGGCGTTCGAACTCATACGTACAGGGAGTGTCGCCGCTGTGGCGGCGGACCATTTTTTGTTACTTATACTCTGGTGAGCGATGAGCCTATACAAAGTGGAAGGGACATACCCGTAATAAATCGAACCACGGGCTATACTAGATCATTATGGTATAATAAAATTAAATAAACAGCCAATTACAAAAAAATACAGGATTTCCATACAAAAGAGTGCAGCCGCCCGGGCAATTTGTATGGGAATGTCAAATTTGTTTTTGGTGTTTTGACTGTTATTTTAATTTCAATACGCTATTATGATCTAGTATAGCCCGTGGTTCGATTTACGAGTATTACGGGTATGTCCCTTTCACGTTGTATAATAATACTTACACCAGATGTCCAGATCCTTAGTGGCATGCATGGGGTGGTCGTTGGTATCAATGGTGACCTGGTTGGATGCTTCGCAGTGGAATTTCTTGCCGTCCTCGAATCTGGTGGCTGGGAACACGAGGCTCGAAACTGTCTCGAAGGTGGTGTCTTTCTGTAAAAGTCATATTTTAGATTGAGTATGAGACAGTTTAGTTTGTAGTGGCACAGAATAAATAATACTAACGTACAGAAGTCTCACTCAGCAAAGAAATTCAAAGAAATATCTACTCAATGTGGCTAGCGATATGGTTTAATTTAGCTCACGTCAGAATTTAGCACCGTTTCGCATAGATACCTAACCATCAATTGCAAGCCAATTTCATTCTTATTACTCTGGACAAACGATTCGTATAACTGAATTTACCACCCCGAGGGGCCGCCTGCGCGCATGGTTATAATGTAGGTAAATTTTCGATACCTAAACGGGGAGTGACACAGGCGTGGTAGTAGTAGTAACGGACAGAAGAACGGGATATAGGACAAACGGTTACCTATAAACCTTAAATAGGAGTCAATAGGTCACCTTGCTCACTAGAGTGACTGGTAAATACTCGTAGAGTAAAGCAAGGTCTAGAATAGGTAAAAGAAGCGTCGGAAGTCCATCAATGAGTTTGATTGGTGATTGGTAACATGGTTGACGTCGTGGGTTGAACCTGGATAAGAGTAGCACAGGTGACGTCAACGAAGAGAGTGCTATTTATACGCAGCAGAGGGTAGAAGAGGGTCTGACGTGATGATGGTGATGAAGATGTAAGTATAATCTTTAATTATTATTTATTTTGTACGTATTTGCTTCTACCTGTTGATTGAGTAAATGTCCTCTCAATATATCGCAGGTTGACTGGAAGGGATCCCTATATGGGATAAGTCCGCCATTGTATATGTGCTCTTTCGAATTTTGTATTTTATATGCATGTTTTTAGTACAATAAAGTTATTACAAACAAACAAACAAACAAACAAGATTCGAAATAATATCTATGTAAGACTTCTTCTTCGTCTAAGCGCATTCCCGGTTGCATCCTCAGCTGTGCTGCTTTGGAGCCCGGTGTGCACTTTCCCGATTTTTCTTCTCCAAATATAAAATGCATGTCAATGATTACCCAAGGATGCCAAAGACCTTGTAAAATGGAGAAGAAATAGCCGGAACAGTTTCAATGATTTGTGAGGAGCGTGAGTTGGAATCTCATTATTGGCGAAATTTATCATCACATACCTATTTTTAAATTAGATACAGGGTTATAAGTTTAAGTCTAAGTTAACAGTTAGAAAGTGTTAACTTATCCCTTAGACTTACATCCCAATTAACAAATTAGAGACAAATGAGCGTCATTAATTGTAATCGCTTTGTTACACGACCTTTAAATAAATTACACGCGTGTAAACTCAGGCTCTGTTATTTTCTATGCATATTTAATTAAATAGGCATTTAAATTGCAAATACTTAGATGAGATAAAGTTACGATGTTGTGGCGCTAGATGTGACATTAGTTCCGTAACAATTTTGATTTTAAAAGTCATTATTTTTTTCTATCTACTTAAGGCTTGAAACTTTGTTAGGCGAAGACCCGCGACGGATTCATGCCATCTCTCTCACAAACTCCAAGAGCGACAGAGACACGTGACCTGCGACGGTTTCAGCTATCTCTATCGCACGTAGGGTTTGTGACAGAACCCATCGCAGGCGTCCGCTTGACGTAGTTGTCAACGGCACCCGTAGATTCCTGTCGACGCGTCGGCGGCAGCCGGCAAAGAGCTGACGGCTGCCGTCGATAAAGCGCCACTCGTCTTCATGAGCCCTACTTAGTACTAATGTGTTATGTTATTATTATTGTAGAGATAGTATGCAATACACGGTTAGAAAGCGAACAAAAGTTTTGAGAACGGAACGTTTTGAGAACGAAAGAACCGTTTTGCATGTTACGCGATATCTTTGCCAATTGAGCACTGATATTGATAATTTTTTTTTATTCGAAAGCCTTTGCTTTGTAGTTGGTCCCATATTTATTTTGGTGAAGATATGATGAAGATAGCCGTGTTGTTCCCGGCAGAGTAGAGGACCACTCCAAGTCTTCCCGTCAATGTCATAGAAGGCCATTTAGGAAACACAAGTTGGACAAAGCTTACACCAGCAATGAGACGTTTCCAACGACTGCCCAGCGTGGAGAAAGTAGGCCATATCCTCCGAATGTTATATCTCATCTGGCTAATATGGCTCTGGCATCAGTATAGAGAAGGTCGTTCTCCTGCAGTGGAGAAGATCTGATGATGATGAAGAACTCCAGAGATAAGGAAGAAACTCAAAGAAAATTAAGTATTTTTTTATAAAAAATTATAATGTGGTTAAAGAAAGTAATTTTATTTAAAGCCCTGCCGCTTCCGGTATTGTACATGAGTGTAAAACTTAAGACAAAGCCTGCGAGTGTGGCGGGCCGTCGTTAAATTTTACAGCCGTCTATTGTATCACGGGTTATAATAAGGACTCTAGACTGAAGTTTAAGCTGTTTAATACAGGGACTAAATATGAGACTATGGCTTGATACAAGACTATTACGTAGGTATTTATGAAAGGGCAAAAAGATGCCTTAATATAGAGATAATGTTGTTTAAATCCATCTTTGATGAAGAACTTTGGAGATATGGAAAAACTCCTCGAAGGAAATAATGTCTGTTATTTTTATGTGATTTTTTACTTTTTTTATTTTTCCTTGTTTTGTAGTGTATCGAGAATGCTGAATCGGTCCAACCGACGGTCGGAATAGAGTTCAGTCATAACTATTTCGATTCTGTCCAGTCGGGATAGCGATCACCGAGATTGCGCCTGTCGGAATCCAGTGGTAGAATCGGGATCAACGGAGGAGTTTGAAAATTTTTATTGCCATATGTGGTCACCTAAGTGCGGACCATGCCCGGTGTCACTTAACTTGTGAAAGCGCTAGTAATATGTACTCCTGCCAGGCTATAGAGCTCCACTTTTATTATTTTAAAGATTTTTTATTTTCTTGTTCCTATGGTAATTTCCTATACAGGTGATTTAGAACCTCTGAGCTATATTCAAGGAAAGTAAATAAAATATAGTACATGTTCTCTTACAATTACCTTGTTTCATAATAAAAACCAAAGATAAAAGCCCTCAAAGTTATACGGCAAATTCTCAATCGCAGTGATACCGACCGCCATATGATCGCTCGCTCCGCGCGACGCCGCGGCGGGAAGGGTGCGGGGGCGGTCATATGGAGGAATGGTGCGACAGCGAGGTTATTGATACTAATAATAATACGTTAACCATGTATTGCAAATGTGGAGATTTTTTCTAATGAAAAATAGTAGAAAAAAGTATTATATTTCTTGCTATTTTGTGTTCTACGAGTATTAGTAATTCTGATTCCAAGATTTCAATATAACTTAGTGTTTTAAAATCAACTTGTATACATATACAATTATTATACGATACTATCTCTTTGTTTTATAATTTATTTAAATACACACTTACCACCTGGTTCTTACCCGTGTGGTTCCGAGTTGGAAGAGGACCACTCCATCTCTTCCTGTGGATGTCGTAAGAGGCGACTAAAAGACTAAGCACAAACTCGTGCTACAATTTAATTCCCAAGGAGGGTTAACGTTGGGAGGCAGCCGGTTGTAAAACATTTCGCACAAATACATTCCCAAAAAGGGTTGACGTCTGGCAGGCGGCCGGTAGTAAAACTATAGCCAAATAATTTATACTGTTCCGGCTATTTCTTCTCCATTTTGCAAGGTCTTTGGCATCCTTGGGTGACCATTGACATGCATGTTATATTTGGAAAAGAAAAAGTGGGAAAGCGCACCCCGGGCTCCGAAGCAGCACAGCTAAGGATGCAACCGGGAACGCGCTTAGACGAAGAAGAAGAAGAAGAGACTTACCGACTGATTCTCCTTTTGCTGCTCAGTACATGAAACAAACAAAAACTTTGATTAGTTTACGCAATAAAAACATTATAACATGGCCAAGTGTGTGTCGGTCCACACTCGAGTTCCGAGGTTACACGTTACAGGGTATAATTAACATAACTTCACATGTTTATAACCCACTTTAAATAAGTTACAACTTTATCTTAGTAACTGTTTTCTTAATTTTAGTTCAAAAAATTTCAAAAAGATATATTTTATACCTAAGGCAGCCTCAGTCTCTTAAATTAACAAAACTTACTGAGCCATGACAGTTTTAGGGTTCCGAATCCAAACGGTGCAAACCCTATTACTGTGACTCCGCTGTCTGTCCGTCTGCCACAGGGCTTTATCAATTGAACCGTAATAGCTAGACACTTAAAATTTTCACCTATCATGTATTACTGTGGCCGTTATAACAACAAATACTAAAAATAAGAATAAGTTAAAAATTATAAGGGGTCGTCATACAAGAAACGTGTTTTTTCAGCGTTTTAAAACATTGTACGGAGATGAAAACCTCCATGTACGAGCCCATTTGACCGGTTTTTTCTTTTCTCCCTACCCAGAATAGAGGAACCATGTTGCGATTACGTTGCGTTTGCTAAAAATGTTTTGGGATCATCATATCATAATCAGGTCTTTTAGTCTCTACTGCAGGAACACGACCCTCTCTGTACTACCAGCGCCATATATTAGCCAGAGCAGTGAGAGGATTTGGCCTACACTCTCCACGCTGGCCAGACGGGTTGGAGAGGTCTTACTGATGTTTATAAGATTTGTTTAGTTTGTGTTTCCTAAGTCGCCTTCTACGGCATCCACAGGAAGACGGAGTGGTCCTATTCTACTCTGCCTGGAACCAGACGGCTTAATTTTATGGGATGCAACATAAGATTGGCGTAGTACAGTGTAGGTATATTTAAAGTTGTTCAGAATGAAATAAAACTAAAAGCTACGTAATATGAATTCCAAACTCCTTGTTTAACCCTTTGAGAAACATTTGCGAGAAAAACATATTAATAAATTTTCCCAAAACCCTTCACAAGGGCTTGAGTTAACAAAAAAAACAGATGTTAAACGCAGAAATTATAAACAGTCTACGGATCTGGTAAAATTTGCTACATTTAAGAATTAATTGGTTGAACTGTCGTAGTGACGGGGACGTGTCGATAAAATGTTGGCAGCGTTATCGATAAGAACCGAAGTTATCGATATTGGCGAGCTGCCACGTTGTACTTTTATTTCAACCGAGACGGGAGAAGTTTTAGCAACATTTATTACGGTTAAAAATTGTGACATTTTATCAAGATCTTGGGAAGACGTTTTGTTCCGCTGAAAAACATCGGAAAGATTTTTGTTTCTTTTAATCTTAGTTCTGAAACGGGAATGTTACTTTTTTGGCAGTATTTTGTTGGGAACGACGTTAAATTTTTCTTAAAATTGTTTTCTCAATGTTTATTGTATCACCTTTTTAGGGTTTCGTACAAAAAATGAAAAAACGGAACCCTTATAGGATCACTCGTGCGTCTGTCTGCCCGTCCGTCTGTTACAGCCAATTTGCTACGAATCTACTGGACCGAAATTTGGTAGAATGTTGTAATCCTATGACTCAAACACATATGTGCAAAGTAAATAAATATTTTTTTAAAATAAGGGTCATTTTCGGGGGACAAATTAGGAAATTAAAAAAAAAAACAGTTTTGCAAACCTTACTGTGTTTTATATCAAATGAAAGGGCTTGTTGTGAGGATCTCAAATATAATTTTGTTATAATTATAAAATGAATAGTTTTGATTTTATTCATGAAAGAAGACGAAAATTGACCATTCCCCCCTCCCTCCCTGATCTCCGAAACTACTGAGCCTAAAATTTTGAAAAAAATACAAAATATAGTTCATTGCTCGTAGATTACAGGAAAACCTATAAGAATTCAATCAATTTTACGGAACCCTCTCCACGCGAGTTTAACTCGCACTTGGCCGGTTTATTTTTATCTCAAATTGGCATAATGGCCACCAGGGGCCCACATCAGTTCTTTAAAAAAAAAAAAGATTTTTCTTCAAAAATATTCTATGGCCACTTATTTCACTTGTTTATTTACTGGCGACAGGGGGGGGGGGGGATAGGCGTCATATTAGATAAGCCGTCCTACATGGCCACTTATTTCTGGCAAGGGAGGAGGGGCGGTGTTTTTGCGGCACTGATGGCCTCACTTAGCGTGATACCCACTATCAGTGTGGTGAAGGTGGAAACCAGAAAATCATCACCGCACACCTTTTGACATGATTCAGATTCTCGCCCATTCCCTCGCTTAGCTTTTACGATTTGGATAGGATGAGAAGCAGCTACTACATTCTACGTTTTTTGTATATAATAATAATGGTAGTAATAGTAAGTAGTATATGTATTATCCAAACCATGTCAAACGATAACTAAAAATCATACATATTAAATATGTACTTCACAAATTTAAATTTATTGTAAATCCAATCTTAATTTAAGTTTATTATAAATATCGATAATAATTTATCGAGGATGTAAATTACTATTGGATGAGCCACGAATAAGTTAAAATGTCAGCAAAATAAATTATTGTCATGTTATAAAATACCTATAAATCATATTTTAAAGTAAATATCGCTGAAATTTCGCATTTTGATTAATTGCTGATGCGCAAAATAAATGTTTGATGAATATTTACTACCTATAATATTTACGCGATGACAATTTACACAACAGAAGATTTTATAACACTTTTAACACGATGATGTTGAGAATACAAATATGGAGTACTATCATCATCATCATCAGGTCCTTTTTAGTCTCCACTGCAGGAGCACGACTCTTTCTGACCAGGGCCTGAGCAGTCAGAGGATTTGGCCTACACTCTCCACGCTGGCAAGACGGGTTAGAGAGGTCTCATTGATATTTATAAGCTTTGTTTAGCTTGTGTTTCCTAAGTCGCCTTCACGGGAAGACTTACGAGTGGTCCTACTCTTCTCTGTCGAATTACACGGCATGCCACACCGTTGTCGGTGTGGCATGCCGTGTGATTCGACAGAGAACTTTTTTCTATTCCCGAACTTTTGTTCGTGAATAGAAAAAAGTACAAAGATAATATAATAATGTTAACTTTTATTGTTTTTCGAAGTATGCATTAGATCAAACCAATTATTGAAACAGTAATTCCAGTCTGAAGTGGATACAATCAAAACAGCTGATTTGAAAGCTTCGACCGCCTCTTCTGAGCCGTGAAACCGTTGACCACGTAGCATATCTTTAATTCTTGGGAATGTAAAATAATCATTGGGGCTCAGGTCAGGGCTATACGAAGGATGGTCCATCAACTCTACGTTTTCCAGATTTAAAAACGCGCTTGTTTTGCGTGCGGTATGTGAGCTCGCATTATCGTGGTGAAGGATTATACGACGATTCGGATTAATTTTACGAAGTTCTCTTATGACTTCCGGCAAACAAACTGTTGTGTACCAATCAGCAGTAACCGTCCTTCGTTCTTGTAAAGGAATCGTAGCCACATGACCAGTTTTCAATACAAACGAAGCGACCATTTTTTTCGACACGCTGCGTGAGCGAATAACTTTTGTTGGCTTGACCTAACCCTCGAAGACCCAAACTGCCGATTGATGTTTTCTTTCGGGCTCATATGAATAAGTCCACGATTCATCCCCAGAGACGATATTGTAAACTGCATTTGAGCTCCCTCTATTGAACCGTTCCAGAGCAGACCGACACCAATTAACACGAGCCGACTTTTGTTCCTCGGTCAAACGGTGGGGCACCCAGCGTGAAATTAACTCCTTGACACACAGTTCATCATGTAAAATGGTCTGAATGGCTGTCATACCAATGCTGCGAGAAACCCGAATCTGCTCGTATGTCACATATCCATCTTCTTTTATTAATTGGCGTACAGCATCGATCTTATCTTGTGTTACCGCTGTTTTTGGCCGGCCAGTAGAAGGGACTGTGGTAAGTGAGGAACGTCCACGACGAAACTCAGAATATCAACGATATATAGTCGTTTTACTAGGTGCTTCAAGTTCATAAATAGAAACAAGCTCGGCGAGACATTGTTCTTGAGATAAACCTCGACGAAAGTTATGAAAAATTATTGCACGAAAATGTTCCCGCGTAAGCTCCATTTTTATAAAATAAAAATAAAAATAAATTTATTGCAAAAAGGTACACTACATACACGGTGTATACATACAGGTTTAAATATTTAATTTAATTTACCATCACCAGTACATTTGAACTGGTGATGGCAAATCAAATCAAAAGGTGATAGTGGCAAGATGGAGGGGAACCAGACGAACTGACACCACCAGAACCAAACTAGGTCGAGCCTGTATTTTGGAGGGCTGCCAATCCACCAGGCCCCAAACCATCCCGCCACAGCACATACATTTGTAGGTATAGAGGTAGATAGGTACCTTAATTCTAAAAGCTTCAAACTGGAGACACTTATTTCCCAAACTAGTATCACTGTTTTTTGAGAATAAGACACAGTTAATTTTAAACTAGGCTACAAGCAAGGCTAACACTTAAATCTAAAATCCACTATGTTTTGAATTTATGATAATGTTGTGGGTAGGTTCTAAAAACGAGTTAGTTATATACATCGAGATAATTATCTCGATTGAGTGTGGAAGTTCATTACTTTACTATACATAGGTACAATGAGCAAGTGATGAGTGAATGATGATTTTTCTCACGACTTGTCAAATTCAAATGGTCAATACTCTTTTCTTTTTTACTTTATTTAAAATTAAAAAATGGAATTGTGTTCGAAATAATACTACATTTCAAACACCAAAAAGGTTTTACTCTAATTTATTCCTAAGTATTCTATTCCCGATCTTTTCGGTGTGGCCCTCGTAGTATCGAATGGTCGCAAATGTGCCGTGTGGTTTTCGGCCTAGAATAGGACCATTCCATCTTTTCCTGTGGATGTCGTAAGAGGCGACTAAAGGACTAAGCACAAACATCTCGTGCTTAGATCGGTGTGGAGTGAAAGAGGACGTAGTGACAAAAGTAGAGCAAGGGATGTTAAGATGATTTGGGCATGTAAAAAAGGATGGCTGAAAATAGATTAACAAAAAATATTTATAAGGCAAGTGTGAAAGGAAGAGCGGGACAGGGTCGACCTCGGCGAACGTTCTGCGATCAGATTGCAGACGTTCTGAAAAAGGGAGAGGTAAGAAGTACCCGTAACCGAAGGGCAAGTATGAAGAGGTCGATGAGTGTAGGTGAAGCGAAAGAGGTCTGTCAGGATCGCAGCAAGTGGAGGTCCATAGTCTCTGCCTACCTCTGTGAGAAACAGGCGTAATAGTATGTATGTATCTCGTGCTTCAACTGCATTCCCAAGGGTTAACGTTGGGCGGCAACCGGTTGTAAAACTATAGCCATATTATTGTTTTGGCTATTTCTTCTCCACTTCGCAAGGTCTTTAACATCCTTGGGTGACAATTGGCATGCATATTACATTTGAAAACACCCAAGGCTGCGAAGCAGCACAGCTGAGGATGCGACCGGGAACGCACTTAGATGACAAAGAAGAAGGTCGCAAATGTAAATAGTCTAAGTAGAAACTCAACTAAGATTCTTTTGGAAAAAAATAAGTATCAACTTCAAGATACGTAGCAAGTTTGGTGCAATATATTTAAAGCCCCGTCAGTTCAGAGCCAAGAATACTATGAATGTTTTTAAGAAATAAACTGTAGTAGGAATAAATAGTAGGGGTCATGTCGTATCAAGCACTAAAGAATAAGTCAGGTCGTGGGTCGGGTCGCTGGATTCCCTCTAAAATGGTTGAGTTCAGCGATGGCTGATCCACGCGTCAACTCGTGAATAGGTGCCGCCAGTAGGGACAGCTCGGCTCCGTTTTTTAAGACTACTCAGTGTAACTTATTTCTGTAAATTGGCTTTGGCACTCGTTCGCAAGCTTTACATATTATGTTGTGATAACATTGTATTATGCATAATATCTTTGTAAACTGACAAAGCCCTTCTGGCGCGTAGGCGACCAATACTGTGTAAATGAGTTTCTTTCGGCGTTTCTTCTCAGCAGTGGTCGTTGCAAAACGGAATCGGTAGCTTTTGAACAAAAAAAAATTAATGTAATTTAAAATAAACGTTACACGTAATGTACACTATAATTGTTGACGTGTAAAAGTGCCTGCAAAGGATTTATTACTGAATAAATATTTGATTTTAATTTTGATTTGATTTGATTTTGCAGAGAACCGAGAAGTTTGGCGCATACTACACCGACAAGAGCCACTAAGCTGTTGAATAAGAAAAAGAAGTTTAATTACAGTAATTTTTCAAAAACACGCACAGTATTGTAGGCTGTGAACCCATCTCGCCTTAATTTCAAGTGAAGAATGTTTTTTGTAATAATAATTTTATTTTCCACGATTAATTGATGCTAAGGAACTTAGTAAAATATTTTTAAAAAAAGTTAGGCATATAGTTTTGATCCTTCAGATTAACCTTGTTTTTGTAAATTATCGATTTTTTCGTCGACATTATAACATCACTGCATTTTAATCTGATTATTGTGCTTCACTGCACAATAGAAATTCAGTCTTATTTTTTTCTAAACTCCACCCTTTGCGTTGTTAGCAAATTAATTATTAACTTTTTCATTTGGTCGACGTAATTTTTTGTGTTTAAAAACATACAGCCAAATTGATAACATCCTCCTTTTTTGAAATCAATTGAAAATAAAACGCTATTGAAAAAGGAATGACTAAACAAACAAGTATTTTATGTATATTTTATTGTATTTGCTAAGTACGTATGTACAAAGAAAAATTAAATAGCTGAAAATCTTCATTTTGTTTTTCTAACTTGG
Organism: Acrobasis repandana; assembly: GCA_963576875.1. Classification (NCBI taxonomy): domain Eukaryota; kingdom Metazoa; phylum Arthropoda; class Insecta; order Lepidoptera; family Pyralidae; genus Acrobasis; species Acrobasis repandana. Next base: position 967,679 of record OY756241.1, on the reverse strand, counting down.
ACATTTGTAATATGTTGTATGTTGTAAAAAAAAAAATATATTTAAATCTCTTAATGGGATACATGAATTTTTCGGGGTCCAGTGCTGCCCCCATTTGAAATAAATTATTTGAAAGAAAACGGAGATAATTTAAAATGTTGTCTCATACGACTCTAGATAACCCTTCAAACTATTTACAGTTTATAGTGAGAACGTTAAGCTTTTGTTAGCATTTTTCGGAAAACTGCCAGTTTTAGTAAAAATGCTAAGAATAATATTAAAAATGGACCCCAATTCACATTATTTCAAAATTAATATAGGATTTTTAAACTGCCACAAGAGAAAAGAGGAATGGAGGCATCTCCACTTACCTCTACCGACAAGAGCAAGTCTAGCTCTTAAATTAAAGAAGAGAAGAAACTGCCACAGCATAAAAAATACAATAAGTGCTACGACAATCAGTTAATTAATCAATTTCTTAAAAAACGAAGTATCTTAGACCCTGTTGATTGATTAAACATAAATCCGCATCGTAAAGCACACTTTTTAATCATTTAATGGAATTTCCTTGATACTAAATTCAAAATCTTTTTTTAATGAAACAATGATTTCCTTTTATTTTGACTTATCTGGGAAATTTAATCCTAATCCTAATCCTAACTAATATTATAAATGCGAAAGTGAGTTTGTATATTTGTTTGTTTGTTACCTCTTCACGTTTTATCTATTAAACCAATCTTCTTGAAAATTCGCATACACATAGTTAGGACTACTGGGAAATACATAGGGTACCTTTCATCCCGAAAAAAAGTAATGTTCCCGTGGGAATTGAGATACGCGAGCGAAGCCGCGGGAAAAAGCTAGTAATTATATAAACTCGTTTACTTTTTTTTAAATTTATTTATTTTCATGAATGCAAAATATTTATTTTGTATTCTTGAATAACCTACCCTTGGATTGGTTCTGGTCTACCCTTTGGGTTGCGGAGGTCAGAAGGCAGCGCTTTGTTTAAAAAACAGTAACCTCGTTAAATCTTAAAACAATAACCGCACTTCATTTTTAAATTCCTGTTTAAAACCCAAACGTTTGCTCACAAAAAAACCATTCACCGACCTTTTTACACAAAATTAATGCGCCCTTGCTAGCTTGCCACTGATACTCGACTCGGTAATTATTTGTATAATTATTTAACTTACATCAATCCGCCATACATCGCTTTAATTAAAATGTGCCGCCCCCAGGAAAATTGAATTTTAGCACACAAGGGACTAAAGGACGCTTTCCTAGATGTGGTAGTCTCTAACACTATGTTTATGGCAGTTTATGTTAACAGCAGGCCTGTGTCACTCCCCGTTTAGGTATCGAAAATGTACCTACTAATATTACTATGCGCGCAGGCGGCCCCTCCGGGTGGTAAATTCAGTTATACGAATCGTTTGTCCAGAGTAATAAGAATGAAATTGGCTTGCAATGGATGTCTAGGTATCTATGCGAAAAGGTGCTAAGTTCTGACGTGAGCTAAATTAAACCATATCGCTAGCCACATTGAGTAGATATTTCTTTGAATTTCTTTGCTGAGTGAGACTTCTGTACGTTAGTATTATTTATTCTGTGGTTTAAGGACGCTCTTACTCTACAATTTTCTAAGCTTTTATTTAGTTTCCCCTGTCCCGTTGTCTGTGTCCGTAATCAAATCCTGCAAGCTAAATTAGACCTAATTCCCATTATTCGATTAAGTTGAAACTTCACGTACTTGTGAAAGTTGGGTGACAATGCAATCGTATTATGGTACCAATTATAATTTTACTATGTTTGATCTGAGCTTTATCAAATTTGACAGGCAAGTCAATGAGATCAATATAATTTTACAAGCATTTATTTATTTTCACCTGTCCCATTGTCAGTGTGTCCATAATGAAATCTTGCAAGCTAAATTAGACCTAATTCCCATTATTCGATTAAGTTGAAACTTCACATACTTGTGAAAGTTGGGTGACAATGCAATGTTATGGTACCAATGACCTGATCTTATGATGAAGCCGGTAGCCCCACCGGGCTTGGGCTCAATTGTCTTGAGGAGCACTTCAAAATTCGTATTTCATTGCTTTAGAGAAAAGCTTGTTTATAAAAATATTTTTAAAATAATAATTTGTTCACAGTCAACATATGAACTTGAAAAAAAAACACACACGTTCAAAGTTCAAAGAAGTTTTCAATTTTGATAGTCAAAAATAAACGACAAAATATAATTTTGCAAGTTCATAACTCGTTTGCAAGCATTACATGTTATGTGTTAACATTGTATTATATTATGCGAAAAATATAACCCTCCTTATTTTATTTTAGCACTCATTTGTAAATTTGGATGTAATTAATATTTTTTTCCCACTTTTTTAGCCTAGGGCTTAGGCTAAAAACAGTCGGAAAGAAAAATAATACGAAGTAAAGAAATTATAAATCTTGAGATAGCTTAGGCCCTAAGCTATCTCAAGATTTATTATTTCTTTATTCATTTTTTTCATTCAAACTAAAAATACAACGTAAAACTAACAAGTAACTAAATAAAAACTAAACAAAGTAAAATATAACCCAAATTAAAATTAACCAAACGAAATTAATTGTAATTACTTATAATAATAATATTAAGTACTCCTTCCGTGTCTCTACCTCCTTGGCCGTCTAATGGGGGAACGGAATTGGGTCGCGCAATGCAATTTTTCATTCTGTCACAACGTAAGACGGTTCATACGGTGCTATACTATATACCTATAGGAGGCGAAGGCTTTAGGCCTTTTCTGTGAAATAATCATACTTATGAGTCCCCTTACCCTAGACTCTTCCATACAAACGTATAGTCTAGCTTTTATTTTGAAATGGCACTGATTTAAAGAGGCAGTTGTAAATAGCAGTTTTGGTAAGTTAAAAATTATAAATGGCATGTTTAATAACTAGTTCATCAGTTAAAAAAAATAAGCAGTAAAGTAAACAAAAATGAGTAATCAAAAATAATGAACTGGATCAGTGAATATGTAATTGAGCAGGAAAATAATTAAATGGGCGGTAAAAAAAATTGAACGAGGGGTTCTATAGGTTTTTCCTAACCTAGTAAAATGGATAAAACCGACCTAGCACTCGCCGGCCGCTACTGCGGCACGCTCGCGACGCTCGTTCGGCTCGTGCGTGTGTTGGTCGCAGTTCTAACCTAACCTAACCTATAGGTTTTCCCTAACCTAGTGAAGTGAATAGAACTAGTAATATGATAAAATAACCGACTAATTGATTTTTTATTACTGTTCATGTTTCACTGTCGCAATAATTAATCAACCGCCATTACATTAAATAACTGCTTAATATGTTTTCTAACTGATCATAATAACATCTCGAATATTTAAATAACAACTCAAAAAATTAGTTCCCTTTTGAAATTACATTTTAGATTTTGGCAGTATTATAGATTTTATATATGTATAAACCTATAATACTGCATATATCTAGGCATATAACTAGTTTTGGACACTCAACATATGAACTGGAAATAAAATATAAGGGGGTAGAAGTTTTCCTTACTGATGGTCAAATATGATTATGATAAACTATATTCTCTCAAATTCATATTTTGAGTGTGTAAAACAGTTAGGTATATGCGTAAATGTAAAAAGGAATCAAACCAATTGAATTAAGAAGTGTATGTGTGTATGTTTCCTAGTTTTTAAGATAATTATGTCCTGTTTTTTACTTTTGTGCAATAAAGGGTATTGTATTGTATTGTATGGAGTGAAAATATATGTACAGTGGGCCACATAGAAAAGTATAACACCTCTATACTTTTGATACTATTGTACTAGTTCCCGGCAGAATAGAATGGACCACTCCAAGTCTTCCCGTGGATGTCGTAAAAGGCGACTTAGGGAACACAAACTAAACAAAGCTTATAACCATCAATGAGACCTCTCCTCTCTGGCCAGCGTGGAAAGTGTAGGCTAAATCCTCTGGCTATTCTGGCTAAGTATGGCTCTGTAGAACAGTGAGGGTCGTGCTTCTGCAGTGGAGACTAAAAAAGACCTGGATGATGATGATAATATTATACTATTAGTGGTAGGCATACTTATACAAAAAAAAATTTTTAGCATTTCCATACAAAACAGTGCAGCCGCTCGGACGATTTGTATGAAAATGCCAAATTTTTTTTTTGTTCTTTGCTGTTTTTTTAATTTCATTGTACTATAGTGATCTAGTATAACCCGTGGTTTGATTTATTACGGGTATGTCCCTTCCACGTTGTATATGTAGCCAACTGTACAAGGTAAAAAAAAATATTTTTCCCGATAATACACACGAAGACAGAATAAACTGGTGCCATTTAAAATGAAACCAACCCTCTTACCCCGAGTTATTTACCTACATTACCTTGGTAATTAATTTTGTCCGTTTTTAATTAGAATTTAGCGCAGTCCTGAGCTACATTCATTTTTATTAGGATTATATCCCTTTTGTCGTCCCTGAGTTATGGGGAGATATTTTCAGTGAATTTTCAAGGTGAGTCGGTTCGTACTATTAATCATCTTTACGAGTCAATGGCTGAGTTATTTTGTAGCATTGTCACAAAGGCAAACGCCATTTCCATCTCAAGAAAGAGAGCTTGGTGGCTGAGCGGGACTACACATTGATAGCGCTCTCGCAAGTTAAGCAACCCTGGACGTGGTCCGTACTTGGATGGGTGACCATGACACAAAAACACTTGAGCCCCTCCGTGCTTCGAAAGGCACGTTAAGCTGTTGGTCCCGGCTGTCATCGTTGTATAGCAGTCGTCAAGCTAGTTTTTCATATTTCGATGTATGTTCCTTGGGGAAAGTTGTTCAGTATCATCGACTGAATCCAACCTTAAAATAGTTTCAGTATATTTTTTTACATATGTATACAACGTGTGACAAAAAGGGGGTATCAACTCGAAAGGGTGTTAACGTTCTTAACCAATGTGAACAACTTTTACTATGGACCATCCCTGGAATCGCGAAAAAAAAATCTGCAGCTCCATGCAAAATTAAATACCTACCGTGCCAAACTGTATGGCGCTGCAGATTTTTTTTTGCAATTTCGGAGATGGTTCCATTCTAAAAGTTGTTCACATTGGTTAGTACGTTAACGTTCGGGTTGATACCCCCTTTTTGTGACACGCTGTATTACACGGACGCAGTCACGGCAAAAGTTAGTACAGCATTGAGTCTAAAACATTCTATTAAATGAAGAGAGAGATATCATAATAAAACCTAAGTTAATCCAGGCTTTAGCTGAAGAAAACATTAAGTGAACTCTCAACAATAAGTAAATTAAACACTCGGTAATACACGACTTCTATCCTATGCTTTTATCTCGAAGAAACTTAAAGCTGTAATAACATTTTACAATATATAGGCTTGCATGTTGCGGATATTTATTTGTAACTAGGTAAGTACAACTTTTGACGAAGCATGTTGTGGATACCTTTTGTACACTTTTTGAAGAAGCTTGTTGCTGATTTATTTTTGTATGTAACTATTAATTTTATGGGTTTAATAAAAAATTTAGTTGCTTAAAAAAAAAAATTATATATAGGTATATAGTGGTATTCTTCTTCTTCTTATTTAAGAGCTTAGTGGCTCTTGTCGGTGGAGTATGCGCCGAACTTCTCGGTTCTCTGCCTTACTTTTTAGTGCTTGATACGACATGACCACTGCTTTTTCTTTCAGTTGGTCTACATAGCTCTTTCTTGGTCGTCCTGGACCTCTTCTACCTTTTATCTTTCCTTCTAGTATGTTTTTTAATAAGTGGTGGTATTTTTAATAATAGTTCAAAGTATATTTAACGTATTTATTTCCAGATTAATATAGAAGATAAATGAATACCGTCCGATCTTTACAAAAAAGTTGCAAGAGAATTTTAGATTATTCATTGCGTTAGATAACCGTCGGCCTAATTAAAATTAATTAAACGATATAAATTAGAGGTTTACACTGCTTCGTGCCCGCCAGTGTACCGGGAATTAAACGATTAATTATGTATCATGTGTGGATGCTTTTAATGTTTATAAAGTGTGTTTATATAGCTTTTAATAAGGAACTTGAGAACAAGCTTTTTTAAGGTTTCATGTAACCCGCTGTGTGTGTGTCCTTAAATAAGGAACTTGAGGAGTTGTAAATTATTATAAGCTTTTATTTAGTTCATCGTTCTGTTGTCTGTGTGTCCATCTACGAACAATAATTCTCGAAAATCTTAACTAATCCCGAAAAATCATTCCACGCGATATGTACCGCGGCGGGCGGGGCTTAAAATATGAACCTCGCGGCACGACAGTTCGCCGTGACACTCGAGTCGTGCGGTTGCGTCGCAAAGTTTCCTTTGAGAATATTGCTGTGTTTTTGCGATAATCGATTCATTAAAAATACCGTCATGTGTCGTGAAGTGGAGTAAGTCATACAGACACGAAAAACACAGGACTCACCTGTCACATGTAAGTAAGTCAATAAACATTTTAATAATCCATACTTGACATCTGTTGACACCTAACCGCTCGTTGCGTTGACCGGACGGTCGGTTGACGCGACGATGACGCGTTCGTGATCGACCAATCGCATGCATCTTTGTCTATGTGTGTGTTTGAGTGTTTCGTTGTAATTACTGATAGTTTGTTTACGTAAATGGAATCACAATCGAAGCGGTGAATGTAGGAGCGTTACATTTCTAGAGAATTATTATTCGTAGGTGTCCATAATCAATCTTGCAAACTACTGTCCCCTTTATTTGATCGAGTTGAAACTTCATATACCTATGTAAGTTGGGTGACAATGCAATATTATGTTAATTAATGGGAAGTAGGTCTAATTTAGCTTGCAAGATTTGATTACGGACACACAGACAACGGGACAGGGGAAACTAAACAATCATGATCATCGTCAGGTCTTTTTTTGAGTCTCCACTGCAGGAGCGCGACCCTCTCTATGCTACCAGAGCCATACTTATCCAAAGTAGCCATAGGATTTGGCCTACACTCTCCACGCTGGCCAGACGGGTTGGAGAGGTCTCATTGTACCTACCAATATGTTTTGTTTAGCTTGTATTTTTTAAGTTGCCTTTTACGACATCCACGGGAAGACTTGGGAACTATATAAAAGTATGTAAAAAAATGCCTGTAATTTTTTGTGGGAAGGTATAAATACTTACGCTGCGGTGTCAAATTGTTTTAGCCTAAAGACATACTTATAGCATGATGGCTGCCATACAATTTTGACAGTCGGGATTAACGGCTTAACGTGCCTGTAACACGAGTGTAAGTTATTAACACACGGAAAGTAAATAATTGAATGGTGTAAGGCGTAAGCGACTTCAGCAGCCATTCAGAATTAGACAATAAACTGTTGGTTTTAAGGTTTTTTATGCACTGGCAAGTACCAGTCGCATGCGATATAGAGAACGTAATTGTTTTAATAAATAAATAAAATACATTTATTGCAGGTCTACACATCGTTATTTTGCATCCGTCAAGAGTGTGACTAACTTTTTGACCCATAATACAATATATAATTAATTTTTTTAACAAAAAATAAACAACTGACTTGTTTTCTTTAAGGAGTATCTTCCATATCTCCAAAGTTCTTCATCATGTCTTCACTTAATTAATATGGGACCAACTTAGTACAAAGGCTTTCAAAAAAAAAAGAGTAATCAGCATCGGTTCACAATTGGCGAAGATATAGCGTAAAATACATACATAAAAAAAAAACATACAGTCGAATTGATAACCTCCTTTTTTGAAGTCGATTAAAAAGAAAATAATTTTTTATACAAGCTTTTAATGTGAGGCCTAAGTACTCAAGACAAATGTACTCGTAATAAGCTTAAACTCGATGGGATTGCGTTGTTTTATTATAGGGTTCCTATAGCCTTCCTGCTCCATCATTAGATCAGCTTGTTATAATAATATTGCATTGTCATCTGATTTACATTAGCATACAAAATTAAATTTCATTCGGAAACCTGAAGTGGTTCAAATTGAACTTGCAAGATTTGACCCAAAAAACAAACAGCTGAATAAAAAACTTGTAAAAAAAATGCCCAAAATGTCCCCTCTCCTTAGACTAGAATACAAACTGAAACGATGTGCAGAAAATAATTAATTCACTGAAAATTCTGCTGTGCACGTAAGTGTATGAAGCAGAAATTAAAGATTAATAATATATCTTGTATTAAATGCTTAAATTGCTCTTGAAATGTTGTTTATTAAAACAAGACTTAATGACTTGAGTAATAAAGTTATAAGATAGGCTGTATATATACTCGTAGTAGTATTAAAAGCTTAAGTCTTGTCTGAAGCCTAAGTTTACCCTCACTGTATATATAAGTAAGTACAATTTTTTTTCTTTGGAATATCACACTGATAGAACTAGCCCTGAAGTATGTTTAAACTTGTGTTGTGGGATACTAACTCAACGATACTATCATCATCAGGTCTTTTTTAGTCTCCATTGCAGGAGCACAAACTTCTCTGTACTACCAGAGCCATATATTAGCCAGAGCAGTCAGAGGATTTGGGCTACACTCTCCACGCTGGCCAGACTGTATATGTAACCATGTTGACCTAGCTGGGGTTTAAATCGACGTTCATACAAGCAGGCTTATTACACGGGACCCTAAAACATTCTGCCAAAATCAATATCTCCGCCCGTTTAAATGCCATTTCATAACTTGCCAAAAAACTCAATAGGTACCATTTTCGCGCCAACCAACTTGCCCATTAGCCGGCGACGAAATTTTATAATTTTCAAGAAACCTTCGCGAGTTTGAAGTGATATTGATTTGAGTTGAGAAGGGGCTGTCGCGGCCGCGGACAGATGACGAAATAATGCCGGGATCATGTTTTGGGGTTCTGTAGTGTGAAAGAACTTTCAGCGACTACATTCTTGTTTAAAAAAAATATGGGGTCATAATCATGCCGATTGAGCTAGCACTATTGAAGTAAGTTTTATACTTGTATATATAAAAAAAAACATATATATAAAAAAAACTCTCTCAAAACGATACTACTTAGTAAAAATAATTTCAAAAAGGTCATTTTCCAACCTGCCCTGGCTCTTGAACCCAGAACCTCCGATGTGGCGGACTAGCGTGTTAACCTCGTTAACCATTACGCCATGAAGGTAGTCTTATCTCTTTTATGTTAGATGATAAATTAGGCTGGCAATAGAAGCATCTGTTTGGCAGCAAGGCTTACAAGACCGCAAAATGGCATCATCTAGTTTCAGAGTGTCCAACAAAAATTAAATGTTTATTCTGTAATTAGGCCTTTGCAGGCACTTTTAGACGTCAATAAGTTATGTGTACATCACGTGTAATGTTTATTTATATTTGAACACAGTCCCTCCTCAGATCAGAGAAACATTACAAAAACCTGACGTATATTTCTATCGTCGTCGTATTATTACATTCGGTAAAAAATCTACGGAACCTTCATGACTTTAAACTCGCACTTCGCTCATTTTTTATGCAAAGCAGAGACAGTGACGAATCGTAGGATTCCGCGCGAGCTATTTTGCGTCTTTTGGCGGTTTTTAACGTTTTGTCTGATAATTGGCATAGTTACTTAGAATGTTAAAGGGATTTAGGGTTTACCGAGGTCAAAGATGAGCCGTGTGGTTTCCGGCAGAGTAGAATAGGACCAGTACAAGTCTGACCGTGGATGTTGTAGAAGGCGACGAAATACAAGTTAAACAATGCTTACGAGTATAAACATCAATAAGACCGTGGAGAGTTTAGGGCAAATCCTCTTTCGAAATATATACGTGTAGTCTTTTTATAAAATTGTTTATTTTGATAGGTTTTCGATTTTATACAAAGAAGAACACCCGCCGTCTTGTTATTTTTTATATTTTATGTACCCAATGTCACTCTGACAATGAAGTCGAATCGACATCTCTTCTTCTTTGTCTAAGCGCATTCCCGGTTGCATCCTCAGCTGTGCTGCTTCGGAGCCCGGGGTGCGCTTTCCCGCTTTTTCTTATTCAGATATAACATGCATGTCAATGGTCACCCAAGGATGCCAAAGACCTTGCGAAATGGAGAAGGAATAGCCGGAACAGTTTAAATGATTTGACAAATGCTTAGAGCCGGTTGCCTGACGTCAACACTCTTTGGGAATGTATTTGTGTGAAAAGTTTTACAACCGGCCGCCGCCCGACGTAAACCCTCCTTGGGAATGCATTTGTAACACGAGATGTTTGTGCTTAGTCCTTTAGTCGCCCCTTACGACATTCACAGGAAGAGATGGAGTGGTCCTATTCTAACCCGGAACCACACGGGTTAATGTAACGACACCTCTCAAGCTGAAATCCGTCTAGCTGTTTAGGCCGAAGAGCGTGCCAAAGAAATTTACATACATACACTCAAAATACATAACCCTCCTCTGGCTAAGTGGGTTAAAAAGACAATTTTTTAAGTTCCCAGCATTGATCCCGTGGAAGAAGGAAACGTAGTAACAAACGAAATGGACCGGGGCTTCGTAAATCTCGTAATTTTGAGCAGTAAAGAACGTCTAATGTGCGACCAAGAAAAACATGGACGAACAATTTCCTCGATTCTAAGGGTCAATTCACATCAGATGGACCAAATGCTATAGATTTTTTAAGGTGGTACTGGAGGCGCGGGCGAACTCCACAGCGAGTTGCCTACCGATGCGCTTCGTCGTGTTGCTATTTCGTCGAGAAAGAGAAAGGGCGCTAAAAAATGTAGCTCCGTCCCGACCCCCGCATGTGAGAGCTACACCCCCGCGTACGACAAAGAGAGTGCACTGAACGCCAGCGAAACGGGCCGTTATAGGCCATGAATCGAAAGGTTTTCGTAGTTTTCGTTTATTTCGATAAATACGATACATACCCAAATAAAACTAAATTATTTGGAATTTAGAGTCTTCACTCTAGTCGTATAATTAGTTTCCATAAGGATCGAAAATATAATTATAAGTGTAATAGGCGTCTAAATATTACTCGATTTCGTCGATAAAAAAGGCAAATTTTAAGTTGCTATAACTTTTTTTTTGTTTATTATTTTCGAACCAAAACTAATTACAGATCTAGATATTTATCATCTTAATGCTTGTAAAAAATTTGAATACGATGAGTTTTATGGTTTCGAAATTAAAACGAAAGTACATTTGTATGGGATTTCGTCCCTCCAGTTAACCCTTAAGTGGTAATATTAGTAGTGGTAATGAGGAAGAAGGATAGAGAAAAATAGAAGCATTCGAGATGTGGTGCTGGAGGAGAATGGAGAAAATAAGCTGGATGGATAGAGTAAGCAATGAGAAAGTGCTAGAAAGAGGAGGAAAAAAGAAGAAATAATTTAAAAACTATTGAAAATAGAAGAGGGAAGATGATTGGACATATAATAAGACATGACAATCTATTCAGAATAATAGTAGAAAGAAAAATAAAAGAGAGACGAGGAAGGGGAAGACCAAGGATGAAGTTTTTCCAACAAATTAAGGGAGGGTTAGGAGTAAGGTCCTACCAAGACATTAAAAAGATGGCAGAGAGAAGAGAGGAATGGACGCATCTCCACTTAACTCCACCAACAAGAGCAAGCTCATAAGTTAAAGAAGAAGAAACATTATCAACCCTATTCCATTTAGACAAAGCTGAAAATAGTATGCAACATTAAAATCATAACTTAAAAAGTCCACAAGCATTTTCCGCTTGATGTGAACTGACCCTAACAGAGCTTCCGTTATGTTTGGAGCGAGTTAGGAAAGATCGCGTTTACAATAAAGATGATATGTGTGCCAATGGTCTAAAATCCAAGGAATCTAAAGACCTAACGAAGTAGAGAAGAGAAAGCCGAACCCCGGGTTCCGTAGCATTACAGCTGAGTATGCAACTGGTAATACGCTGAGATGAGAGAGAGGAAAGATGGCGTTTTTTAATGAAAGATTTATCGATAGGTACTTAAATTGATCGTGTGGTGATATCAGAGGACAATGAGGGCTCATACAGACCAGTGGCACTTTGTCAAAGAGTGTATACACTACGCAAAAAGAAACAACACTTAAGCTTGTATGCACGTGAAATCGCTTGCGGCTATGTGTGGGTGTCTGGATGTGCGCGGGGGCCTTGAGAGGCGCGCGGGGCGAGGAACGAGCCATCGCCGACTGCTTCGGCCGAGGGCTAGTACCTAGTTCGCGTCTCTCTCACGCACCTCACGATATTCCATTTCGGTTCGGTATTATCCTTAGCGTTACGCGTTCAGGCTCAAGGTCACCGGCGTTCGAACTCTCACGTGCAGGGAGTGTCGCCGCTGTGTTTTTGTCATGTCCTGTCGACGCGTCGGCGGCAGTCGGCAAAGAGTTGACGGCTGCCGTTAACCGACGCGTCGACAGGTGGTGACGGCTGCCGTCGAAAAAGTGCCGCTCGTCTGTATGAGCCCTAAAATTTGTCACCACCCCTTTCCTCTTCTTTATTGGGAGAAGCCTTTAGCCTTTAGTCTGACATGAGCGTTAAAATACATCAATGGATCGATAACTTCATCATCAACATCAGGTCTTTTTTAGTCTCAACTGCAGGAGCACGACCCCGTCTGTACTACCAGAGCCATATATTAGCCAGAGCAGTCAGCGGATTTGGCCTACACTCTCCACGCTGGCCAGGCGGGTTGCAGAAGATCGATTACTTAGTGACTATTAAAGTTTACAAGTGTGTGACATGGAGAAGCTACTGATAAATCACTCCATTATTTCTGCGGCAAATTGACATTACGTGAGTCTCTTTCCATACAAAGTGGAAGGGACATGCCCGTAATAAATCGAACTACGGTCTATACTACTAGTAGATCATTATAGTATAATGAAAATAACAGCCAAAAAACAGAAACTAAATTTGGCATTTTCATACAAAAGTGTGCGGCCGCCCGGGTGATTTGTATGGGAACGTCAAAAAATTTTTTGATTATTTTAATTTCATATTACTTTAGTGATCTAGTATAGCCCGTGGTTCGATTTATTACGGGTATGTCCCTTCCACGTTGTATAATGACAACAAGAGCTTGGCTCTTAAACGTAGGGGAATCTAATAACAGGTGTGTTACGAGGCAATGATAGGCGATGCGGCTAGCATCCCATCACTATTTGATTCCAATCACGCTAAAGGTGGCCTTTGAGACTAACAGTCCTGGTCTCTATCTACCCCGTATAAAGACGTGATAATATATCTGTATCCGAGAAACGTAGAGACAAAAAGTCTTCTCCTGGACAAAAAGTGGCTTTTTCGTGGGCTTATGAGCTACTCTCCGTGGGCTCTTGCACCTTAAGTCCAGGCGTTAAGTGTACGAGAGTAAACGAAAGAATGAAATACGCGCTTTCTCGAGATGTCGTCTATTAAAATAATTGCAAGAAGTTTGCCCTGAACACGAACCTACCCTTATCAGTAGGGATGGGAAGCAGATGTTATTTTTACAAGATTTCTTCATTTTTATTTAAAACTTTATTCTTTATTTAGATAAATAATAAAGTTTTTTTTTAGCGCGTTCCCGGTTGCATCCTCAGCTGTGCTGCTTCGGAACCCAGAGTGCGGTTTCCTCTTTTTCTTCTCCAAATATAACATGCACCGTCAATGGTCACCCAAGGATGCCAAAGACCTTGTGAAGTGGAGAAGAAATTGTCAGTACTGTTAAAATGATTTGGCTGTAATTTTAAGACCGGCCGTCTGCCTGACGTTAACCCTCCTGCGGAATGCAGTTGTAGCCCGAGATGTTAGTGCTTAAGTCCTTTAGTCGCCTCTTACGACACCTGTTCTAGTGGAGTGATGGAGTGGAGTCTAGTGGAGTGGTCCCTGACTCGGATCCATACGGGGACAATTTTTAAATAAAATTTTATCGAACCAAAAGCTACAAAAGGTAAACTTAATGCTAAAAATTCTCTCCCTGTCGCCTTAAATGAAAAGTATCAGATAACAATCTTTTAACTTCTTTGAAGATGTGTGGTTTCCGGCAGAGAAGAACAGGACCACTCCAAGTCTTCCCGTGGATGTCGTAGAAGGCGCAAACTAAACAAAGCTTATAAACATCAATAAGACCTCTCCAACCCGTCTGCATGGCCACGCTGGCCAGTGTAGGCCATATCCTCTGACTGCTCTAGCTAATATATGGCTCTGATAGTCCAGGGAGGGGCGTGATCCTGCACTGGAGACTAAAAAGACCTGATTATGATGATGGTGATGAAGTGTTTTTCTTTTTTTCAAGACTAGTATGGAAAATTATATTCCTAAAAATTCAAAATACATCGATAACAAAACTTATCAAATCGACAAAAGACAACACTAATATAATTTGTTTTCCTTTTTATTCTTGCAAGTCCTGTTGATGTAAAAGGATCATTGTTTTAAAACTTCACTTTGCAATGAGCAATGTCTCAGGAATTGAAAAGACAATTCAATCTAGATAGTGGTGCAAATAAACAAAATGGCGGAGGCAACAGTATGGCTCGGCAAATACATGGGCTAACAAACACTAGAGAACTCAAACCACTATACAATAAAAAAAGCGGCCAAGTGCGAGTCGGAGTCGCCCATGAAGGGTTCCGTAGCAGCAAGTAACATACTATACAATACCAATACAAATATAGTTCTTGTAGTTCATTCTAACTTTGATTGATGTTTTAATAATAGTGTATTTTTAGGGTTCCGTACCCAAAGGGTGCAAACGGGACCCTATTACTGTGACTCCACTGTCTGTCCGTCTGTCTGTCTGTCTGTCCGTTTGTCTGTCCGTCTGTCTGTCCGTCTGTCTGTCCGTCTGTCTGTCCGTCTGTCTGTCCGTCTGTCTGTCCGTCTGTCACAGGGCTCTATCTCTTGAACCGTATTAGCTAGACACTTGAAATTTTCACAGATTGTGTATTACTATGGCCGCTTTAACAACAAATACTAAAAATAAGATATAGTTAAAAATTAAAGGGGGTCGTCATACAAGAAACGTGTTTCTTCAGCGTTTTAAAACATTGTACCGTGGTACGGAACCCTTTGCGTACGAGTCTAACTCGCACTTGCCCGTTTATTTTACCTATACCTATCCATAGATACCCCACACGTATGGGTTTGATGAAAAAAAAACCCAAAATACACTGTTTTTTTTTTAAATTTTTGTATGAAAATCTTAATGCGGTTCACAGAATACATCTACTTACCAAGTTATATAGTATAGTATAGTTCTCATAGTTTCGGAAAAAAGTGGCTGTGACATACGGACGGACAGACAGACAGACAGACATGATGAATCCATAAGGGTTCCGTTTTTTGCCATTTGTACTCTGCTAGAAAGACAAAATCCTGTATTATTTCTAGATGCCACTATTATCTCGCCCGCTAGTCATATAATGGATGCTGGGTACTTAGGCTTACGATTTCTGATTGAGATGAAATTTTGTATGCTAATGTAAATCAGATGACAATACAATATATTATAATAAGAAGCTGATCTGATGATGGAGCCGGAAGGTGGCTATAGGAACCCTGTAATAAAACGACGCAAACCCATCAAATTTGGTTATTACACTCTTCTTGTTATGTACTTAGGCCTCACAATAAAAGCTGTACTAAAGAATGTCTTTTGTTTTCAAAAAACTTGTTTGTTAATGACTGTACCCTTCTTCTTCGTCTAAGCGCGTTCTCGGTTGCATCCTCAGCTGTGTTGCTTCGGAGCCCGGGGTGCACATATAACATGCATGTCAATGATTACCCAAGGATGCGAATGACCTTGCAAAATGGAGAAGAAATAGCCGGAACAGTTTAAATGAATTGGCTATAGTTTTGCGACCGGCCGCCTGCCTGACGTCAACCCTCTTTGGGAATGTATTTGTGCGAAAAGTTTTACAACCAGCCGCCGCCCGAGGTTAACCCCCCTTGGGAATGCATTAGTCCTTTAGTCGCCTCTTACGACATCTTCAGAAAGAGATGGAGTGGTCTTATTCCAATCCGGAACCACACGGGTTTGATAATGACTGTGTGACAGTGTCACTACCCACATTGTCTCTAATATTTATGTATGAACCTTCGTACGAACTACACAAACATTTTATTTTTATTTTTTTGTTTTATTTTATTTCATCTTACATTCTATCATTAAAGGTTTTATTAACCTAATGCGACAGTGCAGCCTATTACATTTTATTACAAATAATCATTAATGATACCCGTGTGAATTCACTCAAAGTAGTAGTAAATAAGTCGATCCTATTGGCCACAACGTTAAGGCCATCTCTGAATTTTCCGGGGTCCAGTGCTGCCCCCATTTAAAATAAATCATTTAAAAAAAAACGGAGACATAATTTAAAATTTTGCTACTACCAAGTCCTAGATAACCCTCAAAAGTATTTTATGAACTACTGTTTACAGTTTATAATGAAAACGTTAAGCTTTACTACGCACATTAGCCAAAAGTGGCCGTTTTTCGCAAATATGCGTAGTAAAGCTTAACGTTCTAATCTGTGGTTCTAATTATAAACTGTAAACAGTAGTCCATAAAATACTTTGAAGGGTTATCTAGAACTTGGTAGTAGCAAAATTTTAAATGATGTCTCCGTTTTCTTTGAAATGATTTATTTAAAATGGAGGCAGCACTGGACCCCGGAAAATTTAGGTACGGCCTTAAGCGTGCGCAGTGCTTGTGTGAGTGGTGCGTCCCGCAGCAGGTACAGAACATAATTCAAACATGTGCTCAAAGTGCGTTAGTTAACGAGTTATTTTTTTTAATAAAAGAACCTGACTTCTTGATTCAATATGAACGAGATTATACCTATGTTGCAAAATCAAAATCAAATATTTATTCAGTAATTAGGCCTTTGCAGGCACTTTTACATGTCAATAATTATAGTGTACATTACGTGTAATGTTTATTTATATTTAAACTATTTTATTTTTGTTCAAAAGCTACCGTTACTAGCGTTTCGCAACGACCACTGCTGAGAAGAAACGCCGAAAGAAACTCACTTACACAGTATTGGTCGTCTACGCGCTAGAAGGGCTTTGTTAGTTTACAAAGATATTATACCTAATACAATGTTATCACAACATAATATGTAAAGCTTGCGAACGAGTGCTAAAATCCAATTTACAGAAATAAGTTACACTGAGTAGTCTTAAAAAACGGAGCAGAGCTGACCAGTCCCTACTGGCGGCACCCGTTCACGAGTTGACGCGTGGATCAGCCATTTATTTTATATTATGTTTATTTATTTAATTTATTGCACTATAAAATTAATGTACCCTAGGTATAATCTTAACGCTAAGCGTTGTCTATCAGAAAATACCTTTGGGACGTATAAGAGAAGGCGATTAATGGCCATCGCTGAACTCCACCATATTAGAGGGAATCCAGCGACCCGACCCTTGCTTTTTTAGCATTTATCATTCCAAATTACATTAAAACATATTAATTTGTAAATATTTTTGTAATCCATATATAAAATCCTTTCTTTTGATTTCCCACTTACTTGGTTTTGAACGGAAAAAATTTGAAGACATGTAAGTTGGCGCCAAAAATCCAGCAGTTTGGATTTTTTTTTATTTTTTAATATACCCATTGTCACACTCATAATTAAGACGAATATAATGACATCTTTCAAGCTAAAATCCTCCAAGCCGTTGAGGCTGTAGAGCGTGCCAAACAAATATACTTACATACATACTTATATGTACACACTCGAAAAACATAACGCTTCTTCCGGCGCAGTCGGGTAAAAATAGTGTAATTCACTGCAAAAAACCGGCCAAGTGCGAGTCGGACTCGCGCACCGAGGGTTCCGTACAAACCTGCAAGGTTTAGTATTTGGTATGAATTTCAATTTAATACCTCTACGCGTTTATGAGGATTTAAAATTATAAAAAAAAAATATATTATGTGATGTAACTAAAAACTTATGGTTTTCGTAATTTTTCCTTTATCTATGCTATAAGACGTTGCTTCGTACCAAATTTCAAGATTCTGAGTTTACGGGAAGCACCCTGTAGGTTTTGATTCCCTTGCAAGTGTCGAAAATTTGCGGCATAAACGGCTGTATCTTTTGATTGCGTTGGCTTAGAAGTTTGATTTTTTCACAGCTTCAAGGGACAGTAGACCTGAGTAATTGATATAAATTTCAGCTTCATACCTCCACGCGTTCCTGAGAAAAAGGGTCTTGACAGACGGACGGACGGACGGACAGACGGACAACAAAGTGATCCTATAAGGGTTCCGTTTTTTCTTTTTGAGGTACGGAACCCTAAAAATCAATATTTGAGATACAAGCCCCGAGCAGGTCTGCCAAAACAATATCCCCAGCTTTTGAGAAATATAAAATTCTTTTCCTCGCGAAGTGACGTTTCATTTGAGAACATTATTGAATTTGACTTATTGGACGCCAGCACGGCTACCTTCCGTTGGACAATGAACAGAGGTGGAGTAGAGTCGCCGTGTTATTTTTTGTTTTATTATTTATTGTTTAGAAATACTCCGTGCACTAACAGTTTCCCAACGCGTGCACGCGAGACCAGAAGCTTAATATTAACTTAATATAAAATAAGAAATATTACCTATCAAAAAAAACCAAAAATTATGGTAAAAAATGTCTATTGGCCGATTCTTCTATGTCAGTCTTGGCGAAAAGAAAAAACTGAATTGTATCAGCTGCTTATTTTCCCACGCAGATCATATAGGCCGTTTGATGGAATAGGCGAAAATACGAATAATGAAAATAGGCGGCTAGCAACCCATCTTTACCCAGAAATAATTATTTTTCCACTTTTTCAAATTCAAAAGAGGCCTTTGGGTCTTTCAGGCTTAGGCCCTGTTCTTTCTGCTCAGAGTTGCAAGACACAAAATGCTCTACCTAAGATGTCATAGTATATGTACGTTTGCGCTTAGTTTGCCGCTTACGGGAGGGGGGGACGCACATTCCACGGACCGGCAAACTTAACGCGAAGGTATGTATTAAACTGATTTTTTTGGGGTGGAGGGGGAGGGGGGTAACGCTCTAAGATATATTTGATTATAACTATATACAGGGTCTAACCTGTCAGCGCAGAGAAATGTATAGAGTTGACGTCATTAAAAAATAAATTTTCGTTTTTTGCTTATGTAACGTCTGACAAAATATACTAAAACCATTTAAAGAGTGAATTCAGTCCATGATACTGAACAACTTTCCCCAAGGAACATATATCGAAATATGAAAAATAATTTTTGGCCTCCCATACAAGTGGACCGGTCAGCTGATCCGAGTTAGTACGGAAAGGCACAAATTGTTTTTCATATTTCGATATATGTTCCTTGGGGAATGTTGTTCAGTATCATGGACTGAATCTACCTTTATAATAGTTTCAGTATATTTTTTTAGACGTTATATAAGCAAATAAACGGGCAAGTGCGAGTCGGACTCGTACATTAAGGGTTCCGTACCTCCGTACAATGTTCACGTTTCTTGTATGACGACCCCCTTTGATTTTTAACTTTATCTTATTTTTAGTATTTGTTGTTATAGCGGCCATAGTAATAATTGGTAAAAATTTTAAGTATCTAGGTAATGCCATTATAAAGATCTAGTAAAAAACGCAGAAAAAACGCGTTTTTGTATGATGACCCCCTTTAACATTTAATTTTTTTTGAATTTTTGTATTTGTTGTTATAGCGGCCACAGTAATACATAATCGGTAAAATATCAAGAGTCTAGCTATTACAGTTCATGAGATAGAGCCCTGTGACAGACGGAAATACAGACGGGCAGACGGAGTTTCAGTAACAGGGTCCCGTTTGCACCCGTTGGGTACGGAACCCTAAAAACAAAAATTTATTTTCTAATGAAGTCAACTCTATCCATTTCTCTGCGCTGACAGGTGGCGTCGTCGACCGCACAAATTTCGCCGCCGTCCATTCCGAATTACTGCAGAAATATATAGCTTTAGCTATATAATATATAGCTTTCAGTATAGCTAAAGGTTATTGAACGAGCGAAAAAGGGCGATTGTTTTTCACAGGGCTTCGATATTTTGCATACAATCTGTATTATTATTGTTTTAAATAAATCGAGTTTTCACCTATTTCTGTTTTATCGTGAATTGTTTTCGAATTCTTTTGTGCCAGGTGGTATAGCATTGTTTTCATTTTGATAAAAAATATTATTTGCGAGTTCTTATTGGAATGAACAATCTATATTCTAAATCTTCTAAAATATGCATTATTTTTTGATTTTATTCAAATTAGCTCTGTAGTAACATGCTAGTCCGCTACTCCGTAGTCAATTCCCAGCCAGGGCAAGTTGGAACCTGTTAGTTGTTATTTGTTTCTTGGGTTTTGACCCAATGAAATCTTGAAAGTTAAATTTGAGTCACTTCCCGGTTTCCGATTGAGGTTAAATGTTGTATGCTAATGTTAATTAGATGATGACAATGCAATATTGTTATAACAAGAAGCTGATCTGATGATGGAGCCGGAAGGTGGCTATAGGAACCCTGTAATAAAATGACTGGGGTTGCCCCATCGAGTGAGCCTATTACATTGGTCTTGATGAGTACTTCAGCCTCACAATAAAAGCTTGTACGAATAATTTTTTTTGTGTGCCTAATAAAGTAAAATACGTAAATTTGGGGATTTACTCCAGTTATCCTCATTGTATGGCAGCCATCAAGCTATGTCAGATGCCTTGAGGCAGCTTGAAAAATTTGATACCAGTGTTTGGCACTCACACATACGAGAAACAACTAAAACCTACCTATATAGATCGAGAGCTGGCACGAATTTTTGGGTAGGTATTTGAGGCAAGTTGAAAACTTGTCACATACCTCTCCTATTATACCCCATGAGTAGCGGGGCTAAACCATTTTGATTTATTTAGATTGACCTGGCAGGTAGAAGGTCCTATCAAAATGACCTGTCTTTCAGAGAATCTTATTTTTTAGTTACAAGTAAAATCCTATTAAAATTTCAAGGTGAATCAAATACCTTTTTTATATTATTTGAAAAATACATTTGCACGCGCCCGGAAATACCAAAGCCCCGACTAAATCGCCTGGCTTATTGTTTTTTTTATTCTTTAAACATTAAACTACAACATATAAAAAATGCATATTGCCTCAAATAACTATTTGAAAAAAAAAATTTAGTTTGCTTTAGCCCCGCTGCTGATCAGCCAGGTCTGCAGTTCCGTGTTGGGGTATAAATAGGAGACCTACCCAAAAATTTGCGCCAGCTCTCGGACCAATACGTGAATGTTTTCAAAAATTACCGGTCTACGGGTAAAAACAGCTTACCCAATAATAATTATTGATATTTTTTTTTTTTAAACAAAAAACCGACTTCAATACCAAAAAAGCTAAATATTGAAACAAATGTATACGACATATTTTTTCTAGTTATTTTCGCTTAAAAAAACAAACCACACAACCGATTTTTATAATATTTCTATGGGACATAAACATATAAATAATTTTTCAAATCGATTTAGGCGTCTAAGTAATAGCATATACACAAAAAAAATATTTCGACAAACCTCCTTCTTTTTTTAAGTCGGTTAAAAAGCCTGTACGGCGAACAGTTAAAACCAATACTTTCGTACAATTGACAGTTCAAATATTTGAAACGGTAACCCAAATTAATTGGTACCCAAACGTAATTGCTTTACTTCCGAGTTCTAAAAGTATTTAATGCGTCCTGATTTGTGAGCCCTTCCCGTTGATTCCTGTTTTGTAAAAGGTTGTAGAATGAGGTTTGCATATATTTTTCCCTTTTAGGGTTCCGTAAAAAAAACAGATCGTAGATGGCGGCCACAAACTGCTAACTAGAGTTGCTTGAAAATAAGAAAACTTATTGAAAACTTAAGGGCAACTATTAAGGGGCTACATGAATTTTCCGGGGTCCAGTGCTGCCCCCATTTGAAATAAATTATTTGAAAGAAAACGGAGATATCATTAAACATTTTTTCTTTGTGAAGCCCTTCAAACTATTTTACGAATTACTGTTTACAGTTTAAAGTGAGAACGTTAAGTTATTCTAAGTATTTTTGTCAAAAGTGGCCGTTTTTCGCATTTTTTAAAATTTGTAATTTGTAATTTTAAAATTTGTAATTTCTAATAGGTACAATATAATAAAGTAATATAGTTGAATTGGCAACCGAGGCGACCCCCGCCTCATATTGCCCTCGCCATTCAGCGAGGCAATGCGGCTGGCATTATGGGTACTTTTGAGCCCGGTACGCTCCGGGGGGGGGGGGGGGGGGGGCTCTTTGATTAGCCTTATATTTAATATTTTTATTATTATTTGTTCTTCTGTTTTGTCTTCTTTGTTTAATTATAGTTTAGTTTACTATTTTGTATACTTATAGTTTAGTTTAAT
Organism: Acrobasis repandana; assembly: GCA_963576875.1. Classification (NCBI taxonomy): domain Eukaryota; kingdom Metazoa; phylum Arthropoda; class Insecta; order Lepidoptera; family Pyralidae; genus Acrobasis; species Acrobasis repandana. The sequence goes on along the minus strand of OY756241.1, from coordinate 945,329 downwards.
AGGCATGACGACTAAAAAAATATTTTTGGCCCATCGATTAGATTATTAAAAAATATTGTCCTCATATTTTTTCTTTTCTATGAAAAATCATAAATGACAAAGATACAGTGCATTTAAATTTCGCATGACGTCACGCTTTCGTACAATTTTTACACATCGGTGACGTCACAAGCCCCCACTCTGGAACTTAGATACTCTGTATTTTTGTGAATTTTAACTTTTTTGATAAACTGAAAAATATGGGTACATTATTTTTGGATAATCTAACTAACGGACTAATTAGAATAATACTTTTCTGACCCAGTCATCATCCCTATTTTAGCATCAATCAAAAATTATAACAAAACTTACCTGAATGTTATATTCCTGCGGTGATAACTTCTCCGTGCCATTATACCACACGATACTTGCTGCTGGACGGGCCCCGGAGGCAGTACAGACCAGCGTGAGCAGGGTGCCTTGTGTGGCGTGCTCGCCCACGCCGGAGATGTACACTTTGTTGGGTGGCACTGGAAAGAAGAGATACATTTTTAAACAAACCCTCGACAAAAAAGAGGGGTGTTATAGGTTTGTGTTTAGTCGGATATATCATTCAAAATTTTGATCTTGTAAGCCCTAGATAACCTTTTAAACTATTTTACGAACTACTGTTTACAGTTTAAGAGGGCGCCTGATGTCAGTAATCTAAATTTTACTTACAACTTTACTCTAGCCGAAGCGAGACAGCGAGCCATGCGGGGCGTCGGGAATCGCGGTGGGTCAATGAGGCTGGTTCTGGTTTTGAGGATTTTTTCGTTTTATAAAGTATATTTGAGAGTTATTTAAAAAGTAAGACATATGATGACTGCCTTATGTTTAATACAATTATAATCTAAAGTTACAAGTGCTACATTATTGTATGATTAGGAGGCAACTTCGCAATGTTTTTGTATCGAGAAAATTTTAAGCAATCGTGTTTTCGAAACTTATTATGTTTAGAGTTAGTCCTGAACTCTGCTGTGTTTTTATTCCAAAGCGAGCATTTCGTGGATGAGAGTAGCTCAGGACCGTGGTAAATGGCATTTATTGAGAGAGGCCTATTCCTAGCAGTGGGAGGTTCAATTCTGTGAATGATGAGTATTTCGTTAATATTGATAAATATTTAAGATCACTCTAAGAACTTTAGGGTAGAATGGGCTCAACGTGAAGCTTTTCTGCGCACATTTGAAATAAAGTGGCCGTTTTTCGCAAATGTGCGAAGAAAAGCTATCACGTTAACACACAAAAAAACACTATAAAAAGCGCACCCCGGGCTCTGAAGCAGCACAGCTGAGGATGCAACTGGGAACACGCTAAGATGAAGCAGAAATATCTTCCCAACGAACATTGTACATATTGGTACCTATGTTGATGTACCTACATAAAGTACATTATATTGTCTGATCCCCAAATACGATCGTCTTTAATCGCCGAGCCCCAAACTTGGGACCCTGGGGGCCGATCGAAACTAAAGTCATAACATGTTATATGGCCGCGGAGCTAGTACGGTGAGGGTTTTTGCGCCCGTGGGATTCGGGAGATTGGATGTCGTGAAGATTATTGAAAAAAAAAAACTTCTGTAACGTTTTGAGTTTTATTACCTTAGGCTCTGCCTAGTTAACCTACCGAAATCCCTTCAGCAAACTATCACGCCTTTATCCCTATTGGGGCAGACATAGCTTTTTTGGGTCTCTAAGCAGACAGAGCTCAGCGCCGCAACACCTAAAGGCCAATTTTAGCGTTATGGCGGGTGAGAAAATGAAAAAATCAATCAAAATAGGGATGGGTTGCTAGCCGCATTGCCTATTAACATGATTCACTGTTACGCCTATAAAAAAGAAAAAAAAAAAACAAAAGGGTCAAAAAAATAATAATTACACCTCCTTTTTTGAAGTCGGTTAAATATATGTCATAATATTAATTACTTACTACTAAAACCTTTCACTCTATACAAGACGTTAGTTCTCTATTAGTGTCCCCCATCAAATATAGTAATTGAGAAACTACGAGTGTAGACTAAGAGGCGACTGCCGCTTTTTGCTTAATTCCAAATACTTTTTTATTTTATTTCTGCGCTTATTAGAATGTGTTTTATGCCTGTGTAAAATTTTAGCTATATCGGTTATTAGAAAGTGTGTGATAATGAGAGAATGTGCGTGAAATTCTTTAAATCATGTCACCTAGCGATGTGGCTAGCAATGCGTGATTGTATTGAATGAGTAAGGAAAAATATTTCCATGTTCAATAAACAAAGTGATTTTACAGATAGAAATTTACGTTATACACACATACTCGTACATACCATCACGCCTGTTTCCCACAGCCTAGGGGTAGGCAAAGACTATGAACCTCCACTTGCTATGATCCTGACAGACCTCTTTCGCGTCATCACAGAATAAGAACCAGTATTCACGTACAAAAGTCTCGCTCAGCAAAGAAATTCAAAGGAATATCTACTCAATGTGGTTAGCGATATGGTTTAATTTAGTTCACGTCAGAACTCAGCACCTTTTTGTTTAGATACCTAGAAATCCATTGCAGGCCAATTTTATTCTTATTATTATAGACAAACGATTCGTATAACTGAATTTACGACTCCGAGTGGCCGCTGCGCGCATAGTAATAATGTAGATATATTTTCAATACCTAAACGGGGAGTGACACAGACCTGGCTTCATCGACACTCATCAATCTCTACTACTCTCTTACCTAAGAAGAGTAGGTAATAAGAATGACTTATATTATTAATATATTATAAATATCCTATGATAATAAAGATATTTGGAATTGAATTGAATTGACTTAGTTAACCCGTATTACAAGCTGAAAACTGTCAATAAATCTTTTGTGGGAAACTTAGCTGTAAGTAACGATTTGACGTCCACATTTGTGCAAAACAAAACAAAGTGACTATTAATAAGAGACATTATAAATATCCTATGATTATAAATAATAATAATAATTCTCTTTATTTCGGACAAACTTAATCCATATTGTGTTAGTAATTAACAAAGGTAACTTAATCTAGAGTTAGTAACATGAATACGAAGCTAGGTTCCCACCTTCCGGTAAAGAGATTTTGAATTTATTTTTTTCATAATCTATTTTTACATCCACCGTCATGCTAAACGTAGCCTTTGCGTCTTACAGCTCTGCCTACATGGTTACGGACAAAGACGAGATTAGCACGGTATACTAGCAAATAGATGCCGGGACTTGCAAAAATAAGAGTTATCAAAATAATTAACCATGAAATATCGCATTATATAAGTAGTGATCACAACCTTTTACTCCTTATAATATGTTCGTTTTCTATTAGTATCCTTTATCGAAGATAGTAATTAAGGAACTACGAGTGGAGAGTAGACTGATGGCTGACTGCTCTTTTTTTACCGACTGGAATGAATATATGATTTTTTTTTATGTATGTTCCCCGATAACTTCTCCGTTTTTGAACCGATTTTTACTCATTACTTTCGATAGTTTTTTTAGAACTGTCGATAGTATCGATTGTTTGTTGAAATAAATTTGTCAATATTTGCTATCGTACAATTCAATTTTTTTTTTTTTCAAAATATCTTTATTATCATAGGATATTATACAAATATCATAACCTCCTTCAAGGCTTAGATAATATTATAAAAGATACACTGATAATAATATTAAACTGTCAACTAGATGATAGCTCTTGGATACAGGCATCGCTGCCCATCCGTTTCGGTGGGTTGGGAGTCAGGAAAGTGTCGGAGGTCTCTTTGCCGGCGTTCTTGTCCTCAGTCCATGCTGCGGGTCCTCTATGCGGTAACATTCTAGGCCCTTCATTGGGTGCCGTGGGGATCTGTGGACTGGCGGGGGCTTTGGATATCTGGCTGAGTGTCTGTCCCGGCGTACCACTTCCAGCTAATGTACATCACCAGAGAGGTTGGGATGAGCCTTTATGCAGAAAAACATTACAAGGTCTGCTTTCTGGAGCTACTAGTCCAGCAGATCGCGCTAGATTAATTGCGGTTTCCGAGCGGGAATCGGGTTTATGGCTGCAGGCGCTTCCTTCCGCTAATTTAGGCACTTTATTGGACAATTGTACTTTGTCTCTAGCGGTGGGACTTAGACTAGGTTTAAAAGTGAATCAGCCCCATCAGTGTGTCTGTGGTAGAACAGTAAATGAGTTGGGCCACCACGGATTAGCCTGCCAAAGGAGCGCTGGTCGTTTATCCCGACATGGTACATTAAATGACATCATCCGAAGGGCCCTTGTCTCTGTAACCGTTCCAGCCATCTTGGAACCGAGCGGTTTACTGAGATCAGATGGCAAAAGGCCTGACGGAATGTCACTGATACCGTGGAGGCTGGGCAAATGCCTGATTTGGGACGCCACTTGCGTGGATACTCTTGCGTCCACGCATGTGGCGTCAACGTCTGTGCGAGCTGGTGGTGCGGCTGTTTCGGCAGAGGCCCTGAAACGCAGGAAGTATGAAGATCTCCTTGGAAATTATATTTTTGTGCCCTTCGCCGTAGAGACGATGGGTCCATGGGGTCCAGAAACAAAATCCTTTGTGACTGAGATTTCAACGCGTCTCCGCGATGTCACGGGCGATCCAAGGGCGGGCAGCTACTTTGCACAAAGGATTTCTATCGCGGTGCAGAGGGGTAATGCTGCCAGCCTTTTGGGTACCCTGCCTCGCGGCGAGGCGTTGGAGTCTCTTTTTTATTTGTAAATTTTATTTGTAAATTTTATTTTATTTGTAAATTTTATTTTATACAATATCAATAAAAAATCTTAAAATAAAAAAAAATAAAAAAATAGGATATTTATAATATCTCTTAATAATAGTCACTTTGTTTTGTTTTGCACAAATGTTGACGTCAAATCGTTACTTAAAGCTAAGTTTACGCCGCTTCCTAGGCGCAAGTGCAAAAGAAGCGGCAACAAACTGCACTGCACGTTTTCTCCAAAGACGTCAACTAACAAACTAAAAACTTAAAATAAGTTATATAGATGGACAGAGATTACATTGTTTATTATGTCATAATTAAATTGAATTATAAGAATTACGAAATTTAAAATAATGTCAATTTGTAAAGTTTAGTATGTACCAATGTACCTAAATTATGACATGTCTAAGTATACAAACCTTTAAGAGGGACCCGCGCCAAGCTCAAGCCAGACCTTTTTGTCTTTAAGATAGTCATCGGTCCTATAATAAGCCTTCTCACAAAGTACTTTCTTTACATAAGCTTTGAATTTTCTGTCTGGCATATCAAGGACCGATTCTGACAATTTATTATAAAAAAGTATACACTTCCCCATAAAAGGCTTACTGACTGTATTCAGCCTGTAATACGGGCTAACTAAGTCATTCTTTTTACGTAAATTTCCATCTGTAAAATCACTTACTTTATTGAACAAGGAAATATTTTTCCTTACATACATTATATTTTCAAATATGAATTGTGATGCAAAAGTAAGTATACCTATTTCCTTGAATAATTCCCTCAGTGAGTCTCTCGATCCTAAAACGTAAATAGCACGAATTGCTCTTTTTTGTAAAAGAAAAATAGTCTGAATGTCGGCTGCACTCCCCCATAGAAGTATCCCGTAAGACATTAGACTGTGAAAGTAACTAAAGTACACTTGTCTAGCAGTTGCTACATCTGTCAATTGTCTTATTCTCTTAACAGCGTAAGCCGCAGAGCTAAGCCTATTAGAAAGTTTAGTTATATGAGCGCCCCATTGAAGTTTCGAATCAATTGTGATTCCTAAAAAGGTAGTACTTTCAACAAGATCGAGTTTCTGACCATGAATTAGTATGTCAACGCAGGCTTGATTCACATTAGGAAGAGAGAATCGAATGCATTGGGTCTTGTTCGCATTTAACATAAGGTTATTGGCCGAAAACCAATCAGAAATTAAAGATAAGGTGCTGTTCACCGCGCTAGCATCACTGTTATGTCGATCTATTTTAAATATTAGCGAGGTGTCATCAGCAAACAGCACCATGTCAGCCTCTTTCTCAACCATGTAAGGCAAGTTATTGACATAAACTAAGAAAAGGAACGGTCCTAGAATTGAACCTTGGGGAACGCCCATTTTCACATAAGACCCGTGTGATTTTACGCCGTTTATATCAACAGTTTGAAGCCTATCTGTTAAGTAAGATTCTATTAATTTAATTGACTTATCATCAAAACCGTATTGACGAAATTTGAGCAAAAGTGTTGGATGATCAACGCAATCAAATGCATTAGAAAGATCGCAAAATGATCCAATTGCATCATTTCTGTTTTCCCACGCGTCGTAGATATTAGTAATAAGTGCTACTCCTGCATCGGTGGTCGATTTTCCAGCAGTAAAGCCGTATTGTTGGCTATGGAAAAGATTATTGGTCTTAAAGTGAAGTAGCATTTGATTGAGCATTATCTTTTCGAACACCTTACTCAAAACTGGCAGAATAGAGATAGGTCTGTAGTTGCCAGGGTCCATTTTTTCTCCTTTTTTGAATAAGGGGATTAGTTTACTACATTTCATTAAGTTAGGGAATATGCCTTCATCAATACATTCGTTAAATATAAAAGCTAAATCGGCAGCAATTATGTGTATAATATGACTTACTACGGCTACTGACATGCCCCAGTGATCTTCTGATTTTTTTAAATTTAACTGTTAAAAGCATCTATTATATCGCTAGGGCTAACATGCTTAAAATTAAATTTAGAATCACAAGTGCCAACATTACTCTTAAGCAAAGCCTCAGCACGCTGGGCGCTAGAACTCACATTAGAAGTGAGTTCCAAAGGAATGTTAGTAAAATAATCATCAAATATATTTACTATTTCTTCAGTTTTTGAAGTATTTTTACCATTAACATTTGATTCGGCAAATATTTTCTTTGGTTTTATTTTTACCTGTTTCCTTATTTATGACACTCCATGTTTCTTTAATTTTATTAGGAGCATTATTTATTTTTTTGCTAATACTATTCGACTTGGCTCGTCTACAAACTTTTTTAAATATTTTAGAATAATTTCTAACATATTCTATAAAAGAAGGATTAAAGTTATATTGTTTTTGGGCATATAGATCATATAACCTGTTTCTACTTATGTAGATGCCGGTAGTAGCCCATTCACTAAACTGTGATTTACTATGAACTACTACTCTTTTTTGTTTCAATGTTTTAGAATACTCAGAGGAAACAGTACTAAATAGTTTATTATAATGGTCGTCAGGATTATTTCCTGTATATACCACTGATAATCATTTGTTATCTAAATTATTTTTAAGTTTTTTTATGTTTTTAGAAGTAATCGGTCTACACAAGATCTTATCTTTTCTCAAATTACTGGTGGACTCTTTGACAAAAGCTACATATACACCAGAATGATCTGAAGGCAATTTATTAATAACAGATTTATCACAATATTGAATATTACTAAAAAAATTATCAAGACATGTGCCAGATGTAGCTGTAATTCTGGTTGGCTCAAAAAATAAGTTTTCTAATCCATAACACTTAAAAAGATTTGGGAATTGTGTGCTCTTTGGATTATGTACTAAAACTACTACTATTGATAATATCTATATTATCTATCGTTTCGATAGACCTTTCGATATTGTGACAATTTTTCAAGGACACAATACTATCGATAGTCAATACTATTGCTGCAACACCAGTTCAAAAACCATTTTCCAGTCAACTTGCTGATTAATAGATAACATTAAATATTTTGTCTTTCAAAATATTTAAGGATACCATATTTTTTTTTTTTGAGAATAGGCTTCTAGCCATGAGCGCCCTGTCTATCCTCTTCTCGTATATCACAACTAATAGAACACGGCGTACTCTGCGTAAATATACGAAAATGATTACTTTGTGGATTTCCAGTGAGTGACTACAAATTTAATTATGTAGCAATTACTCTCTCATCAATATTGTATGAGAAAATAAAAAAAAAGCGGCCAAGTGATAGTTATGACGTATTAAAAAAAAACTACTTACTAGATCTCGTCCAAACCAATTTTCGGTGGAAGTTTGCATGGTAATGTACATTATATATTTTTTTTAGTTTTATCATTCTCCTATTTTAGAAATTACAGGGGGGGGACCAACATTTTACCACTTTGAAAGTGTCTCTCGCGCAAACTATTCAGTTTATAAAAAATATATATTAGAAACCTCAATATCATTTTTGAAGACCTATCCGTAGATACTCAACACGGATGGGTTTGATGAAAAAAAAAATTGAGTTTCAGTTCTAAGGGGAACCCCCACAATTTATTGTTTTTTTTTCTATTTTTGTGTGAAAATCTTAAGGTGGAGGTATAGGCAAATGGCCTTGAAGTGGCGCCCTCATTTGAAATAAATTATTAACTTGTAAATATGGAGATAATTTCCATATTACTCTTCGTCATGCACTAGATAGTCCTTTAAATTATTTTATGAACCGCCGTTGAAAGTATTTACATTAGTCCGTCTAGCTTTAAAACTTGCCTCCGCCAAAAGTGACTACGGCAAGTTTTAAAGCTAGATGAATCACCAATAATAGTTTCAACGGCAGTTCATAAAATAATTTAAAGGGTTATCTAGTGCATGACGAAGAGCAATATGGAAATTAACACCATATTTACGAGTTAACAATTTATTTCACACTTCAAGGCCATTTGCCTACATCTTCACCTTAATGCAGTTTACAGAATACATCTACTTACTAACTTTCAACAGTATAGTTCTTATAGTTTCGGAAAAAAGTGGCTGTGACATACGGACGGACAGACAGACAGATATGACGAATCCATAAGGGTTCCGTTTTTTCCATTTGGTTACGGAACCCTAAAAATAAATGCTTTCGCTCAAATGAGACATAAAATATAATAAGGATGATACCTCTTATCATCTGTCAGTCAGAAAAAGTGTATTTTATTTCGTCTATCAGCTTTGTAAGTTTTTATTACTCAGTCACAGAATACATAAGAGTCAAACAGAATGGTATCTCACAGCGTCTCCCGCAAATTGGCGTCCCCGCACCTCTCCCCCGCACTTTGTGAGCTTTGACGGCTTCAAACCAGGGTTTAATTACTAGCCGCACGCAAAACGCGACGTGTGTTGTCTTGAGAACTGTCAACCAATAGTAACCATCATGGTGAGAAGGTGCGCGTATAATAATTGTTTATCCACCCAATACTCTAAAGAACGTATATTTCATACATTTCCAAATGATGAAAACAGGTAAGCAAAGCAACAATATAATTTCACGTTATTACCCAGCAACCATCTAGATATATATACCCTTCTCGCTCTCTCGCATTGGCGGGAGATACACAAGAGCGAGATTGTAACATTACCGGATTGCTAATAAGCAATCCGGTAATGTTACATAGGCTCCTCGCTCACAGGTAATCACATACACGCAAATGCCAACTAGATTTCCGCGGATTATAGTGCTAAATGCCATTGTTGACAATGACAACTTGACATGCTGAGTGTAAGCGTAATAAACATTTGTTTATTTTATTGAATTTATTCATATAATTACCGTATAGTTTTGCGCCGAATATGCAAATTACTATATTACAATAGTGAATTAGTGAAATTAGTGCGTTACAATATAAATGACTCAATAATAATCAGTAAAGTGAACTATAGGTGAAATGGACAATGGACATAATGAAAAATATTTGTAAAGTGATATTACGTAGCTGTTTCCGACTTTTCTGTAACATTTAATACATATAAAACAGAATATTTTTTACGTCATAGTGTTCGCAAATCTTCCGGTATGGAAAAATATAATCGTAAATATGTCGAACTCGTTAGTAGGTAAGTATTAAATTAATTCTGCGGTGCGACCCTAAGTATAAAACTCACACATCGACGTGTGTACAGATAAATTGTTTCGTTTGTAGTAGTAGTAGGTATATATGTTACTCTAAATCAATGGAGAGTCCTACCAGTGACTCAGTGAAAAGAAAAAAACATTCAACTGCGAGTTGGACTCGTACATAAAGAGTTCCGTACCTTCATACAATGTTTTAAAACGCTGAAAATGCGTTTCATGTATAACGACACCCTTAAATTTTTAACTTTATCTAATTTTTAGTATTTGTTGTTATAGTGGCCACAATCAAGTAATTACATCTAGTTAATGCTATTTAAAAGCTCGAGTTAAAAACGCTGAAAAGAACACGTTTCTTGTATGACAACGCCCTTTCATTACAAGCTTTTATTTAACTTGCAATGCATGTTTGTTCGGGTGGAATCCTGCAACTCAATTTTGAAGCAGATATCTTCAACTGATTGAGCTGAAATTTTGCGCGCATATGTATATCACGTGACAATGCAATATTATGATGACTTGGAGCTGATCGGATGATGAAGCTGGAAGGTGGCCATAAGAACTCAGTAATAAAACGACGCAACCCCGTTGAGTTTGGGCTTATTTGTTTTGTGTTGACAAGACCTTTAATCTCATAATAAAAGCTTGTACAAGAAGTGATTTTTTTTTATAAAAACTTATTTTTAACTTTTTCTTACTTTTAGAAGAAGAGAAGCAGCTGGTACATTCTATTTTTTTTTCTTTTATTCCAGAGTACCATGGAGTAATAATGTCTTAGTAATCGCTCAAAAACACCTTATTTCCACCCAAACACTACCCTATATCACTAACACATAAATAATGCGTACAATTAATTCCCCTGAACCAACCTATATTTTACATATAAGGGCACATTAAGCTATCACTTAAGTAACTTAGGCACTACACTGCCGGGCAATTTTCAGAGGCTACCCAATAAATTGCCAGCCAGTATAGCTAATAACTGGGAAGATAGTGTTCGGTAGGGAGTGGATCTCGATACGAGTTTATCGATAAAGTTTTGGGTAAATGTCCTTGTTAGATTTACTTGGAAATAAATAAGTATGGTTTGTTTTAGAGGGTAAAGTTTGTTGTCTTTAATAAAGTCGTTTAGGATATGTTTGGTTTGTCGGGCCAAAGTTACAAAGCTGAATGTCTTTGATATCTTTATGGTTATCAAGCTATTGTCCACGGCTTCGCTCGCATATTCCAAAACCCAATGGAACATAACTTTTTTCAGGGATAAAAGGTAGTTACCCTATATCCTTTTTAGTACTCTTATCTATGTGTATGCGAATTTTCAAGAAGATTGGTTCAGTAGATAAAGCCTGAAGAGTTAACAAACAAATATACAAACTAACTTTTACATTAGTTGGGTAGTTATAATATTAGTTGGGATTTTTGTGTTTAAAGTTTGAGTTGAGTGAAAGCAAAATTTTGAGATAATTTTAGGTTTGAATGAACTGAAAGGTCCCGTTAAAATTTAAAAAGAAATGTCCACAGCAGCTAACACGCGCGCTGTATTTGCACCTGATATAGCTGTCAGATCCTTTTAACAGCTTGAAAAGGCTGATGTCTGATGTTAAGTTTGTTAGTTGACGTCTTTGGAGAAAACGTGCAGTGCAGTTTGTTGCCGCTTCTTCTGCACTTGCGCCTTAAACTAGGAAGCGGCATAAATTTATCTGTAAGTAATGGTTTGACGTCAACATTTGTGCAAAACAAAGTGACTATTATTAAGACATATTATGAATATGCTATGATAATAAAGGTATTTTGAATTTTTATTTGAATTGAATTTTCCATTTAGGGCACATACACACAAAAAACAGTTAAAAACTTTGATAATAATAAAACTGATTAAATTATATCGACATGAGGTACAACACTAGTTCAAAGTGCTCGCCATTTCACCACCTTGCAATATCGACGCTCGATAGTGGCAAACATGTGCGCTGCAAATTAATTCCAGTTCCGGAGGTATTTTTACATAGACGAGTAATACTTTATTTATTTATTAAATCTTTCTAGATGAGTAGATAGAACAAGAATGTAGGTTAAAGTTTTTAATAAAAAAGAAGTTTAACGGTTTAGTGTGCCATTAAACATAACAAGAGGATGTCATGGCACACCCGGTGAGAACGATGCTCCTTACTGCAACTGCGAAAGCTTTATAAACCCTTAAAAATTTGTTTAATGATGTGTTATAAAAAAAACTTGACGCCATCTTGGATTATTGAAAAAACAAGACCATACGTGACGAAGTTTTCCACTTCTGTAAGTATATGTTGAAAAAATTATAAATTTAGAATGAATTTAGTGAATTCTTCACATATATGTCATCCATCATCGATAATAATCAATCGATATCGATGGTCACACACTACATCACTGTAACGATGTGCTCAACGATTTCCTCACCTTGCAGTATTGGTGGCACGTTCTCGCACTTTGATACAACAATACGTAGATGTAGCAATCAATTTTCAATCACTATGGACAAGCCCTCAATAACTTACTTAATTTTTTCATTATGAAAGATGGGCCTTCAAATGATATCTCCGTTTCTTTACAAATAATTTATTTTAAATAGGGGCAGCACTGGACTCCGTGTATCGTCTTAAAGACATCTAGAGCTTCTTTTTGCTTGCTTCGGAAGACACGTTAAAAAATAATGACTTACTCGTACATACGCCCTCCCACATACACCCATACACACAAACACCCTCTAACAACAATATCTCCGTTTCTTTACAAATAATTAATTTTAAATAGGGGCAGCACAGGACACCGTGTATCGTCTTAAAGACATCTAGAGCTTCTTTTTGCTTGCTTCGGAAGACACGTTAAAAATACTGACTTACTTGTACATACGCCCTCCCACACACACCCATACACAAACACCCTCTAACAACAATATCTCCGTTTATTTACAAATAATTAATTTTAAATAGGGGCAGCACTGGACTCCGTGTATCGTCTTAAAGACATCTAGAGCTTCTTTTTGCTTGCTTCGGAAGACACGTTAATAAATACTGACTTACTCGTACATACGCCCTCCCACACACACCCATACACACAAACACCTTCTCACACACACACACACTTGGTTAAGTATTAATATAAAAAGTTAGAGATAAGAAAGAGCGGAGTCTCCTGGCACAAGCATATTCTTTGCTTAAAAGGAGGCTCCGGCAACAAAATATTGTAAAACCTTTTTAGTTACCTAATAAACAACATATTTAAAAGAATTGCTAAGTTTGCTGTCTTTAAATTGATTTTTTAGGACTACACGAAAAGAAAAGCCGCTGATGATTCTACGCTTTTTTTGCTCTAAAGTATTATTTAATTTAACTTTATACACAAATACAAGTGTAATGGCGGACTTCAAGTCTGAGGCCTTATTTACCAGTCAACAAACCTGGTGATGTGGGTGATTATAGAAGACAAAAATAAAGAAATGCGACATCTTGAGAAAATATAACATCATTCCCTCGGTACGATAAAAGCCGTCTAAGCAGTTTTATTTTTGCTCCGCGGGGTATTGTCTCGTTTATCGATATATTGCACATCACTATTTGATTAGATTATTTATTGGGTATGGGATCAGTAGTATATTCTTAATGATGTGTTTACACTAGGTACTATTACTACTGTTTTTGCAATATCTACTTTTGCTTATTTAAGGCGAAATGCCACACAAAACAGATTTTTGACGCGTTTTACCGACAAGTAAAACCATTTATTAGCTTTCAAAAACCAAGAATCTGCTAAGTTTTGTATGATGTTATAAGTTAAAGGTATTTATCAGTCGCTGGCGAAAGCTAAAACACGATTCGATATAAATAATGTGGAAGATACCTCTTATTTCAAGAATTATAATTAATTTTTGCAAAGTGGCTTCGGAGAATCTGTACTATTTTATCTACTTTATGAAATAGCGAAAGTACTTTGTTATAAAACAATAGTTCTTTATCTTATTAAAAATATAAATTAAATTAATTCTTATCGCGTTTATTTTCACGGCGAAACAGTCGCTGTTCGGTTTTACAAAATGTTGGTCCATCTAAAAATAAAGTTATAAAAGGGCAAGTTATAAAAGTTGATTTAACCCCCGACGTTAAGAATTGCTGCATTTATCTATTTATTTATATGTATAGTATATATAGCGTATATATATATATATGTACGTATATGTATAGCAGGTATATATATATATATATATATATATATATTTATTTGTAACATTATTATTATGTAACAATGTACATTGTGTATTTGATGTATACTACACTTTATCTTGCAACCCACATTTAGACTTTCTGTATAACCCAAAGGTTGACTGTTAGACAACGCTTTTAGCGTTAAGTTCGCCTATTGTTCTGTACAATTTGTATTTGATGGACAATAAAGATTAAATAAAAAAAAAACTAGGATTTTAGATATTAATCGTAAAGAGGCCTGTTTTTTGTTTCGGTCAATTAAAAAAAAACACAAGGATTGCACTAATTGCAGTAATTTAAAGTCAGTAATCCGTGCAGTCTTTCGTGTCTCAAACTAGAGAACTTCCTCTCGAGAGATGATTACTGTTGCAAAGTTGCTCATCATATGCCGGGTGGGTATAAAAATCATAAGGGTAAGAAATGTTGAGATAATAAATATATTATGTGTATTTAAACACGTTGGTAAATCCCTTCCGGACCATAAACTTGAATTCCGGGAATGTTGATTCCACGAATGTTGGATTCCATAAATGTTGGATTCCACAATAGACAATATGCATGAGATTCAGAAACGAACGAAAAAAATTATGTGTAATCTTTATTGCTAAAGAAAAATACCCATATATATATTTTTTCAATTTAACATGTTTCCATTGAGAAATTAATGATTTAAAAGTTGTCTTTTTCAAATTCCCTCGCAAAGTTCCGAAACGCAACGCTATTGGCGGAACGAAACGTGACGACACCAAACACTGTCAAACTTAATTTTCTAAATAGTCTGTACTGTCAACCACAAATTAGAAAGAAGGAGAATCTGTCACTGTCAATAATTTGTTCGTAATTTGTATGATTGTTGGAGGTTATTTTCATTGTTTTGCTAAATTATTAGTGTTCTTTGACAATTATTAGCTGAAAGTCTGACTCCTGGTGAAAAAAGACTTGCTACAATGATTGAAAGCGGTTTTGTTGTGGCAGATACAGTCTGACTGAATCTGCCTAAAATTGATGTGTTTATGATGACTACGTACTTCGCAAGTAATTCCAATTTTACATCCTTTGAACTCAGAGCAGTGAAAGCCGCGAGGTAAATAATTTAGAGATATTTGATAAATTTCCATTTTTCTCAGTTTTGTACTTATGAGACAAGTCAATCAATTAATTATAACCTAAAATACGGTACGAATATTTTTAGATTTTTTTTTCCATTGACACTGACATTGACAGTGTGCGGCGACGTCACAGAATAAAAGCGCAAAATGGCACCGCGTTTAAGTCGTCCGAAAATGATAGTAGTTTTAATTATTTTTTTTAAGCTTATTTAATAATATTCTGTGATTGTGATATTTTTTTCCGTTTATACAATAACTTATAGAATCATTTAAAAAAATAAAAAAAAGACATGAATATACCCTATTGTTTGATTCCGCGAATTTTAGATTCTACGAATGTAGGATGAGAGTATCTACAGTTATTTTTATTAAAATGCTCCATAATCGTCTCAAAACTGCTACGCGGCTATATTCGCAAGTCCAGTAAATCCAAGTTTTTCCTTCGGACGAATAAATATTCATTAAGATAGCATTAAATTAATGACCATAATTATAAGAGATAAGCGGCGTTTGCCAAGATTGGCCTGATGGCGTAATTCTTTAATCTGGAAGGGTTTAACTCAAACAGGACGAGGGATAGCCTAATAAATAAATATATAAGTATTTACTCTAAGACGAAGTATATTGCTGAATCTTGCCCAAAAAGAAAGTAGGAAAATTGACTTTTTATACAGATTTGTTCCGTAATACTATAAATATCTGTTTTCTTTTAATTACATACTTACAAGTGGTTCTGTGAGAACAGTAGACCCGCGAGTTCTTATAACCATGCAATAACGACACTTTCCATTTTCCCCTGGCTCATCAAAGCCATTTCAGTGAAATTCGTCCATATATAACGCTATAGCAAACTTCTTCCCATTCTCCCCCTCCACTCCCCCCTTTCGGAATATTTTTGCAACGGCTTGTGTAGAATAAACTCCTTAGTTTGATTGAAATCCGTCAATAAATAACGCTTAAGCAAACTTCCCATCTTTTCCTATTTTTCTCTTCATATTTCTGATTATTCTTATTGGCGAAAACGGACAGATGGACAAAAGGATTTTTGAACAATCTCGAAACTGACGGTTGGCTAGCTCAGTCAATTATTTAAATCACAGTACTTACCTACTTAATCAAAATGAGAATATTCGTAGAAGAATCTAAGGTCATTGACATATTTAGATCAGTGGAATAGCCATCGGAATATATCCAGCCATCGCTTCGCTCGCGTATCTCACGGGAACATCACATTTTTCCGGGATGAAAGGTACCCTATGTCCTTCTTAGTACTCTTAACTATGTGTATGCGAATTTTCAAGAAGACTGGTTCAGTAGATAAAGCGTGAAGAGGCAACAAACAAACAAATATATAGTTTTAGATAAGTACTTATATGTATTTGTAACTATAGTCTTATGTACACGCCTACTACCTGTTTTCTTCAATTTTCCTCTCCTGGGTCTGCTGGAAGAGATTTCTTATGAAATAAGCAGTACCTATGTACTCTATTTTCTTACTTTGTACGTTCCTATGTTTGTATGTTGTGTACATAAATTTTGTAAATAAATAAAAATAAATAAATATACAAACTCACTTTCGCATTTATAATATTAGTTAGGCTTAGTTAGGATTCGTAGGGAATAGCATATGATTTTAATCTGATAATACTTAAATTATATCTTTAGTTTTCTGCTTCTTAAACGTGGTTATTTATTTCTTTATTTATATAACTAAATAAATACAAATGTAATGGCAAACTTAAAGCCTAAGGCCTTATCTACCAGGCAACAAACTACGTTGGTGCACTTTTGGAGGTCTATCTATGCAGATGACATGGCTTTACCTAAGCTATCCATAATGATACTTTATGGCAAAGCAAACAGCAAATTCTTCTTACCTTTAACATCAAGCTGGATCTTCTTCACGATCGGTTCATCCAGTGCCGCAGACGACACCTCACACATCAGCTCTCCAGCCAGCTCGTCTCTGGTGACCGTCAGGGCTAATGTGTGCTGGAAGGTCGTCGCGTTAGGAGTGGTAGTTTGAGCTGGAACAAGGAAACAATAACAGGGTAATACTAGTGGTTTTGTAAAATCAGTAGACCTCGCGATCTCTTCATCATCATCCAGGTCTATTTTAGTCTCCACTGCAGGAGCACGACCCTCTCTGTTCTACCCGAGCCATATATTAGCCAGAGCAGTCAGAGGATTTGGCCTAGACTCTCAAAACTAGATGGGTAGGAGAGGTCTCACTGATGTGTATAAGCTTTGTTTAGCTTTTGTTCCCTAATTCGCCTTCAACGACATCCACGGCAAGATTTGGAGTAGTCCTATTCTACTCTGCCGGGTACCACAAGTTCTTACTCGTATAACCATGCAATAACTGTCACTTTCCCATTTCCCCTAGCTTAGCAAAACCATTTCAGTGAAATCCGTCCATATATAACGCTACAGCAAACCTTGTCCCATTCCCCCCCCCCCCTTTACTTTGCCCTTTTGATTTTTTTTAGTGACATCTTGTGCACAATAAAGTGGAAGTGCCTCTCAATTTTTAATTGAAATCCTTCAATTAATAACTCTACACCAAAGCACAGAATACATAAAAGTCAAAACCAAAGTTTCCCCAGTTAGTGCTAGGTTGTACTACCACAGAGCAATTGAAATCTTCAATTTGAAACGGTACCTCTCATTTAGTTACTATCCGAAAGTGCCCGCTATCTTTTTATTTGAAGTGGTTTTGTTTTTAGTTACGTATTTGTTCAAAAGTAATTAGTTTTACATTTGATTCCGAAACCACAACGACCTGAATTCTACCGCATTAATGATTAAATAGACCTTTTAATTAACAACGGAATTAATATCAAGCTCGTATTTCAAGGAACTGTAGAATTAAATTCGTATTTATTTTGTATGTATACACTAATATTTGGTTAGGTTCTATAGAAATGTAGTAATTAGAATACAGTTATATAATTATTTACGCATAATTATCACGGTTTTCTCTTTTAAGGGGTATACAGAGCCTGAAACCATAAGATTTAAAGGCCATTCTTAGTGAGATGTTGGCAGAAAAGGAAATTGGTCGTTTTTTTAAAAGAATTATTTTACTACCTATAAAAAATAAATTCACCTCATTAGAGATTCGCCTTATTTTTAAAAATAACACTATGTATATCTAAAAATTAAAATGGGAGATTTGGCGGGAAGTCAAGGGGTTCGGTAGGGGTTTGCTTTAAATTATTTTGCAAATTGATTTTAGTGGACTTTATAATATGAAATTGGTGTTGTTTGGTGTATTTATAACACCAAACAACACGTCATATTGTTCAAAAGCTCATGCTTATGAACAATATGTGAAATAGATAAAGTACGGCTGTAGTGATATTTGCTCTGCGGACTAAGTGGGCATCTTCAGGCATCTCGTCCGCCACTCAATCGGCTATGAAAACCAGTGGACTCGTATTGCTGTCGCCAGAAGCGCCCTTAAAGCAATAAAAGGCCTACACCATCCTATGATTGTAACTTGTTAGGAATAAGGAAATAAAAAACCTAAAGATAGGCTATAAAGGACTTGTATCCAGAGCCGTAAAATTATTCTCAAAAAAAAAACAAAATGGCGGATTTTTTTCATGAACTATCGAATGGGTAATCAAAATAAAGGATTTTTAAAAGGATTACAAATAATAAATACGACGTTTAAATTTTAGTTTGGATTTTTTTCCCATAGTTGGGCAAAAGCCTCCTCATTAATTAGTTTGGAATAAGCAATTAAATAAAAGCGCAAATGCGAGTCGGACTCGTACATGAAGGGTTCCGTACCTCCGTACAATGTTTTAAAACGCTGAAATACGTTTCTTGTATGACGACCCCCTTTAATTTTTAATTTTATCTTATTTTTAGTATTTGTTGTTATGGTGGTCATAGTTATACATAATCTGTGAAACTTTCAAGTATCTAGTTAATGTCATTATAAAAATCTAGTTAAAAACGCTAAAAACACGTTTTTTGTGTGACGACCCCCTTTAATTTTTAAATTTTGTTGTTATAGCGGCAATAGTAATACATAATTGGTGAAAATTTCAGTTGTCTAGCTATTACGGTTCAAGAGATAGAGCCCTGTGACAGACGGACAGACGGACAAACAGCGGAGTTTCATTAATAGGGTCCCGTTTGCACCCTTTGGATACGGAACCCTAAAAAATAGAGTATACAGGGTTACTGGTATCTAACGCATAACCTCCTAAAGGCGACTTAAGTACATCAAGACTAACGACTTTTGTTCTATGACTTTTGTTTAAACGTAATACTTAGCAAGATTTTTAATTTTTTAGTTCAAGTTTCATATCCACCAAACTTTAGGTGTTTTAATAGGCTGGACCGCGTGCGCTGTCACTCGAGCGTAGTTCTGCCGCGTGCCGATTGCCATAGACTTAAGACGAGTAGAATCGCAAATTTGAATTTGTTTATGTTTGTATAAAAAAAATCTAATTAAAAAAGTCATAGAACGAAAATTGTTACTCTTGATATAGCTAAGTCGCCTATAGGTTATGCGTTACTTACCAGTAACCCTGTATCACCTCAATCACCAACATAAGTGAAGCGGTGGTGATGGTGACTGTTTGGTCACCAAGCAGTTATGGCACTGGCTCTGCATCTTGTACCTGACTTGTTTCCGGATGCATCCTCAGCTGTGCTGCTTTGGAGCCCGGGGTGCGCTTTCTTGCTTTTTCTTCTTCAAATATAACATGCATGTCAATGGTCACCCAAGGATGTCAAAGACCTTGCAAAATGGAGAAGAAATAGCCGGAACAGTTTAAATGATTTGGCTATAGTTTTACGACCGGCCGCCTGCCTGATGTCAACCCACTATGGGAATGTATTTGTGCAAAAATTTTTGCAACCGGCCGCCGCCCGACGTAACCCTCCTTGGGAATGCAATTGTAGCACGATTTGTTTGTGCTAAGTCCTTTAGTCACCTCTTACGACACTAACAGGAAGAGATGGAGTGGTCCTATTCTACTCTGCCGGGAACCACACGGCCGCTTGTACCTGATTTGAATCTCTGAGTTTATATTTATGTACGGTTCTTTTTACTACCATCACTGGCTTCCGGTGAAGGGAATGAGGAAACCTGCACATTAGTTCACTAGTATGTAACGAGTGCACGAAAGTGCTTAATCACTGTGTACCGTTTCGGTTAGTAAAGCCTAGATTTAGGATCTAGGAAGATAGATGAGATAAAAGAAAGACCAGATATCGGCAAATGAGATAGGTATAATGAACAACTATAACATTACATTAGTTACAAAGATTCACAAGAACACTAGGTACAGATTAGGTAGTCAGGGTCGTGAGTTATAGGCACTAGATCAGTTGAGTAGCCCTTCTAGGTAGAAGAACTACTTAGCTTCAGATGCTGCCGAAGACGAAAGAGGACGCGCGCCGGCCGCCGCGCCTTATATATGGGCATGGGCCCCCCCGCTGCGCCTAAGAGGGGTGGAGGGGTGCTGTAGCCGATGTCACAAATGTGTGTTACCAGTTATGACTTAAAGCTCTGAAACGTGGTCCCTTACTATGGGTCTCATAAGAAGGCTCAAGGTCGCTCAACGGGCTATGGAGAGGAGAGGGCTATGCTAGGTGTTTCTCTACGTGATTGAATGAGGAGAACGTAGAAGAACTAAGATCAAAGACATAGCCCACCGGATTAGCTCATTGAAGTGGCAGTGGGCGAGGCACATAGCGCGAAGAACCGATGACCGATGGGGCAGAAAGGTTCTCGAATGGCGGCCACGTACCGGCAAGCGCAGCGTAGGACAACCACCTGATGCAGGAAAACGCTGGATGCAGCCCGCTTCCGATCGGTCGTTTTGTAAATCCTTGGGGGAGGCCTATGTCCAGCAGTGGACTTCCTGTGGCTGATATGATGATGATGATGTTACGATAATATTGACTGTTGTCAATATTTGACAGTTATAGAGCTAGGAACATGAGACCTATAGTACAGGCTGCTAAAAAAATCATATGACACCTCTGACACAAGTTACATCCTATACATATTGCTGCCTACTCATTTATTTACTTAGATTTGTTTTTACGTCGTCGGGTTTTTGTTTTTTAATAATTACTTTCCAATTTTGATTTTTGAACCAAAAGCATTGAAACTAATTTAAGCTATCAGGTTCGTAGCAAACTCGTAGCCGTCTCGTAGCAAGATCGTAGCATTTGGTGGCTTTGTATGTACTATAGTTACGTTATCAGGATCAGCCCCCGTAGAATGGCACCGACGACAGCGTTTATCGTCTATCACTATCTCGCTCTACCTAATAATAACGAGCGGGATGGTACTAGTCCGTTGCGCGATACAAACTTTATCCGGGTTTATCGACGGTGCCATGCTAAGGCTGCAGTTCTGAAAATATATTCTCTAAAATCATTTTTTTCGAAATCATGAACCGTTTTTTTTAATGAGTTCTGAGGCAACAAACATGAAAAAAAAGTACACCAAATTGAAACCCCCTCCTTTTTAAATTTTAAAGGGAAAAGTTTATTTTATATCCCTCAGGGAAATAAAACACACACGTGCGTAAAATTTCCAAAACATATATGTAGAACTTTTATAATCCCCATAAGCCGTCATGGTGGAAAACAATAAAGCGATTTGAACTAGTAATTAAATTTGTTTTAGGGCTATTTGTTTGAACCCTTTAGTTAAGAACTTTTGGTCGGTAAAGGTAGGTGCAGACAGATGCAAGGATCATCAAGTTTTTTATTTTTATTTTGCCGTTATTGACCGAACGAGCGAAGCGTCTAAGTTTAGAGATTGGCCAAAAATGCTCTTGTATGTCTGTCTGTTTTCGCCTACAGGTCACATTTTTCAACCGATTTTGACGAAAGTTGGCACAAAAGTTTCTTTAATGAGGAAAATTTTTAGTCGATCGCAATTTTCGATTGGCGGAGAAATAGGGCGAAAATAGGGGGAACTTTGCTTTGGCCTTATTTATAGACTTTTTATTTATTTCATTCAAATTTGAGAGGTACACTAAGGACTTCATTCTACACAAAATGTTGGAAAATAAAATCCAAAAGGGGGAAAGATTGGTGTAGCGTTAAATATGGACGGATTTCACTGAAAAGGCTTTGCTAAGCCAGGGGAAAGAGGAAAGTGTCAGTTATTACATGGTTATAAGAGCTCGTGAGGTCTACTGCTCTCACACAACCATAAGTTAATAATATAATTAACATATATTTTTTAACACAGAACGGCGTTCCCAAACCAAATTGCAGATGTAGGAGTAAAAATTGCCAGTCTAAAGTGGAACTGGGCTGGGCACAACTGTCCAATGTGCCCTGAAAGATGGGCAAAATTAACTTAAGTTCTGGCTGCCGGATGGCCGGCGGAGTAGAGGGAGACCGAAGAAGAGATGGCGGGATGACCTCGATAGTTATGCCAATAATTGGCAAGAGATAGCGGAGGATAGAGACGAGTGGAAGAGTAAGGGGGAAGCATTTGCTCAGCAATGGGACATAACTATATGCATGTATTTTTATAAAATATTATCTTGCATTCGTCAGGTCGCTACCTAAGGGTCCGTATCGCGGTATCAGGATTATTTTTACGTCCAAAGTAAGTATTGGAAAGTTCTTGTAAGCCGATCATTTACTTAGCAAAAACACAAAACTTTCAAAATTGTTACGAACTCACACAATATTTTTTTCATTTCTTTTATTAACACGGTGAAGGGGTGCCAATGAACAACTATAGGTTTTATCTACGTGTATATGGTTTTGATATTTTTTAGGGTTCCGTACCCAAAGGGTGCAAACGGGACCCTATTACTGAGACTCCGCTGCCTGTCCGTCCGTCTGCCCGTCTGTCTGTTCGTTTGTCACAGGGCTCTATCTCTTCAACCGTAATAGCCAGACACTTGAAATTTTCACCAATTATGTATTACTGGGGCAGCTATAACAACAAATACTAAAAATAAAAAAAGTTATAAGTTAAAGGGGGTAGTCATACAAAAAACGTTTTTTTTTAGCGTTTTTACTTTGATCTTTATAATGGCATTAACTAGATACTTAAAATTTTTACTAATTATGTATTACCATGGCCGCTATATTAAGAAATACTAAAAATAAGATAAATTTAAATTGAAGGGGACCTCCTTTAATTTAAATTTACCTTATTTTTATACAAGAAACGTGTTTTGTCAGCGTTTTAAAACATTCTACGGAGGTACGGAACTCTTCATGTACGGGTCCAACTCGCACTTGCTCGTTTTATTTTACCCAACTGTATGTATATTATTACGCCTTTTTACCTCACGGGATAGACAGGAGCACGTGCAGTACGCATAACTGGCAGTTTCATACGGTAAGTGACCCCGGTTGTGGTTTGCACTTAGGTGATCAAAAGTAATGGTATGTCAGATGTCTTCAGGCTTGATAAATCTAAAACCAGTGTTGGCCACTTACACACACGAAAAACAAACAAACAACGGGTAAGACAGACACTAGGATGGCTAGACCTGAAAAGGCACTCTTGTGGTGTAAGGTGGAAAAAGGAATCAACATAGTGATGGGTTGCTAGCTGTATCGCATATTAAAATAATTGAAATTCCCGCATATTCCCTCGATTGGCTTTTACGATCTACGCGGGATCTACTGATGAAAGATCGCCATCGAGTTAAATACTGTATAAGCGCGAAACATAAGATTGTCTTTTTAAGTTTTTATTTGGCTTGCCTTGTTTGTTGTTGTTTATTGGTTTGGGTCAAATCTTGCAAGTTTAATTTGAGCCACTTCACGGTTTCCGATTTATATGTGATTTTGTATGCTAATGTAAATCAGATGACAATGCAATATTATTATAACAAGAAGCTGATCTGATGATGGAGCCGGAAGGTGGCTATAGGAACCCTGTAATAAAACGTCGCGACCCCATCGAGTTTGACCTTTTACATTTGTCTTGATTAGTACTTAGGCCTCACAATAAAAGCTTGTAAGAACGAAAAAAAGTTTTTTTTTTTCGAAAAACTTAATTTCTTTTTGCTGACGTTTCGTATCAGGTTAAAGGTCGGCCTGATGTGGATAATCAAATTTTTGCTCCCGCTCCCACGCACACAAATTTACTCTAGCCAAAACGAGACAGCGAGCCATGCGCGGGGAAAAGATCACGGTAGGTCAATGAGGCTGGTTTTGAGGTTTTTCCGTTTTACAAAGAATATTTAAGAGTTATTTAAAAAGTAAGACATATGATGACTGCCTTATGTTTAATACAATTATAATCCAAAGTTACAAGTGCTAATTTATTGTTTTTTTTTTAATATTTTCAGTTCTAGTATAATTCTGAGGTGACTTAGAGGCAACTTCGCAATGTTTTTCTATAGTAGAGAACACTTTAAGCAATCGTGTTTTCGAAACATATAATGCATAGAGTTAGTCCTGAACTTTGCTGTGTTTTTATTTCAAAGTGAGTATTTCGTTTATATTGATAATATTTAAGATCGCTCTAAGTACTATTAGGTTCATACGGGCTCTTAAGGGGATACATGAATTTTTCGGGGTCTAGTGCTCATTTTGATTAAATTATTTAAAATGAAACGGAGATATCATTTAAAGTTGTCTCCAGTATGCCTTATATAACCCTTCAAACTATTCTATGAATTACTGCTTACAGTTTAAAGTGAGAACGTTAAGAGTCCGTATGACCTAATAGTACTTAGAGCGATCTTAAATATTTTCAATATTAACGAAATACTCACTTTGAAATAAAAACACAGCAAACCTTAGGACTATTTCTATACTCAATATGTTTCAAAAACACGATTGCTTAAAATTTTCTCGATAGAAAACCATTGCGAAGTTGCCTCCAAATCACTTCAGAATTATACTAAATACTGAAAATATTCAAGTAATACTTACAATATATTAGCACTTGTAACTTTGGATTATAATTGTATGAAACATATCTCTCATATCTTTTAAATAACTCTTAAATATTCTTTGTAAAACGAAAAACACCTCAAAACCAAAACCAGCCTCATTGACCTACCGCGATCTTTTCCTGCGCATGGCTCGCTGTCTCGCTTCGGCTAGAGTAAATTTGTGTGCGTGGAAGCGGGAGCAAAACATAGATTATCCACATCAGGCCTCGCCCTTAGCTTTACTACGCACATTTGCGAAAAACAGCCACTTTTAGCAGCAGTAGTTAATTAAACCGACTGTGGTTTCGGTTTAACTCATCTAGGTATGTTTAAACTTCAAAGCCTATAAAGTTCACCAGACTTACTTTAAAATTGAAAAGGGTCGGATCGATGCGAGTTTTATTAATTTAATTGAAATCACACAATATACCTCTTTGAAGCTCGCCTGTCGCCATAGTTCGGGAAATGTAAGGCTGTGTGTACATGTGAGATAGTTTGGTATCATCTTTGTATCAATTAATCATTTTACATATACTTTTCAGTCCTTTTTAACCGACTTCAAAAAAGGAGGAGGTTATCAATTCGACTGTATGTTTTTTTTTATGTATGTTTGTTACGCGATATCTTCGTCAATTATGAACCGATTTTGATGATTCTTTTTTTATTTGAAAGCCTTCACTACCAAATTAGTTCCGTTTTAATTTGGTGAAGATATGATAAAGAATTTTCGAGATATGGAAGAAACTCCTTAAAAAAAATGGAAGTCGGTTGTTTTCTTTTTTTGTTAAAAATTTAAATATTTATCTTATGCTTAGTCCCAGGGCATTCGCAGCATTAAAGAGGATGCAACTGGGAATACGCTGAAATGAGAGAGAGGGAGAGAGTGACACATACACGTCAAACATATAACACTCCTCTTTTTCGTCCGGGGTTAACAAAATAGATAGAAATAAACTTGTTAGTATTATCCTTTATTTACCCTATTTTTTGTATTGTTATTTTTTGTTTTTAATGTATCGACCCTTACACACGGCACCGCCGCGGCGCCGCCGTAACAAATTCAAAGCACGCGGCGCCACCGTGGCGAAAACGTATTGTGTACTTACCTAAACTCTCTTATACGACCTATGGATTTGTTCAGCCCGTAAGGACTAAAAACGTTATCTTACCTCCATTATGACCGCATCTTTACTTAATAACCCTCATTAGCCCCGCCCCCAAATATTTCTAATTCGCCGGAGAGGGTCCCATCTGACCCCCAACTATTTTTGCCGGATCTGTTTTTGATTGGCTCTGCGTTTCGGTTCATTGAATTATGGGCATTTATGCAGAATTATTTTCTTTGTTTATTGAAACATGAATGGGCAAGAGTATAAACGCCAGTAAGACCAAAACCAAGAATCAAATAATTACATTTATTTTTTTATTTTTTTTCGTCAGTAAGCAAACATTCATTCATAATTTAATTTATAAAATATTTTTATTTTATTTTAAAATTATTATTATTACAAAATAAATTAAATTATTATTTTTTTATACTCTTCGACCCAAAAACTCCGATGTATCTTAAAAACAACTTCACTTTTCTGGGTGATACCCATCTCAAAGTTCTTAGTTCTTCCAACAGTCTCTTTCTTAATATGCCTCGCTGCAGGAGTGGGTTTTTCGAACATTCATTCACCAGACAAGCCATGAAGCCTATGGAACGCCCTTCCCGTTGATATCCGCAAAGCCCCTAGTCGCCAAGCATTTAAGAGTGCTGTGCGCGCTCATTATCTTCACAAATTGTCATAGAGTATTATAAATATTTATGTAGTTTATGTAGGGTTTATGAATTTATAAAATATTTATGTATTTTTATATGTAGGTCTATGAATGTATAAGAAAGTATATATATGAATATATGTCTTAGGTAAATGTTTAATAATGGTCAAATAGCTAATTTGAATGTACTAATCGTCCAAAATTTGCTTTTATCCGCACCACCTGTAGGTTGACTGGTAGAAAAGGCCCTAGGCCTTAAGTCCGCCTGTTACATTTTTTGTAATAAAGTTAAATAAATAAATATTACTTTTTTATTAAATTTAAATTATTTTGATTAATTGTTATTATCAAAATTTCAAATTTAATTCATAACATTATTAGAATGACTATTTATTTATTTTATTTGTACAAAAGTTTCAATGTTCATCGTTCAACGTGTCTCGGCCTTATGTTTAAAATTTCACTTTTGTCTATACAACAAGATATAAAAAGTTCTAAACACTAAAACCCAACTAACTACGGAAAGATTCTTGTTGAAAAGTACGTTTATCCATTTAATGCTAGTACCGCAGGGAGCACCGCTAATAATGTATATATTTTCGGAATGTACTAATTAACTTCTATCATTTAAGGCGAAGATATAGTCAAATGGCCTTGAAGTGTGAAATAAATTGTTAACTCGTAAATATGGTAATCATTTCCATATTGCTCTTCGTCATGCACTAGATAGCCATTTAAATTATTTTATGAACCACCGTTTTCTCTCTTTTTCTCTCTCACCTCCATCGTTTTCTATCATTTACCATGTCTGTACTGACCCCCCTCTCTATCATGGCCCGCTTCACACATCCCACGTCATTCTAGGTCGTCGTCTATTTTTGTGGTCATCCACCTTTAAAGTAACCATTTTATTAGCCAGATGTTTTGCATCCCGCCTCTTGACATGACCGTCCCATGTTAAACGGTGGCTTTTTAACTTCTCTACAATCGGTGCCACCTTTAACTCCCTCTTATATTATTCATTCCTGATCTTATCTATCTTCGTCACCCCTCACATACTCCTAAGCATCCGCATTCCAAGCTTTCGGGTAAACAATACTGCCTTAAAACGAAAGCTAGTACCGATCGTCGTAGTTACAATATCCATTACATCCAATGAATAACGTAAAGCAGAATATACTGCACTATCCGAATTAATTCTCTTCTAATTGAGACGAATTGCGTAGACGTGCGTAGTCAATGATTGTTTTTACCCGATTTACTTAAAGAAGCATCATGTTATCGCGATAAAGTGGTGTGGTGTTGTGTTTTCAATACAGACTGACTTTTTATCCACCAGCCAAATTTATGGAGCAAGTTCAGTCCATGATACAGAAATACTTTCCAAAAATAAAAATTCACCTTCCCATACAAATCAGCGCTCAGCTAAGCAGATTTTGTATGGGAGGACGAAAACATTTTATCGATTTTTACTAACATTTTTTATAGAAAGTTGTTCAATATCATGGACTGAACCTGCCCCAAAAATTTAGCTGGTGTTCAAAAAGTCAACCTGTACAATTAATTTGTCAAAATAAAAAAAACCGACTTGATGAAGCTAAAAGTCCCAGTGACAGTCACAGATAGACAAAATTTTTTTTAGTTATTTTTGTTTGAAAACCGGGGTTAATGCATATATATGTAAGACAATGTGACATTACCAAATGTGCAAAAAAATATCACTTTTTCGTACAAACTTTTATTGTAAGGCCTAAGAACTTATTTATTTAGGCAAATGTAATAAGCCCAAACTCGATGGGGTTGCGTCGTTTTATTACAGGGTTCCTATAGCCACCTTCCGGCTCCATCATCAGTAATAATATTGCATTGTCATCTGATTTACATTAGCGCCCAAATTTCATCTCCATCAGAAAAACGGGAAGTGGCTCAAATTTAACTTGCAAGATTTGACCCAAATAACAAAAAATAAATCAACAAACAGGGCAAGCTAAGTGAAAACTTGTTAAGGCCGTACCTAAATTTTCCGAAGTCCAGTGCTGCCCCCATTTTAAATAAATCATTTCAAAGAAAACGGAGACATCATTTAAAATTTTGTTTATTTTAACTTTGATTAAACTATCAAGTCCTAGATAACTCTTCAAAGCATTTTATGAACTACTGTTTACAGTTTAAAGTGAGAACGTTAAGCTTTACTACGCACATTTGCGAAAAACGGCCACTTTTAGCTAATGTGCGTAGTAAAGCTTAACGTTCTCATTATAAACTGTAAACAGTAGTTCATAAAATACTTTGAAGGGTTATCTAGGACTTGGTAGTAGCAAAATTTTAAATGATGTCTCCGTTTTCTTTGAAATGATTTATTTAAAATGGGGGCAGCACTGGACCCCGGAAAATTAAAGTACGGCCTTAAAACAGTTATGACCATTCAAAGATAGGAAAATTATATATAATATTATGAATTTTTCAAATTTGATTCCTTTATTTACAACAACAGGCTTCTTCAGAAGGTAACAAAGTTTCATCAGCAACAAGCATCGTCGAAAAGTGTACAAACGGTGCAGTTTTGTTAAACGTAGCAATTGAATCCAGGCAGGACATAACTGAGCTATTTTACCAAATTGCTAGCAATTATTTAAAAACAGCAAATTACGCAATTAAACTGCAACAGATATTTACTTGTTATATGGTACATACTCTGTTTTATACGAGTAATTAACACAATATAGATAAACATCTAAGATCCAGAGTAATATCTAAAAATCCACTGCCTAACTTTACCCGTATGGGAATCGAACTCAAAACCTCCGAACTTGTGAACGAACGTGTTAACTATTACGCCACTGAGGTCGTCAAATAAGAAACATATAGCTCTCTCAGCACGTTTTCCCACTAAATTACGATAAGATCGAATTAATTTGTTTTCCATCAGCACTAAATTCCACTTAACTTGGGTCCTCTTAATAGTAATAGTCTGGGAGACTGCCAACCACGCGGTATTCAAGTGGGGTTCAAGGGGGGTTTGTTTTGTTAATTTTTGTGTACATTACATTCAATCCGCAAAATGACAATAAGTCAAACCAAACACTTTTTAGGGTTCCGTACCCGAAGGGTGCAAACGGGACCCTATTACTGAGACTCCGCTGTCTATCCGTCTGTCTGTCTGTCCGTTTGTCCGTCGTCAGGGCTCTATCTTTTGAACCGTAATAGCTAAACACCTGAAATTTTCACCGATTATGTATTACTACGACCACTATAACAACAAATACTAAAAATAAGATAAAGTTAATAATTAAAGGGGGTCGTCATACAAGAAACGTGTTTGTTTCTTCAGCGTTTTAAAACATTGTACGGTGGTCGGAACCCTTCATGTACGAGTCCGACTCGCACTTGCCCGTTTATTTCTAAATGTCAAACAAACATTTTCAATGATATTTGTATGAAATACAAAACCGTGACGTCATAGATATTAGGAGTCAAATAGCGGTCTTAATATCAGTTTTTCTTTAATAAAAAAAATCTAAAATCATGTTGTAAATGGATATGATCAATGAATGACAAGTGACACTATTTTGTGACGTTTGATTTTCATAACAGTATTAAATAATTTATTTTGAGCCAGTCCTCTACCCAATTGACACAATAATTATTGACGTGCAAAGTGCCTGCAAAGGCCTTATTACTGAATAAATATTTGATTCTTGACGGATATGAAAGTGTTTCATTTTTATGCCCTTATAAGGGCATCGTAGGTATAATATTTATACAAGCTTTTATTTAGCTTGCCCTGTTTGTTATTATTTATTTTGTTTGGGTCAAATATTGCAAGTTAGAAAGCCACGTCCCGGTTTCAGATTGAGATGAAATTTTGTATGCTAATGTAAATTACATGACAATGCAATATTATTATAACAAGAAGCTGGTCTGATGATGGAGCCGGAAGGTGGCTATAGGAACCCTGTAATAAAACGACGCAACCCCATCCAGTTTGGGCTTATTACATTTGTCTTGATTAAAACTTATACCTTACAATAAAAGCTTGTACGAAAAAATAAATTCTTTTTGAAATCCTTATTTGTAATACTGATCATTTGGTGTACTTACGAGTACATAAGTATTGTTTATACTTACTATTTCTGGACCTATGTAGGTGTTATTACTATCTTTTAGACTATTTCTTGCACTCATTTTAACAAGCAAGAATAATAAAAAAAAAACGCGAGTCGGACTCGTACATGAAGGTGAACATGTACCTCCGTACAATGTTTTGGGACGCTGAAGAAACACGTTTCTTGTATGACGACCCCCTTTATTTTTTACTTTATCTTATTTTTAGTATTTGTTGGCATAGCAGCTTTCGAAATACATAATCGGTAAAAGTTTCAAGTATCTATGTAATGCCATTATAAAGATCGGGTTGAAAAGTTAAAAATAATACGATTTTAGGGTTCCGTACAAAAAATTTAAAAACGGAACCCTTATAGGATCACTCGTGCGTCGGTCTGTTTGGCTGTGACAGACGGACGTCTGTCACAGCCAATTTTCTCCGAATCTACTATACCGAATCAGGTGAAATTTGGTAGGATGGTGTAATCCTATGACCCAAATACATATGTGCAAAGTAAATAAATATTTTTTTAAAATAAGGTTCATTTTCGGGGGATAATTTAGGAAATTAAAAAAAAACTGACTATGTTATATATCAAATGAAAAGGCTTGTTTATAAGGATCTCAAATACATTTTTGTTGTTATTGTAAAACAAATAGTTTTGATTTTATTCAAGAAAGAAGACGAAAATTGACCATTTTCCCCCTGATCTCCGAAAGTAATGAGCCTAAAATTTTGAAAAAAATAAAAATTATAGTTCATTGCTTGTAGATTACAGGAAAATCTATAAAAATTCAATTAATTGTACGGAACCCTCTCCACGCGAGTTTAACTCGCACTTGGCTGGTTTATTTGTATGACGATCACCTTTATTTTTTTTTTTCTTATTTTTAGTATTTTTTGCTATAGCGGTAATACATAATCGCTGAAAATTTCAAGCGTCTCGCTTTTAAGGTTTAAGAGATAGAGCCCTGTGACAGACGGACAGAGAGGGTACGGAACCCTAAAAAATGATTTGAAGTATTTTGAACAGTTATCTCGTGCTCGATTTCAAGAAAATATTTTATTGAGCGAGCGAAGCGTTTCAGTTTCGAGGTTGGCCAAGAATGCTTTGGTCCGTCTATCAAATATTCTCAAACAGCACGCCTAACTGCCATTCACCACACAATCAAAAAGACGGAAGATATTGTTTGCGCGAAAAATGTACATACGAGTACAAAACACGACTTCTCCTCTCGATTTTTTCTATTCCTCGGCCCACTCCTCTACAATAGACTTAATAAAAAATTAGATTTTTATCCCTTTACTTACAGTGCAACTAAAAAAATTCTACAAGAAGCCCTACTAAATATGTCTTACGAAGAAACAGAGGAATTATTAATAGTTACAAAATAATAAATGATTTATTTTAATTTGTAATTTAATTTTAAAGTGTAATTGTTTATTATGTTTATAGTACCAGTTAGCGTTGTAACGCCTGAAATACAGGAGGATTTTCATCCTAGCTCAGGTTCCATTAATTTATATTACCTTAATATTAACAATGTATTGTTAAATGTATAAATGTAACATACCATATTATTTGAATTTGAATAAAGATTATTGTAATTATTATTATGTCGGTACGCTTTTCAGCCACGGGTCCATGGGGACCCGGTTCTTTGAGGCGTTCATGGGGCCAAAGCCAACATGAAGAGGCCTTTTGGTACCTTTTTATCTAAAAAGTGAGATGGCTGCATCTATGGAGGTCTATCCCTTAATATACCATTGAGATGCACTAACGGACAGTCCAATTATTATTATTATTATTATCTGTTCTCGCGTACAGGTCGCATTTTCAGCCGATTTTTAATGGGGGAGAAATAAGGGGAAAAGGGGGGTACTCTGTTGTAGCGTTATTTGAGTAAGTCACTTTCAATCGTGTACAGACTTGATTGATAATATCACAGACCTACTACTAATAGAACTGCATAGTGCGTGGCCACTTTAGTGCATATCTTTCTATCTTTGATTGTTGCCTCCACCCATATTTTGCACACGTCACAGAACACACTATGGTTACTAACTCATGATTAGCTCAAATAAAACCCTAAATCACCTTTTAAATGATAAAATCCCTAAAATTAATAACTTTTTTCGATCGTTTTGTGGTTTGTTTGGCTCAGATTCTGACAGTAGGCCAGCTTATAGCAGCCACGCCGATAAAGAAAAAATTATCAGCGTTTTATTCACACTCAGGTTGTACTGTATTTGACAGTCTTTAGTAAAAAAATAAAATAAAGTATAGAACGGAATCTCAAAACAGATAATGTACTTTTTTACAATGCGCTTGCAAAAGTATCACAATGCAGTTGTAGTTCAAGATGTTTGTGCTAAGTCCTTTAGTCGCCTCTTACGACAGCCACAGGAAAGGATGGATTACTCTAGGATTCCACACAGACTCAACTCTAGTATTGTAGCTTTCAAAGTAAAGAGTATCTTTCTGGGAACTCGGTATTTTAGTAACTGATAGCTAATTTACTAGGGAAGCACCGACATTGATGAATCAGCTGAAAAACCGATCCGTTTTAGAGTTAACGATATTTTGGGTAAAACTCCGGTATTTTCTGACTTTTTATATACTAACTTTTTTTAAAATACTGAAATCGCGGATATTACACTCTAACAAAAAAGAGGGGTGTCCACACAGGAACATAGACACACACAGACCTATAATCTTTGTGTGCCTGTGTGTATGTCTGTAGCATCGTAGCCCCTAAAAGAATAGACTGATTTCGATGCGATTTTTTTTTTCGAAAGCCTTGTCTGTCGAGATGGTTCTTAGTTATGTTTGTAATGCAAATATTTAGTCGGTGGGAGCGAATGCTTTCGAACCATAGCGGCATAGCTCCCACTTATAGTCTATTCATATATGCCTCTCCAAGTATTCCCATGGATGTCGTAGAAGGCGACTTAGGAAACAAAAGCTGAACAAAGCTTATAAACATCAATGTGACCCTCCAACCCATCTGGCCAGCGTGGAGAGTGTAGGCCAAATCCTCTGACTGCTCTGGAAAATATACATATATATGGCTCTGGTAGTACAAAAAGGGTCGTGCTCCTGCAGTGGAGACCTAAAAAGACCTGTTAATGATGATGATGATGTCTACTCGTTGAATTGGCTAGCATGCCGTCAGCGTGGCGAAGAAGGCTTATCGGCTTTTTTAAAGGCGCGGCCTTTGTGGCGCGCCGACGGCGTTCACACTATTTCAACAAATGCCTTTGACATAAAGGTTCAAACCAAAAGAAATATACCTACAAGGCCCGGTTAAGTTAGAACATGTACCTGTGCGTTAACGGATTATCAAGGAATGGGCTAGTAGATTGCTAGCTCTCAGCTAAGAATAATTAAATTTTTAACAAACAAAACAACCACCTTAAATTTTTTTTGTAGTTTCTTCCATATCTCCAAAGTTCTTCATCAAATCTTTACCAAATTAAAATGGGACCAACTTGGTAGTAAAGGCTTTCATATAAAAAAGAATCATCAAAATCGGTTCACAATTGGCGAAGATATCGCGTAACAAACATACATAAAAAATAAATAATAAAAAACATACAGTCGAATTGATAACCTCCTCCTTTTTTGAAGTCGATTAAAAAAACAACCGACTTCAATTTTTTTTTAGGAGATTCTTTCATATCTCCAAAGTTCTTCATCATATCTTCACCAAATTAAAATGGGACCAACTTGGTAGTAAAGGCTTTCAAATAAAAAAAGAATTATCAAAATCGGTTCACAATTGGCGAAGATATCGAGTAACAAAAATACATAAAAAAAAAACATAGTCGAATTGATAAATTCCTCCTTTTTTGAAGTTGGTTAAAAAAATTACAAGCAAAAGATAATTGTAGTTAGCTTTCGTATTGGTAAATCAACTTTAATTTTCAATAACACTGTGGCGACATCTCTGCAACTATACAAAATTACTGAGACGAAAAGAGTTCGCAAAAAGCATATAAGATGGCGCTTACACATCCTACATCTCGATATGAGAGTTTGTGCGATGGGTAAATATATATGACCTTCGACCCTTGTCCGGTGAAGTAGGATATGCCGTCTTTATATGTGAATTTGGCGAAAAATTAGTAGTCCACTCCTGTATAAGAAGACCCACCGTCTTCTTATACAGGAGTGAGGCAATCAGGTCTCAGACAATGAATTTTGTTCTTATATAGTGAGCGGGAAAACGCCATCTGTTCGAACTTGGTGAAACTGTCAATGACTTACTATAATAGTGGAGTGTTTTAGATGCTCTGTAGTGCTGTGCTTATCGAGGGTTATTAATAGTGTCATGTGGTGACGAACATATGTCACTTTTTATAATTTTAACAGTATTAAAAAATAAAAATGACATCGTCGGAACCGCGGTTCCCCAGGCGCTATACCATACCTGGTGTGAAGATCTTCCCTTTGTGACGGTCGAATATACCACCTCACTACAAAACAAAAACCAAAAATATTTCACTCAAGTCCGGCTATCGATATCAATTACAACCCTAATTGGTTGCCGAAACTAATTTACTTGCGACGTTGATGTATCAGCTAAAAAATCGGAAGTGTGGCGGCTAGAACGGTGTTTTTTTGGCTTGTGGCCAGAAAGTTTTGAATTTTCTGTTACGATACTATTATCTTTACGGCTTTAGGCTGAATTAGGGCTTGGAATACCGTTAAAAACCTGGTAACGTTTAATCTATCAAATGGCTAACGTTATCAGCAAAGATAACGTTATGCTGGGTAACGGTATTTTTCCAACCATTTACCGATAAATCAGATAACGTTACCAATGATATTAACGGTAAAAGGTATTGTTAACACTGTATTTATTTTCGATATTTGACAGAATAAATTGATGAAAGTTTGTCTAGTAGGCTACTAGAGCTACACGGATGTCGTGATAGTCTGTGCTACCTTGGATTCGATTCCCAGCGCGATGCAATACACTTGTATAATATTTATATAATATTTTACAAGTATTGAAAAAAGTATCGTTACTTATATCGTTAATTGATAACGTTATTATAACGTTTTAAAACTATATTATCGATACCCCTTACGAGTATAACGTTACCACTAAATACCTGTATGAAAATAAAGTTATTTTACGTTACTTTTAGTATGAATTAGGTATCGTTAACAAGCCCTAGGCTGAATTTATGTCAATGTAATAATTTACAACATTGTGTCAATAAGAACTTAGCGGAATACGCGGGAATTCCCAAGAAGTTTCTTTCATCGTAAACAAAACGTAAAACATATGCAAAAACCAAAGAGAACTACTAGCTGGTTCCCGCGGCTCTTTGAAAGATAAAACATTTGGTCTGAGGATTAAACATGTTATGATCACGTAGCTTTTTGAAGGTAAAGGTATTTATTAATGTCAGATCAGAAGTTTTTGAGTTCATCCATTACAAACAATCACACAAACCCACAATTCATTGTTTTATTTATTTAATCTTTATTATCCATCAAATACAAATTGTACAGAACAATAGGCGATTTTAACGCTAAAAGCGTTGTCTACCAGTCAACCTTTGGGTTATACAGAAAGTCTAAATGTGGGTTGCAAGATAAAGTGTAGTATACATAAAATACACAATGTACATTGTTACATAAATAAATATATATATATGTGTATGTAGGTATATGTATAGCAGGTGCTATACATATATATACGCTACATATACTATACATAGAAATAAATAGATAAATGCAGCAATTCTTAACGTCGGGGGTTAAATCAACTTTTATAACTTGCCCAAGAAGTGTTTAAACACCTGTGTCTTAAAGCTAGCGCGACTAGGAGCACTTCGAATGGATTCAGGAAGCGCGTTCCAGAGTCTTATTGCTGTAATGGCGAAAGAGTTAGAAAGAAAATCAGTAAGTTTGTAAATTTGTGTGTTTTTAGGTCACAGGGTTCTATCTCTTGAACCATAATAGCTAGACACTTGTTTTTACCGATTATGTTTATATCGACAAATAACTATGTAGGTACTAATAATAAAATAAAGTAAAAAATTAAAGGGTGTCGTCATACAAGAAACGTAATTTTTTCAGCGTTTATAACTCGATCTTTATAATAGCATTAACTAGATACTTGAAAATTCCACCGATTATGCATTACTGTGACAGCTTTAACAATAAATAGTCAAAATAAGATAAAGTTAAAAATTAAAGGGGTCGTCATACAAGAAACGTGTGTTTTCAGCGTTTTAAACAGGGACTGAAAGCGGTTACGGTATAACGTTCGTGCGATCCAGGGTAGGTAAGACACGAGCGCGTGCGTCGGCGAACCTGAAAGAACCTGTTTTCGTCGCGTGTCGCCAGTTCTTGTCTTCTATCTATCTCTTTCATACCTTTATTTATTAAAGTTCAAGGACCGGTACCGAAATATACCTTTTTCTATCTGTACACAAAAGTTAGGGCACTAAAATTAATTTGTGTATCAAAATAAAGCGGTAAGTCATACCGCAATTGAAAGATATCGTATTTTTTGGGTTATTCAGTCCCTGGTTTTAAAACATTGTACGGAGGTACGGAACCCTTTAATTACGAGTCTGACTCGCACTTGACTGGTTTTATTTTTCTTTTCTCTTCGAAATATAAGTCTAGACATGGAATAGATTCCCATTGTTTACACCTTCCATTGATCCTCTCTTACGACCTACACGTGAAGGAGCCCACTTTGTTTCTTTACATAGAAGACTACTATTTTTTATTCTCCAAACTAAGGATTTACAGTTCTAGTAAACAGGATGACGTGTGTTGTACTAAGTTTAAGACGATCTGTTAGAGCGGCCATACATCATGCCGCCAGGTGTGCGACCGCGGGGGGCATCAGAGATGTAGGATGTATAGAAGAGCTAATTATAAATACAACTAGTCGAGTACTTATCTCGGGCCTGCTATCCTGTATGGATCCGAGTGCTAGACTGTCTTACAATCTAACAAGGTTAGAAATGCGCATTTATTTTGTCCCACTAACTACCAATAAAAGCGACAAAATAACATAGCAACGGTGTCGAAGCATCCGTAAGGATTCTTCAAATTTCCTTTACGATATGTATACTTTATTTTCTAATTCCAGGGGCTCGTTAAATTGAAATTGGCGCCTATAGCAGAAAACTATACGAAAACATGCTTTACATAATTTAAAGTGCCTTGGTGTGTGTTCAAATAAATGGTAATTAACCAGATTTCATTGTTTGAAAATTAAATACGTATGAAAAAAATTTTACAATTGGTGGACTTAACGCTTTTAGCGTTAAGTCCGCCAATTGTAAGTCAATTTCATTGTTAAACAATAAAGTTTAAAAATAAATAAATAAAAAATTCACGCCGCCATATATTAAAAAATAGAACTGTCTTTATATAATAGCTGGTCTATATATTCTATGTCAATGTCGAAAAACGTGTTTTTCTAATCGCATCTTCTTCTTCGTCTAAGCGCATTCCCGGTTTCATCCTCAGCTGTGTTGCTTCGGAGCCCAATTCTTCTCCAAATATAATATGCATGTCAATGGTCATCCAAGGATGTCACCCAAGAATGCCAAAGACCGTGTAAAATGGAGAAGAAATAGCTGAAACACTTTCAATGATTTGGCTATAGTTTTACAACCGGCCGCCTGCCTGACGTCCACCCTCATTGGGAATGTATTTGTGCGAAAAGTTTTACAATCGGCCGCTGCCCGACGTTAACCCTCCTTGGGAATGCAATTGTAGCACGAGATGTTTGTGCTTAGTCCTTTAGTTACCTCTTACGACATCCACAGGAAGAGAAGGAGTGGTCCTATTCTAACCCGGAACCACACGGGTTTTTCTAATCACATCTAGTCATCCTAATTCTGTATAGATGAGGCAGCAGCTCAACGAAATTGTTGTTTCGTGCTGCGATCCGAGGCTCAGACCAGCGGGGAATGACTAGTTTAAATCATTCTGGAGAAAATACCTCCAAAACATACATACTCGTACATACAGGAAGTATACATTATCACATTTTTATTTCTGATGGGGCAGATATTTTTGATCTTACGGCTTTTTTTTCAAATTGAAATATATATTTTTAAGCTTTAAGCAGACAGAGGCCAGGACCGCAAGATCTTAAGTGAAGAAACACAAAAAACGACGATTTTTGGTAGAAATAATGAAGTAGTTCGCTATTGCTATCGCTATATCTTCCTAATGTGGATCAAGCCTGCGTTGACATACTAATTAATGGTCAGAAACTCGATCTGGTTTAAATTCTACCTTTTTAGGAATCACAATTGATTTAAAACTTCAATGGGACGCTCATATAACTAAACTTTCTAATAGGCTTAGCTCTGCGGCTTACGCTGTTAGGAGAATAAGACAATTGACAGATGTAGCAACTGCTAGACAAGTGTACTTTAGTTACTTTCACAGTCTAATGTCTTACGGGATACTTCTATGGGGGAGTGCAGCCGACATTCAGACTATTTTTCTTTTACAAAAAAGAGCAATTCGTGCCATTTACGGTTTAGGATCGAGAGACTCACTGAGATAATTATTCAAGGAAATAGGTATACTTACTTTTGCATCACAATTCATATTTGAAAATATAATGTATGTAAGGAAAAATATTTCCATGTTCAATAAAGTAAGTGATTTTACAGGTAGAAATTTACGTAATAAGAATGACATAGGTAGCCCGTATTACAGGCTGAATACAGTCAGTAAGTCTTTTATGGGGAAGTGTATACTTTTTTATACTAAATTGCCAGAATTGGTCCTTGATATGCCAGATAGAAAATTCAAAGCTTATGTAAAGAAAGTACTTTGTGAGAAGGCTTATTATAGGACCGATAACATAAAAAAAACAGCTGCTTCTCTTCCTGCGAAAATCGTAAAAGCCAATAGAGAGAAATGCATGCGGCTAGCAACTTATTACTAGTTTGATTCCTTTTTCCACTTTTTTGTCCACCATAACGCTAAAAGTGGCCTTTGAGTCTTTTGGCCAGGCCTGGCTGCTTAGAGCCGCAAGACTCAAAATACTCTGTCTGCCCCAGGGATAAAGTATATATGTAAATAAGAGAATCTCCCTCACTTTATATGTTCATAATGCCACAGAATAGGAACTAGTTACGTACAGAAGTCTCACTCAGCAAAGAATTTCAAAGAAACATCTACTGCAATGTGGTAAGATATATGGTTTAATTTAGTTCTAGTTAGAACTCAGCACCTTTTCGTTTAGATACCTAGACATCCATTGCAGCC
Organism: Acrobasis repandana; assembly: GCA_963576875.1. Taxonomy (NCBI): domain Eukaryota; kingdom Metazoa; phylum Arthropoda; class Insecta; order Lepidoptera; family Pyralidae; genus Acrobasis; species Acrobasis repandana. The sequence goes on along the minus strand of OY756241.1, from coordinate 905,088 downwards.
AATTTCATTCTTATTACTCTGGACAAACGATTTGTATAACTGAATTTACTACTCGGAGTGGTCGCCGCGCGCTTAGGAATAATGTAGGTGTATATTTTCGATACCTAAACGGGGAGTGACACAGGCCTGGTAATAATGCTAAGTTACAAATTTAAAGCCAAAAGCTAAAAACTTCCTTAACTATTTAAGGTCCTTAAACCTCCTTTTGTCTCAACTGTCAAGGGTCGAAGGGCTAAAGGGCACGACATTTGACGAACTCGAGATGATCTCATGTTCCAGCATGTTAACTAGACCCTTATAAAGGGCACAGTCGCTTGCTCTTACATTAATTTGGCAATTTCCAAATCCCAAAATTGTAGGCCGTTGTTACTGGAAATTTGGGCTGCGGCCTTTTTGAGAGCGAGTTCTGCAAGCGGAATGTTTTTGAATGAGCGATAAAGCGAGTCAAGTTTTTTAAGCCTAAGCTTAGATGATCAGACGTTTGAATGTATTTTCGGCGATAGACTTAGATACTACTACTAGAATATTAGGCTTTTCCGTACAAAAGTAGTGTAGATTTTATTTTCAAATGACATATCAGATTTCGGCAGTAGGGAACCCCGTCTCCCGCCCTCTGGGGAGGGCCCTGAAAGGCCTGTAACGCTCTTGTTACACCCCTGGTGGTGCAATTGTCCATTGGCAGCGGTGATCACTTACCATCAGGTGACCCACTTGCTCGTTTGCCGTCCTATAACATAAAAAAAGAGAAGAAAAAGCGGGAATGCGCACCCCGGGCTCCGAAGCAGCACAGCTGCTGAGGATGCAACCGGAACCGCCCTTAGACGAAGAAGAAGATTCTATTTCATGTTCATATATTGACTTTGAAAACCAGTTCTATGACTAGATTTAGGCAAATTATTTGAAATTACAAAATGTTGTCAAAATCTGACATGTCATTTCAAAATAAAAGCTACACTACGTTTGTATGGTACAGTACATGTTAAATGTGGAAGTAACTGTTGTATGCAATGTACTATCATACATGTTTTTATCTCTTATGGGGCAGCCAGAGCATTTTAGGTCTTATTATTTTTTTATTTTTTTTTATTAGGTTCACAAAACTGACAATACACAGTAACAAGTATATGTAGGGTATAGAGTATTCAGTAACATGTATAAGTGTAAAATCCTCTCGATGTGAACACAGCATGCACATATAATAGCTGATATAGAGAAGTACATATAACTACACTGAACAATACTATTAGGTACTACAATATAAAAGTAAATTAACTAAATATTCACGGAAGCATATTTTTTTTTATAGAATTGGCCGATGCCCTGAATATATCAAATTTTGACGATACATTATATGCGGAACACATGCGAACAATCGGTGAATTCTCCAGATACAAAGTACGAGTCAAGGGAGTGCTAAAGGTCTTCCTGGTATGGAGTCGACTGTTTTGACGTGGAACCGATATGGTTATCCTACCTAGCAATGCGGGGTTTTCGATTATACCGTTTACTAATTTCCTCAAAAAGAGGATATCAGCGATATTACGTCTCTGTTGAACAGGAATTATTCTAAAGTACGCAAGCCTAGTCTTATTGTGGCTCTTAGAAAGAGTCCGGGGCTGCAAGACTCAGATCGCTAATAAGACAAGGATCGACAAAAGCGTGATTTGGAGGTTTATCATGATCAAGTCTTTCTTAGTCTCCACTGCAGGAGCACGACTCTCTCTGTACTGACAGAGCCATATATTAGTCAGAGCAGTCAGAGGATAACCAAATAACCAAATATACAAACTCCTTTCGCATTTATAATTGACCGAGCGACCGGAGCGAGCGAAGCGTCTCAGTTTCGAGATTAGCCAAAAATTCTTTTGTCCGTCCATCCGCCATTTCAAAATATTTTTAAGAATCTCATTAGACTTTTTTTGTTGCCTTTATAAAAGCGCAATTTTTTTATTTGAACAACTTTTTTGTCTGACCAACTTTTTTATACGTTATACTTGAACGGGTTTAGAGTGACTCGCGAAGTCTAGCTGACTGAGCCGTGACGGATATACGATACAAATCTTCTTACAAAATATACTGAAACTATTTAAGGGTGAATTCAGTCCGGGTTACTAAACAACTTTCTTAAAAATGCATGTCTCTCGTGGGAATCAAACCCGCGACTTCTGAGTTACAAGGCAATGCCTTGACAACTATTTTTAAGAAAAGAAGAAAATTGTCCAACATTTATTGCGTACATTCAATATCATATAGTTCACAAAAAAATCAATAGATGTCGCAACAAAAATTTTAAAACTCGTATAGCTCGCTATGGTTATTTTTCATAAGTTTACAAGATTGACTTGATTTTTGAGTTCCGACGCGCCCTGTGAGTTGTAGAATGCCCTCAGCATATAGCGTAATACCTCGATCGAAAAAATATGGTCCTGTACCCAAAGGGTGTAAACGGGACCCTATTACTGAGACTCCGCTGTCTGTCCGTCTGTCCGTATGTCCCTCTGTCTGCCTATCCGTCTGTCACAGGGCTCTATCTCCTGAACCGTAATAGCTAGACACTTGTAATTTTTACCGATTATGTAATACTGTGGCCGCTATAACAACAAATACTGAAAATAAAAAAAAGTTAAAAATTAAAGGAGGTCGCCAATTCGCCATACAAAAAACGTGTTTTTTCAGCGTTTTTAACTAGATCTGTATAATGGCATTAACTAGATACTTGAAATTTTTACAGATTATGTATTACTTTGGCCGCTATAATAACAAATACTAAAAATAACAAAAAGTTAAAAATTAAAGGGGGTCGTTATACAAAAACGTATAAAAAATTATTATTTTTAGAATCGTATGACTTTTCGTTGTCTTGCTTGTTTAAAATTTTGTTTTATTTATTTGGTCGGTTGTGTTTAATTGTGTCGTGTATTGGATTGCTTGCTTGCTTTGCTTGGTAGTTGGGGGCGAAAACGCATTGTTTGTATGTATGTATGTATGTTTGTACCGCGATAACTGCCGAACCGATGGTCTGATTTTAATGAAATTTGGTAGGCATGTAGAAAATATCAGTAGAATTTTCACGTTCGTTGGGTATCAAAATCGGTACAGTAGTTTTTTAAATATTAATAAAAATATCCGCGATTTTAGCGCGTTACGAAATTATAGCGCGTTCTAACTTTGAATAGCGCCATCTAGATGTTACTTAGGGAATTATAATCGCGAGGTCTAAGTTCGTGGCGAACTACTAGTTTTAGTTAGGATTAGCCAGAGCAGTCAGAGGATTTGGCCTACACTCTCCACGCTGGCCAGACGGGTTGGAGAGGTCTCATTGATGTTAATAAGCTTTGTTTAGCTTGTGTTTCTTAAGTCGCCTTCTACGACATCCACAAGAAGATTAGGAGTGGTCCTTTTTTACTCTGCTGGGAACCACACGGCTAAGTTTACGGATTTGGAGGTTGAAAATGGCAAAATTCTACGTGACGTAATATGTGGAGGAGCCCTTAGTTTATTAGTATTTTTGGTCAAAAGCGTTAATCAGGCGCGCGGCAATATAGTTGTGAATTGATAAGTAATAACTGTTACGATATACATAGCGCGACGAACCGATGGGGCAGAAAGATTCTTGAATTTCGACCAGCGTTGGACACCCTGGATCGTCTGAAAGGCGGTCAGACGATCTGACCAAGGTTGCTGGAAAGCGCTGAACGCAGGCCGCTCTAGATCGGTTATTTTGGTAATCTTTGGGAGAGGCCTATGTCCAGTAGTGGACGTTATGCGGCTAAAATGATGATGATTGTTACGAGTTCCGCGTTAAACAAACCCTAGCCTTACGTCTTCATTGTATTGGATCGGTCCAATTTGTGTAAGTACAAGTTACAAACTTCAAAGTATAATTCAGGCCAAGTCTGGTGTCAAAATAAGTCGTTTATGTTGGCGCGGTCACGATTGTGTAATTTACAGCAAACAGTGGTCTTCTTAATTGTTTCTGTTATTCATTTTGCATTTGAAGTTTACTTATTGTTCTTTTTTAAATTTAAATGTCGTTATCATTTAGGTGACCTCCGTGGCATAGTGGTTAATACGTCAGTCCGTTACTCCGGAGGTTCTGAGTTCCATCCTCAGCAAGGGCAAGTTGGAAAATGGCTTTTATATTAGGTATATTGGCCTTCCAAAGCACGGAATCATCTTTCTTTTCGGATAATCAGATGATTCAAGCCTGCAATATCCTAACTAGACTGGGAACAACTTTTTCACAAAGTATGCTTCCCAGTGGGATTTGAACCCATGACCTCCGGATCACAAGGCAAACGCCTTGACCACTGGACTGCGGACGCAGTCAAAAGCTTGGCTTTGCGATTGTTATATTGTAAATCATTTCATTTCTAAAAAATACAAAAAGTGTTTCCCTAGGGATAATCAATTGGTTCAGCCATTTTTTTTTCAGTTGGGCCGTGTGACTGTTTGTTCGACTAGTAAGTAGTATAAAAGCTATAGCAAACAAACGGCGATCATTTGGACAATGGACATCATTTGGAGCGTCGCGCGCCGTTGAGCTGGCTTCGGGGATGGCTTCATGCAATAATACATCAATACCTTATGGTATTTAACTGTTATATTTAAATTATAAAGCGATGAAACATAAATAAGCTGACATTTTTATTCAAATTCATAGTATGTATGTAACTTCTTAAATCCTTGATTGCTTTTAACTAGCATGGGTAGTACCCGGTGCAGTCACCCCAAAAGTCAGGAGGGGCAAACTAATAATTATAACGCCTCATGTCCAGTTATTTCTAGTGATGAGATGGGGAGAGAGGTTTAAATAGGATTCTCGGGTTTCACCTCCAAACGGGTGACACCCGAGGCATCCCCTCACCCCCCTAGCTACGCCACTGACTACAATAAATCAATGTCTTGACAACTATTTTTAAGAAAAGAAGCAAAATTGTCAAACATTTGTTGCGTACATTCAATATCATATAGTTCACAAAAAAGTCAACAGATGTCGCAACAAAAATTTTAAAACTCGTAGAGCTCGCTATGGTTATTTTGTCATAAGTTTACAAGAGAGGTGTAAATAAAATTCTCGGGTTTCACCTCCAAAAGGGTGACACCCGAGGCATCCCCTCACCCCCCTAGCTACGCCACTGACTACAATAAATCACAATCAAATTATTAAAATGAAATGCTTAAAAAATAAAATCAATCTTTGCAACTTACTTTCAAAACTCTTGGTTCTTTTCAACATACTTCACTCCCTCGGGACTAAAACAAAAAGTCAGGACCCTTTTTCCCTCCCGTTAGAGCACGCTCTTTAAGTAGCAAGTTTGGCGATTGGAAAATCTGATTGTAACCTTCTCTTTTTTATTTTTTGATCCCTCTTAATGGATTGATGTTAGCTCTTTAGGATTCCGTACTGAAATGGTGCTTACGAAGCATGGGCTGAATTTCTTGAAACGTAAATAGTTAGTAAGTATGTGAGTAAGTCGAGTTAGCCGTGTGGTTCCCGGCATAGCCGTGTGGTTCCCGACAGAGTAGAATAGGACCACTCCAAGTCTTCCCGTGGATGTCGTAGAAGGCGACTTAGGAAACACAAGCTAAACAAAGCCTGTAGACATCAGTGAGACCTCTCTAACCCGTCTGGCCAGCGTGGAGAGTGTAGGCTAAATCCTCTGGCTGCTCTGGCTAGTATATGGCTCTGGTAGTACAGAGAGGGTCGTGCTCCTGCAGTGGAGACCAAAAAAGACGATGTGATGTGATGATGCTTGTTTGTTTTTCGTGTATGTAAATGGTTAACACTGGTGTCAGATTTTTCAAGCTGCCTAAAGGCATCTGACATAGCTTGACGACTGCCATACAATGATGACAGCCGGGACCAACGGCTTATATGTGCCTTCCGAAGCACAAGAAATTTTTATGCCACTTGTGGTCACCCATCCAAGTGCGGACCACGCCCGGTGCCGCTTTAATTGCGAAAGCGCTAGTAATGCGCACTCCCGCCGGGCCACTGAGCTCCTCGATGTTGATGATGTCATGATGTGAGTAAGTAACGTTAATAAATTTAACTTAACTCTTGTTGTTTGCATTGGATCTAATAATTGCTCCTTAAGCCGTTGGTCCCGGCTGTCATCATTGTACTGCCATACAATGATGACAGCCGGGACCAACGGCTTATATGTGCCTTCCGAAGCACAAGAAATTTTTATGCCACTTGTGGTCACCCATCCAAGTGCGGACCACGCCCGGTGCCGCTTTAATTGCGAAAGCGCTAGTAATGCGCACTCCCGCCGGGCCACTGAGCTCCTCGATGTTGATGATGTCATGATGTGAGTAAGTAACGTTTAAGTTAAGTTTAAGTAACTTTAACTTAACTCTTGTTGTTTGCATTGCATCTAATAATTGCTGCTATGCTAAACAACAAAAAAAACGAGCTACCTTTACAGTAGTCGCATATGAAACATCGTCTATAAAAAAAATATTTAGAGATTTTTTTTAATAGGTCACTAGATGACCTTTTCTACTTATTTTAGTTATTCAACTTTATAATTTAAATTGTAAACAACCGACGGTAATGTGGTGCAGAGACAAGTGAAACCAAAGTAGGAGAAAAAAAAAACTTTATTTAATACCTTAACCTAGTATCTGAGTTTAGTTTCTCTATTGTACAGGTTGGACAGTTGGGGCATGACAGTAGGTGGGCCATGGTTTGAACAGCTCCACAGTCACAACAATGGTTGTTTGAGAAACCCTACTTTGCTCGGTTCTCGTGGCATCTCCCACCAGTCCGGGAGCCTGTTTAGGGACTTGCAGACAGCCCAGGGGAAATCGCCACCCGGTGGAAGTTTCTCAGCGGGTGGAATATAAGATGGTGAGGAAGGGGATTTATATTCCCGCCATGCTAACCTAGTGTTTGAGCCACTTACAGAAAGAAAGAATTTGCATAATAATATTAGCCGTGTGGTTCCCGGCAGAGTAGAAAAGGACCACGCTAAGTCTTCTCTTGGATGTCGTAGAAGGCGACTTAGGAAATACAAGCTAAACAAAGCTTATAAACATCAATGAGACCTCTCCAACCCGTCTGGAGCGTCTCCAGCGTGGAGAGTTAAGGCCAAATCCTGTGACTACTCTGGCTTATATATGGCTCTGGTAGTACAGAGAGGGTCGTGCTGCTGCAGAGGAGACTAAAAAGACCTGATGATGATGGTGATGCATAATAATATCTTTCTCGGTTGACCAAGCAAGAACTAATAAAACACATACTATTATTGCAAAACACGAGGACCAAACATTCCCAATCTGGAACACTCCAGCAACTCATATAATAATAGTTTACTCAAACACGAGCGAAGTAGATTAGAACTTGAACACCATATGTAATTGACTTGCAGCGGACCACGGCTTTGTCTGAATACTGTACTTAATAGAAGTGGTGAGAGGGTAGTTGAGTGATAAGCGACAGCGGAAGTATATAAATAAATAAATAGATAAGGACAAAATACACTGATTGAATAACCCCCAAAATAAGTTTAAACGTTTATTATAGGATACTTACTCATCGATGCAATACAATACAATACCCTTTATTGCACAAAAGAAAAATACAGGACATAAATAACTTAAAAACTAGGAAATGGGCAAAAGGCGGCCTTATCGCTAAGCAATTTCATACAGGCAACCTCGCTCAAATAGAAAAAGTGATGGGAAATTAGGTAGTGCGGGGTGGTCAATATAATAAACATACTTATATCCATACTATATTTTATAGTAAGACACAGGATAATATAAGATAATAGACTAGACATATTATCCTCCTGAGTTACCCGAGGAAGGGTTAGGAGTATGGTCCTACTAAGAAATTAATAAGATAGCAGAGAGAATAGAGGAATGGAGGCTTCTCCACTTGAATCTACCGACAAGAACAAGCTCTTAAGTTAATGTATTAAGTATTTACAACATCTTTTGACTGAGACCACACACGATGCACTAAAGTTCCCAAGATTTCAGCGGTGTTGGGTAAAACTTGCCCGGTTTATTTGCTAGACCACAGTTATTAGTGCTCCGAGTTCTAGATTTATCTGCACGGCGACACATGCTCAGTTGTGTGCCAACTTTTAAATTACTAATACAATTTAGGCCTTATACAGAACGGCACTTTGTCGACGGAAAGTCGACGGCAGCCGTCGTCACTTGTCGGTGGCATGGGTTGAATTGAAGCGGCAGTCGGTAAAGCGTCGACGACAGCCGTCGATGGCAATGTCCGCAGTGGTGCAACCGTTCGCGACACTGGTCGCCGACTGTCGCCGACAAGAACTTACCAACTAAAATTTCTATCTCAATTTCGTTAAACATCAGAAAAACTTGTGGAAAGCAGTCCTAAAACTCAAACCATCTTATTACTAGTGATTTTGTGAGAACAGTAGACCTCGCGAGCTCTTATAACCATGCAATAACCGACACTTTCCCCTTTCCCCTGGCTCAGTAAAGCCATTTAATACGTATGTGAGTAAAACAACCGAGTCGTTTGAATGCGCGTTTATTACTGACTGCATAGATGTGACCACAGATACAAATAGGGCAATGCGTTCATATACATCATTCCTCCACATTTAATTTTTGGAACCTGATAACAAAGATTATTTGGTTAATATAAGTAGCACAAGCTAGAAATAACATGAAACAGGAGGAATCATGGTTTAAACCCAGTAATAACAAAAAGTTAATCCATGTTTTTATACGGCGGAAAAAGTCACCGCAAAACGGGAGTTACTATTGACACAACTAATTAAAGTACGCCCTCGTTTCTAAACTAAATCTCGTTGGAAAAACTAAGAAAACTCAAACTAAGTCTGTTTTGGAACGGACTCATTAAAAAACTAATGTAAAAAAGGCAAAATATAATAAAGTTTATTATTTTACGAGATAAACAAAGTTCAGGGCCATAAGACCCAAAGCACAGGCCAAAGACCACTTCAGGCAAGCAAGAAGTTATTTATTAAAAAAAACCGACTTCGTGAATTTTTTCACACATTCAGTTTATTTTTGTTTTGGATTAAGAACTGACTAGATACATCAGCAGTATGTCTAGTATGCAACCGGGAACACGCTCCGATGAGCGAGGTTATCAAATCTTGCAAGCTAAATTAGACCCACTTCCCTCTATTCGATGGAGCTGCAACTTTACATACTTATGTAAGTTGGGTGACAATGTAATATTAAGGTACCAATGATCTGATCTCATGATGAAGCCGCCATCTCCGTGATAAAACAACATAACCCCACCGAGATTGCGCTCAATTCGTCTCGAGGATCACTTTAAACTTTTTATATCATTACTAGCTGTGCCCGCGACTTCGTTCGCGTGGTTGTCGGAACGTAATGTTATAGCCTAAAGCCTTCCTCTATAAATGGACTACCCAACAAAAAAAGAATTTTTCAAATCGGACCATTAGTTCCTGAGATTAGCGCGTTTAAAACAAACAAATAAACAAACTCTTTCGCTTTATAATATTAGTATAGATTTTGAATGAAATCCTTTTTAGGGTTCCGTACCCGAAGGGTGCAAACGGGACCCTATTACTGAGACTCCGCTGTCTGTCCGTCTGTCACAGGGCTCTATCTCTTGAACCGTAATAGCTAGACACCTGAAATTTTCACCGATTATGTATTAATGTGGCCGCTATAACAACAAATACTAAAAATAAAAATTAAAGGGGGTCGTCATACAAAAAACAATACAATACAACACAAATTATCTTTATTGCACCATAATAATTCATAAAATAACGAACACAAAGAAAATATTGGTACAAAGGCGGACTTATCGCTAGATGCGATCTCTTCCAGTCAACCTTTGGGTAGAGGAAAAAACGTGTTTTTTTCAGCGTTTTTAACTCGATCTGTCACAGGGCTCTATCTCTTGAACTATAATAGCTAGACACCTGAAATTTTCACCGATTATGTATTACTATGACCACTTTAACAACAAATACTAATAATAAGATAAAGTTAATAATTATTAAAGGGGGTCGTCATACAAGAAACGTGTTTCTTCAGCGTTTTAAAACATTGTTCGGTGGTACGGAACCCTTTATGTACGAGTTCGACTCGCATTTGCCCGTTTTATTTTATATTTTTTTAAATTTAATTTCTTTTTTGTCTCTTCCGTTGATATATAAAGATAGCTTGCACACAAACTACTATTTGAAACTCTTCGCGCTCAACACCTCTGATACAAACTCCGACTGCACTCAAACTACGAACTAAACTGAGAGTTTAATTAAAATTCTAAATGAAAACGCCAATGGTTTGTCACCGCTGGCGGACACGGGCGATTTTCACCTTTATTACAATTTTTACCCGACTGCGCCAGGAGGGTTATGTTATTGTTAGCTCTTCGTCATGCACTAGATAGCCCTTTAAATTATTTTATGAACCACCGTTGAAAGTATTTACATTAGTCCGTCTAACTTTAAAACTTGCCTCCGCCAAAAGTGGCCACGGAAAGTTTTAAAGCTAGACGAATCACCAATAATAGTTTCAAAGGCAGTTCATAATATAATTTAAAGGGCTATCTAGTGCATGACGAAGAGCAATATGGAAATGATCACCATATTTACGAGTTAACAATTTATTTCACACTTCACGGCCATTTGCCTATATCTTCACCTTAATTGTAAAAATGAAACCGCGAACTATTTCATTATAGGAGTCCACAAATATTATTCTACGAGTAGATGTCAATTATTGAGCAACATTGAACCGCGCCGAGTTAGGTACTGAAGTTGGTAACTAAATTCAAATCAACTGGATGGAAATTAATTAGTTCTGAAAGCGATGTCAGATTTAATTGATTAGGAAATCTCTAGTAACATTTTAGAAATAAAGAAAAGAGCTTTGCCCTCTTTTTAGGGTTCCGTACAAAAAATTAAAAAACGGAACCCTTAAAGGATCACTCGTGCGTCTGTCTGTCCATCCATCTGTCACAGCCAATTTTCTCCAAATCTACTGAACCGAATCAGGTGAAATTTGGTAGGATGGTGTAATCCTATGACCCAAATACATATGTGCAAAGTAAATAAAATTTTTTTTAAAATAAGGGTAATTTCCGGGGGACAAATTAGGAAATGAAAAAAAAAAGCTTTGCAAACCTTACTGTGTCATATATCAAATGAAAGGGCTCGTTAGGAAGATCTCAAATATATTGTTATTTTGTTATTATTGTTAAATGAATAGTTTTTATTTTATTCATGAAAGAAGGCGAAAATTCACGGCGATCCCTCTGTCGTTTGCTTTATTAAGGTCCTCTATGGTACATGACGTAGGACAGCTCGGGCATGACAGAAGGTGGTCCATCGACTGAATGGCACCGCAGTCGCAAAGGTCGTTATCAGCGTGACGCCACCTAACTCGGTTTTCCCGACACTTCCCAACACTATCCCGGAGTCCATTGAAAGACTTCCAGACTGACCAGGGGAGGTCTCTACCCGGTGGGAGTTTTTCAGCACGTGGGATATTTGACTCGTGAGGTGGATACTTTGCATTAGAAGCCTCTATTGCTGGTATGCTTGGCTGCCTGAGAAAGCTGTTACGACTCTTGAGACGTGCTGGTGGCGGATTCTGTCCGTAGAGTAGGTGCCTTTTGTCGTTTACCTGCTTAGATTTTTCCATAAAGTCCACTAAAATCAATTTGCAAAATAATTTAAAGAAAACCCCAACCGAACCCCTTGACTTCCCGCCAAAAACTCCTGGCGTCTTTTTAGAGTTTAACCTAGTAGTTTCCAAGTACATATCTGATCATTGACATAGAATTTATAGACCAGCTATTTCAAACATTAGTCCCTGTTCTATTTTTGAATAAATGGCGGCGTGAATTTTACCGTATGTATTTAATTTTCTAACAATGAAACCTGGTTACTTACCGATGAAAGTTATTTCTTTACACTTTACTGTATTCCTTGAATTATATTAATAATAGGCAAATGGCCTTGAATTGGCGCCCTCATTTGAAATAAATTGTTAACTCGTAAATATGGTGAGAATTTCCATATTGCTCTTCGTCATGCACTAGATAGCCCTTTAAATTATTTTATTAACCACCGTTGAAAGTATTTACATTAGTCCGTCTAGCTTTAAAACTTGCCCCCGCCAAAAGTGGCCACAGCAAGTTTTAAAGCTAGACGGATCACCAATAGTAGTTTCAAGGGCAGTTCATAAAATAATTTAAAGGGCTATCTAGTGCATGACGAAGAGCAATATGGAAATTATCACCATATTTACGAGTTAACAATTTATTTCACACTTCAAGCCATTTGCCTATATCTTCACCTTAACACATAAGGCATTTTTATTATATGTATTTACCATGTTTTCGTATGGTTTTCGCTTTTAAGCTTTTGAAAGTACTAGGCTCATATGAGCTAGCAAGCGACTACGTGACGTTTATACGCTCGGATAATGATGTGGTCACTCACCACATCCAAGAGTGTACTACGCCTAGTGTCACTTTACTTGTAAAAGCGTACTTCCACCATAATGTAGGTATCAGTAATGCTAATGCTCATTTTAACTGTAATTAGAAAACACTATTTACATTTTAAATGATGCCGTAACTCAGCACGTTTGAAACAGATTACGAACAAAGCGCGAGTTTGATTAAAATTTTAAATGAAAATGCCAATGGTTTGTCACCGCTGGCCGCTGCAGTCCACACCTCGTGGAAACAACTTTGTTCATGTGTGTGTACGTGTTCGTGTGTGACCCACACTGGTGTGAGATTTTCACCCGACTACGGTGAACCAAAAGGAAGTTTATGTCTTTCGCTTACTCCGCTATGTATACTCGTACTAAGTGGAAGGGACATATCCGTAATAAATTGAAGCACGGGCTTTACTACATCATTAAATTATAATGAAAATAAAAACAGACAAAATAAAGTGGAAGGGACATATCCGTAATAAATTGAAGCATGGGCTTTACTACATCATTAAATTATAATGAAAATAAAAACAGACAAAATAAAAAAATAACATTCCCATACAAATCGCCCGGGCGGCTGCACACTTTTGTAAGGAAATGCCGACTTTTTTAATCTATTGCATAGCTTTTATCGCGGGCTTTGAGCGCGGCGACCGACTCAAGAAATTCCGTAACGAAAATAAAACCTAACACTCGGCAACCGGCGACCGGCACAGCGGCGCGGCGTTGACAGCCGTGCATCGTCTAACGTCGTTTCAGTTCGGTAGAATGCTATGCAATAGCTTTACCGCGGCAGTCCCCGAGTGCCACAAGTTTTTTGATTTTAGTTATTATTTGAATTTCATTATACTTTAATGATTTAGTATAGGCCGTGGTTTGATGTACTCGTAATACAGGTATGTCCCTTTCACATTGTATATGTTCACTTGTTCCCTCATACCTTCGAAGATGTCCATACCTTCATAAATGAGGTATCTTTGGATTCGTTTTGCCTGTCCACTGGTTGTGTTTAAGATCATTACTTTTTTGCCTATAGAGGGCGCCATATTGAATTAAGTGTGACGTCATATATCCAGCGGACAGCTAAGACGCTTCCAAAGAATCCTCTATTGTGTATTACGGAGGGTCAAAAATAAATTATTTGGTACTGTTAATAGAATGAAATAATCGGGCAAGTGCGAGTCGGACTCGTACATGAAGGGTTCCGTACCACCGTACAATGTTTTAAAACGCTGAAGAAACACGTTTCTTGTATGACGACCCCCTATAATTTTTAACTTTATTTTATTTATAGTATTTGTTGTTTTTGTGGTCATAGTAATACATAATTGATTAAAATTTCAAGTATCTAGTTAATGCCATTATGAAGATCAAGTTTAAAACGCTGAATAAAACATGTTTCTTGTATGACGACCCCCTTTAATTTTTAACTATTTTTTATTTTTAGTATTTGTTGTTATATCCGCCACAGTAATACATAATCGGTGAAAATTTCAAGAGTCTAGCTATTACGGTTCAAGAGATAGAGCCCTGTGACTGACGGACAGACAGACAGACGGACAGACAGACAGACAGACAGACAGACAGACAGACAGACAGACAGACAGACAGACAGACGGACAAACGGACAGACGGACAGACAGCGGAGTCTCAGTAATAGGGTCCCGTTTGCACCCTTCGGATACGGAACCCTAAAAATGAAATAGTTTATTTCAGACTGCACATAGATACAGGTCCCATTAATAAAACGTGACAAAATAATGCCACTTGTCATTGATCACATTCACTTTGAACGTGATTTTAGATTAATGCAGAAAAACGGATATTAAGAGCGCTATTTGACTCCAAGGAGTTATGACGTCATAAATCAATATTTCATACAAATCCCATTCATCATCATCATTTCAGCCGCATAAGGTCCACTGCTGGACATAGGCCTCTCCCAAGGATTTCCAAAATGACCGATCTAGAGCGGCCTGCGTCCAGCGCTTTCCAGCGACCTTAGTCAGAACTCCCATTGAGAATTTGTTTTTGACGTTAAGAAAAAAGTATCTCATTTGACTTGATGCAAAATAGCGTATTGTTGTAATGATTAATTTGTTATGACCCAAGTTTATCGCGAGCCTCGCTGGGGGCAAAGCACTGACTGTTAAGGGCAGAATTCGATAAAGAAAGATTGGCTGGCAGCTTCAATCTGATTGGATACACAAACTATCACGTCTTTTCCCATACGAGATAGATAGAGTGTGTTGAAACGTTAGTGAGGTTTTTCATGCTGCATAAAGGCAATGGGCATTGTTATTTTTTTTTGGAAAGCGTTATTTTGAAATCCGTTTCGAGATACAGAGTTAATGAACAGCTGTGGGTAATTTTTTTGCCAAAATAATCAATGGTTTTGGATATTTCTGCAAACAAACGTATGACCTTAGTTTGACCTTACTCCGCAGCTGTATCGGTTTAAGCTCCAACTTAGCTCCAAGTCCATTCATTAAAATATCATGGATATCATAGAAGATACGAGTGAACAGCTGAACATACATACATACATAGCGGCGAAACCCATAACCTTACTCTTGACGTCGCCGTAGTCGGGTAATTAGTCTAAATATTGCCAAATTAAATTAATATTGATGAACCTTGTAAACCTTTATTCAAAAAGTTGGAATTGATAAAAGACTTCTAACTTCTAATCTAATGATCCCTCGACTTTAGTTTTAATTAATGTTTATTTGATTAAAAATAATTAAATTCCATTAAAGACTTGTGACATCCTGTAAAGTCGCCGCTTTAAGCAGTTGATTTTGGAGAAATTCTTAGAATTATTGCGTGATTTGTACAAGTTTCCGTTTACGGTTTTGTCAGTGGGAAATGATTGTAATTTGATTCAAATTATTGTTCGTTTGTTATCTTCGTTAGTTATATTCGCACAAAGTTGGTTTTCAAATTAATTAAGTCATAGCCACCTGGTTTTGACGCGCAGCGTGCGGTATGGGTTAAACTAAACCAGTTCAGAACCGGATATGGCCGGTCTAACCACTATCTTCACAAGTGGATTCTAAAATATCTTCAGAATGCAACTGTAGAGCTACTAGCCAAACTTTACAACTTATCGCAAGAATGTACGCTATACCATTTCTCTGGAGAACATAGCGAACTCCATAGTTTAACCCCGGCAGCCGTAGACTGGCTACAAAACCTGCCATTAAGTATTTAGGATTCATGCAGTAACATGCCGATGAATACGACATGATGATGAATTTTTTAAGAATTGACAAAGACTTCTGCAGTCCCTACTAACTACTACGAGTTTAAATTCATTTCAAACGGAATAATGTTTGCATACCTATTTGCAGGTTTATACAATGTACATACTAACATTCACTAACATCTATTGTAAATAAATGATTATTGATACCTCCGTGGTGTAATGGTTAAGGTGAAGGTATAGGCAAATGACCTTGAAGTGGCGCCCTCATTTGAAATAAATTGTTAACTCGTAAATATGGAGATAATTTCCATATTGCTCTTCGTCATGCACTAGATAGCCCTTTAAATTATTTTATGAACCATCGTTGAAAGTAATTACATTAGTCCGTCTAGCTTTAAAACTTGCCTCCGCCAAAAGTGGCCACGGCAAGTTTTAAAGCTAGAAGGATCACCAATAATAGTTTCAACGGCAGTTCATGACATGATTTAAAGGGTTATCTAGTGCATGACGAAGAGCAATATGGAAATTATCACCATATTTACGAGTTAACAATTTATTTCACACTTCAAGGCTATTTGCCTATATCTTCACCTTAACACGCTAGTCCGCCTATCCAGAGGTTCTGGGTTCGATCTCCAGCCAGATCAAGTTGGAAAATGGCCTTTTCAAATTATCGTTAAGTTAGTATTCCTTAATACAAGTTTAAACTTCCTTTGGGGCTAGCTCAATCAGTGTGTTCCGTCCATAAAAAAAAGTTGGTTTTTAAATTAATAGGACATATTACGAAAAAGAATCCAGGTTCCATGCTTCGGAAGACACGTAAAGCCGCTTCCGACTGTCATCATAAGATCATCAAGCTATGTCGAATGCCTTCAGACTACTTTATAGAATTATACAGTAGTATCGGCCTTACAGAGATCCGACGTCGAACGAAAGTTCATGACGTAATCTCCAGGGTTGCAGCTCTAGTCTTTAGAATTCTGTTGCGACGGCCACCGTTTCGTAGTGCGCCAACTACGTTCACCGTCGCCCATACTAACGGGTTTGACGCGGTTTGGCGCAAGAAATCTGCAGCACTGCTGCGCACGGTTCGCACCAGTCGCAACAGTATTCTGAGTGCGATAGCCGATCGATTTGACAGTCCACTTACAATACAATACAATACAATTACTCTTTATTGCACCATGAAGAAAGGACATACAACAATACAGTTACTACACAGTCAATACACTTATTAGGGGCTCATAGATCGAACCCGGTCGCTTTTAGTAATACAGTACTAACATGGTTTGTAAGGGTGCGTTTATACACTTGCAAACCATGTTAAATGCTAGTTACGATTGCTGTATATTTAGATAGGTTTAATTACTAACATAGAATAAGTACCATTGTTACTAACACCTGGGCCTATGTTGTCTTAAATAAAGATTATTATTATTAAAGTGGAACTTAGTGGGGTGGGTGGGACACCTGGCTCGAAGGAGGACCATCAGGTAGGTGGAGCAAGGCCGTCACCGAATGGTATCCCAGAAATTGAGTGTAAGTAGGACGTCCGTGGGCCAGATGAGTTGATGACATCATTCAAGTTGCTGGAAAGAACTGGATTACGATGGGCGATAAGAGAGCAAGATGGCGCAGACAAAAGGTTGATGATGATCGGTCTTACCTACACATATGAAATAGAAAGTACTGTAACAATGCTGCATGCTGCATCTTGTTATAATGCCTTAGTACCTCACCTCATCCTGTCCGCTTTTCAAAACTTCATTTAATTTAAAAATTCCTCCCATCCCTTCTCATTTTGACTCATTCCACTTCCAATCTCTCATCCTGAACACATTATTCAGGACTATCTATCTAAGTGCTTATTAAAGTCTAATTATAACTTTGATATCAATGTTATAAAGTGTTAGGGACGATTATTGGGGAATCCGCGATAAAAAAAAATTGTGAACTTGAAGTTTATTTGTTTATTACTCTTATGTATTCTTGGTGCAATAAAGAGTTTTTATTATTATTATTATTTATTTTACTGTGATAAAAACGATTTACACCAATTACATTTATCACACATTACAATCAAATATACGTACATGCATTACAATCTATTATTATCAAAAATTTATCAATATAAAATTTTGTTTTCTTTATTTATAAATCTTCTCTCAAACTGTTTAACTTGTTCATATCATCTGTATGCTGACGACCTGCAGCTTTATACGCAGACCGACGCGGAGAACGTGAACACTGCGATTTCGCTATTGAATGATAACCTTACAAGTGTCATGAATTGGTCCAACAACTATGGGGTGCGGGTCAATCCTCAAAAATGCCAGGCCATAATTGTTGGTAGCAAGAGGCAAATCAATGCTATAGATATGAGTATCGTAACTCCAATTACTTTTGATGGTTGCAATATCCCTTTCAGTACTGAGGTAAAAATCTTGGCCTCTGGATTGATAACACTTTATCTTGGAGTACTCACATCTCAGAAGTAAGCAGAAAGGTGTTTGCCAGTCTTCACTACTTACAGCGCTTGAAAAACTTTCTGCCTGAGAAAACAAAAACCATGCTAGCACAAACTTTAATTCTCCCCATAATTGATTACGCTGATGTGTGTTATCTGGACTTAACCGAGGAACAACTAAATAAATTAGAACGTCTTCTTAACTACTGTATTAGGTTTATCTTCTGCTTGCGCAAATACGATCACGTTTCCCAATCTCGTTCTCAGCTCAATTGGCTGCCAATTCGTTAACGCAGGAACCAACATATTCTCTGTCATTTGTAAAATATCCTTAATAATCCCCAGGCCCCTGAGTATCTCAAATCATGTTTCCAACTTTTAAGTTCTACTCATGAGAGGTCCCTGCGTTCTTCAAATACTCTTACCCTAGCTATTCCTTCTTACCGTACAGGTTTTATCGATAACTCTTTCTCTGTCACTGCTGTTCGACTCTGGAATGCTCTCCCTGAGTCCATCAGAAGGGGTCCTAGCCGCGACTCCTTTAAAATTAGAATTTATAGACACCTCCATTTTCAATTAAATATGAGACAGACTTGATTGTATAATATGTATTTAGAGATATGTATATATTTATTGCTCGTTTGTATGTATTTAATATGTAGGTATAGTATTATTATAATATTTATATTTAGTATGTTTCTTTTTATTTTATTTTTAAGTTTAAAATTTTATTTAGTTTTTTATTGTTATTTTTTATTATGTGTTACACCCACATAAACTCTCCCAATCAACACAAAGGTTTGACTGTTAGAGAATGCTTTTAGCATTAAGTCCGCCTGTTGTACTATTACATTTGTATGTGTGTACAATAAATTGTAAATAAATAAATAAATAAAAATAAAATAAAAAAGAAATAATAATTCAAATAGTCAAAGTACAAGTTATTTTATATCAACTTGAATTTTGCAATGGTTAAAAATCAATATAATTAGTTACGAGTTCTGTTTGACCAAATTACAACAATGGCCGCGGATCGCCTGAAATGAAATTTAACTAGCGCGTGCGTGCGTCTCGGCTTCTATCCGTATCTAATCTGACGCAAGCGCCACCTGCCGCGTTTCCGGCCCCGCCTTCGATGGTGTCGATAGTGTTGTGCCACAACGTTAGTGATGTGTTTTAACATAAGTGTATCACTACAATAAAATTAATATGTATGTGTTGTTTAGTCACTCTGTTCCTTACTTCCACCTCATATCTTCCATGTGGGAATTCCCCTGATAGTCCCGGGACAGGTCGAGGTCCCACAGTACTATGTACAGATGGGTCAAAACATAAACTTCTTTTTAGGAAGTCAGTATATAAAGGTTAAAACAGGGTTCCTACACTCTAATTGATTTTCAACTTCATTGTAACATGGGTTTAATCAGATACCTTACTTGTAATAGTGGGTAGTAGTGTTGGTGACGCGAGCCTAGTGCGTGTAGGTAATATCAAATGGTGGCGAAATTCGGCGTGCGGAGTTGAACACGTGATGCTTCAGATGGTAAGAGCATAGTCGTATTGAGACTAAGGTCGCGGGTTCAAGTCCTGCTCACGTGGTATTTTTTCACCATTTCTTATTTTATTTTTTAATTTGAGTACTTTAGTACTGCATCTTGAATGCCTAAAAACCCTATAAAAATAAAACAGGGTTGTTATTACACTTATTACAGCTGCCAAAATTGTACACTTTAGAAACTCTCACAATGAGTCTCGGCAGGTGCGTCATACGAAACTGAACTCATTAACAATTTCGCGGAGCATCTCCGAACTTATTGCAATTAAAATTGGATAGTAAGACAAGTTAAATAAGGTGCAGTTCCATTGAATTACTTTTGGAAAAATAGGAAATTTTGATTGAATTTTTTTAATGGCTGTTGTACATTTTATTCAAGATTTTAGCCCTTACCAGATAAACAGAGCTCTGGCGCATGAGCCCCAAAGGTCACTCAAAAGTGATGAATTTGCTATATAATGCCTACTTTTTTTAACCGACTTCAAAAAAGGAAGAGGTTATCATTTCGACTATGATTTTTTTTACGTATATTTGTTACGCGATATCTTCGCCAATTGTAAGCCGATTTTAATATTTCTTTTTTTATTTGAAAGCCTCCACTACCAAGTTGGTTCCGTTTTCATTTGGTGAAGATATTATGAAGAACTTTGGAGATATGGAAGAAACTCGTAAAAAAAATTGAAGTAGGTTTTTTTTCGTTAAAAATTTAATTATTAGCCATTTAGGTGCCATAGTTGGGCAAAAGCCTCTTCTTATATATATTTAAATTTATTACAAATGTAATAGGCGGATTTTAATACATCAACTTTATCTACCAGTCAATGCACTGGTGATGACGAGAAAAGAAGACTTTAATGAGAGAAAAAAGATGAAGAAAAAAAAATACATAGGTTCCGTAAAATATATCCGTATCTAATGACACTTGGGTTTTAAACACGAATCTAACGATACCTTAAATGTCAAAATCCGTTTGTACGATATGAGGTAATAAAAAAAAATTTACAAAACAACATACAAAATACTATATTAGCCGTGTGGTTCTCGGCAGAGTAGAATAGGACTGGTGTAGTCTTCCTGTGGATGTCGTAGAAGGCGACTTAAGAAACACAAGCTGAACCAAGCTTATAAACATCAAAGAGACCTCTCCAACCCGTCTGGCCGTCAGCGTGGAGAGTGTAGGCCAAATCTGCTCTGGTCAAGTTTGGCTCTAGTAGTACAGAGGGGTCGTGCTCCTGCAGTGGCGACTAAAAGATCTGATGATGATGATATAGGTCGAAAAATATAAAAAGAACACGCGAAAAACATAACCCTTCCTTGGCAGTCGGATAAAAAATCTTTTTAAATTAGTTTAATTCCCAAATTAGATGTCGCACAGTGGAATGGAAACGCACGCTGTACCGAGTCGACATAGTTGCGAAAGTATCCGGGAACATTTGTGATTTAATTAAGAATTTTAATTAATTTTAATTAAATGCGAGGAACAGTCGGATTGCGTCGCGTAGTTTTTGTAGTTTGTTTTTAATTGTTTTGCGTTTCTATTGTTTGGGGGATGAGAGGTGTTTTTTTTTTTTTTGTATATTTTTCATTTATAAAAACACGTCACTTTTGTTTTTTGGTTTGACGCAACTGCGTATTTAGCCAGTATATTATTTATTTTTTTACAAAAAAAGATTTACTTTATTTTCTTTGAAGTGTTTTTTCCATTATGTATTATTTATCATCTCGTCACTATTAATATAGGACTAATTTGGTAGTAAAGGCTTTCAAATTAAAAAAGAATCATCAAAGTCAGTTCACAATGAGGCGTTTTCTTTCAAAATAGAATAATAGTACAGTAACTTATGATAGATGGCGCAGCAATCACTTCAATCGAACTGTCAATGTTTGTCCTGGGTCTTGGGTGTTTATCAATATATGTATTTATCATAAAATATAGTATCGTTGAGTAGTATCCCATAACACAAGTTTAAAACTTACTTTGGGGCTAGATTTATCCCTATATATATTTATTTAATGTCAAATTTTGGTTAAACTTATTTAAAATTTTCAGGATGCGTGTTAGATTTTGGAATATTTTTTTATTATTTATTTTAAAAATATACTATTGTGTACATAATTAATTAAGTTACAGTAAAATTTAACAGAACACGTAAGACGCTCGCTCTTGCTTAAAGAAAAATGCGTGCAAAAACAAAGGAGGAATACTGTTACTACTAATTCAACCTAAGACCAAGAAAGGATGTACCTTCCCCGATTCAACATAAAACTGATGTTAAGATTGCGATAGTTTCACTTTCACACTTCTTTTCCATGACATGACAAAAAAGTACAAGGATTAAAACAAACTCTATGGTTATTGTTCTTTGCTAGTAGTGCTAGTAGGTATTTGTTTTGACAGAACGATTTCAAACTACTGAACGCCATCAATTGAGAATGTTTTTAACCTTTTTTAAAAAGAAAGAAAGAAATCTTGAGATATTGCGTAAATTACTTAAAAAAGAAAACAGTCATAAAATAAGTATTCTACCAATTTAATAAGTGCGGACATTTTTATGCAATCGACAGAAAAACAGTGCTCCTTAAATCAGAAGCATTATGTTACATCAATGATATAAGAGTTCCCTTACTCTAGATCAGACTTTCCCATGAAAACATAGGTAGTCTAGCGAAACGACATGTCAGATTAAAGCCCAGTACCGTTTTATACCAGTCACAACAAGTGGCAAAAGCAAATAGAACCGATAGAAAAAGCAGTATGGGTTAAGTTTTTTAGATCACAGACCTGAGCGGAAAAAAAAAAACACTTTCATTTTAATTTTCTTATTTTTTTAAGGTAGGTAACTTTCGTACTAAAATCAAATTATCCAAGTCTGACGACAGGTCCAAGTGTGGAAGTTGAAACAGCTGAATATTTCAGCTAATTTGTACAAAGTTGAGAAGGAAATGTATGATCGGTAAATCTGTTTGGAACTTTAGTAGCCAAGTGCCTGAAGAGACCGACAACAGGTAAAAAGTTCAAATCCTTTGCAACATTTTAAACATTTTTAGCAACTTGATCGGGGGATTGTGATAACAGTAAGTTTTTTTAAAAAGGTTACTTGGAGTGGTCCTATTCTACTCTGCCGGGAACCACACGGGAAATATAAACATATCAACTCATAACTAATTCTCAAAGTGTCATTATGAAACTTAACCACACGGGCTAGTAAGTAATTGTATTTAACAACTTAAAAAAATATTTATTTATTTATTTATTTATTTATTTATTTATTTATTTATTTATTTATTTAAACTTTATTGCACATAAAAAAGTGTACAAATGGCGGACTTAACGCCTTATGGCGTTCTTTGCCAGTCAACCATTGGACCAAGTAGAGAAATATTTACAGTGTACCAAACATTATTCATGTTTTCAAAACGTTGATCCACATGAAGATTGACTAGCTGCTAATAAGAGTATTGGAATGTACCTTTTTATAAGAGAATCACACGTTTCTTATATAACGAACCCCTTTAATTTTTAACTTTATCTTATTTTTGGTATTTGTTAATATAGCGGCCTTAGTAATAAATCATCGATGAATTTCAAGTACAAGCCCTGTGACAGACAAATGGACAGACAGCAGAGTCTCAGTAATAGGGTCCTGTTGGCACCCTTTGGATACGGAAACCTAAAATGACAGTGCACCAACATTCATGTTTTCAAAACGTAGGTACAGATCCACATGTCCGAAGCTTGACGGGTTTCCACACAATCTATTCATAAACACGCGTCGGATTTTTCGTTACACTCGACAGTGCTTTGTTTTTACGCGGTCGACTTGTTTTCCGTTTTTAGACGACGTCTATCAGACGTTCGGTATTTAAATGTCTGAATTTTGAAACTGAACTGAATACCTACAGATATTTATTTATTTTATTTAATAGAATCTTTAATGACCACAATGGTAAAAAAAGTGAACTTAACGCTTATGCATTTTCTACCAGTCAACCTTTAGGAAAAACAGAAATTAAATACAAAAAAAGAAAAAATCTAACGTAAACAGGAGTCTAAATCGTGACATTTTTATTTGCAAGAATGTTCTGCCAATTGCGTGACGTCGTTTTCAGTCACAACCGCCGAAGATCTAGCTCCCTTTTTTCTACATTTCCACATTCACTGGCCAATTTGGCTAAAAAAATATAATGGTCTCACCTTCTCAACTACCAAGTTCTTAATGTTTTGATCAAAAATACTTAAGCTATCGTCGGACAAAGCAAATAGTTTCGTTGAGCTTTGCTCATTTTGTAATTTTGAGAAACGCTGATAGTTTCTTAAGAATATTAAACCGTTTAAGTGCGAGTTAAACTCGCGTGAATAGGGTTCCGTACATCTCATCGGTAGGTTTTCCTGAAATCTATAGATAAAGAACTATTATCTGTATTTCTTTCAAAAGTTTGGGCTCAGTGGTTTCGAAGATAAGCTTATTTTCTTAAAACCCAAAAAAACTTGTAACATAACTTCAATTACTAATAAGGTTTCATCATTATCATTCATCAATCACAAAACCAAATCGAATCAGAGTATGTGACTACACGGTCCCGCACTATTGTCCAGCGCTTCCCAACCCGTATTGTGCTGTAAGTGGGTCGCTTACAGCTATATCGTTGATCCGTTTCTCAGTTGAAAGCCGAATAAACGAAAAAGGTAAGTGGTAGCTAAGTTGTTATTTTGTGAAGACACTGTAATATATGGGTGCTTGGGTACTTTTTGAAGGCTATCATTTAAACAGTCAGCTAAATAAAGAGAATTTGGTCGGCTCCGAAATGTATTTTGTCAGCAAATGAGGTGAGTTGCTTTTAGTGGTCAGCAAAAATTACTTAATTGATCAGCAAGAAACGTATTAATGTATTTTGTTAAAACAATTAATAATTGAACAACAAATCGTGATCGTGTATAATCCATATACCTTATCGAATTTTGGCAAACTATAAAATATATTTATTGTCTGTTAACAAATTGCCAAATGGACTAAGAACGTGTAAGAGCATAAATATATTTAAGAAGAAACTAAAATCATACGTCGCGACCAGCACTTAATGTTTGTTTTGTAAATATTACTCACTGTAGTATGTAATGTAATGTAGTATCTCATTTTAAGTGAAATGTAAATTTCTTATGAGAATAAAGTTCTTTAAACCTTAAACCTTATTTAATTTAGTAATTGTCACTGTATATAAACATAATTTCTACCTTAACCTATAATTGAGTAAATATCCTCTCAAGCTATCGCAGGTTGACTGGAAGAGATCCCTACATGGGATAAGTCCGCCTTTGTATATTTGATCTTTCGTATTACGTTGTCTTTTATACTTTTTTTTGGTACAATAAAGTTATTAAAAACAAACAAACAATTATTAATTTAACCTAGTTTCTGTTTTATACCAGTAAAATAGCTTCGCTGTTGTGGTTGTGGTTTTGATGTCACCACAAAATAACTAATTGGTTCTGTATACCAAAATATACCTACCACCGTCGTAAAAAAAAAAACCAAAAGAGTATATCAATTCCTCATACGCTCCCACCTCGCAAAGGGATAGTGCAAGCAAACACATTCACAATTCGTCAATTTTTCTATTCACAAAACACACAGTCCGTTCCGTTTTACGGAATAACGCAAAAAATATTTCGATCAAATTTTTGTTCATATTTGAGCGGATACCGCGCGAGGATTGCGATGTGAATTGATTTTTACTTTTTAGATTGTGAATGGAACGTGTTATATATTTTTCTGAACATTCTTCATTTAAAGTTTTATTTATATTTATTGAAACTTTAAAATTTATTGGCAGTCTTAATGCTGAAAGCGTTCTCTCCCAGGTCAATCATGAATAAACAGATAATTTGTTGTGGCACAAAATCATCATTCGACCAAGCGAATTCCCGGTTGCATCTTCAGCGGTAACGCTTCAGAGTCCGGGGTCCGCTACCTAACCTAGGTAATTTGACAAGGTTACTGGTTTTTACACAGAGCGTCTGCCGTCTGACCTCCACAACTCAGATAAGTTTAAATAATCAGGTGATTCAAGCCTGCAATATTCATAAAGTATACTTCCCAATGGGATTTGAACCCACGATCTCCAGATCACAAGGTAAACGCCCTGACCACTGGACCACGGAGGCAGTCTTTGTTGCGGCGCAAAATAATGTAATTAATCCAACACACCTTAAACATATACTTACATAATATGATATAGGTACATACATACAATATTATTAAATAAAACAACGAATGATAATGATGAAAATTAAAGGGTATACATTATTTTGAAGATGAGTTTGTATTACTTTTGAAAGTTTTCACAAAATTCCAAAAGCAGAATAGAAATAATTCAGGTATAAAATATTAAGCTAATTGGACTGAAAACTTTGAGATAAGTATTCCGAAATAGTCTGACTACTTGTAAACTTTCAAATAAGTTTTGTTTTGCCGAATGACGCGGCGGCAACTTAATGTACGAGTGTTTTAAAAATAGGATTTGTTTACTTAACTTCTACGCTAGTCTGGGAGAAAAGAAAAAACCGGCCAAGTGCGAGTCGGACTCGCACACCGAGGGTTTCGTACAAACCTGTAGGTATTTGTAAGTTTAAAATTATTAAAATATTTTTATTATATCATGTAACTAAAATGTATTCTTATGGCAATTTTTCCTTCATCTGTGCCATAAGACGTTGCTTCGTACCAAATTTGAAGATTCTGATTTCACGGTAAGTACCCTGTCGGTTTTGATTCCCTTGCGAGTGTTAAAAACTTACAGCATAAACGGCTGTATCTTTTGATTGCGTTGGCTTAGAAGTGTGATTTTTTACAGCTCTAAGGGACAGTAGACTTGAGTATTTGATATGAATTTGAGCTTGATACGTGCAGACGGAAAATAAAGTGATCCTATAAGGGTTCCGTTTTTTCCTTTTGAGGTATGGAACCGTAAAATCTTTCCGCAGATCTAAAAAGCCGATCGAGGGAGTGGTTAATAGGCGATGCGGCTAGCAATTTTGTTTGAGCATTACTGTTTTAATACCTTTTTCTACCTCGCCCACCATCACGCTAAAAGTGCCCTTTGAGTCTTGCGGCCCTGAACTCTGATTGTGAATTTTTGAGCAGTACAACCAGTGTATTGTCAGTTTATAATCTCGCGCGATGGTTTATAAATTCTCAGCGTTGATAATATACAAGGTGTTTTTAAATAAAGCAGAAATACTGTAAGCGTTGATACAGTCCATTATTTTGAACAACTTTTCCTAAAAAATGTTTATCGAAATACGAAAAAAAAATTAGGTTTTCATACAAATCGGAGAAGGTAGTATACTCATAGTCACGCGATCACGGGATCTATAATCGTATTTCAATAAACATTTATACGAAAATGTTATTTAAAATGATTTACTGAATCACCCTTTAAAACATCTGTACTGAATTAAAATGCACCCTGTATAAGGGTCATCTAACACAGCACTCGACATTTGCAATCAAAACTCCATCAATCATTTCGCCAATAGTTTTATTTCACAAAAACTGCTTTTCTTAGCAGCCAAGTGTTTCTTTGTTTTTACCTGATGACGGCGAAGCCAAAAGGAGGCTTATGATTTTTACTCAGCACCTCTCCTCCGTTTTCGCCTCGTTGACGCACGTTGGCTCACAAGAACCGGGGGAGAGGTGCGGTTGCGGGAAACGGGGACGCATATTGCGCGTACCTTAAGAGATTCCGTTCTGTTTACTCTTACTGTATTCTGTGCTTTCGCTTTCGATAACGGCGACCTCGGGCAAGAAAAATCAAAGGTTGGTGGTAACATTGTTTCTAGCGTGAGCCCTAATATGGCTCGCTAGACCGAATTTTGTTTTGAAGATTCTTTTACACGGCTGACAGAAGTATAAATATTAAACATAGCAAGTAGATTATAACAACTAAAACACGCCATTTTAAAATATGACGTCAACGTCTGCAATATCCGCTAGAGACAGAAGCTGTCAACGCATGTTTTTCTTTTTTGGGTACTTTCGATATTATCAGCCAGTGATGTTTGTTAAACCTCTATATAAAAGTACATACATTTCGAATGTCATCGCTAGTCAAACTACATGGACGGACAGTCCTACCGAACGCACCCAAACTTGTCATTTCCTTTTTGTGAACTTTGTCGTCATTTCCCTTTTCTTTGTCAAAAGTTCCCGCGCAATATTTGCATATTTTCAATAATTTATTTCTAATCCAAATAAGAGTCAGTAGGAAAAATAATTAACTAGGCGTGATAACGTATTAATAGAAATTGTAAAATAAAAATATGAGCCGGATTGGTATTACATGCATATTCCTTATTACTGGTATCTAACGCATAACCTTTTTGGTCCAAGTTCAGTCCATGATACTGAACTACTTTCCATAAGAGCCAATCGCGTCCGGCGCGTAGGCGACCAATACTGTGTAAATGAGTGTCTTTCGGCGTTTCTTCTCAGCAGTGGTCGTTGCGAAACGCTAGTATCGGTAGCTTATGCACTAAAAATAATTAAAAATAATGACCTTCAATAAGTGATATATTTATCCTACGTTGAATAAAAAATTTGACTTTATATAATGGTTTTCATGGAAAATTCAGTATCATGGACTGAACTTGCACCAAAAAGGTTGTGCGTTAGATACCAGTTACCCTGTATATGGTGTGTTTATCTGTTTCCCCGTATATTCAATTTACTTATAATTAATTGGCCCAACATCTTTTTAAGCATTGCCTTGTGTCTTGCAACCCTTGGCCTATTCTACACCGTAAGAGACGTACCTACACTCCACTAGTAAGGGTAACCTAAATACGATTATCCCAAGATATATCCAACCACCCGCAATCGTTAACAGAGATTGTATTAAATAAATCCGATCCAATAGAACGGACTGGAGTTCAATGTTTGAAATTCATTGAACAGAAATTGTGAACAAAAATTACAAGTCCACATTCAAACTCTAATTTTTGCTTATTTTTTAAATCTTACGTGGCCACTAAAAAGAAAGACACACTGAGAAAAACAGCAAATACTAAGTTGTACTTACATAACTATATTTCTTACGAGGTAGATAGAGTCTAGGGCCATAAGACTGTAATGGCACTTTCAGCGTGATGGTGCCCAAGTAATTTAAAAGGAATCAAAATAGTGTCGTGCACTTTGCGCTCATTTCCTCAATTGGCTTTTACGATCTGTGCGTGGAAAGAAGCATTCTATGTTAACATACTATAGATATAAATAAATAAATATACATTGAGCTAGTCCCAAACTAAGTTTAACCTTGTATTGTGGGATACGAACTCAACGATACTATGTTTTATAAAAAATATGCAATAATATAAATAATAAATGTAAATAAACACTCAAGACCCAGGACAATTTGAAAAAGGCCATTTTCCAACTTGCACTGGCTGAGTATCGAACCCAAAACCCAGAAATGTTCAAGTATCATAAATAGAGAAAATTTTAAGGTATGCTTTTCAAGAATTGAGCTCCAGGGGAAGTATTAGATATTCATACGTGCAATTTTAGATATAGTCGGGACGTCCGAAGAATATATTACTTGGAGACCAGGGAACGAGGACAAATTTAAGGAAAATTCGACCTAAATGACAGTGGATAAAGTTGAAATTAAAGTTGAGAGGTTGGGAAAAAATTTTAAGTTATAAAAAAGAATGATTTTAATCGAAGTGGCAATTGAATTTTTATTTATTTCAAATTATATTTTGTATTTTATTTATTTCTTTACTCTAATTTGTACTTTATTCAACGATGTTGTATAAATGCGAAGTAACTATTTAATACATATTCTTTCTATTACACCATCTTGTATTGTTTTCATCTTTAAAACTCATAAAATGAACTAAATAACATTCCAGTCTTTTAATACGAACTTAATTTACTTCGATAAAAGATTTTTCATAAAACATTTTTCATGGACAACAAACTTAAGGCCAAGGCTTTGCTTACAGCGGGGAGAGATGAGGATAGAGGTCATTCGCTCGGTTAAATAAACCTGTAAGATTTGTTCTTAAAAATAATAGACTCAACTGACTTGTATCTTTTGATAAATAAATAAATATATACACGGTCTAATTAAATATACTAAAACTATTTTAAGCGCGAATTCAGTCCATGATATTGAACAACTTTCCCCAAGGAACATATATCGAAATATAAAAAATAATTTTTGGTTTCCCATACAAGTTGACCGAACCGCTGATCCGAGTTTGTATAGAAAGCAAAAACATATTTTTCATATGTTAATGTATGTTCCTTGGGAAAAGTTGTACAGTATCATGGACTGAATTCGTTATATGTATATGTAGGATGTAAAGTTTGCCAAAAGAGCTCCAATCCCACATATATAGGGACAAATCACACAGATTAAACTAAGTTGAAACTTTCGTTAGGTCTGGGATACTAACTCCACGATAATATATTTTGTAATAAATCCATATATAGATAAACACCCAAGACCCAGGTTACTCTTCAGTTATTATAACGAATTTTCATTGACATCTCTGTTTCAGTTTGGGCAGAAATTGTTTCGTATGTACGGCGACTAACTGTTCTGCTCTACAAGTCGCATTATTCAACCGATTCTTGTGAAACTTTTTTTTAAATCTTTATTTATGTGGGAGCTTTTCTCTTAAGACATGTCAGCTCCATCGAGACAAAACTTAAATCAACTTACACCTTACATTTACCCATAAATACCTTACTGTAAGTTAGAAATCTAACATCTGTGTACTTTACTGGCGATCCTCCACCAAACTACACAAGTGCCGGGCAGCATCAGAGGTGGGGTTGCCTAGAATGCTCTGAACATACCCCATATCCAATCTTTTTACATTCAATTTGCTTATAAAAATATTTCTCTGATTTCGGTTCCGTCATGTGAAACTTGAAAGGTTTGATAAATTATATGAAGATTATGTTGATTCAGGTTTCGGAAATTTTTCAAAATGGCGCAGCCATGATGGTTTCTTGGTGCGCGTAGAACATTTATTTAGTTTTAAGGTATGAAAAGAAAGACTTGCGAGGTCTACCGCTCACAAAGTCACTAGTAAAATAGTTTTATCGAAAATGTCTCTCTAAAATTGGAGCTTGACATATTTTAATATTTAGTATACTTAGATATGTCAGTATACTTAGACATGTCATAATTTAGGTACATTGGTACATACTTAATTTACAAATTGTCATTATTTTAAATTTCGTAATTCTTATAATTCAATTTAATTATGACATAACAAACAATGTAATCTTAGTCCATCCATATAACTAATTTTAAGTTTTAAGTTTGTTATTTGACGTCTTTGGAGAAAACTTGCAGTGCAGTTTGTTGCCGCTTCCTCTGCACTTGCGCCTAGGAAACGGCGTAAACTTAGCTGTAAGTAACGATTTGACGTCAACATTTGTGCAAAACAAGACAAAGTGAAGTGTTAAGAGATATTATAAATATCCTATGATAATAAAGATATTTTGAATTGAATTGAATTGAATTTTAGAAATAAATGGCAAGCCATTTGTCGAGGTTGTCATCTTTAGTTGGAAATTGTAAAGCTATGTCTATTTTGACGTAAGATGCCCATTTATGGCATATTAGTTATGCCCATCATGCTTGAGACTTTGGTTTTATGAGATAAACCCTGTGGCTTAATATTTACTTCGCTAGTCCATCATATCGGAGGTTCTAGATTAAATAGAGAGAGTTGTCATAATCATCAGGTCTTTTTGGTAAGTTTTCACTATAGGAGCACGACCCCTTCTGCACTACCAGAGCCATATTTGGCCAGAGCAGCCAGAGGGCATGGCCTACACGAGGCCTACACTTTCCACGCTGGCCAGATGTGTTGGAGATTTCCATTGATGTTTATAAACATTGTTTAGTGTATTTCCTAAGTCGCCTTCTACGACATCCACGGAAAGGCTTGGAGCGGTCCTATTCTACTCTACTCACACGGCTAGTAATTTGTCAAATGGCCATTTCTATTACAAATTTTAAAATAATACATTCCGTGTAAAATAATATTACCAGCTGTATACAAGACCTCAGCTTAAAGAATCCGTGCGTCGCGACATGAAGAATGTTGTATCTTTAAAAGCTTTGAAGTTTATGAAAATGAGGTCCGACGGCATGAAGACAAAGTAATATACTAGTATGAATGTATAAATAAGTTGATATACTTGTATTTTCCTCATGTATATTGTATAATTAATTTTCTCTTTATTTTTTATTTCATTCTTAGGTTAGGGTTTTACTCGTATAAAAATCTGTAAACAGAAAAATATCATTGCAATATACATTTAGAAGTTTATTAGTAAATATGAGTTAAAATCAGCAATCATATTTTTTAGTCTCCACTGTAGGAGCACGACCCTCTCTGTACTGCCAGATACCAGAGCTATACTTAGAGTAGCCAGAGGACTTGGCCTACACTCTCCACGCTGGCCAGACCGATTGAAAATGTCTCATTAATGGGGTTATGTTGTTTTATCACAGAGATGCCGTGGCCACCTTCCTGATTCATCATGAGATCAGGTCATTGGTACCATAATATTGCATTGTCACCCAACTGACATAAGTACCCAAGTGAAGTTTCAACTAGTTGAAATAACGGAAAGTGGGTCTAATTTAGCTTGCAAGATTTAAATTGCTTACAGACAAGGACAGGTGAAACTATATAAAAGCTTGTAAAGGAGTCAAATTAATGATGGGTTGCTAGCCCCATCGCCTATTGACATGGTTCAGATTCTCACCCATTGTCTCGATTACCTACACCTGTCGGGATACTTTATGTGAATAATCTTGAAGTGTCGAAAGAAGAACAAGAAACTTATTGTGCGGTCTTGAAGTGGTGTTATAAATACGACGTATTTGTTTGGGGCGACGACATGAGCTCATGGGGAGGTTAGTTAAGGACCCAATTCTTCTCACCACTGACCTTGGGACCCAGAGTGGGACCTAAGGCCGTCGCCAGCCCTGAGGAGGACCTCAGGATCGACGCGAAGGCCAGGCGAGGCTGCCTGAAGACTTTGTGGAAGGTAAAAGGAGGGTATTATGGGTCTCATAAGAAGGCTCAAGGTCGCTCAACGCGCTCATAAGGCTCAAGGTTTTCGCTTTGGAGAGGACTATGATAGGTGTTTCTCTACGTGATCGAATCAGGAATGTGGAAATTCGTAGGAGAACAAAAGTCTCTGACATAGCCCAGTGGATTAGCCCGTTGAAATGGCAGTGGGTGGGACACATAGTGCGACGAACTGATAACCGATGGGACAAAAAGGTTCTCGAATGGCGACCAATACTTACAAGGTGGACATACGACCTGACCAAGGTCGCTGGAAAGCGCTGGACGCAAGCCACTCTAGATGGGTCATTTTGGAAAGACTTGGGCTCTTCCAAGACCTATGCCCAGCAGTGGACATTATGCGGCTGAAATGATGATGATGAAAAGGTGGGTAATAAAAAAAATATATTTTTTCAAAAAGGAAACTTATTAGCAAGAAACTTCTGTAATCCGTTGAGCTCGAAAGCTCAGCCCAGAATTTAAAAGTCCAAACATTGGGTGTTTACCAAAATGCAGATCCGTCCATACCTTTGTTCGAAGTTTTTTCGGAAGCTTTTCACTGAACTTTGCCTTTGGAAGTTTTATTAGGTTTTTTATGAAAGCTCAAAAGATTCCTAAAAATGGGCCAATCAATAATGGACTTGTTTGCGATTTTAAGCTCGAGGGGATAACACTTTTACGTCATGTTTTATTCAAAGTGGAATTTTGTAGGGCGCAAAAATTTTGTGCAAAATTTCTGCTTAGTGTGAAAATAAACTTTTAAACAAAAAAAATTAATAATGTAGTTAAACTGTAATTTGAAGCCGTGGTGGCCAAGCGATTTAGGCAATGCCTATGCGTCTGTGAAGAACGAGTTCGAACCTCACTAGGCGCGACGTGTAGCTCTGAGTTTGCTTGCTTGATTGCTTTTTTAGGGTTCCGTAGTCCACAAGTAACCCTTATAGTTTCGTCATGTCCTTCTGTCTGTCTGTCCGTCAAAAGAGTGAATTTAAAAAATTGAATTGGACTTACCCCAACGTGTGGGGTATCGTTGAAAAGGTCTTTTAAAATGCAACAAAAACTGCTTTGAAACTATGTAGATCAAACGCCCCAGTCTTGAGATAATCTAATACCCCCCACCGTAACTTTTGAAATATTACTAAAATAATTCTGAAAAAAATGTGGTATATACCTCAAAGTATGTACTTTCAATTAAAACTAAACTAAATATTATGTTACTTGCTGCTACGGAACCCTTCATGGGCGAGTCCGACTCGCACTATGGCGCTTTTTTATTTTTTGTTTAGTTATTAATTACAGAATCAATAGCACTTTACAATATTATTATTTTATCTTAAGAACTATAACTTACCAATTACAAATTCTCATTTTGTAATTTATAATATTTAAAGGAAGATGTTTACAGCTGTTTTGCCAATAAAAATTAGGGAAAGTTAAGCTTTACTACGCACATTTGCCAAAAGTGGCCGTTTTTCGCAAATGTGCGTAGTAAAGCTTAACGTTCTCGCTTTAAACTGTAAACAGTAGTTCATAAAATACTTTGAAGGGTTATCTAGGGCTTGGTAGTAGCAAAATTTTAAATGATGTCTCCGTTTTCTTTAAAATGATTTATTTTAAATGGGGCAGCACTAGACCCCGGAAAATTCAGGTAAGTAAGAAAACAAATTTTCACGTCTTGATTTTTTTCCTCTAAATCAGTTTGAAAAACGCGAAAGCCGTTAAAAATATTGACTGAACAGGTCAGTACGTACACAAAAGCCTGCTTAGCATTCGGGCGACGCACCGAAAATATATTCAGAATCGAATCCTGCACCGGAACGAACAGTTAAGCGTTGTTTTGTTTCGAATACTTAAATCTGGTTCGAGGCGGTTTAAAGCAGTTTTAACCGGTTTAAGCCAAACTGGGTTTCACGAGCTATTGAACTTTTAAATTGGATTATGCATGTGTTTTAATTTTAAATTGATAAAACAATCGACTGGGACGAAGTTCGCAAGTCAACATTTATATATTGTTTTGCAATTTCTTATGAATAACTTACTTTATATCTTTATATTTAGGGTAAATTGTAAACGGTTTATATTGTGAAACGATGAAGTGTTTCATAAATAAATGACTGAGCGGGCAAAGCGAGCAAAGCAAAAAATATGGGCAAAAAATGCTTTCGTCTGTCTGTTTTTTCTCGCCTAGAGGTCGCATTTTTCAACCGATGATGGCGAAAATTGGCACACAAGTTCCTTGATTTATTAAATTTTTTTGGGTGATCCTTATTTTTGATTGCGGGAAAGGGGGCCCAAACTTTGCTGTAGCGTTATTCATTGACGGATTTCAATCAAATTTGAGAGATACACTAAGGACTTCACTCTACACAAAATGTTGCAAAAAAAATCCAAAAGAGGGATGTAGAAGGCAGAAAAGGAAAAATTTTCTGTAGCGTTATATTTGGACGGAATTCACTGAAATGGCATTGCTAAGCCAGAGGAAAGGGAAAAGGTCAGTTATGGCATAATTATAAGGGCTTGCGAGAGCCCTTATAATCTATAAATAACATCCTAGTGGTTTTGTGAGAGCAGTTACTCTTATTATACATTATTATAATCAGGAGGTAGAGATACTAGCTGTGCTCTAGCACAGATTCAGTTGACACGTCGCGTTGTTATTTATATGACACGAAAACCTCACATTTTCCGGGATAAAAAGTAGCCTATGTGTTAATCCAGGTAATAATACCTACGATGACGCTAACTTTGCTCAGGCCCATAGCTTTAATGTCAAATCTTATCTACAAGGGGCAAAAACGTCTCACGCCGAGTTGCCGTTATGAATTCCGACTATTCCCCAAGCTTGTAATATGTCACCTCGGCACTGACGCTGCATACTAATAATATCAGGTACCGGGAGAATTCAATGGACGGATCTTGAGACAATGGCTTCTGCACCGATATACATACTATATACAGGGCTAGGAAAATAACATGTATACACTTTATTTTTTAAATTTTCGTGTGGTTCCCGGCAGAGTAGAATAGGACCACTCTAAGTCTTCCTGTGGATATAACACAAGCTGAACAAAGCTTATTAACATCAGTGAGACCTCTCCAACCCGTTTGGCCAGCGTGGAGAGTGTAAGCCAAATCCTCCTTCTCCGGCTAGTAATGGTTCTGGTAGTTCAAAGAGGGACATGCTTCTACAGTGGAGACTATTAAACGGGCAAGTGCGAGTCGGACTCGTACATGAAGGGTTCCTTACCACCGTACAATGTTTTAAAACGCTGAAGAAACACGTTTCTTGTATGACGACCCCTTTAATTTTTAACTTTATTTTCATTTTAGTATTTGTTGTTATTGTGGTCATAGTAATACATAATTCGTGAAAATTTCAAGTATCTAGTTATTGCCATTATAAAGATCAAGTTAAAAACGCTGAAAAAAACACGTTTCTTGTATGACGACCGCCTTTAATTTTTAACTATTTTTATTTTTTGTTGTAGCCGCCACAGTAAAACATAATCGGTGAAAAGACAGCGGAGTCACAGTAATAGGGTCCCGTTTGCACCCTTTGGGTACGGTACCCTCGAAAGTACTAGCTTTTGCCCGCGGCTTCGCTCGCGTATCCCAAATCCCATGGGAACATTACTTTTTTCCGGGATGAAAAGTACCTAGATGAAAGATGAAAAGAACCCTATGTCCTTCACAATACTCCTAACTATGTGTATGCAAATTTTTAAGAAGATTGGTTCAGTAGATCAAGCGTGAAGAGGTAACAAACAAACAAACCAACAAACAAACAAATATACAAACTCACTTTCGCATTTATAATATTAGTTAGGATTTTTTTTAATGTAGTATTAGTAGCCGACAATTTATTACGGAAAATAATGTCAGACAAATGTCCACCTCTAGCAGTATGGCAGATGTGAACCCTTTTCATTGCGTTATTAATTACATTTTCACACATTTCCTGCGTTATTTCAGTGACTATGTCTCAAATATTTTATTTTAATTGTTAAAGGTTAATTAGCCCGTTAGTATAGACAACTCCCTTTGGATTAAGCCGCGAAGGTAAGCAATTTCTACCAAAAATTGGCAGAAATTTTCTTAAAATTTCCGCAATACATGATTGGGCTGAGTAGAATGTTTTAATAAATTAAAACATGTTGTTCAGTAGTAAAACGCTCCTTAAAAAAAAATCCGTATCTACACAATAGTAGATTATGCTACAAGGCGTAATGTTAGATTTTTAAGGCGAGGGCGCTACTTTGCCAGAGCGAAACGAAGGATTCCACAGTATCACTTGCTACGCTCGTGATTCTACGCGAGGGATTCATGTAGCAATTATCGCCCGAGGTAAAAATATTACCGTACACCGAGTAGAACACTCTACTTTTGATCTCCACCTATAAAAAAATGTGCAAATATTTACTATAAAGAAGAGTTAAATACCTACATATAACTAATCAGAGTCAAACAGGCTAACTACTAACCTTTGTTTGGTGTCGTTTTCACTAAAGAAACACTAAGAAAAAAAAATTCGAGGACCACCATTTCTTATAAATTTTGCAGTCAGTACGTGATTCTGCATGTCTTTAGGTATACTTTTATACGTATACTTGATACTTATTCACTATTGGCCATGTAAAAATAACCTAAAACTTACTATTTGAAAATTATATTTTTTTTTAAAGCAAAATAACCAAAAAAATTCTTACCTACATACTCGTACATCCAAGTCAAATGTGTTGTTCCAAATTGAAAATTGTCAACGCCTGTGCCAATATTTCATTGTTTTAGAACTACATTTTTCTTTTTTTTTGGTGGACTGACAACAATAATTTGAAAGATAGATTACATTAATGTTCAGTTTTCAAATGTATTTTAATACCTAAATAATTTTTACTGTTCAGTCTCTAGAGTATCACCAGAGACTTTAGCCCCATATATTTGGGATGAAATCATCTTTTTTTGGATTACCTAGATGAGATTAAAAATATTTTGGTCTGGTGTCAGATTCTTCAAGGTGCCAAGGCATCTGACTTAGCTTGACGACTGCCTTACAACGATGACAACCGGAGCTCGCGAATTTTTTAAGCAACTTATTTACTACATCGAAATGAGGACCACACCCGGGGTTGCCTAACTTACAAAACTTGGAAAAGCGCTAGCATGCGTACTCCCACTAGGCCAACCAGCTCCTCATACGCTTAGTACCTTACAATAACAGTAAAATAACACTCGCAACATACATTTCAATTCGCACATAATGTTACACCCACATTACTCCAAAATTATGCGTCGGCAACCCCATATGGTATGGTAATTTGGTTCCTCTACATAATTATACGATTCTAGGCGTCTAATGAAAATAGGGTAAGATTCAATGAGCGTTCTGTGTTATTTCTTGAGTAAGATTGTGTTAGTTGTTGAAAGGATTTAGTGTTATAATTTTAATAAGTACGATATACCTCAGGAAGCCACACTTTCTGCCAAAAGTAGCCACCACGTAAAAGCGTTTTAAAGCTAGACGGACTAGGGTATTTAATACATTTAACGGTTGTTTGTAAAATAATTTAAAGGGCTATATTATTCCTAATCATCATCATCCAAGCGTATTTCCGGTTGCATCCTCAGCGGTAACGCTTCAGAGCCTGCGGTCCGCTACCTTACCCAGGTGATTTGACGAGGTTACTGGATTTACACAGAGCGGCTGCCGTCTGACCTCCGCAACTCAAAGGGTACACCAGAACCAATCCTAGGATAGGTTTAAACAAACGCTAGATGGCGTTCGGGACCCAACACCTAACGGGACCAAACACTTGCCTTATCCCCAAGGGAATAAAGAAAATCCTAAAGACAATTGTTCATATTTTTTGATTAGCTCTAATACTATCACTTACCATCAAGTCTTGGCGTCCCATTGAAGTACCAGACAACTTTCGGTTGCGGTTTCCCTTCTATTACGGTACAGCTGATGTCCACTCTGGTTCTCTCCAGCAGTGGACCCAGCACCGCTCCGTCTTCCAACGTCTGGTTGCCCGCTGTCACGATGACGGACTTTGGTTTAACTGTGGACAAGAAAAATATGATATAAGTACAAAGCAGTAGGTATAGGCATGGACGAAAATAACTGACAACCTTTGAAGCGTAATTCGATTTTCAGTTTAAAAGTTTTAGCTAGATGGAGCTACTAGCTACTAGTTTGAAAGAAGTATTTTCGTAGTAGTGCCGCTTAATTTCGGAAAGATGGCGGTGTAAGCGTTAATTTTTCAAGAACAAACAAGCGCCATCTCTGATGTTTTGTGGATCGTGATGACTAGCGGGCGAGATAGTAGTGACATCTAAAAAAAATACAGGATTTTTGGTCTCTAGTACCTAAAATATTGAGAAATTAACCTTTAACTTTTGACGCGGTTACCCAGCAGCACAAATATAGATATGTATAACCAGCAGAAGTACTATTTTGTTATAAATAGGGTAGGTTTGACAGGCGTTTGTCAAATTCTTTGAGTACGAGGATATATTTAAGTGTTTAAATTTTTGTATGTAAACTCGTAGGCTATAACAATACTCAATACTCAATAATTTATTGCTTCCTTAAATGACAAATGAATACATGCAAACTAGATAGCAAGTTGATACATAGATGATTCCACAATCACTAAGGACCCTGTTGGGCGCTGCATTAGGAGAGAGAAGGAACCGTGTCACTGTTAGTATAGTACCTTGAAGTAAATTAATTAACATTCAGTTTTTAAGTTTTTATCTGTATAACTATCATTTAATTATATATGTATGTATTTTATGTCCATCATTTAATAATGTATTTAGATTGTATTGTATTATGGGTATTTGTACATTAAGATATATGTATTTTGTTTTTTTTTTTTTATATACCTATTTTTTATTTTATTTTTTATTTTTTTATATTAATGTACCGTAATTTATATATATTATTATTTATCATTTGTAATTTCCAAATATCTTTTTATGTCATGTTAATTTATCATTAAGGTAATCTGATACTAAATAGTAGCATTTGGATAGAAGAATTTGTTTTATTTCTTTGATATATTTGCTATCTTTAACTTCATTTTTTATTCGATCTGGAAGTTTATTGTATATTTTTACCGACATCGCTAAAGGGCTATTTGAATGTAAGGTCAGTTTGGAACTAGGCAACAAAAATAAATATTTTTAAAATAACGGTCATTTTTGGGGGACAAATTAGAAAATTGCAAACCTTTCTGTGTCTTATATAAAATGAAAAGGCTCGTATAAGGATCTCAAATATATTGTTGTTATTATTGTAAAATAAATAGTTTTGATTTTATTCATGAAAGAAGACGAAAAATTGACCTTCCCGCCCCCCTGATCTCCGAAGCTAGTGAGCCTAAAATTTTGAAAAAAATACAAAATACAGTTCATTGCTTTTAGATTACAGGAAAACCTATAAGAATTCAATCAATAGTACGGAACCCTCTCCACGCGAGTTTAACTCGCACTTGGCCGGTTTATTTGTATGGGGTTTTCAGTCATCTTAAAGTTTTCGTCTATGGTACCTATATGTAAAAGCCTTGATAAGAGAGATAAGGATTCTAGTGTGGACACTTTGCAGTTTGTAAAATTTCACTCAGTATTTGTGTTTTCACTGGATATCGATTATTAAACTTCGTCAGATGCCTTTAGGCAGTTTGAAAAATGTGACACCAGTATGAGCTATTCATACTTAAAGAGCAAATAATAAATAAAAATAATAAATATATAAGGACAAATCACACTGATTAAGCTTGCCCCAAAGTAAGTTTTAAACTTGTGTTATGGGATACTAACTTAACGATACTATATTTTATGATAAATACATATATAGATAAACACCCAAGACCCAGGATAATTTGAAAAAGGCCATTTTCCAACTTGCCCTGACTGGGGATCGAACCCAGAACCTCTGGATTAGCGGTCTAGCGTGATAACCATTACGCCACGGAGGTCGTCTTATAGAGATAATCTGGTTAAATATCTATTGTTTCTTTCCACTAAGATAAGAGGGACTTATCGGCATTTACTGATGCTAGAATGAGAC
Organism: Acrobasis repandana; assembly: GCA_963576875.1. NCBI lineage: Eukaryota > Metazoa > Arthropoda > Insecta > Lepidoptera > Pyralidae > Acrobasis > Acrobasis repandana. The sequence goes on along the minus strand of OY756241.1, from coordinate 864,214 downwards.
TTCGCTAAACATCAAAAGTAAAAATGTTGCCTGTTTTCTGGTTAATACGACAAAATTTAAATGACATTTCTTAATGACATTGACTTCTGTTTAGATGACTTTTGTATTTAGTAGCGTCATACACGACCCGGCGTACCGCGTTAAAAAAATACGCCACTACTTTTAAAAACAGATTGCACTTTAGACACTACACAGAGGAATCTATATAGTTAGGTGATGTCACCGTCGCCTTATCTCATGGTCAATTGGTCACACCTCATTAATAATTTTACGACCGTTTCAAATCCATATTTCTAAGAGTCTTTCGCAACTGCATATCAATATGCAACTTTGTATGACAGTTAGCCTATATTTTATATTATTTTATTGTTAATACTTACAAGAATTTCCGTTTTACGACCATTTTCTAGGATGCGTTGCATCATCCGTTTCTGTGTAACACTTTGTTATCTAACCATGACTCTAGATAAGAAACTAGTACATAAACGTGAAGCTGCGTCTTCACACTCATTCTACTCCTGGCTCAGTGCAAAGCATCATCTATTAATCTTTTATACCTTCAATAATAAATCAGTGATCAAATCAAGTAAGATCGTTTCATTTAATTCTCATGGTAAAACCATAAGTGGTGGCAGCATACCTAAAAGAAGTACAAGAAGAGACAACTCCGATCAGCCCCGAAACTTAATTATATACCTCCAATATTTCTGTCCACACTTGACACGAAGAAGTTTGCGAATGTTGCAAGTAAAATAAAAGCCTATACGCCATCAATTCAGCATTTCTCGTCAGCTTACTGAAATTGAGTTACGACGTACGCGGGTACTACCATTGTCGAGTCCAATCACGTTATGGACGACGGAGCTTCAAACCGTTAACTAATTATATCGCATCCAATGGGAATATTAATCTGGAAACTCAGATGTTTTAAAACTGCTTAGGAAAATAAGTACTGGCGTTTTACAACTACGTTGAGAAATAACCTTATGAAATTACTGGTCTTAATAGTTACTGGAGCCTTTGAGGCTATGACGGACGCCTGCCAAACTAAGGGTAGGCACCCTTAGTATGGCAGGCGTCCGCCATAGCCACGCGGAGCTCACTACGTTTATCCGAATTATTCTAGTCTGATAAACTGTTTAACACAAACGTTTTGGTCGGTTCTAAAAATTATACTTTATATTAAAATAAAAAAAAGTAGGAAGACATGTGTTTTAAGTCCAGAAATCCATCATTCTGTTTTTTTTTTAATTTTTGATATACTGGGTATATCAGAAATATAAAAAAACACTTACTTTCAGAATTAAAACTAATTTAAAAACACCGCTCAAGCTTAAATCCATCGAGCCGTAGTAGAGCGTGAGAAAAAAATATTCATACATAGACTCGAAAAACATAACCCTCTTCCTAGTGCAATCGGGTAAAAATCCAAAAATCGTTAGTCATCTCTTTATCAGTGAACTAAAATTCAATTCTCTAAAAACAATTCATCAAGATCGGAAAAACCGCTCAGAAAACCGACCGAAATTTCACAAGACGTTTGGCTGGCACTACAAGTAATTAATTTAAAACACGCTACTGCTTTAATTAACTCTTGCATTAGATACTTATCGTTGTTCCGACGGCAGCGATGGGCGCGGCGATAACGTTAATCATTAACCGTAGTAGATATACAACTATACACTTCTTAACCGACTTCAAAAAGAGGAAGTTATCAATTTCTTTTAATTTTTTTTTTATAATTATGTTACGCGATTAAATCTTAGCCAATTTGTTAACGGATTTTAATGATTCTTCTTTTGTTTGAAAGCCTTTAGTACCAAGTTGGTCCCATATTTATTTTGTCAAAGACACGATCAAGAATTAATAGAATGAAATCCTTAGTGTGCCCCTCAGATTTGATTGAAATCCATAATAAACGCTAGAGCAAAGACCCCCTCCCTTTTCCCTCCTATTCCCCCTCCCCAATCAAAAATCGCTACGATTAAAAATTCAAACAAATCAAGGAACATTAAGTACCAATTTCCGTCAAAATCGGTTGACCGGTTGGCGACCTTTAGACGAGAACATACAGATGGACAGAAGCATTTCTGGTCAAACTCTCGAAACTGAGACGCTTCGCTCGCTCGCTCAATGAGTCTTTGAGTTAATGCAAATTAATTGCCCGAGCGTGCGTAGCGAGCGAGGGCTATAATTCAAGTTGGTGTGAAAACACATTGTTTGTTTGTTTGTATGTATGTATATATATATGTATGTATGTATGTTGTTCCGCGATAACTGCCGAACCGATGGTCTGATTCTGATGAAATTTGGTAGGCATGTAGGAAATATCGATAGAATTTTCAAGTTCGTTGGGCATCAAAATCGGTTCAGTAGTTTTTGAAATATAAATAAAAAATCGCGAGGTCTAAGTTAGCGGCGAACTACTAGTACATTTAATTTGATTATGCGTCAAATCCATCGTTTTGATGATCTTTATGAGAAGGGAAGCAGCTGGTCAATTTCTTTGAGAATACTATGAATTTTTGTACCTACACGCTAAACATATCACTGAAAGTATCTAGAGTATCATTACCCTAAGCTCCGACTACCTCATAAAAGATGAAGACGTTTGGCATTGAGTAATTATTTTAGAACACGCTACTGACTCCAATTAACTCTTGCATTCGATAATTATCTTAGTTTCCGACTACAGTGATGGGGCGGTGAGTTCGACCATGCCAATGTAGATATACAACTAAATAGGCTTTCACTAGGGTACTGTATATCAGTGCCTTACTGTACTGTACAGCAGAGTTAACTTGTAGATTAGCGATGGCTGATCCAAGATGACCGCTGACGCGTTTCTTAATATTTATTTCACTTACTGCAGTTTTTGTTTTTTTACCCATCTTCTCAATAGGGATGATGACTGGGTCAGAAAAGTATTATTCTAATTAGTCCGTTAGTTAGATTATCCAAAAATAATGTACCCCTATTTTACAGTTTATCAAAAAAGTAAAAATTCACAAAGATACAGAGTATCAAAGTTCCAGAGTGGGGGCTTGTGACGTCACCAATGTGTAAAAATCGTACGAAAGCGTGACGTCATGCGAAATTTAAATGCGTTGTATCTTCGTTATTTATTGTTTCTCAGAGATAAGAAAAAATACGTGTAACATATTTTTTAATAATCTAACCGATGGGCCAAAAATATTTTTTCAGTCATCATGCGTATTGGACATGGAAAAATCGCGAACTGCTTGCAGCCCCCACAGCGCCCAAAAGCCAATTTAATACTACACTCATATCTTTATTCCACAAAATCCCGATATTCTTTTAAAAGATCTCTTCAAGTAAAGACAAATTGATAGATTGTATTCATATAATATTTACAGCGTTCATTCAGGACGGGGAAATAAAACTGCACTTCATTCCCCGCCCGCCCGTCCGACTTTATTTTAGATTTCTATTTTAAATACCGATCAAAATTGGCTTGCAGCAAATATTTTTCAACTCGATATTAATTGAGATGAAATGCTTTATTTTTTAACGCTGGTTTTAAAAATTTAGTTTGACGGCTCAATAACAGCTTTTGTTTGGTGTGAATAGAATGATTTTTTAATTTAAACTTCGGCGAAGTAGTCATCATCTGGACTTTTTTAGTCTTCACTGCAGGAGCACGACCCTCTCTGTACTACCGGAGCCAAATATTAGCCAGAGCAGTCAGAGGATTAGCTTACACTCTCCACGCTGCCCAGACGGGTGGAAGAGGTCTCATTAATGTTTATAAGCTTTGTTTAGCTTGTCGTTTGTTTAGTTAGTCGCCTTAACTTGCCCTGTTTTGTGTTATTTTTTGGATCAAATCATGCAAGTTAAATTTGGAGAAGAGGCACTTTTTGATAAAGTTGAAATTTTGTATGCTAATGTAAATAAGATGACAATGCAATATTATTATGGCAAGAAGCTACTCTGATGACGGAGTTGGAAGGTGGCTATAGGAACCCTGTAATAAAACGACGCAACCCATAGTCTTTGGATTTATAACATTTCTCTGAATAAGCTCTTAGGCCTCAAAATAAAAGCTTGTACGAAAAATGAACTTTTTTTCAAAAAAACTAATTTAAAATTTAAATTATGACAAAAAGGTTAATACCTTTTAAAAATCCAAAAGGGTTTATTAGCTCTAAAATCGACATTCAAAAACAATAATGTACTCCTTGTGACTTCTGTAAATTACTGTTTTTTTTGATCACTCTGATTCATAACTCATATTGATGATTTTATAGAAAAATATCGGTAAAAATTCACATCCTTGCGCATCTCTGTCGCCCTCGTAATAAAGTAAACGGCAACGGCTTATTTTTCCGCTGAAGCGAGCAAACGGAATTTTACTTTGCAGAATAAATACCAACAGTAAATGAGCCCGGTTGATTTTACTATAGAGGAAAAGAACATTATTTTTATATAAAACTTGTTTGTTTTTATTTACCATAAAAAATTGGTATAACTGGCGATAAATCCGCACTTTGTACTTTTGCCTAGACGCCATTACCCTGACTGCCTCCGTAGTCAAGGCAATGTGATCCAGAGGTCGTGGGTCCAAATCCCAATGTGAAGCATACTTTGTGAAAAGTCGTTTCTAGTCTGGTTAGGATATTGCAGGCTTGAACCACCTGATTATCCGAAAAGAAAGATGATTCCGTGCTTCGGAAGGCACGTTACGCCTAACCTGGGATTGGTTCTGGTGTACCCTTTGGGTTGCGGAGGTCAGACGGCAGTCGCTCTGTGTAAAAACCAGTAACCTCGTAAAATCACATAGATTAGGTAGCGGACCGACTCTGAAGCGTTACCGCTAAAAATGCAACAGATTGCATATATTGTGTAAGATTTAAACTGGCTTTTCTATTTTTTTTTTACTTTCAATTAAAAAATAGTGAACGTGTTCTTTTTTGTCAAATTGAATTTACATTTAATCAGATGTAAATGAGAGAACAATACAATGGTAATACGGGCTCAAATAAAAAAAAAAACTAAAATTTAAACTAAATAATCTTTATATTTATTTTTGTTACGCGTACCTTAGTACCCGTAATATTGCATCAATGTTATATTTTAGTCCTACGAAAACATGTAGGTAAATAAAAATGTATTGAATTATAAATTATAATAACACAGTTACAAAACAAATAAAGAGATACCATTGCACATTAAAAATATACACGTGAAAATAAAGTGACCATTATTATAAAACAATAAGTTGACCTGTGGTTTATTTGTTTTTGAAATGTTGCCTTTTAATTGTAGCCTTCGTGTGTATTTTATTAAAAAAATAAAGGAGGCAAGATAATATTTGCGTTCGCATATTTATTTTTCATGTTTGCTCTGGTCGTATTGCGTCTTTTTGATTTTTGCATTTTCAAAAATTTAAAACGCCGCGAATGTTTTTTACGTTTTAATTATGTAAAGAAATTTTAATAAAATACGTACCTAAAATAATGTTTTCATTTGACTTATTGTTAAATTTTTTTCTGTCTGTACGGAAAAAAACAACGATGAATTTACAATACTCCAAATTAAAACATGACGGATTAGAGTTGTGTTGTGGCTTTACACATACCTACTATTTTCCGTGACGTATTCACTTTGTGAAAAATGTACAACAACCCTTTTAAGAAACGTTTGCTAAACCTACTTTAGTTAAAATATGTTTTGTCCTTATCTCTCATTTCTTTATTTGACGTAGTAAGAAAGAGAAAAAACAAATTTTTATAAAACTAGTGGTTCGGATTTGGCACTCGTTCGCTGATAAAGCCCTTCTGGCGCTTAGGCGAGCAATACTGTGTAAATAAGTTTCTTTCGGAGTTTCTTCTCAGCAGTTGTCGTTACAAAACGCTAGTACCAATCGGTAGCTTTAAAAAAAAAGAATTCAGTTGGTAATAAATAAATATTACACGTAATGTACACTAAAATTATTGAAGTGTAAAAGTGCCTGCCAAGGCTTAATTACTGAATAAATATTTGATTTTGATTTTTGACAGGAATCTTCCCCTCTTCCCCCCTCCCCCTCCACTCCCCCTTTTGGATTTTTTTATGCAAAGATTTGTGTAGAATGAAGTCCTTAGTGTGCGTCTGAAATTTGATTAAAATCCGTCAATTAATAACACTACAGCAAAGTTCCCCCTATTTCTCCCCCAAGTGGAAGTAACGCCTTAGTCGTCTCTTACGAGACCCGTAGAAGAGGAATAGGATGGTGAAAATTTAATTCTATTCTACTATCTGTTTCGACCTCATTCGGAGGTCTTCCTTAGGGCGAATGTGACTAGCGACGCGCACAAGAAGACGTCCCGAGCCGAACAGATGTTAGCAATGCTTCTATCATTGTAAATATATATCTAAATGCAAAATTAAATTTTTAACAAAAAAAACAACCGACTTAAATTTTTTTAAGGCGTTTCTTCCATATCTTTAAAGTTCATCATCATATCTTCTCCAAATTAAAATGGGACCAACTTGGTAGTAAAGGATTTCAAATAAAAATTAATCATCAAAATAGCTTCTCAATTGGCGTAGATATCGCGTAACAAACATACATAAAAAATAAATAAAAAAAAAAACATACAATCGAATTGATAACCTCCTCCTTTTTTGAAGTCGGTTAAATATAAGAATCAGTACAATTCAGCCAACTTAGCAGCTCTCAGCGAAATTGGGTTAAGATAGCGATCTGGTTTCAACACCCGATTTCAATTACACCGACCTCTCATTTTTAGGGATCCATTTACATGGAAACTCAAAACTCAAAACTTAGACGAAATAAAATTTTAGAATATTAAATCCTAATCCTAATCCTATCCTAATCCTAACTAATATTATAAATGCGAAAGTTAGTTTGTATATTTGTTTGTTTGTTTGTTACAGAAAGGAGAAGAAATATCCGGAACAGTTTAAATGATTTGGCTATAGTTTTACGACCGGCCGCCTGCCTGATGTCAATCCACTTTGGGAATTCATTTGTGCGAAAAGTTTTACAACCGTTTTACTGAGTTTATACTCATGTACGGTAATTTTAAAATTATATTATTTTATAAATTTTGAATAAATTATATCAGCGATGCGGCTAGCAACCCCTCCCTATTTTCAATCCCTCTTTCCAACTTTACGCCCATAATGGCGGGCTAAGTGGTTACGGCTGGTTGTTATACTCTCAAGTATTGGCTACTAGGCTCTTTCTACCCCTGGATAGAGATCACATATTGTTTCTGTATGTATTTATTTGCTAATAAGAATACTATGACGTGTTTGTATGTGTATGTTTGACGATAACTATAGTATTTTTTAAATTTATAAAATTGGAAAAACATCTGTTGAAAAATTGTGTAAGAAAACAGTTGAAAAATTATGTAACTACTTATACGAATTATATATGTTTTATTATTTGTATATGCTTCTTTCTTTACTTTAAGTAGTTAATTTTGCACCCCATTTACTACCTTTTCTGCTACGTCCCTAAGGTGAACTGGTAGACAATGCCTAGCATTAAGTTTTACCTTTTGTATTATAATCGTTAGATTATTGTGCAATAAATATAAAATTAATAAAAAATAACGATGCCTTATTAAGTATAGAAGTTATTTTGGTTTATTTTTCTTAATAGCTTGTACGGAACCTTTCTAATTTTTAAGATATTTTCTCGAATGTCGGGAACTTTTTCGAATAAGAAAAAAAGTGCGCCCCGATTATGATCCAGCAATCCTGTAATGGAAAACTCATTTTTACAACAAAAATACAATTGTTAGGTAAATATTTCTCATTTTTTATAGCGTAAATTGCGTAAAAAAGTTCACCCAGTCTGTTTGGAATGTTTAGCGTTTTTATATACATATATATAAACGCTAAACATTCCAAAAAACCGGAACTATTTATCATTAGACATACATATGTCTAATGATAAATAGCTCCGATTTTTTTTAATTGGAACTTCATAAAAGACAATAAGATGAAACTAGTAAAATTTTCAAGTTCAAACTTGATTTAAATCAGTTTAAAAGTTGCTGACATAATACGGTATTTGACTAATTTTTTTATTATTCATATAAAAAAATACATAGATCAGTGCATTTAAATTCCGCATGACGGCACGATCAAGTACGATTTTTACTTGACGATGATGTCAATCAACCCCACTTCGAAACTTCGACGCACTGTCATCATCATCATCCGAGCGTATTCCCGGTTGCATCGTCAGCGGTTCCGCTTCAGTGCACGGGGTCCGCTACCTAACCTAGGCGATTTGACGAGGTCACTGGTTTTTACATAGAGTGACTGCCGTCAGACCTCCGCAACCCAAAGGGTAGACTAGAACCAATCCTTGGATAGATACAAACGCTAGATGGCGTACTTCGACGCACTGTATCTTTGTGACTACTTTGATAAACTCAAAAAGATGGGTCCATTATTTTTGGATAATGTAACTGATGGACTAAATAAAAAACAATTTTTCGGACCCAGTCCACGTCCCTATTGCTGCTTCATTGTATAATCAGTTTTTTCCTGTTTACTGACTAAGATTTATTTTTAGTACTCATTAATTTGTTGTTTCGTAAAAAAATATTGTCCGGAAATAAACACAGTCAAATACCTTGTTAAGGAGCTGTTAGAGTAGGTGCCTATTTTCATAATCTATTATTTTAAGAATCTGATATTTTGATGATGTAATTTTATGCGAATAAAAATTATTTTTCATTACTCGTTCCCAAAGAGCATTATTGTATCTATTAGACTTCCAATATCTTTGCTCATTCCAGTTACCAAAGAGTAATAATGTACCACCTCCAGTTACAACAGGCTTGAAAAACATAGCAAACATTACATAAAAGATAAAAAAAATAACTATGTCAAACAAAAATACAATTTTACATGACAAGCAACCTCCTCCATAATAAAACACCCACACCTTCATTCCAAATTCAAAACTAACAGCGCGATGACAGCGACACCGACACCATAACTGGCAGCATGACATCTGTCAGTTTGCGCGCCTTATGAGATATTTTGACTGAGGTTCGTTGACGTGTTGACGCGAAATTAGTTCTCTTGGTTTGATTTGAACATTTAGGTAATGTATTTGAGGATGATACAATATGTTTCTGTGCTATGCTGGATTGCTGGTCTTAGATAAAAGAAAAAAACGTAGAATGTACCAACTGCTGGCTACCAATAATTACTGGGTAAGATGCGGTAACAGCTCATCATTATGTTGATTCCGTTTACGGAAAAGGGGAAAAGATATATAAAATATAAATATATAAGAACAAATCACACTGATTGAGCTAGCCCTAAAGTAAGTTTTTTTAAACTTGTGTTATGGGTTACTAACTCAAGGATACTATATTTTATAATAAATACATATATAGATAAATACCCAAGACCCAGGACAATTTGAAAAAGGCCATTTTCCAACTTGCTCTGGCTGAGGATCGAACCCAGAGGAATGGATGAATGATAGGAGGAATGTGTAACGCGGGACATGAAAGAGTTAATACAGATATGGTTAATGATAGAAAAAGACGGAAGGAGTTGACATCCAGACTCTTACTGTCTTCTGTGTTACAGTGCCAACTCCAAATAGGGTGAAGGCGAGGAAGCTGATAAAACTAATCAAAATCGTTTGGCTAAATAATTCGTTATAACTTGTTCCGGCCATTTTATCTTGATTTTTACATAGATAGTTTTTTTTTACATAGTTGCCCGCAGGGCTTGGAATACCGATAAAAATCTGGTAACGTTAATTCTGTCAAATGGCGTTAACGTTTACAGCAAAGATAACGTTATGCTGGGTAACGCTATTTTTCCAACCATTTACTTATAAATCAGATAACGTTTCCAATGATATTAACGGTAAAAGGTATTGTTTACACTGTATTTCTTTTTAATACAATACTAGAATAAATTGATGAGAGTTTATCTAGTAGGCTACTACAGTTACACGGATGTCGTGATAGTCTGTGCTACCTTGGGTTCGATTCCCAGCGCGATGCAATACATTGAAAAAAGTATCGTTACGTAAATCGTTAATTGATAACGTTATTATAATGTGTTATAACTGTATTATCGATACCCTTTATAACGTTACCACTAATACATGTATGAAAATAACGTTATTTAACGTTACTTTTAGTGTGAATTTGGTATCGTTACAAGCCCTGGTTGCCCTTGTTGTTCCTAGTTAGAATAGGACCACTCCATCTCTCCCCCGCCCGGGTTCTCATCTTGTCGCGATGGGGGGGCTCAGTACCTGCGGACTGCCTCATCCGCAGGAAAGCCAAGAGGAACCCATTGCCCGGGTTGAGGCTTAGGCCTCCCCGGGCCCGGAGGAGGCCATTCCTGGCGGGAATGGCCTGGCTGTGAGAGAAGGGGGTTTACTCCCTACTCTCACAGCCGTGGTAGGGGTCGCGGGGGAAGAGGAGTGTCGGTGTGTCGTTGCCGCTCGCACTATCCTCCGCGACCAAGCGCGGCCGTGGCGCTTGGCACGGCAACGGTGGGGCCGCAGGGGAGGAGGAGTGTCGGTGTTACGTTGCCACTCTCCCTATCCCCTGCGGCCGGCTTGGTGGGCTCCGGTCACCGTCAGGTGGACTGGGGCAGGGCCTGCTTCTGCTTCGGCCGGTTGTAAAACTATAGCCAAATCATTTAAAATGTTCCGGCTATTTCTTCTCCATTTTGCAAGGTCTTTGGCATCCTTGGGTGAACATTGACATGCATATTATATTTGGATTAGGATGCAACCGGGATTGGTCACCCAAGGATTCCCATTGATATGCATATTAATATTTGGAGAAAAAAAGCGGGAAAGTGTACGCCGGGCTCTTAAAAACTCTACATTTTTATTCGTAAATTCGTACGTCGTAGTTTGTACCAAGATATATTCTAGTAAAAAAGCAATTGAAGTAAAGAATATGCATAAACTTGGCATAGCGCTAAACTCTGAGATTTATTCGTCTGACCTAGTATGCACTTGGGAATTTGGTATGAGCGTTCTTCAAGACTGGAATTTTATAACTTAGCAAATATGTGATTTTGCTTGAAATATTACAAAAAATAAATATGTATTGTCAATTATTAGCCAATCATCCACACGACGAAGAAGAAGAAGAATTATTAGCCATGTGGTTCTCGGCAGAGTAGAATTGGGCCACTTCAAGTCTTCCCGTGGATGTCGTAGAAGGAATCTTAGGAAACACAAGGTCAACAAAGCTCATAAACATCAGTGAGACCTCTCCAACCCGTCCGGCCAACGTGGAGAGTATAGCCAAATCCTCTGACTGCTCTGGCTAATATATGGCTCTGGTAGTACTGATAAACAATATCAAAACAGACAATGTCGACAAATTTAAATATTTAGCTAGCATTATAACCAAAGACTCCAGATGTAAAACTGACATAATAGCCAGAATATCTATGGCAAAAAGAGCCTATAACGATAAAAAACATATTTTTCATTCAAAAATCAGTCGCGCATTGAAAAAACGGCTTCTGGAGTATAGCATTATATGGTAGTGAAACATGGACTTTGGCTAAAAAGGATCGAGAACGTTTAGAGGCATTCGAAATGTGGTGCTGGAGACGTGTGGAAGGTATACGTTGGATAGAGAAAAAGACAAATGAAGAAGTACTTAATTTAGGTAATGAGAAAATGAACTTATTAAAAACAATCGATATTAGAAGAGGAAAGATGTTTGGTCATCTTATACGCCACGATCAATTTATTAAAAACAGAGAAGAGAGGAAAGGGAAGACCAAGAAAAGCATTTATAGATCAAGTGAAGGAGAAAGTTGACGCCAGGTCGTGTAGGGAGGTCAAAAGGATGGCTCAAGAGAGGAAGACATGGAAACTACTCCACCGACAAGAACGTAGTTCTTTAATTTTAGATGGATAGTACTGAGAGGGTCGTGCTCCTGCAATAGAGACTAAAACAGACCTGATGATGATGATGATGATAATTTCAATTATTATGTAGTAGTTACACTCAGAGTTGCTCGCAATAATCCTCAGAATTGCTCGCATTAAAGGTTAAGGTTGCTACACACATAATCGGGCCAGGATGAATCAGTACAGCCGGGCGGTAAAATTCTATATATGTAACTGAACGTTCGAGGAAACAGCCGTTTAGCTTTCACTAGGCGGGCAACAACAGAGGGATGGCAATCCGCAAAGACGGGCGGTAAAAACGAATATTTGCAGATGAATGTAAATACAGCCAAATCAAATGATGTGTCGACCCGAATGAACTACCAAGCTGAATGAATGAGTCCGGTTGGCTTTGTTGTTCAACGAATACTGCGGAACCGACAATGCTGGCCCGATCATGTGTGTAGCAACCCAAAATGTCAATGGTCACCTAAAGATGCTGAAGACTATTGGAAATCAAGAATGGCTCGTTTTAAGATCGACCTACTGCCTGACGTCAACCCTCTTTGGGAGTGCGTACGGTAAGTTTTTCTCGATGTGGCTAGATGAGAATACCTTGTTTTATTACACCATGGTTCAAATATGTCACAAGTCTCTCAAAAAGTTGCCGTGATATTAGGTGGTAAATGGATCGGTACACAATTCACAATTATTATTGAAGGCGAAATGCTAGTTTATTTAATTAAAAAGACTAGCGACAACTTAAATCATTCCGGGATTACAGAATTCAGTTCCAAAGGACTTCAACAGTAACAACTTTAAATGAAAAAACTCTGATATACTTTTGCAAACAATTTGAAAGCATTTTATATTCCGATTGCGAGTTACCATCGAATTTAAACTTTAAAACTTGCCGGCTAAAGTGCTTTTTCGCTTGATTGGTTAGTTTCATGAAATATTTCTGTGTCGAAGTATGATTTAGTGCGAAAGTTGGTACATATGTAAAGGAGATAGCGTTGCAGCTTGAATGTTTTGGCTGTCAAAATGTTTGTTTTATGGCCTTCTTCAACGTTGTTTTAGAGTTTGTAATTTCTAATGTTTATTTTATTGCACGATCCGGTTGCATGTAACGGAATGTTTTCTAAAGTTTTCGAAAATTATTGCGTTTATTTTCAAGCTTTTAAACTTTTTAATTTTATTAATGTAAAAGTTCTAATTTTTCGTTGTTTGATGCTCAATCTTGTAAAACCGGCTGATATTTGGTATGTATAAGCTTGGCTAGGCTTAGAATGGGGCCACTCCATCTCTCCCTGTGGATGTCATAAGAGTCGACTAAAGGACAAAAGCACAAAAACTCGTGTTTACAACTGCATTCCCAAAGAGTGTTGACGTACAGCAGGCTGGTCGTAAAGCTATAGCCAAATCGTTTAAACTGTTCCAGATTTATTTTCTTCTCGATTTCACGTGGTATTCGGCATCCTTAGGTTTGACATTGACATACATATTATATTTGGGGTAGAAAAAGCGGCAAAGCACACCCTGAGCTCCAAACCAGCACAGCTGAGGATGCAACCGGGACCGCGCTAAGATGAAGAAGATTTTTTATGCCCCGGCTGATGATCGAACTAAGAATCACCGGAGTGGAAGACTAGCTCATGGGCATGTTAACCTCAGCGCTAAACCTCCATACATTCTGAGCAAAAAGTTTTAGTCATAATAAAAGCGACTTTTACAAAACAAGTAATCATTTAAAAATATGTTTAAAAACAAGCTTTTATAAACAATAAACTAAGAAGTTTAAGGTGACGATATAGGCAAATGGCCTTGAAGTGTGAAATAAATTGTTGACTCGTAAATATGGTGATAATTTCCATATTGCTCTTCGTCATGCACTAGATAGCCCTTAAATTATTTTATGAACTGCCGTTGAAACTATTATTGGTGATCCGTCTAGCTTTAAGACTTGCCGTGACCACTTTTGGCGGAGGCAAGTTTTAAAGCTAGACGGACTAATGTAAATACTTGCAACAGTGAAATTATCTCCATATTTACGAGTTAACAATTTATTTCAAATGAGGGCGCCACTTCAAGGCCATTTGCCGATACCTTCACCTTAAAAGTGCTAATCAAGACGAAACAATTGAGCCCAAACATGATGGGGTTATGTTTTTTTAGCACAGTGTACGCCATGCTCGCACATTTCCGCGTCACGCGGCTTCATACAAAGTAGGTCGCGAGTCAGCTGTTTTTACTTAACACTTTACATCTATGAATAACTATCAATTAAGACACTATTGAACAGCTATCGAGAAAGGACCCGTCACACCCATCCCAACAACATGTGAATTACCGACAATAAACCAGTTTCTACGTGACGTGGTCTTGTTTCTCCAACCCAACATCATCTAAGCCACCATCATACTTCCACTGCTGAAAAATGCAACGTGTGTGTTTTGTTTTTCCAAAGAGGAAAACACATACGGTGCGTTTTCAGCAGTGGAAGTGTTAAGTAGCATCAACATAAACATCTCTTCGGTGTATGGCGTAGGCCTAGGTAAAACCGAAGCGTGCGCCGTACACACAGAGATGCCGTGGTCACCTTCCAGATTAATCATCAAATCAGGTCATTGGTACCATAATATTGCATTGTCACACAACTTACATAAGAATGATGGGAAGCTTGCAAGATTTGATTATGTATACACCGACAACGGGACAGATAAAACTAAAATAAAAGCTTAAATTAAGGTAAAGATATAGGCAAATGGCCTTGAAGATAATTTCCATATTGCTCTTCGTCATGCACTAGATAGCCCTTTAAATTATTTTATGAACCACCGTTGAAAGTATTTACATTAGTCCGTCTAGCTTTAAAACTTGCCTCTGCCAAAAGTGGCCACGGCAAGTTTTAGAGCTAGACGGATCACCAATAATAGTTTCAACGGCAGTTCATAAAAAAATTTAGAGGGCTATCTAGTGCATGACGTAGAGAAATATGGAAATTATTACCATATTTACGAGCTAACAATTTATTTCAAATGAGGGCGCCACTTTAAGGTCATTTGCCTATATCTTCAGCTTAAACTAGTTAAAGCTTAAATTAAATAATGAAATAAGAAATGGTGAAAAAACGTACCGCAAGACTAGTGCGTGTAGGAATATCAAATGGTGGAGAAATTCGGCGTGCGGAGTTGAACACGTGAAGGCTCAGATAGTAAGAGCATAGTCGTATTGAGACTAAGGTCGCGGGTTCAAGTCTGCTCACGTGGTATTTTTTCACCATTTCTTATTTCATTATTTAACTTGAGTACTTTAGTACTGCATCTTGAATGCCTAAAAAACCTTATAAAAATAAAAGCTTGTGAAAAATATAACGCTTTGAGTCAATTAATAAATGGGAAACAAGGGAAGAAGAGAACAGCACTAACCCGCTTCTTCTTCTTAGCAAGTCTAAATGGCTGATATTATTATATGAGTGTGGACCGATGTGTAATCCGCTTTAAGAAGAAACATACTCGTAACTCGTATTGAATACTCTTTGGAGATGAGTTCTAGCTTCGGCTTAATTAAATTGAGCTATATGCAAGCTGCAACACAACTTGTGGCATAACAAGCTTTGCGAACTCACGATACGTGGTTGGGCTACGAGCCGAGCGGTTTTATTTATTACAAGCTGATGACGCCCACGACTTCGTCCGCGTAATATTCTACGCTTCTAGTGATATATGTTGCTCCAAGAGAAACTATTCATATATTCGTTCAGCAGTTTCGGTGATTCATCATCATCAATTGGTCTTTTTTAATTTCCGCTACATGAATTGAACACAACCCTCTCTGAACTTCCAGAGCCATATTTAGCCAAAGCAGTCAGAGGATTTGGCCTACACTCTCCACGCCGGCCAGACGGAGAGGTCTCATAGATGTTTATAAGCTTTGTTTAGCTTGTGTTTCCTAGGTCTCCTTCTACGATATCCACGGGAAGACTTGGAGTAGTCCTATTTTACTCTGCCGGCTGTATCCCTCAACTTTTCGGTATTTGAGGGGTGCAGTGCAATATAGTACGTACTTTTAATGAAATAAGGTTGAAAGTGGCGATACCGTCACCAGTCTCAGTTCAAACCCGTGTCTGCCATTTCGGTTGTTATTTTTCAGTTTTAATTTAATAATTCAATAATTATAACCAAATATTGTAATTTTTTAGGCATCCTTCTTGTTCATTAAGTTATAATTTTTATAGACGTAAAAAGTTGGTAGTTGTCGCTGAATGGATTTGGTTTTTATGCTATTTTATTGGTAGGTTTTAAATACTTTTTTGAAAATATTTTGATATAATAATTTAACTATATTGATCTTTGAACTGTACTTCATATTTTTTTCATGCTAGTATTCTATGAAAAATAGGGCTTACTGGGCGACGACGTTTTACGGTATTTCTCTGATGGACAGCGCCTTAAGAGTATACAACCGCGTGTTTCGAGGCCCCAACTCGGCTGTTCGCTGCGGACCACGGCTCGCCGCGTATTATGTAAGTTTGTGATTTATAGTTTACACAAGCACGTCCGATTTATTGAGTGTGGGAAACATGGTAACATCTTCCGGAAACCGTAATATAAACTATACTGTATAGTTTCCGTCCTAGAATGAGACTACACCATCTCTGCCTTTGGGCAAGATATAAATATATATAGGGTCAAATCACACTGATTGAGCTAGCCCCAAAATAAGTTTTAAACTTGTGTTATGGCATACTAACTAAACGATACTATATTTTATAATAAATACATATGTAAGTGTAACAAAATTTAATGAAATTATTTTAACGATATATTCAGTCCATGATATATGAACAACTTATATTTTTATTATTTATTTAACTTTCCCCAAGATTTGCTTTGCTTTCCATACAATCTCGGATCAGCTGATCGGTCAAATTGTATAGGAGACCAAAATTATTATTTTTTTTATTCGATTCTTATATGTTTTTATGGGTAAAGTTGTACAGTATCATGGATTGGATCCAGCCTTAAAATTGTTTTAGTATATTTTGTTACACCCTGTATAGACTGTTAGCCTTAAATGGCTGCCAAGGTTGAATTAATTAGAGTATTCATACTTTTCCGTAAGATTTTTCCCGTTCTCGGGTATTAGCACAGAATAAATAATACTAACGTACAGAAGTCTCACTCAGCAAAGAAATTGAAAGAAATATCTACTTTTGCAATTTATTTTAGCTTACGTCAGGACTCAGTACCTTTTTGTATAGATACCTAGACATCCATTGCAAGCCAATTTCATTCTTATTACTCTGGACAAACGATTCGTATAACTGAATTTACCACACGGAAGGGCCACCTGCGCGCATAGTAATAATGTAGGTACATTTTCGATACCTAAACGGGGAGTGACACAGGCCTGGTAATAGTTTCTTAAACGTAGGTATATCTTGTTATTTAAAAGGACGAACACAAGAAGCCAGCACACAAAGGCACTAAAAACAATTACAAATTTAATAGCGTGTCATAAAAACTGCGAGGCAATAAATTCAGACCTAATTTTCTGAACATAATGACGCATTTTCTTTACGGCGTCGATATTACGCATTTTTCCATGATTAAACCCATATTTTATACAATTTGTTGGGAAAAATATTAAATTTTTAGTATGTTTTAAATTCTGCCTACTTAATATTTAGTTAGATTTAATTTAGATTGTTTAGTTTTTATTTATTTCATTCTTAGTTTAACGATGTTTTAGTTTTGGAAATAAATGATTTCTAGAATCAAAAACAGGGTCCTAAAATATTTACAATACATTCTCTTGGACATACCTAATATATTTCTAAAGAAAAAAAACTTAATAGTGGTTATTATCAACTAACTTAATTAGGTACTATGGCTTCGTTTAAAGATGGCAATAAATCAAGGTACCCAAAGCTTTTGTCCGTCCATTCAAGTCGAATCCCGAATCTTCGAATCTGAACATTATCATAAATTAACGGCATGTGTCCGGAACGGGACTAATTACGGGACGGGCCCAGTTGGGACCAGTTTGGGAACATAGAGAAGAGGAGATATGGCAACATCTGTCACCTTTTCTAATATGAACGTAATGAGGTGATTTCCAGTGAAAAAAAATAGAGGTTAGAAACATTCTCAATAGATGGCGTTAAACGTTCTCAATAAGATTGAAATCGTTCTGTCAATTCCAAAAACAAACACACCATAAAAATTTTAAATGAATTTGACATTGACAGACCGGTTTAAGTTATTGCTGCGCCATCTATCCTAAGTTAATGTACTAATATTTTTTTTAAAGAAAACGCCTCATTAATGTACGAAAAACAAAGGTTTGAGGATGGTGACGCAAAAGTACGGAATTGCGAAGAACTATGGCATAAAAAATCTGAGGTTTGCGTATTCCTTGATATGAGTGGTGATATTAACACATGTCAATATGTCACTTAAAGATGCCGAAGATCGTGAAAAGTGAAGAAATAGTCTGAACCAATCAAACGATTTGGCTTTTCTTTTGGAACCGGCTGCTTGACGTCTTTAGAAATAAAGTTAAGACATACTATCCCGTTTTTATCCCTAACAGGTTACACAGAACCTCTTTCCGCTCAGATTTTTTGTCATGGTGGGTTTTAAGGTGAAAAAAGCGAATCCTAATATAATAGTTATGGTAGCCGCATTGCCTATTTATTTATCAAATCTTTATTGACCACAATGGTACAAAAGGTGGATTTAATGGTAATGCATTCTCTAACAGTCAGTCTTTAGGAAAAACAGAAAAATTTAAATTAGCGATAGACGCTTAAAGATAAATAAATATTTCTACACACACTATACACATATCTGAATATACAATGCATACATACACATACATACATTTACATACATACATTTACATACATATATACACACACATACATAAATACATAATATAAAATACAAAACAATTTATGATAATGATTAATTCTGCTGCAACAAATTGGCATAAAGGTGCGTGTGGACTTTTCTCTTAAAAAGGAACCTTTTTGAGATACTTTTGATGTCTTCGGGTAAGGCATTCCAAAGTCGCGTAACTTGAACAGTTAAAGAGTTAGATATAAAATTTGAACGAAATAATGGAAAATGGAGACCTATTGTCATGATTCAGATTCTGGCCCATTCTCTCGATCGGTTTTGACAAATCAACTACATATTTTGTAAGTATTTTTATTTTATAACTTAATAGCATGAAATAGATTTATATAGCAATTATAGATCAAGTTAAGGAAAAAGTTGAAGCCATATAGGGAGGTCAAAGGAATGGCTCAGAGAGGGAGACATGGAAACTACTCGACCGACAAGAACGTAATTCTTTTAAATTATAGATAGATAGATATCATGAAAGAATAAAAAGGACAAATGTATAACATCTCCTTCTTTCTATGATCCAAGGCACTAACAAAAATTATTGTAATTCGACTCTCGTCCGCTAGCAGGTGGGGTTTAGGGTTTTATTAATATTCAACATCACAATAAAAGTTATTATGTTTTAACACGTCATTTTGCGAAAGCCTTTTTATATTTCCATTTATTTCCTCGGCCGCCATTCAACGTTAACCCTTGCAGGAACACAAAATGTTTGTGCTTAGTCCATTAGTCGCCTCTTACGATATTCACTTGAAGAGATGTAGTGGTCCAATTTTAGTCCTGTAACCACAAACTTATTCCCAAGGAGGGCTAACGTCGGGCGGCGGCCGGTGTAAAACTTTTGACACAAATGCATTCCCAAAGAGGGTTGACATCAGGCAGCTGATCGTAAAACTATAGCCAAATCAATTAATCTTATTTGGCTATTTCTTTTTCACTTCACAAAGTCTTGGGCATCCTTGGGTGGCCATTGACATGCATATTATTTAAGTAAATATTTGGAGAATATCTATACTAATATTATAAAGCGGAAGAGTTTGTTTGTTTGTTTGTTTGTTTGTTTAAACGCGCTAATCTCAGGAACTAATGGTCCGATTTGAAAAATTCTTTTTTTGTTGGGTAGTCCATTTATAGAGGAAGGCTTTAAGCTATATAACATTACGTTCCGACAACCACGCGAACGACGTCGCGGGCACAGCTAGTATAACATAATAGCGAGAAAGCACACTCCGGGCTACAAAGCAGCACAGCTGAGGATGCAACCAGAAACGCGCTAAGATAAAGAAGAACCACAAAACTAAAACTAAAGTTTCTAATTAGGAACAATAGCTAAAAGAAAAGTTATTGCTGAAAAACTGACGGCCCTCGGCTTCACACGGTTATGATGTAAAAGTAAACCTTCTGGCAAAAGGTTCTACATATTAGCTAACAAGTATTTATTTTAAAAACAAGCTTTTATCTGAAACAATAAAAAATCAAGACTAATCAATTGAGCCCAAATTAGATAGGGTTAAGTTGTTTTATCACAGAGATCCCGTGGCCACCTTCCGGCTTCATCATGAGATCAGGTCATTAATACCATAAAATATTACATAGTCACCCAACTTACAAAAGTATTTAAGGTTTCAATAACTTAAATTAATAATATTTCAAACCTATATGAGGTTTCAGCTCCATCGAATAATGGGAAGTGGGTCTCATTTAGCTTGCAAGATTTGATTGCGGCCACAGACAACGAGACAGGTGAAACTAAATAAAAGCTTGTAAAATACACACTGCTCATTCTCTGTTGTCGTGACAGCTGGATCATGTGATCAGCCCAAGATTACGTCATCAGTTGGGAGTGTTGCTACTGTTTGTAATAGGGGATCGGACAGGTCTCACCAAAAAGTCTTTACTGTAATCAAAAATAATGTTAATTAAATAAACTGACCTTTCAATGAGTATTTTTGTGAAATAATAATGATTTATATTTTTAAATCAAGAAATAAAATGCGTTAATTGCAATATTTTTAATCTGTTCGCCACCTTGAACGAAACACACAGCGCGTTACGTCATTCGTTTGTAATTGTCATTTTTGACGGCTGGGGTAACCTCACAATGTCAACCATAGATGTCAACATTACTATGTGAATTTGTTGCCTCCACTACTACCATCCTTTTCACCACTTGATCGTTTGATGTTTACTCACACACAGATGACGTCACGCGGCCAAGTTGACAGATGGGAAAAAGTTCATTAATATATATTTTCACCAAAATTAAAAGAGACTAACTTGGTGGTAAAGTCTTTCAAATAAAAAAAATAATCATCAATATCGGTTCACTATCGGCGAAGATATCGCGTAACAATCATATTTACATTAAAAAAATAAATGAAAAAAAACATACAGTTGAATAATTAACCTCCTCTTTTTTTTAAGTCCGTTAAAAATCATACTGAAAAGTACATTTATCCAGTTAATGTAAGCACAGCAAGGAGCAACAGCTAATAATTGATATATTTTTAAAATGTGTTTTTAAAGCCCTTTAATTTGATACTTCACTTAGTATGCTTAGATTTAATTTAATTTTTTAGTTCATTTATTATGGCCTATATAAGGCGCCATGTTGAATTTACTATGACGTCACATAGCCTATAACTAACGGACAGCCAAGACGCTTCCAACGATACCTCATTTGTCAAGGTATCATGGATACCTTTGAAGATACGAAGGATCAGATGAACACACATAGCGAGGAAACACATAAGGGTTGGATCTCATCTATCAGCACGGAACAGCACTTTCCTATGCTGCTATCCTTTTCTGTCGCTCAGGAGCGTCATTTGCTAGAGCGAGAGAGAGCGACGGAACGCTTCAGCACCGGCCGTGCTGCAGCATTCCGTCGCTCTCTCTCGCAAGGATGCCAAAGATAGATGAGATCCAACCCTAAACCCAGGGCTTGTTAACGATACCAAATTCACACTAAAAGTAACGTTAAATAACGTTATTTTAGTAGTAACTTTATAAGGGGTATCGATAATACAGTTTATAACGTTATCAATTAACGATATAAGTAACGATACTTTTTTTCAATACTTGTAAAATATTATATAAATAGCTCTAGTAGCCTACTAGACAAACTCTCATCAATTTATTCATATTTAGTCATATATCGAAAAGAAATACAGTGTTAACAATACCTTTTACCGTTATATGATTATCGGTAAATAGTGGGAAAAATACCGTTACCCAGCATAACGTTACCTTTGCTGATAACGTTAACGCCGTTTGACAGAATTAACGTTACCAGGGTTTTTAACGGTATTCCAAGCCCTGCCTAAACCTCCTTTTGGCTGCGCGGGGGACTTCCATTTATATTAATAAGTATGGATATACTCATAATAAGTATTGCCTCTCATTTTCCATTTAACCACACACAAAATTACCAAAACGAATGCGTTAATGCCTAATTAATTATAAGGGTTTAATTATAAGCCGGTTTAGGCTGATTTAACCCGGTTCTATCTGCAAATAAAATTTACATTTATGACGATCCAGATAGAGTTTGAATTGCAACGATTTAACCAAAATAAAATGTTTAAGCTTTGAATGGAATATGAGGTGTATTTTTAAAGACATAAGGATGATTTTCCAATGTTTTTTAGCACATAAACATGTGTTGTTTCATATATTTGAACACTTGATCTAAGTATGTTTGCGCTGTTTAATTATTGAAGGCATAAAAACCCAAAATCCTTTGTGATAAAGGTTTTACGATATGGGAGGCTGTAAATTGTGTTTTGTATACCCAGAAGGGATATTAGAAAATTCTGAAGTTAGTAGGTACCTGTACATATTGATTGTATGGAAAACATTCAAATCAGTTTATTTAAATGTTTTATGTACAATTAATTAATATTAAAGGACATGTTCAATTTCTCAAAATAAATTATAAAGAATAATTAATAAATCATAGGAATTCTATTACACATATCTCAAAGCAGGCGGTAGTGACGTCAAAGAATCGTCAAACTTCCACCCGCTTCTATTATTGAGTTCCGAACTAGTTGGGAGCCACTGGATATGTGCAGTGCATCCTACTCAGATTTGTAGTTGGGATGTTGTTGGAAAGGATTTCCTTATTAGGGTTCCGTACCTCAAAAGGAAAAAACGGAACCCTTATAGGATCACTTTGTTGTCCGTCTGTCCGTCCGTCCGTCCGTCTGTCAAGACCCTTTTTCTCAGGAACGCGTGGAGGTATGAAGCTGAAATTTATATCAATTACTCAAGTCTACTGTCCCTTGAAGCTGTGAAAAAATCAAACTTCTAAGCCAACGCAATCAAAAGATACAGCCGTTTATGCCGCAAATTTTCGACACTTGCAAGGGAATCAAAACCTACAGGGTGCTTCCCGTGAACTCAGAATCTTGAAATTTGGTACGAAGCAACGTCTTATAGCATAGATAAAGGAAAAATTACGAAAACCATAAACTTTTAGTTACATCACATAATATATTTTACGGAACCCTCGGTGCGCGAGTCCGACTCGCACTTGGCCGGTTTTTTTTTTCACAAAAATTACCATTATTATATAAATAAAACTAGCAGCTTGGTGACCACGTAATTTGTCATCCATTTTCTCTTCCATGGGTGTCGCAAGAGGCGACTAAAGACAAGCGCGGATCTACTCTTGACCTAACCAGTGGCACCCAAAGTCATAAAAACTTTTGAAGAAGTAATAGAGGAGTAAATATTAGACTTGTAGACTAATTATTAGAACCAGCTGCTCACAAAGATAGCAGCATACAAATTACTAGCAAACCTGCTAAAGGCAGGTAATATAGGTTCAAATATTAGGTAAGTAAGTATGAAAATTTCATTTTTGCTCCTACTTTGGACTCACTTGTCTCTGCACCATCTTTCAGTTGAAAGTTGAATAAATCAAACAAGTAAACTACGCCATCTAGTGACCTATTAAAAAAGACATTTAGAGAAAGCCAAATCTTGTCTCTGCATGTTTATTAAATAGGTCCAACTGGTCTTGGCTGGAGATCGAACACGGATCCTCCGAGTGGTGGACTAGTGTAGTGGAGCGTCAAGCAAGAAATACTATACAACGTGTTAATGAACCTCTCAAATGGTAACTCAGCCCATGAAACTGAACAACTTTTATTCTACAACATTTCCAAAATGTCAAAAATAAATTCGGATTTTCATACAAAGCTAAAAGGTCAGCTGATCAGTTTGTATGAAAGTTCAAATTTTTTTTTTGGGCTTCTTGAAAGTTGTAGAACAAAAGTTGTTCAGTTTCATGGGCTGAGGCATCTGACAGGTTTTGCGTTAGTTCATTAACACGTATAAATAAGTGCAAATAAATTGCAGTTATTTCTATAGTATTTGTTTTCCTTAAGAATCCCCTTACCCTAGACTTTCTCATACAAACGTAGTCTACGTTTTATTTTTAAACGACATGTCAGATTTCAGTAAAAATTTGTAACTTTAAAGAAATTGTTCATATCTAAGGTTATAATTGGTTTTGACAGTCAAAATATGAACTTGAACGAAAATATAAGTGTGTAAAAGTTTTTCAAACTAATGGTCAAAAATGATATAATACACTATATTCTTTTTCAAGTTCATATTTTGACTGTGAAAACCAATTATAACCTTAGATATATGCAATTTCTTTAAAGTTACAATATTTTACCAAAATCTGACATGCCGTTTCAAAATAAAACGTAAATCACGTTTGTATTGGAAAATCTCCCCAATCTAAAACAAAATAATGCATCTACGTACCTTTCCACAGCAAAATATTTATCATTCCCTAACTTAATCGCTAAGTATCTGTAAATCTGCGAGTTGGAAGCCAGCCACCAGTCAGTGTTAACGCGGAGGCGGCGCCTTCCATGTTTATCGATACATTTGTCACTAGTGATGTACACTACCGCTTTATCGATAAACTTAACTAAACATAGTTTCGTAAAATCAAAATTGATGTAGTGTTACGGCGGGTGGTGCTGTACCTTTTTTGTTTATCGATACATTTGTCACTAGTGATGTACATACCTACACTAATAGTTTGTCGATACTGCTTTTATATCATCATCATCATCATTCACAGCCTTGAATCTCCCACTGCTAGGAATAGGCCTCTCTCAATGAATGCCATTTAACACGGCCCTGAACTACTCTCATCCACATTCGACCCGCGAACATTCTGATGTCGTCTACCCATCTTGCCAACGAACGACCCACGCTGCGCTTACCATTAAGACGATACACGGAGTCCAGTGCTGCCCCCATTTGTAATAAATTATTTGTTAGGAAACGGAGATATCATTTAAAATTTTAAGCTACTAAAATCTAGATAACCCTTCAAACTATTTTATGAACCACTGTTTACAGTTCAAAGTGAGAACGTTAAGCTTTAGTTTGCACTTTTACGACAAACGGCCACTTTTGGCAAAAACTGGACTCCGTGTATCGTCTTAATGGGGCACCATTCTGTTAATATTTTGCTCCACCTGTCATCACCACGTCTTGCTAGGTGTCCTGCCCAACTCCATTTGAGTTCTGTCACTCGTTTACCAACATCTTGAACTTTCGTCCTTGTCGAATAACTGTGTTGGGAACTCTGATCTTGAAGTTTGATGCCTAGCATGGCTCGCTTCATAGCTCTCTGTGTAATTCTTATTCTGTTACATAAACCAAATTAAATAGGGAAGCTAGGAAGTGTAACAACAAATGGAGTTGACCTTCATGATTATCCATATGTCCAGCCAGTATTAAATAGAATTTTTAGAACCTCCAAGAATACAATGTACTCATCGGATCTGGTGCACTAAATTGGCTAGTGTGACAAGGAAATCATTAAATTAAAACAAAAAAAAACAACCGCCTTAAATTTTTTTAAGGAGTTACTTCCATTTCTCCAAACTTTTTCATCACATCTTCTCCAAATTAAAATGGGACCAACTTGGTAGTAAAGGCTTTCAAATAAAAAAGGAATCATCAAAATCGGTTCACAATTGGCGAAGATATCGCGTAACAAACATACATAAAAAAAAATATAAACAGTCGAATTGATAACCTCCTCCTTTTTTGAAGTCAGTTAAAAAAATGTTAAGTGCTAATAAATTGTATAATATAAGACAATCGATTTAAGAAGAGGAAAAATGTTTGTACACCTTATACGATACAAGAAATTTCATCAATCACTTTATAAAAGGAAAGAACGAGGCAAGGAGAGGAAAAGGAAGGCAAAAAAGGGCGTTCATGTATGAAGTAAAGGAAAAGGGAGGAGTCGCGTCGTGTAGGGAAGTCAAGCATTAGGTAGATGCAGATCGGAAGATATGGGAAATACTCCACTGACAAGTACATAGTTCTTAGATATATTGATGATGATGATGAAGTATTGAAAAACACTTTATCTTATCTCATGTCATAAAATTAAAATTATAAACTTTAGAACGATTTTATATTGACGTACTTTATGAACTTAAAACGAAAATTTAAAAATAGAATATAACACTTTTTTCTCGAATAAAACAATGTTATAATGAAATTTTTTAACCAATACGATACAGGTCAATTATTGTTACGGCCCTGGATACATATCATTTAAGCAACATAAAAATGTTGACTCCGTTTATGCGTTCCAAATCCTTGTAATTGATGATGGAAATCCTTGGGGATCAATTTATTTTATTAATGAAACGCTATAGACGCTGTTCACTATTTATTTTTATTGCTGTACGATGGCTCAAAAGGATTCGTATTCAGGGCCGTAAAAAGAATTATTCATTATCTGTCCTTATAATTTATTATTGCACATTCAATATAAACAGAAACATGTGTTTCTGTTTATATTGTAGGCGGCCTAACCGATTTTATAAAATTGTTGCCAAAATAAAAATCTATTTCATTTTCATACTATCAGAAATATTATAAACATATACAATGTTATGTATATGTTTCGAATAAAAGTGCTTTGTTAGGAGACTAGCGCCATCTGCGTGTGATCTCCACAAACACGGGCAAGATTATCGATTCATCGATATCCCGTGCGCGGATTGTCTTTGCCCGACCAGAAAAATAATCATTGTCTTTACGTCAAAGTCTCAAATGTAAAAATTGTGAAAAATGTCTGGATTTGGGTGTGGCCCCTCGCGTGCTATGGAAGCATTAATTTGTAATTTTTGATATATATAGTGAATGTTTGGTGGAGAATTGTCGTTAATTGTTTGTGCCAAAATTGTTTGGAACGGCGTGAAGCCGAAATTGTATGTATTACGTAAAGAACAGTGATTTGTATCAAATGTAAAGCGCGTGCCATGCGGCCTTATAAAATAGTTATGTGAATAATCTTGAAGTGTCCAAAGAAGAACAAGAAAATTATTGTGCTATAGAAGTGGTGTAATAAATACGACGTATTCATTTGGGGCGACGTACATGAGCTCATGGGGAGGTTATTGTAGGGACCCAATTCTCCGCACCACTGACTCGGGATCCATGGAGAGACCTGAGGCCGTCGCCAGCCCTAAGGAGGACCTCAAGATCGACGCGAAGGCCAGGCGAGGCTGCCTGAAGACTGCGTGAAAGCGGTGAGTTTTATAATTAGTGTAACTACATTTAATTAGAATTAAGTTCAACTCATAATTAGGTTAAATTAGATTAGGATAGGTCCCTGTACCTTATACAGGGTGGTAGCAGACTGCGTAGGTTGTTTGTGTGTTTGTTTGTTGCCGGTGAGATTGCCGGATTCGTACCAAGAGCGTAGTCACAAAACCTCTTGGTACCCAGAACGTAATCTTAGCTATCTGCGCCCACAGTATATGTTTGGTAGAAAAGGCCCTAGGCCTTAAGTCTGCCTGTTACATTTTTTGTAATAAAGTTAAATAAATAAATAAACATACAAATCACGTCAAGGTTACTTTCGAATTCTGATTTATATCAGTCCTTGTTATAACTATCAAATAAAGACATATTTATCCACCGCAGCAATTTTCTATCTAAAATGTAGCCAATCTATAAACACAATAAAGACTACAATTTATGTTACCAGCGATGTCTGAGAGAATTCGTGGTCGAATTTAATTTGATAAATACACGATGAAGGTAATAAAAATAACCAACGAAATAAATATCTCGGCTTATCAAGATACATCGCAGGTTACCTTAATGGCCAATAATTTGGAGCGAAAATATATTGAACATTTTCTTCTTTTTGTTATTAGCTTTATTTTATATCAGTTTTAGTCTATTGGCTCATATTTTGAAAGAGTTTTTAGGTTCAGCAAAGCACGAAAGTTACTCCTATCGTTAAAAAAAGTGGGCCGCATGCTTGTTTACCTACTTATTTGTATAAGTTTGACTAGAAGAGATCTCAATTTGGGATAAGTCCGCCTTTGTACCTATTGATGTCTTGATATCACATGTAATTTGTAATTGTTATTTGTTTACAATAAAGTAAACAAACAAACAAGTTTTATAATATTTTTTTTTTGTACGCCTATGAGGGTTTGACACTCATTGGCGTGTAAAAACGGTTTTTGCTTTATTTTTGTAGCTATGTCAGTGAAGTTTGAAGTTTTATATAATTATTTAATTTTCAGCCAACCACTGTACCACTGCTGAGCAAAAGCCTCCCTCCGTTGTTTCAACTCCGATTGGTTCTGTTTTAAATTTTCCATCGTGTCCATGGCTTACCGGGCTTTCGGGTGTTTTTGGGGATCCAGGATGATTCCTTTGCTCAGAAGTAGCCTGGCCTGATATACACGTGTTAAGTGTTATATAAAATGTTTGAAATTACTACACGGTTCAAGGGGATGCTTAAATTAAGAGTTGAAGTTCGTAAGGGATCAATTACTAGTTACGTTTTGCTGAAAAATATAAAAATAAACCACAATGATCAGTATTTTGAGTAAAAATAAGTTTTAGTTAAATTTAAACATTATTACGTTTCGATATCGATAGAATTACAGCACTATCCTCTTGGCAAATACAGAGCTGTCACTGGCAAGCAACGCATCGTGCTGTTAGCGGTTTCTTACTGTTCAAGTGATGGCTAAGTGATGGTGGGGTTAAGTTATCTATTGAGAGTATAGGAATTTCTGAGATACATTTAGCGAAAATCACATTTATCGTGTATACAAACTGTAAATTATAATACTATAAATTAATTTAATTCTCCTCTTCTTCGTCTAAGCGCGTTCCCGGTTGCATCCTCAGTTGTGCTGCTTCGGAGCCTGGAGTGCGCTTTCCCATTTTTTCTTCTCCAAATATAACATGCATGTCATGGTCACCCAAAGATGCCAAAGACCTCGCAAAATGGAGAAGAAATAGCCGGAGCAGTTTAACCCTAGATAACTAAACTATCCTGGGAGTTACACAATAACTAAACATTCGTCTAGCGGACTACGCATTAAAAAATCTAAAAATGTTTGCTTCGACATCAAGCATCAAATGAAAAGTCTATGCATATTTCAATAATACATTTATCGTTAGCTGTAAATGGCTGCCAAGCTTGCATTAATTAAATAATTTATACTTCAGTAAGAATTTTCCTGCAGTCGAGTTTTAGTTTTTTAAACGTACGTATATTGCTTATCCACGTCTCTTTCCCCCGAACACATTACGTAGGTGGTACCCAAAGTAACTTTTTATTAAATCCAAATTCAGGGTGACACTGTCAGGCTGAGTTATTAAAAAAATATCAGCCAAGTCTGACGCAAAGTAATTTTGTAGGATCAAGTTTTCACTGAGAATTATGCCGACTTTATGATTTCATGTCTATCAAACTTTTGCATTGTTATTGTAGTGTGAATATAACTCATTAATGAATGAACTTATGCAATTATCTCTTGACATAAAAAAGTCACGTTATAATGGACACACTATATCTATATACGTACATATATATTATAAAATATATTTATTTAACTAGCTCAATCAGTGTGATTATTTTATCCTTAGAAAAAAAAAACACGTTTTTATCCAAAGAGCAAAGAAGCCTTCTTAAACATATTATTTTGTCTCCTTCCCTCTGATCGCATTTTACTGTCGCTAGAATGAGACTTCGCTAAACGTCAAAAGTAAAAACTTTGCCTATTTTCTGCTTACTACAATATAATTTAAAAGACATGACAGACAATGTCTAATTACATGGACTTTGGTTTAGGTGACTTTTCTATTTAGGTAGTAGCATCATACATACGCCTCTACTTTTCAAAACATCGCGGAATCTATATATCTTCAATATCCCTATCCTATATGGGTTAGAATGAGGCAAGGGTCGCAAATATACGAGGAAACTGACATATTTTAAAAAAACAAATTGACTTTATTTAAAAAACTACCAGACAAATTAATCTATACTTGGATAATTACATGAATCTAGCATATATAAAAATCCGCATGCCGTTCCATTTTTCTTCATTTGCAATGCCCTATCAGGGTTCATGTTGTACCTACTAACTAATGAATTGACAATATAGTGTAGTGTAATATATGTACAATATGTAAAGGAAATAAATAAATTGAAATTGAAACAGTGTTTTATAAATGTTTTCTAGCCTAGTTACCCATATAACCTAAATTTCCATATCTACACCCATTTTCTTAATCAACATCTAATATTTGCGCAAGAAAAGAAGCAGCTGATTCATTTAATGTTTTCTTTGCTCTAGACTACGTTGCTTTGCCGATTACCTACTAAGCGTATTATATTCTTTAATGGCATATTCTTTGACCCCTGCCGCTTTCCCTTGATCTACTTCTACTATCACTTGGCATAACTTGGCAGAAAATACTAATAACTATATCAAAAGTGACAGGTCCGTCACGTCTTGAAATCGATTTCTAAATCAAACGTCTCTCCAAGTATCTTCAAATAAAAACCCTTTCGTTATACAGCACTCGTGTTTCTCATTACGCCGCAAACGATTCCGCCAGATCGCACTTGAACTTAATACTATTTAGATGTCACGACAAATCGTACCTTTACAAACTTTTATTTAGTTTCACCTGTCCCGTTGTCTGTTTCCGTAATCAAATCTTGCAAGCTTAATTAGACCGTCTTCCCATTATTTGATAGAGCTGAAACTTCACATAACTATTATGTAAGTCGAGTGACAATGCAATATTATGGTACTGATCTCATGATGAAGTCCCTAAGGCAGCTGCGGCATCACTGTGAGAAAACAACATAACCTCACCGAGTTTGGGCCCAATTATTTTCTTAAGGAGAACTTTAAACTTTTAAGTTCATCGTTTTAGATAAAAGCCACGAGTGGGACTCGAACCCACGACCCTCACGTTAACGCCGTGAGTGCACTACCAATCAGCTTTAAATTTATTGAATATGAATTAAATAGAATACCATTATGTACTTCTGAATAGTGGGTAGTAATGAAGATTTACGCATGATTCAAATGCCTGTACTATGTGATGAGAAAATTCGTCGGGGTATTTCGAAGTCACGATAGCACAATTGGTAGTGCACTCACGGCGTTAACGTGAGGGTCGTGGGTTCGAGTCCCACTCGTGGCGGATTTTTTCATCACATATTTTCAATTTGGATAAATTTCCGAGCATTGTAATGCTATTAAAAATAATAATTAAATAAAAGCTTGTTTTTAAAAATATTCGTTGAATAATAACTTGTTTTTATATTCTTATATACAATGGGGATTTAGCAGAGATAATCGAATAAATAGTTTGCCATTGCCTCTCTTCTTGCTGTCTCTCGTAATAAATTTTTGGAAGCCCTTACTACCAAATTGGTTTTATATCAATTTTGACGATATGAAACAAACTCCTCAAAGAAAAATGTTCTTCTAAATAATGAAATCTTATTGTTCATAACTTCAAGCACCTTTGTGTATAAAAATATTTTTTTCCCTTGACTTACTGTAATGTAACTAAAAAACACAAAATCTTATCGAATGGTGTAAAAGTCCCTCCTTATAATGAGCGCTCGCAACACGAACACAATTATGCAGTGTATCTGTTTGCTGTTTAATTTGCCAAAGGAAATTAAGATATTCCTTCATTTAACACCTGCCTTTGTAACGTTTTAAGTTATTTAGTGGAAACAGTAAGGGCTTAGTAAACTTCAGATTTGTTGAAATAGAACCCGAGACTTGTGAATTAGAAGGCGCATCTGCAAGGCACGAGTTCGACCCTCGCTAGGCCCAACTCAGTGGCGTAGCGTGCCTTGGCCGGGGCCCCGTACAAAAATTTGTTTGGGGGCCCTTATGCTATGTTTGCATAAAATTAAAACAAATATTTATTCATCATAATAATATCTTTATTTCGTAAAAATATATTAAAATAGTGACAAACTAAAAATACAACGTAAAACTAACAAGTAACTAAATTAGAACTAAATAAACTAAAATATAACCTAAATTAAAACTAACTAAAAATATTTAAAAATAGAACTAACTTAAATTAAATTATATAAAAAATTGAGGCCAAATCGCTGCCGTCACAGGGCAAAGTACCTAAAAGGCTGGCGGCATTTCCGCGTTGAATAGCAATACTTAAACGCTGTCCGAAATGCGCACCAGCCCTTGGATCCCCTGAGACGTCGATGAGGCGTGCGGAAATTTCCTTAAAAATTTGGCGGGCTTCCACACCCCAAGGCCCTAGGGTCTCCACAGCAAAAGGTACAAAATTATACGGCTCTCCCAGCCGCATATTTGCGTCTCTTGATGGCTTCTGCTGTCGTCGCTGCTGCGCCCGCCTTTCGGGCAGTCGCTCGTACATGGGATGGAGCTACGGTATCTACACATGTAGCATCCCACACAAGCGAACGCCCGTTTTTCCAAGGGATGAGCGTCATACCGTCGGGCCTCTTGCCATCGTCCCGCGTAATAATTCATCATAATTATCTATCTGCCACTTTTTCTAAAATTTTTACAAACAATTCAAATTAAATATACACTCTCCTTGCCTTTTTTCAGCAAACTGATTTATTGAAGCATTTATAGCTGATGATGAATTTAGTTTTTTTAGAGTTTCTGCCTTGTTGTTTCTTGAACGCTCTACGTGGGGAGAAAAGAAATTGCTTTTTTTGACCTTTGTAATTTCTGAAATAAATAAAAAAATGGGAAGTTTTTATTAATTTTTGCTTATGCATGTCGGGGGCTTCGTATAATTGATACGGCAGATACGCCTCTGGCGTGACTTGTACCCCTGGGTGTGTATTCATGTACAGTCATTTTCAACTTCTACCACACTTGCTTCTGGTGAAGGAAAAATATTGTGAAAAAACCTACACACACACACACACACACACACACACACACATGACAGCCATCAAGCTACGTCAGATGGAATGCTTACCCGTTGACATCAAATATTTCAACTAAATTTTCTTTGAAATTAATGTACGAAAATTAAAAAAATAGACTGGATAATTGGCTACACACAAATAAAGTGACGTTTAAACAATTATAGTGGACATTGGACATTTTGTGTATATGTGAAGACTATTAAACGAATTCCAACCGTGCCTGAAATAGACAGATCAGCTATAAGCTGCTTGTCTATAATTAAAACAAATAAATACATTAATAAATAGATATTTCCCTTTAGTTATTATATATTGTTGAGTAGGTATATACCTACTCAACAATATATAATAACTAAAGGAAATATAATCATAATAAAATAGATAAGTATCATATTGCGGTGAATATTTTTTAATACAAGTATTAAAATATATATATATTTTAATACTTGTATTAAAAAATATTCACCGCAATATGATACTTATCTATTTTTCCCTGTGGTTGACTGGAAGACAACGCTTTTGGTGTTAAATTCACCAATTCTTAATAATTTATTACATACATACATACTATCACGCCTGTTTCCCAGGGGTAGGCAGAGACTATGGACCTCCACTTTCTACGATCCTGACAGACCTCTTTCGCTTCATCTACACTCATCAACCTCTTCATACATGCCCTCAGTTACGGGTACTTCTTACCTCTCCTTTTTTTAGAACGTCTGCAATCTGATCGCAGAATGTTCGCCGAGGTCGACTCTGTCCCGCTCCTCCTTTCACACTTTTATAATTATATAATTTTATATTAAGGGAAAATGAAGTTTTTTATTAAGATGACTATAGGCAGCTCGATAAATGTGACACCATTGTTAGGTATGTAGCTTATAACACACTCGATACTACTAGACTAGTGCACAAACCAAACAACATCCATATAAAGTACACTCGAACTATATAAATATCGGCAAGTTGATTTAAATCTTCTATTTTTACACCACACCCCGTTGTAGATTTTAAAAATAGATAATGTACAGAAGGATATCATACCATGGACAAACAAACAAGAGGGCTGACAATTCCATACAAAAAGCGGTTTTCTGTTGGAAAGCCAAAATCCTGTATTATTTCTAGATATCACTAGTATCTCGCCCGCTATATCCATACAAAGGATGCTGGCTACTTTATTTTTATTCTATTTGATTTGTAATAATGACTTAAATCTATCGTTACAGTAAGTTTACCAATATGATAGACAAGCAATAATATAATTAATCATACCAAAAAACACATAATGCAACTCCTGGGTCAATTTTTAAAATTTTCTCTCCTGGTTTTGTGTGTGTGTGTGTGTGTGCGTGTGAATGTGTATATTCTGACAATTACAATTTCAAAACCAGATCTGACTTAAATCTAAGCACCATAATAGTAAAAAAAAACTACTCTCAAACCTCTTCTAGAGAATTTGAGAAACGTACGCTACGCGCGCGCGACCCTTTCTTCCTCATCGCTAGAGCTAGATCTAGTCTATAGTTAATTTTGAAAATGGTCTGTCAGTGAATGCACTGCGTACTGTTTGTCCTGGCAACATTGGCTGTTGTCCAGCCGCGTTGGTTTATTCAAATGTTTCGTATCGGTTTGTGGGAGATAAAATATTTGGACGACATATTGACTCTTTGTTCAGCTACAGATGGGCGAGTGAATTTAATCTACTGTAACTATTCATTGCTTCCAGTTTATTATTTTATTTCCAACAGCTATTTTTTTTAAAGTTTAACGTGTCTGTTTGTCTGTGCATCTGTGTATTTGTGTGTCTGTGTGTGTGTGCGTCTGACTGTGGCATCGTAATGCCACAGTCAGACGCACACACACTGACTTTTTAACCACCAGCCAAATTTTTGGAGCAAGTTCAGTCCATGATACTGAACTACTTTCCATAAAAACAATTACCGAAAAACTAAAATAAAAATTCGTCTTCCCATACAAATCAGGAGGACGAAAAATTTTTGTCGATTTTTACTAACTTTTTTTATAGAAAGTAGTACGGTATCGTGGACTAAACTTGCTCCAAAAATTTGGCTGGTGGTTAAAAAGTCACCCTGTATATTACTGAACTATTCGATTTTTTTCTCGAGCTCATTCGTGCCTCGAATTGCCTTTATACGTAGATCGTTGATCCCGGCTATCATCATTGTACGCCAGCCATCAAGCTTTGTTAGATGCCATTCAGCAGCTTGTATGAATAAAAAAACCCTGGTGAAACTGCCACCCATAAAAAACAAAAAGTCAGAACAGTACTTTTCATCTTAAGGTGGTACTGGAGGCGCGGGCGAACTCCACAGCGAGTTGCCTACCGACGCGCTTCGTCGTGTTGCTATTTCGTCGAGAAAGAGAAAGGGCGCTAAAAAATGTAGCTCCGTCCCGACCCCCGCATACACCCCCGCGTACGACAAAGAGAGTGCACTGAACGCCAGCGAAACGGGCCGTTATAGGCCATGAATCGTAGTTTTCGTAGTTATCGTTTATTTCAATAAATACGATACATACCCAAATAAAACTAAATTATTTGGAATTTAGAATCTTCACTCTAGTCGTATAATTAGTTTCCATAAGGATCGAAAATATAATTATAAGTGTAATAGGCGTCTAAATATTACTCGATTTCGTCGATAAAAAAGGCAAATTTTAAGTTGCTATAACTTTTTTTTTTGTTTATTATTTTCGAACCAAAACTAATTACAGATCTAGATATTTATCATCTTAATGCTTGTAAAAAATTTGAATACGATGAGTTTTATGGTTTCGAAATTAAAACGAAAGTACGTTTGTATGGGATTTCGTCCCTCCAGTTAACCCTTAAGAGGAAACCTCAAGGACTAGAGAAATGAAAAATAGGTATTTTTAAAACCTATTGCTGTCGCGCTGTGCCCGAACTACAACCGAGCAAGTGCGATAGAGACATACTGCAGCTTGGACTGAAAATACCTATTAAAAGAACAGAAAATCAACGATTCGTAGTCCTCTGAGTTCTTCTCCAAAACTTAACCAATATAAGTACTTTTTTATTACGAATTAACAAAGACTTGATCGGTGTTCCTATCAAATTTGTTTTCTGGATGTTTGAACACAGCGGAAAATCTGGCCATTTTTTTTAAATTTTTTGAACGTTCATATCTCTTTTAATAAATAAATATATAAAAAAAAATTGAAAAAAAACTAAACATAGGGAAATGCTAATAGTGGCTATAGATATTCAGGAAAAAAATATAACTCTACCGGCATTATTCAGGGAGGAAACAGGTGACTACGTTTGTATGTACCCTAGAATGGTCATGTACCCTAGTATAAGAGGTTTGATAAATAAACGTATCTTATAACCGGCACTTTGCCCTTTCTCGGCTTAGCAAAGCTATTTCAGCAAAATCCTTATATATTTAACGCAACAGCAAACCTCGTCCCTCCGCTTCTTTTGGATTTTTTTTGCAATATGTTATGTGGAAGAAAGTCTTTTGTGTGCCTCTTAAATTTAATTGAAATCTGTCAATAAAGAACGCCACAGCAAAGTTCCCCCCTTTCTCCTTCCGTCATTATTCCCCAAATTAAAAAATAACGATCGACAAAAAAAAAAATCAAGGAACTTGTGTGCCAATTATAGTCAAAATCGGTTGACTAGTCGGCGACACGCTTCGCTCGCTCAGCCGGGTAATAAAATAAATAAAATTTAGTATTTGATCGACTGTTGATTCCATGCTAGTCAAGGAGAAAGGAAGAAGCTCGAAATGTACCAGCTGCTTCTCTCCCTATCCTGCCACTACTGAATCAACTAAAAAATTTCATATAATTTATCGAACCTGCTCACAAAATTTCACAAGAATCAGTTGAGTAATGCGACCTTTAGAGGAAGAGAAACGGAGAGACTTCGCTCGCAACATGGGTATATTTTAACCGACTTCAAAAAAGGAGGAGGTTATCAATGCGTCGGAATCATTTTTTAGGGTTCCGTACCCGAAGGGTGCAAACGGGACCCTATTACTGAGACTCCGCTGTCTGTCCGTCTGTCCGTCTGTCACAGGGTTCTATCTCTTGAATCGTTATAGCTAGATACTTAACATTTTTACCGATTATGTATTACTGTGGCCGCTATAACAACAAATACTGAAGATAAAAAAAAAATTGAAGGGGGTCGTCATACAAGAAACGTGTTTCTTCAGCACTTTAAAACATTGCACGGAGGTACGGAACCCTTCATGTACGAGTCCGACTCGCACTTGCCCGTTTATTTTATGTATGTATGTTCCCAGATTACTCAAAGACACCTGGATCCATTTGGAAATTTCTGTTTTTTATTTGAAACGGTATAATTTTCAGGTAGTCCCGTAGAAATTTTATTAAAATCGGTTGTGTGGTCTGTTTTCTAAACGAAAATAATTTGAAAACATATGTCGTCTTAATAAGTATACAATTATTTGATTATTTAGCTTTTCTGGTTTTAAATCCGTTTTTTTTTTGAAAATATCATCATCAGGTCTGTTTTAGTCTCCACTGCAGGAGTGCGACCCTCTCTGTATTACCAGAGCCATATATTAGCCAGATCAGTCAGAGGATTAAACCTAAACGGTATACTTTCCAGGTAGTCCCGTAGAAATTTTATTAAAATCGGTTGTGTGGTCTGTTTTCTAAACGAAAATAACTTGAAAACATATGTCGTCTTAATAAGTATACAATTATTTGATTATTTAGCTTTTCTGGTTTTAAATCCGTTTTTTTTTTGAAAATATCATCATCAGGTCTGTTTTAGTCTCCACTGCAGGAGTGCGACCCTCTCTGTATTACCAGAGCCATATATTAGCCAGATCAGTCAGAGGATTAAACCTACACTCTCCGCGCTGGCCAGACAAGTTGGAGAGGTCTCATTGATGTTTATAAGGTTTGTTAAGCTTGTCTTTTCTATGTCGCCTCTACGACATCCACGGGAAGACTTAAAGTGGTCTTATTCTACTCTGCCGGGACAAAAACGGCTTTTGAAAAAATATCACTAATTATTAATTTATTCAAGAGAGAAATAGAGAAAAAGACAAATGCAGAAGTACTTAATTTAGTTAATGAGAAAAGGAACTTATTGAAAGCAATCGATGTTAGAAGAGGAAAGATGTTTAGTCATCTTATACGCCGCGATCAATTTATTAAAAACATAATAGAGTGAAAACTAGAAGCAAGAAGAGGAAAGGAAAGACCAAGAAGAGCATTTATAGATCAAGTGAAGGTGAAAGTTGACGCCGTGTCGTATAGGGAGGTCAAAAGGATGGCTCAAGAGAGTGAGACATGGAAACTACTCCACCGACAACAACGTAGTTCTTAAATTATAGATAGATAGAATAATTTATTATAAAAATCAAAGATCCGCCATTTTGAACTGCATTTCGAAGTGTCACTCCCATGGCCAGCACAATATTTATTCTGCCAAACATTGGCTTCAGTCCAGTATATCCTGAGTTTATACAAATGTTTCATGTTGGTTTACGATTGATAAAATATTTGCGTAATTTATTTGCTGGCTGGCATCGGCACTTTAAAATTACATTTTGTTTAAAATTTCACAAGTAGTTTTCCCAATAGTATGGTAATCTAGCAAGTGCGACTGCGGTGC
Source organism: Acrobasis repandana (assembly GCA_963576875.1). NCBI lineage: Eukaryota > Metazoa > Arthropoda > Insecta > Lepidoptera > Pyralidae > Acrobasis > Acrobasis repandana. Next base: position 825,482 of record OY756241.1, on the reverse strand, counting down.
TTTCCAGTCAATAATGAATAAATAAATATAAATGAATTTGTAAGGACAAATCACACTGATTAAGCTAGCCCCAAAGTAAGTTTTAAACTTGTGTTATGGGATACTCACTCAACGATACTGTATTTTTATTATAAATACATATATAGTTAAACACCCAAGACCCAGGACAATCTGAAAAAGGCCATTTTCCAACTTGCCCTGGCTGGGGATCGAACCCAGAACCTCCGGATTGGCTGACGTGTTGATCATTATACCACGGAGGTCGTCAATGACCCATTTATTCATCATCATCCGAGCGTTTTCCCTTAAAGTAAAATGTACCGATGCTTCTCTTCTTGCGAAGATGTTTAGAGCCGATTAAGGAATTGGGTGAGTGATTCATGAGAATATGTTGATTCTTTTTTCCATCATCATTATTCGAGCGTATTCCCGGTTGTATCCTCAGCGGTAACGCTTCAGAGACCGGGTGGTTCCGGTTTAGAATAGGACCACTCCATTTTTTTCTGTGGATGTCGTAAGAGGCGACTAAAGGATTAAGCACAAACATCTCGTGCTACAATTGCATTCCCAAGGAGGGTTGACATCGGGCCGCAGCCGGTTGTAAAATTTTCGCACAAACACATTCCCGAAGAGGGTTGACGTCAGGCAGGCGGCCGGTCGTTAAACTACTGCCAAACCGTTTTGGCTGTTCCGGCTATTTCTTCTCCACTTCGCAAGGTCTTTGGCATCCTTGGGTGACCATTGACAAGCATGTTATATTTGGAGAAAAAAAAGCGGAAAAGCGCACCCCGGGCTCCGAAGCAGGACAGCTAAAGATGCAACCGGGAACTCGCTTAGATGAAGAGAAGATGTTGATTCTTTTTTTATCATCATCATACTGAGCGTATTCCCGGTTGCATCCTCAGCGGTGACGCTTCAGAGCCCGGGGTCCGCTACCTACCCTAGGTGATTTGACAAGGTTACTGGTTTTTACACAAAGCGACTGCCGTCTGACCTCCGCAATCCAAAGGGTAGACTAAAACCAACATTAGGATAATGGTCTTTTTAAAATTGTCCTGGGAGTTGGGTGTTTATTTATATATGTATAAATTTATCATAAAATATAGTATCTTTGAGTTAGTATATCATAATACAAGTTTAAAACTTACTTTGGGGCTAGCTCAATCAGTATGATTTGTCCCTAAAAAATAGTGGAACTCCGGGAGAGCTGATGTGAAAACTTGAACAATTACGAGGTGTCGGGTACGGTAACAGTGTCGCGAGTTCAATTGTCTTCTCCCATCTCAAAAAATTCTTTAAAAAAAGTTTTTACTTCAAAAATCTTTACTCCGCCGCATCCTATACAATATCATTTATTACAAAACACACAAACGCTGGCTCCCCTAAATACAGTTTTGATGTTGTTTACAAAATATTGCATATTCATTCAAATGCGGATTTTGCTTGCCTGAGTAAACTAGCGCAAATTATTCCGTTTTCATATTACTATTTATTGTTAGTTTAATTCTGCATCGAATTAGTTTCAAACCATACTCTTTAATTTTATATTCCATTATGTTCTGGTAGAAAATAAAAAACGAAGAATGCATTATCTGCTTCACAACGAGCATATCACGGTTTCGTCATTCCAGCTGCATTATATCCAGTCCACTGCTGGACAAAGGCCTCTACCAAGGACATCCAAAATGACCGACCTAGAGCGGTTACATTCAGCGCTTTTCACAGACCTTGCTCAGGTCGTCGGTTTTTTGCGCTGTGTCCCGCCCACTGCCACTTCAACGAGCTAATCCGCTGGGCTTTTATTGTCACTGACTTTTGTTTTTCTACGTATTCCTCATTTCTGATTCGATCACGTAGAGAAACACCGATCATAGCCCTCTCCATAGCGCGTTGAGCGACCTTGAGCCTTCATATGAGACCCGTAAGGGACCTCGTTTCAGAGCCATAAGTCATCACTGGTAACATACATTGATTATAAACTTCAGTCTTGAGGTGTGACCTTGAGCCTTCTTATCACTGGTAACACACACTTTGTTATTTCACGCTAAACTGGTTTTACAATCTTACCACCTTAGGCTCTGTCTAACCTATTAGGGATAAAGACGTGATAGTGTATCTGTATATTAGCACGTTCAATGTTGCATACTTAGTTGTGCTGCTTCGGAGCCCGGGGTCAACTTTCCTGCATTGTTTTCCATTTCATTTTAGTGGCATATCTCTTCATATGAAATCCTTATTTTGCACAATTATGGATGACACGATATGACAAAGGTGTCGAAATGACAAAGAGAAGAACAAAATGGAAACGATAAACATAGTATGCAGACCCTACATAGAGTAAAAACTTTATAAACAAGCAGATATATAGATACATTTTATTCATTTGATGTGTAAATCCATTTCAAAACTATATCCATTTCTTATTTCACCGACTTTATAAAATATAATCTCAAAATGATCAAGTTTGATATTTCCCATACGAAATGCACATTTTTCACAAATTCAGCTCAAGATGAATCGTCCAGACGTCGCGAGTTGAATACTGAGCGATTATAAATCGATACAGTATCGATACTTCGATTACAGTATGATAAATTGTATTTCAATTCAAAGGATGCTTTAGAACTTTTTAATTTATTACCTTTTAACTTTGAATTTGTTTTTGTTTACTTGTTTTACAATACATATTAATTACGGGTCTCTATTGGCTCACCTAATTATTTGTGTTCCTAATTTTAGTTGGTGCACAAACTTTTAGCACAAAATTTTCTCGTACATTTTTATTATTCCTAATGTACTTTGGCCTATTTTTGATTTCCCTAAGATTTTATCGCCGTATATTTACTTCCCAAGGACGATATGGATAAAAAGTATGTAACAAGTGCCTTGACAAAAGATAGAGGAAATGGAAAAGACTCACATGCTGTCCCGACCCCACGTAAAGTGGGATAAGGTGAGGAAGAAGAAGAAGATATTTACTTCCCAAATAAGTCATTAGGCCCAATAATTAGAAACTCCTAATATTCACAATTACTTATTAATATTTCGCACAAAAAGATTAGGCACAAAACTGTAACGCCTAATCAAGCATGCAGCAAGGGTGTCATTAGAATACAGATTTTTTTGACATCGAATTTCATTTCCCAGAAAACTATTCCACGATTTTTAATATATTTATTTTCTTAAGAAATCGAATAGTATCATCGCAGTTTCATATTATCGAATAAAATTTCATAAAAATTATTTTAAAATTGTTTATGTTACTAGAAAAACCGTATATCGAACTAATATTTCATATAAACTATTAAGTTATCGATAAAACTGTTCATAAAAACATGTTTCAATATGTAAACTAGTAAAATGGATAGAAGTTTACTAGCGTGCGTGCGTTGGTCGCAGTTCTAACGAAACCTAACCGATAGGTTTTCCCTAACCTAGTAAAATGGATAGAACTTTCGCCATCGCAGCCTCGGCTTGCTGGCCGGCAACTGACTTTTATAGCACAACATTTAGCTTTTTAAGCATTTTTTTTTAAATTCCGCCATCTTTGTAGTTGCGTAAATATAATATAATATTATAGTTGTCTGAAACATAGTTATCGTTACGTGTAAATAAATAAAAGCTAAACGATTTTAGGACATCTAATATTAGAGCATTCTAAAATTAGAGCTAACAATTTTTAGGCTTTCTATTATTGTGCAAAAACATCAATTAGGCTAAACAATAATTTTGCATTACAAGTTTAGGCCAATAAGGTTCGACGAAGTGAAATTAGAAACTAAAATTTCAAACGAATCGAAGGACACCCATAAATTACTATCTCTTTATCTCTACAATTGATTAAATCCGGTTCCGTACAATTGATTGAATTCTTATAGGTTTTCCTGTAATCTACAAGCAATGAACTATATTATGTATTTTTTTTTAATTTTAGGCTCAGTAGTTTCGGAGATCAGGGGAGGGGGAATAGTAAATTTTCGTCTTCATTCATAAATAAAATCAAAACTATTTATTTTACAATAATAAAAAAATATATTTAAGGTCCATATAACGAGCCCTTTCATTTGATATATTACATAGTAAGGTTTGCAAAACTTTTTTTTTTTAATTTCCTCATTCGTCCTCCGAAAATGACCCTTATTTTAAAAAAAATATTTATTTACTTTGCACATCTGTGTTTGGGTCATAGGATTACACTATCCTACCAAATTTCACCTGATCGGTCTAGTAGATTTGGAGCAAATTGGCTGTGACAGACGGACAGACAGAAAGACGTACGAGTGATCCTATAAGGATTCCGTTTTTTCATTTTTTGTACGGAACCCTAAAAACCAAAAACGTGAAGGCTCTCTTTTCCGTTGGGATAAAACTTTATTCCACCACACAGAAAACAAAAAGCTGGTAGTACAAGTACTTGCTTTCCAATACGGTGTAGCTGAAAAATTAACTACAACGATACGGGGTCCCGCGGGAAATCGCCGCAGCTGAAAAATGAACGAGTCGTGTCCTCGTGAAATATTGTGACCTGATATCTTGTATTGGCGTAGTGGAGCCCTGAATTTTTATGAAATAGGTTAGTAAGTCAGTATGTGATGTGGGTTAGTACTCGTAAGTCAGTCAGTTTCTGTCCTGTAGTTTCTGCTGGATCAAGGAAACAACTAGATAACACTTCGCCTGCTGAAAAATGCACCATGTGTGTTTTGCGAAAATGAAAACACATACGGTGCGTTTTCAGCAGGCGAAGTGATAATACAATACAATACAAATTATCATTATAGCACCATAATAATTCATAAAATAAAAATAACAAACACAAAGAAAATATTGGTACAAAGGCGGACTTATCGCCTATAATTTATTATTTTTATTGATAATATATTATTTATTAAAAAAAAGACATCAATTTCTGGTCTTCATCAGTTCTACTTCACCAAAACTCACGTTCTGAATGCAAATGCTTGATTTATTGACAAAAACATTAAAATCTATAGAGATTTGATATATGTGTGCATAAAATATTTAAGAAGTTCCCTCGATTTCTTGAGGATCCCATCAACAAATCTCTACTTGGTGATAATGGGACTAACTTTCATGTATTCGCTTTCAAACAATTTTTTTTTTTTATAAATCAGTTCTAAAACGGAGAAGTTATCGGGGAACATTAACATAGAAAGAACATATACATTCGATTTGAGAAGATCCTCCTTTTTTAAAATGAAAGCAAAATTCTGTCCGCTTGAATATCAAATAACATTCATTGTGAAGTCAATCTTATATCACTACGTGTAAAGTTTTTTTCTCCTTGACTGACCTAAACGAAATAAGAGCTCACCACCGGCAGTGCGCTCTTATTTGTCGAGCCGTATTTTTTGCGCCGACCGTTATCTAGTTGTATTGATGATCGAAGGGTTTCTGGCTAAGAAATTGAAGATTTCATCTTTTTTTTCTGTCCTTCACATTTGCGGCCGGTTATGAATTTTCATACAATTGCATTCCTAAGGCGGGTTAACGTCAAAACCATAGATAAATAGTTTGAATGTGTCATCATTATCATCAGGTCTTTCTAGTGTCCACTGCAGGAGCACGACCGCCATTCGATCCGCCAAATCCGCCAAAATCCGCCATTTTGTGCAAACCGTCTTTTTTGATAAGAAGATGGAGGAGAAGTGTAAGTATTAGAGAGGTAGGTATTTACCCAAACTTGTTGTCTTAAGGCATGTCTAGTCTACCCCGTTAGGGTTAAAGACGTAATAATGTAAAAACCATTTTCGCTCAACTAAGCAAACTTTAAACAAAACACTTCCAGAAACTAACGAACTCTGTGATGTTATTAAGTTATTACACATGAAGCTATAATAGGGTAAAGCTCACATTCACCTGTAAGTTTGTTGTAGAAACTCATATGTTTTCATAAATATATGAGCATTGATATACAAAACTGTAGATGTAGCAACAATGAATATTTGGACAAAAACTAGTAGGTACTATTATTATTCATGCACTTGATAATTCGCAATACTAGGCTTTGTTATTAGTATTTTCATACTATCTTATCTTCCTTGCTGGTCTAGGAAAAAGAATAAACTGCTTTTCTTCCTGCACAGATCGTAAAAGCCGATTGAGAGAATAGGCAAAAAATGCGAATCGTGTACAAATTTTTATTTGATGAAATATTTTCTTTACTTCAAACTATACGGAACTATTTCCATACGTCTTTTATTGATTTTTTACAAAAGTTTATCATCATCAGGACTTTTTTTAGTCTCCACTGCAGAAGCGCGACTCTCTCTGTACTACCAGAGTCATACTTAGCCAGAGTAGCCAGAGGATTTGGTCTACACTCTCCACGCTGGCCAGACGGGTTAGAGAGGTCTCATCGATGTTAAAAGCTTTGTTTAGTTTGTATTTCTTAAGTCGCTTTCTACGACATCCACGGGAAGACTTGGAGTAGTCCTACTCTACTCTGCCAGGAACCACATAGCAATTTACAAAAGTTACCAACTCGGAATTTAATGCAATGCGACATCTTCAGAAAACAACATCATTGCAAACAAGACTAACATTTGTCTCATATAATATTCTATGTAAAATGTCTAGTTAGAAGAATGTTTTCTCTTGAATACTGTATATGACAATACAATGAGAAAGACGAGTACTTATTTCTTACAAAAGACGTGAATTTTGAGTGTCTCAAAGAAGACATTAAAATATGTATGGTTGAATTGTAATGGTACTTACTTGAAGAATGAATAGGTATACATTTAATAGTTTATTTGTTTAATGTTTTGGTTATTTATTTTTATCTTAACATATTATAGGTTATATTTATTATTAAAATTTTTCAATGAAATACTTATTTACAAATTTTCACACGCCAGCCACATATTAATATAGGTATTTTCTGCTTGGTTTAATGGTTGATCGGTAGAGAATGCCATATGGCATTAGTACGCCACTTGTACAATACTTTTTTGTGCAATGAAGTTTGAAATAAATAAGATACTAATGTAAAATGTAATGTAATGATACTTATGTAAAATAAATTATTTATATAATATCTTAATTATAATTAGATGGACGAAAGGAGATTTTTCAAAATGGCAGAAATATGGGGTTTGAAAACTTTAAAGAAATCATGTTTTGGCCCTTTCTTTTGTCACCCTTATGAAGACGCTCTTTTTTATCCGATTAATTTATAGTGGTCAGGGGTGTGATGCGAAGACGGACTTGCGAGTCCTACAGCTCACAGAGTCACTGGTGTTATTAGACGCTAACTTTGCTCTCTGTTTCATTTTGCTTAAGGGCGACAGGGAGAGAATGTTTTAGCATTAAGTCTACTTATTGCAGCTTTTAACCGACTTCAAAAAAGGAGGAGGTTATCAATTTGACTGTATGTTTTTTTTATGTGTGTTACGCGATATCTTCGCCAATTGTGAACTGAATTTAATAATTCTTTTTTGGTTTTAAAGCCTTTACTACCAAATTGGTCCCATTTTAATTTGGTTAAGATATGATGAAGAACTTTGGAGATATGGAAGAAACTCCTAAAAAAAATTGAAGTCGGTTGTTTTTTTTTTGTTAAAAATGTAATTATGGCTCAATCAAGTTTTAAATAAATAAATAAACCCTAAACATCAATTCAAAAAATAATTGCTCTAAAATAATAAGTATCAACAAGTTTGTACGCGTTTTGCCCACCCATCACCATATAGGACATTGCTTAACCTCAAAACTATTACACTGTGAGGTCACCGATCACATCCCTTCATTACGGAGGGTCGATATGACCTGTGGTTGGAATTTCACAACGCATTACCTGGTAGGGTTGGGATCAGACTGATATCGGTATCGATATCGATATGCGATTCGATAGAATGGGAAAATTTGATGTAATTAAACCTAGGTAGGGTATTAACTAACAGATTACAGGTAGTAGTAGGTGGGAACCGGCCGACAATAATAATTTGCATTAACCATGTAGGTAAGTGGTGTAGGAAAAGCATTAATTACATTTTAACAAAAAAATGTAATGTAGTTGACCATTACGCTATGGAAAGGGGGGGGGGGGGGAACTTTTGCTAAGTAAGAGCTCGTGAGGTCTACTGTTCTCACAGAAATACTAGTGTTTATGTGTACAATAAAGTTTTTACAAGCAATCAAATATAACTACCTACATAATTGACCGAGCGGGCGGAGCGAGCGAGGGCTATAATTCAAGTTGGGGCGAAAACACATTGTTTGTATGTATGTATGTTTGTTCCGCGATAACTGCTGAACCGATGGTCCGATTTTGATGAAATTTGGTAGGCATGTAAGAAATATCAATAGAATTTTCAAGTTCGTTGGGCATCAAAATCGGTTTTGTAGTTTTTGAAATATTAATAAAAAAACGCGAGGACTAAGTTCGCAGCGAACTACTAGTAAAATAAATACAGCTTTTCCAGTCACTTTGAAAAACCTTCAAACTCCTTAACAATAAAGTACTAAGAACAAAAATACGTTTCATGTAAATAGCTCCATAATTGGCACATGACCCCTTATAATTAGATGTTTATTTATTCAGAATATTTTGCCGTCTTTAATTCCTAAACGTTTTGGTGGAGCCAAATTACTTTCTATTATCAGCTTTGATGTCTTATTATCATAATTTACAGCGAAAGTTTTAGGGCTCAATTGAGAAATATCTTAGTTTATCTTGTATTTGTAGACAGACATACGTTAAAGCTCGGAGACTTCTCTGTGTAATAAGTAGATATTTAATTACAAATTAATTAAGTCGACATTGTGTATTTCTTAAGTTGGACTTTTGTACAATAATAAGAAATGTGTGTTTTTAAATTCAATCTTTATTGTCCATCATGTACAAATTGTATAGAACAATAGGCTAACTTAACGCTAAAAGCCTTGTCTACCAGAGTTATACAGAAAGTCTAAATGTAAGTTGCAAGATAAAGTGAAGTGTAGTATACTCGTACATAATGTACTTTGTTATACGTACATATGCTTCCTATATACAAACTTGTATTATTGGAAATATTAAAATAAATAAAGAAATATAAGAAAGCGAATAAACAATTTCGAAAACCGTCTCATATTATGTAGGGTCTATTAAGTCCAATCTGGTAGATAAAGAGGATATTTACTCAATTGTAAATCGATGTACATATATGGAACTTTTTGATCAAATATGAGAAAATTAAAAGCGAAAACATATAAGGAGGTTGAGAACTAAGCGGAGGAAGAAAGTACTCCTACGATAAGAGCGCGGCTCTTAAATACAAGAAAAGAAAGGAACTTGTATCACAAAGTTTGTAAAAGTTTTTTTTACAAAGCCCTTTTAAAACAATGTGATAAAAAATTACGCAGTGCATCCCACTCACATTCCGAGACAGGCCCTAGAAAAGACTCCTCAGGGAAGAAGAAAGCGCAGTCGACCAAAGCAAACCTGGTGACCATCGGTAGCAGCGTGAATGAAGACCATCGTGTTATCAGCCTGAAGTGAAGCAAGTGCTCCAAGACAGAACAAGATGGAGAAGTACCTACAGTAGCAGCCCTCAGCGCCACCAGTGGACAAAGGAAATTTTTTAGGGTTCCGTACAAAAACGGAGCCCTTATTATAGGATCACTCGTGCGTATGTCTGTCCGTCCGTCTGTCACGGCCAATGTGCTCCGAATCTACTAGACCGAATCAGGTGAAATTTGGTAGAATATTGTAATCCTATGACCCAAACACATATGTGCAAAGTAAATAAATATTTTTTAAAATATGGGTCATTTTCGGGGACAAATTAGGAAATTTAAAAAAAAAAGTTTTGCAAATCTTACTGTGTCATATATCAAATGAAAGTGCTCGTTATGAGGATTTCAAATATATTTTTGTTATTATTGTAAAATTAATAGTTTTGATTGTATTAATGAAAGAAGATGAAAATTGACCATTCCCCTGATCTCCGAAACTACTAAGCCTAAAATTTTGAAAAAAATTCGAAATATAGTTCATTGCTTGTAGATTACAGAAAAACCTATAAGAATTCAATCAATTGTACGGAACCCTCTCCACGCGAGTTTAACTCGCACTTGGCCGGTTTATTTGTACATTTCAAGTAAGTCATAAATCATCATCATCATCATCTTTTTTAGTCTCCACTGAAGGAGTACGACCCTGTCTGTTCTACCAGCCATATTTAAGCCAGAAAAACCAGAGGATTTGGCCTACACTCACCACGCTGGCCGTGCAGACGGATTGGAGAGGTCTTATTGATGTTTATAAGCTTTGTTTAGCTTGTGTTTCTTAAGTCGCCTTCTACGACATCCACGGGAAGGCTTGGATTCAGTCATAAGCATAAGTAACAAATATTTTGACCATTTCTAAGGCGCATCTGCACTTTATTTTTATTCAAACATAGAAACCCCTCTCTATTTAAACATACCTAATTACACATCCAAGTCACATACTGGATCTTCAACCGACCTTTTCTAAACATACAAATTTATCGATATCAAATGGCGCAGCACTATCGAATCGAAAGGTCCTCTCATTTCACGTGACATTACCCAAGCTGACCCTTCTAGGCCTAAGTGCTGAGTTATAAGAGATAGCGGTTAGAAGGGAGAGTTGTGGTTAGGTAATAGACGATTGGAACTTTGGAAGCTACTAAGAATAATCGCTTGGTTTAGTCCGTAATGTGTTCTGCTCGGAATTTTAGTTGAATACTGAGGTGTGTTTAAAGTACGTTTTATTACACGTTTGCTTCCTATCAGAAAACGTACAGGTTAATTTTGAACCCTATGAAATCTGGTAATCAGAATCATTAATAGAACACAAAACCATTTATTTTCTTATTATTTGATTGATTTTTTGTAATTTTTTCTTGCTTCTAAGTTTCGAATATATGTCTAACCTATTGACTTTGCTATACGCGCAGCCGTTGCCTTCACTGATGCGATGATAATGGTCTTTGGTTTTTATTATCAGACTATGCATTTTTTATTTTGCAAATAGTGTATTTGTCTGGAATATAGCTACGAGGTTGAAAATCACCCTATATACATAACTAAGTCTAGCTAAAATTGATCTTTATAAACACAGCTAACCTTACGTTCTAAATCTGTGTGACAGAACTCATACTCGTACCTACAAGTCCTAACCAATAGATGTTAATTACTTAAACTTTTTAGGTCTTAGCCTCGCTATAATTAAGTAACTCACTGAATTTTTTTGCAACATCTTGTGTAGAGTAAAGTCCTTAGTGTGCTTCGCAAATTTGATTGAAATCCATCAAAAAATAACGCTCTAGTCAAGTTCCTCACTTTTCCATCTATTTCTTCCCTAATCAAAAATCACGATTGATAAATTGCTTATCTACGCTAGTAATATATACGTCAATGCTTAGATCAATGAACTTGTGTGCTAATTTTCGTCAAAATTGGTTGAAAAATGTGACCTGTAGACGAGAACCGATTTCTGGCCAATCTGGAAACTGAGACGCTTCGCCTGCTCGGACAATTAAAGGTGGATTGAAAGTCTCATCATATTTAAAACGCTACCGCTTATCTCACAAACCCCACACTACCGATTGTAACGATCACGGCTGGGCTTTTGTCCCGCGGATTTCGTGGCCATAAAAAATGGCGGCCATTCCGTCCACAATGCCGGCGATTACGACTATAGTTTGTGTGGATTGCGATAATGTAGGTTAAGTGGTGGTTGATGCGGCCGGTGGATGATGGGTGTGCATTAAGTCTTTTTGTTTGAAGACTTGGGCAGTTAATGGAATGCAGTGGATTTAAGCTAAGTAGCTTGTGTAGAAACTTTAAACACTTTTTTGCTAGTGTAAGTGGCCAATACTGGAATCAGATTTTTACAAGCTTTTATTTAGCTTGCCCTGTTTGTTGTTCAATTGATTTTTTTGTCAAATCTTGCAAGTAAAATTTGGAAAATTGTGTTACTACCTTGTTTCCAATTGAGATGAAATTTTGTATGCTAATGTAAATCAGATGACAATGCAATATTATTATATAATAGGAAGCTGATATGATGATGAAGTTGGAAGGTGGTGTCATAAAACGATGCAACCCTAAGGAGTTTGGGCTTATAACATTTGTTTTAATAAGTTTTGAGGCCTCACAAAATAAGCTATTACCAAAAAATTTTTTTTTTTCTAAAAACTTATTAAATCGTTTAGTAACTTATGACATAGCTCAACGAATGCCATCTTATGATGACAGCCAGGACCAATAGATTAACGTGTCTTTAGGAGCACTGTTTTTTATGTCACTTGTCCGACCTAAGTGTGAACTACGCCCGGAGTACGACTCCGCTACCTAATTTCAAAGTATGAAATTCCTCAGTTTGCGAAATGTAAAGTATACAATTACGATGTATTTATGTATGTAATTCGCAAGTACCGAAAGTTTTAAATAAAAGAAACACAAAGCAATAGATTAAGATTCATTAATTATTCCGCCATATTGTTCTCCAAAACCGAGGTATTGCCGGCAATAAATATTGTAATTTATTCGATAACAAAACAGACAGGAAAGATTCTAATCGGACAACGGAGATCAAACAAAAGAAAAGAGAAAAACGTTTAGTAAGTCGTGGGTTCCATTGTACAAAACAATATATAGATAAAAAAAACTGACTACGAGAAGATTCATGCTAAAAAGTACGTTTATCCAGTTAATACAAGCACAGCAGGACACAACAAAACTAACGCAAAACCTCGGAGATGACCTTAGCCCATGAAACTGAACCACTTTTGTTTTAAAATATTCCCAAAATGGCAAAAATGAAATTCGAATTTTCATATAAATTGACTCGATCAGCTGATCAGTTTGTATGAAAATTTAAATTATTTTTTTTGGGTTTTGTGAAAGTTTCAGAACAAAAGTTGTACAGTTTCATTAGCTGAGGTACCATCTGAGAAGTTTTGCGTTAGTTCATTAACACGTTGTATAATTCGATTTCTTTTATTTATAATTGTATGGCCTATAGAGGGCGCCATATTTAATTTACTGCGACGTCATATAACTTTAAACAGCGGACAGCTAAGACGCTTACAACAATACCTCATTTGTCAAGGTATATGATATCATTAAAGATACGAGGGAAAAGACGAACATACATACATAGCAGCGAAACACATAACCCTCCTTTTAGCTTTGCCGTAGTCGGGTAAAACCGGATTTACCTATTCTTCGTGATTCACATTCGCCCTGAGGAAAGGTTTTGAATGAGGTCGAAACATGACGGCCAGTAATTACTTTTTACGTAAATTACCCGTTTATCGCATATTAATAATGTCTGTAGACGACCTCCGTTGTGTAGTGGTTAATACGCCAGTCCGCCATACCGGAGGTTCTAGGTTCGATCCCCAGCCAGTGCAAGTTGGGAAATGGCCTTTTTCAAATTGTCCTAGTTCTTGGGTGTTTATCTATGTATGTATTTATTATAAAATTTAGTATGGTTGATTTACTATCCCATGACACAAGTTTAAACTTACTTTGGGGCTAGCTCAGTCAGTGTGATTTGTCCCTATATGTTTATATTTATCTGTGTTACACGATAGTTTTAACAAAAAAAAATACGCGCGAAATATATAAAGGCAAGGCCCTTCCTTGGCAGTCGGATAAAAAGTTCAAAGTAAACAATAACAATTATTTTGTTTAAAGGATCTCTAAAAGCAAGATGGCGTAGCAAGATGGCCGTCGCCAATTATTTTCGCGGCACCTGCTGTTTTGAATACTAAGCAGTGATTACAATAGCAAATACCGTTTTTATTTCTTCTGAACTAGAACACAAATAAAACGAAGTACAGATGGATAATTATTCAAAACTATGGAACAGAACGTCGAAATCAAAGGTTGTAAAAAAGCGGCAATTAAAAACCGCAATAATAAATAAAATAAATAAAAAAAAAAACTAAAGTCTATTCCATTCAAAGGTGCATCAAAATGTAAACACGCAATAGAGAGTATGCATGCATTTTTTAATATTTTTAATCGATAGTCCTCGTCGAGAAATAGCCGCAAAAAATAAATCAGTGCCGAAAAACATGTATAAGGTGTAGAAAATAAATATTAAAAATAGTAAGTAGATTATAACAACTAAAACATGCCATTTTAAAATATGACGTCAAAGTCTGCAATATCCGCTAGAGACAAAAGCTGTCAACGCATGTTTTTCTTTTTTGGGTACTTTCGATATTATCAGCCAGTGATGTTTGTTAAACCTCTATATAAAAGTACATACATTTCGAATGTCATCGATAGTAAACTACATGGACGGACAGTCCTACCGAACGCACCCGAACTTGTCATTTCCCTTTTGTGAACTTTGTCGTCATTTCCCTTTTGTTTGTCAATAGTTCCCGCGCAATATTTGCATATTTTCAATAATTTATTTCTAATCCAAATAAGAGTCAATAAGAAAAATAATTAACTAGGCGTGGTAACGTATTAATAGAAATTGTAAAATTAAAATATGAGCCGGATTGGTACTACATGCATATTCCTTATTTCATTTTGGAATTTGGCAAATAACTCCACAATCACATTGAATTTAAGTAAAATTTCACCGACACTAGAAAAGGAAAAACGATTTACGACATTATTACTTGTTTTCACAAATATTAAATGGCTTTCTATTGAGAAAACTGGATTTTTCTATTAAGAAAACTGGATTTTTTCATTAACACGAAAATTGAATTTTTTTTTAAGTCTTCATTATCTGTCGCAAACAAAGAAATTATATACAAATCTAGAATGCTTACGAAATGGCAAAGCCGTTCCCAAAAATTATACGTAAAGTTATTATAGCTCTCCCCTTCTACTTTATCGAATTATCGCACTGACAGTTTGCGGAAAAGGGATGCCTATAACTTTAGGTAAATTTTTTGGGAACGTTAGGTATTTGAATATAAGCATTATGAAAATATGAGCTTTATGTGCGTGGCATTAAGTTAAATTTTCAATGTTGTTTTTGTGAGATTATTATTCGTAGTTACTCGCATTCTAGATAGTATTATAAATTCTTTGGTCGCAAATCAGTACTGATATTATAGCGACGTGTGCAAATTTGCTATCATAAACGAAGGAGTGAATGATATTTTTGTCGTAACATGGATTTTACCTGATTTACCCAGACGGAGGGTAATGTTTTTCACGCGAAAGTATGTACACATTTAGTGTATGAAGTTTTTTCATTCGTATTCTTCACAACAGCGTCATACATATCTACATATTATCTACTTTTTTTAAAGTATATGTAAGGACAAATCACACTGATCGAGTAAGTAAGTTTTAAACTTTATGGGATACTAACTCAACGATACTATATTTTATAATAAATACATAGTATATAGATAAATACCCGACAAATCTATCTTTACATATATAATATCTAACAAAATATACTGAAACCTATTTCCATATGGTAGATTGGGATAGCCGGATATAGTTCGCTCGCCGTAGTCGGGTAAAAATGTATCTCCATCTTTCACGATTTTTAAACAATAATTATTTTTTATCATCTTTGATGGCTTTCTGACGAGGTATTTCATATTATTAATATTATCATATTTGGAAAATGAAAGACAATTTTCTGCTCTTAATATAATGGCTCCTCCATACGTTGGGCCATCATTGCGCCAATTCATTGTACATTGCTGTTTAAATCATAAAAGCTTTTGAGTGTTTTTTATCCAACGCAGCAATGCACAAAAAATCTGTGCAATGATGGCCCATCGTGCAGAGAAGCTATAAACCATTCACTCAATTTTTCATTCAACACAGTCACATCCCTAGATTATCTATAAGATGTCAAATCTTTGTTTACATTTCAATGCATCTTTGAATGGAATAGACTTTGCACGGTGCAATTATAGTTTTTTTTTTAACGAAAAATATGCTTTTGTTGTGAGTCCTAACTAATTGCCAAGACAAATGTTATAAGCCCATACTCGATGGGGTTCCGTTGTTTTATTACAGGATTCCAATTTTTATTACAGCCACCTGCCGGCTCCATCATCAGATCAGCTTTTTGTAATAATAATAATTGCATTGTCATCTGATTTACATGAGCATACACAATTTTATCGGAATCGGGAAGTGGCACAAATTCAACTTGCAAGATTCGACCCAAAACACAAATAAACAACAACTAAAATCTAAATAAAAGCTTGTAAATTTTTTTTAACTTTCCCTGATGATAACGGAATCCAAAAGAATAAAACATGTAATATGTACGTAATTGACCGACCGAGCGAAGCGAGCGAGGGCTATAATTCAAGTTGGGGCGAAAACACATTGTTCGTATGTATGTATGTATGCATGTTCCGCGATAACTGCCGAACCGATGGTCCGATGTTGATGAAATTTGGTAGGCATGTAGGAAATATCAATAGAATTTTCAAGTTCGTTGGGCATCAAAATCGGTTCAGTAGTTTTTGAAATATTAATAAAAATCTCTAAGTTTGCGGCGAACTACTAGTAATAAACAAACAAATTAAATAACAAGTTAAACGAACCATAACTCAAAGCGTTAGAAATGTTGCCATTATGATGAGCAATATCTATGCCGTATTTATTTTGTACTCTATCGAATGGAATAACATTTAAATACATTTTAATTCTTATTCCAACTGCAATAAGAGTCTACGCTACACCTTTATTTCTTTTAGAAGATTTCATGTATTCAAATATTGTTCTTGGCTTTCTTGTTTAATATTACATTTTAACGTTTATTATAAAACTAAACGTTTGCTTTTTAGGGTTTCATAGTCCAAACTGTCCCGATAGTTACGTCATGTCCGTCCGTCCGTCCGTCTGTCCGTCTGTCTGTCTGTCCGTCCGGGCTCGTACTCCGCCGCTACTGCACCGATTGTCACGAAAATTGGTGGAGAGATAGATATTGAAGTTCCAAAAGTTGGTTTTTAAAATTATGAAAAAATGATTTTTTTTCAGTCCCCCTCCTATACAACGAAAAGTGAATTTAAAAAACCAAATTAGACTAACCCCAACGTGTGGGGTATCGTTCAAAAGGTCTTTTAAAATGCAACAAAAACTGCTTTGAAACTATGTAGATCAAACCCCCCAGTCTTGAGATAATCTATTACAAAGTTAAAATTTGAGGTGTCCCCCACCGTAAATTTTAAAATATTTCTAAAATAATTCTGAAAAAAATGTGGTATATACCTCAAAGTATGTACTTTCAATTAAAACTATAGCGATCTCGGTATCATAGATAGTTATTTTTAAATACGTCATAAATCGTAAACCGCAATTTACCTTTAAAACTTTTATATTATGTTATTTGCTGCTACGGAACCCTTCATGGGCGAGTCCGACTCGCACTTGGCCGCTTTTTTTATTGCCTTTCTGCGCCAAAAGAAGGGTTATTTCTCTTTCCGGGTCTTTAAGAATGATTTGCGTGTCAATGGTCTAGGTGATTTGACGAGCTTACTGAGTTTTACACAGAGCGACTGCCAGACCAGAACCAATCCTAGGATATGTTTACAAACGTTCGGGACCCAAAGCTTTACGTGAATCATCGTTTTTTTGGGACAATCAGGTGATTCAAGCCTGCAATATCCTACCAGACTGGATACAACTCTTCACAAAGTATGAGTAGTGTTCACGACCTCCAGATGACAAGGCAAACGCCTTGACCACTGGACTACGGAAGCGTAAATTTAATGTTCTCTATAAACAATAACAAGTAGATACAACCGCTTTACAGTTCGCACAGCACTAAGTCATATCAGCTTTATTGCGCGAAGCACTGTACATCACCAATCCCGACGGACGCTTCCGGGAACGGCACTGTACTCGTAGAATAAATCGTAAGGAAAACATTTTTCTGCTTTGACGGTATCCTTCCTTGTTTTTAAACGGTTGTCGAGAATTTTAAAGTTACAAAGGAGACGCTTACGTCAGGAATGTAGACTGGATACCTAAATGGCTGTGTTTTAATACGGTATTAAAGTCTATAATTGAGAAAGAATCTAAAAATATTTTCTTGAGATAGCGTGACTATAAATAGTCGGAAAATGTTAAAATATCATCAATCAACAAAATTTTAAAATTGAATTCACAGTTCTCAGTTTTTATAATTAACGTCATACCAAAGAATAAGCATCAGTACTCACGTACAGAAGTCTCACTCAGCAAAGAAATTCAAAGAAATATCTACTCAATGTGGTTAGCGATATGGTTTAATTTAGCTCACGTCAGAATTCAGCACCTTTTCGTTTAGATACCTAGACATCCATTGCAGGCCAATTTTTTTCTTATTACTCTGGACAAACGATTCGTATACTTAACTTAATTTACCACTCCGAGAAACCGCTGCGCGCATACTAATAATGTAGGTATAATTTCGATACTTAAACGGGGAGTGACACAAGCCTGGCATAACTGAAGTCATGAGCACAGAGCAATATGGCGTCCACTGCTCCAACGTTTTCGGGAAATTTGAAAATGTAAATTTTTCATGCATTTTTATGGCACCCGTAACCCTAGGCAGAACCAGAATTTTCCATACAAACGTAGTGTAATTTTTATTTTGAAACGACATGTCAGGTTTCGGTAGAAAAAACTCTTAAGACTAAATACGTTAAATTATACATTTGGTAAACCTTCAAATCCTGCACCTGTTAAAAACCTATCTGAATCCATGAGGTTTTTCCACATCCTTAGCAAACAAATCCCTCAATAGCTCGGAATTGAAATGTACCGTCCGGTCGCTGAATAATACATGCAGCCGCCAGTTTGGAAAGTAAGAGGCGCTAATACAGCCTGATTTTCAACTGCTGATATAAAACTTCTTGGATAAAACCTTATTTTACAATCGTGTAATTTTAAAGTTCTAAAGAATTTGTTTTACTAGCGGTTTGCCCTGAATCTTAAACTTGCGAATGGAAGCATATAATTTTACTCGACTTTGTACTATTATATTTGTCGTATTAAAATATTATTAGCTCCATTTCTATTTGAAGCTAAAATTGGTCACAGTATTTTTAATAACACAGTGTTTGCGACTAAAACCACAGTTTTTAAAAAGAATTTCTGAACTGGCTCTGGAAATTGTTGGAAGGCGCAGAACTAACGCAAAGCTCTGAGTAAAATAAAGTGAGTATAAAATGGTAACATCGTACACAAAAATGCATAAATAATTTGACTAATATTGTTAATGAGAAAGCTTATAAGGCTATCCTTACAAACTTTCGCATTTAATTTATCCGTTAGACAAACTGGACAAAGCACACTTAGGATTTCAATAAATACAAGATGATGTGAAAAAATTCCAAAAGGGGGCAGTGGAGAGGGGGAAAACATGGGGAAGTTTACTGTAGCGATATATACATAGTGTTAATGAAAGAACGCAAAACCTCTCAGATGGTACCTTAGCCCATGTAACTGAACAACTTTAGTTGTATGAAAATTCAAATTTTTATTTTTTAGTTTCGTGAAAGTTGTTGAACAAAAGTTGTTTAGTTACATGGGCTGAGGTACCATTTGAGAGGTTTTGCGTTCTTTCATTAACACCATGTATAGACAAATATAAACTTTTGATATTTTAGTGAAAAATTTATACCTACCTACCTCTATACCAATCAGACATCATATTCGACTTCCTCGGTCTTACCAATTAACGCGAGTAATCGTTAAAACTTATACCCTTTTTATGCTCAAAAGTCTACATAGGTAAGCCTATTGGAAAATTCAAGCATCTGAAATTCGATTTAAAATTGGAATCTCTTCGTTAATTTTGTTGCGCAAATTACATTTAGGACTTGTATTTGCATTATAATAAAGCATAAATAGCTTTGCGAAGCCAGGAAAAGAGTCTGTTCTATGGTTATAAGGGCTCGCCAGCCTACTGTTCTTAAACAACAACTACTTATTGATTTATACAGCATTCAAATGCATAGAAAAATATCTATATTAAACATAAATAAATGGGCAAGTGCGAGTCGGACTCGTACATGAAGGGTTCCGTGCCTCCGTACAATGTTTTAAAACGCTAAAAAACACGTTTTTTGTATAAAGAACCCCTTTAATTTTTTACTTTTTTTATTTTTAGTATTTGTTGTTATAGCGGCTATAGTAATACATAATATGTGAAAATCTCAAGTATCTAGTTAATGCCATTATAAAGATCTAGTTAAAAACGCTGAAAAAAACACGTTTTTTGTATAGCAACCCTCTTTAATTTTACCTTTTTTTATTTTCAGTATTTATTGTTATAGCGGCTACAGTAATACATAATCGGTGAAAATTTCAAGTTTCTAGCTATTATGGTTTATATTTATATATGGCTATTATGGAGATAGAGCCCTGTGACCGACGGACAGACGGACAGACAGCGGAGTCTCAGTAATAGGGTCCCGTTTGCACCCTTCGGGTACGGAACCCTAAAAAGATATTGTTCCGAGGCTTGTACATAGATACTATCACGCCTGTTTTCCACAGGTGTACGCAGAGACTATGGACCTCCACTTGCTACGATCCTGACAGACCTCTTTCGCTTCATCTACACTCATCAACCTCTTCATACATGCCCTTCGGTTATGGGTACTTCTTCTTCGAGGCGTATTAGCTGTACAAATCAAGAATAACGTAATATATTTTTATTTATTTACCAATTTGTGTACACGGACAATATATACAGAGAATACATAAACAAAAAGTTGTACAAAGGCACTACTTATCTCTAAAGAGATCTCTTCCAGTAGGCCCGTGAGAGGAGATATTCATATATGAAAGGCATACAGGCGTGTTCGTTAAATAAAGGAAGAAGAAGAAATTAATATACTGTGAAACTACAGATAAACATACATATATACATGTATGTATTTTATTTTTTATGTTAAGTTTAATAATTTTTTCTACTAAAGTCCCAGAACGACTACGATGAGTGAAACGTAGTTCAATCTTGTTAAATTTACTAGTATCTATATATTTAGTAGTATTTGTATTGTGTTAATTAATAAACAAAATAAGTTTCTTCTGTAGTCTCAATAGTTTATGTCTAAACTACGCGAAGCCTTTGCAAGTTGTCATTCGTTTGTGAGTTTATATTAATACCAAAGTCTTGTCTAAAGTAGGGGAGGGGGGGGGGGGGGGTAAATAGCTGTGGGGATTTTTGTAATTTTAGTTTGAGTGTTTAGTTTGAATATGATCGTAAGTTTGTTTGAAACTTTTATGCTGGTCTGAGAGCAAAGTAAACATCGAATATAAGTTTTAAACTTAATTATATCTTCTCTGAAGCCAGTAAAGGTAAAAAAAGGGATCAAATTTAAACTATTGGTTTTGTGACCTCGCGAGTCTGTCTGCATCACACCCCTACACCCACTTGAAGTTTATCGGATCAAAAAGTTGTTCGGGCAAAAAAGTTGAATTTTGATTTAGGTTACAAAAAAGTTATGACATTTTTGAATATTTTTCGAAATGGCAAAAATTTGCATTCTTTTTAAGTTTTCCTTCATTTGAAAATTTTCGAAAACCTGGCTTGACAAGCAAAGTCTATATACCTAATTATCAAACCAGTTTACAACATTTCACGAGAATCGGCTGAGGCGTCTGTAGGCGAGAACCGGAATACTGGATTTCGGACACATGAAATTACTTGAGATGTATAAATTACGGAAATATCGCGATATCAAAGGGAGCACTTGATAATATCTGAGAATGCTTTTGTTGGGAAAAACACATTATTTTTTATATTTCAAAACATTAATAAGGAACAGTTTATTTTTGTACTAACAGGAATTGTTTATAATAAAAATAGCTTTTTCTTAACAGGTGCTTCAGTGTATTTTTAACCGACTTCACACAAGGAGACAATCAATATAAGTATATCAAATTAATACGTATGTTTTTTTTTAATGTAATAAACGATATCTTCACCAATTGTCCACCAATTTTGATGATTATTTTTTTATTTGAAATCCTTTACTACCAAGTTGGTTCCATATTAAATTGGTGAAGCTGTAATGGAGAATTTAGGAGATAAGTAAGAAACTCAAAAAAAAAATGAAGTCTTGTTACTTTGGTAATTTTTTTTTTATTTTTCGAGTAGGTATGTCTTTATGAATGTAACTAATCTTGGCCGTAGGGAATAAAGACGTGTCAAAACACATTATGTATGAACATCTAATGTCACTTAGAAAGTAGATGTGACAACCTTTCATTATTTTGGCAAATTCAAAGCGGCGGCGCCCTTTGATTACGAGACGTGTGACGTAAGCTGTAATTTACTCCCCATTTGATATTAGAAATAGGTTGAAAATTACAGCTGTAATTATAGAACTATCACTCACGCCTTCACTCGTAATTACTTCAAGTTATACGAATAAATGAAGTGAAATGAGTGTTCTTTAGGGTGTTAATACACCGTCGACACATTTAATTTGAAGGGGTGTCTTTGATTCGATTCGTACAGTTTTGTACATAATTATTATTCATTGTTTATTTATGCCATGTGGTTCCCGGCAGAGTAGAATAGGACCACTCCAAGTCTTCCCGTGGATGTCGTAGAAGGCGACTTAGGAAACACAAGCTGAACAAAGCTTATAAACATCAGTGAGACCATTCCCGGTTGCATCCTCAGCTGTACTGCTTCGGGGCCCGGGGGTGCGCTTTCCTGCTTTTTCTTCTCCAAATAAAACATGCATGTCAATGGTCACCTAAGGATGCCAAAGACCTTGCAAAATGGAGAATAAATAGCCGGAACAATTTAAATGATTTGGCTATAGTTTTACAACCGGCCGCCTGCCTAACGTCAACCCTCTTTGGGAATGCAATTGTATCACAAGATTTTGGTGCTTAGTCCTTTAGTCGCCTCTTACGACATCCACAGGAAGAGATAGAGTGGTCCTATTTTGACCCGGAACTAAAGACTGAATACTGACGGAAGACCTTAAAAATACCTGCTGATGATGATTGTTCATTTAGTACTCCCAAAGAGGGTTGACGTCAGGCAGGGGGCCGGTCGTAAAAATATAGCCAAGTAATTTATACTATTCCGCTATTTACTTACGATTTCGCATGATTTTCAGCATCCTTGGGGGATAGGCAGACGGACATACAGCGGAGTCTCAGTAATTAGGTAGGTCCCGATTGCACCGTTTAGGTATGGAACCCTAAAAAAATACACTTTGAATTGAGAACTTTCCTTTCATTATCGGTTGAAAAGCAATTCCACCCCCAGAAACATGTCGGCCGCAGTCAAGGATCGGAAATACGCCTTTTGAATCTCACGCCGCTGTAATTTGATTAAACTTTTTGGCATTAAGCTCTTTGATCGGCCAGTTGGTTCTTTTATCTTGGCTTTTTTTTAAAAGACAATTTGGATAGAGATCAATATATTATACAAGTAAATACAAGAAATTTTAATGCAAACGTTTTTATTTTACTAACTTTACGTTTATTTAATTATATTAGGATTTAAGTTTATTTATTTAAATTATTTACCAGTTAGGCCACCACGGACTCTCGTGCATTAAGACGCCGGCCGATGGCCCGCCATGCCAATTTAAATAATATTATACACCGCGCTCTTAACTAGGTCGGGTAGCTAGAAATTTTAAAACCAAATGGTTTGGCTCGCGACGATGGTAAGAGACCAGATGGTATGACGCTTGTACCGTGGAAGTTGGGAAAGCCGTTAGTGTGGGACGCTACGTGTGTCGACACTCTGGCGGCATCACTTCTTCGCGGTACAAGCTCCAAGGCTGGCGCAGCTGCAGCCACTGCAGAGATCCTAAAACTGCGCAAGTATGAATGCCTAGGGAATAGCTTCAGCTTCATATTTGAGCCGTTTGGGGTTGAGACGTTGGGTCCGTGGGGGCCATCAATTCAAAAACTTTTTAATTGATATTAACCAAAAGTCGTCGAGGTGTCGGGTGACTAAAAGGGCTGGAAATTACTTCGTTCAAACAATAAGCATTTCCATTCAGCGTAGCAATGCTGCCAGCCTTTTGGGCACTCTACCGCTGGGCTAACTTCTCCAAATATAATAAACATGGCAATGGTCACCCAAGGATTCCAAAGAGCTTGCGAAATCGTGAAGAAATAGCCGAAACAGCTATAGTTTTACAACCGGGCGCCTGCCTGCTGGGAATGCATTTGTGCGAAAAGTTCATTCAAAATCATCATCATTATCATTCATTATCAGGACTATTTTGGTCTCCACTGCAGGAGCACGACCCTCTCTGTACTACCACAGCCATACTAAGCTAGAGCATTCAGAGGATTTGGCCTACACTCTCCACGCTGGCCAGACGAGTTGGAGAGGTCTCATTGATGTTTTTATAAGCTTTGTTTAGCTTGTGTTTTCCTAAGTCGCCATCTACGACATCCACAGGAAGTCTTGGAGTGATCCTATTCTACTCAGCCGGGAACCACTCGTCTTTTCATTCAAAATATCATTACTTAAATAAAACAGAAATTCTAAAGAACATTAGTTAAACATTAGGTAGGGACGTAACATTAATTCTTAACGCTATTTGGCAATAAAAATGTTTTAAAACAATGAAATTCTTAAAGAATCACTCCCAAGAATAATATAAGCTTTTAAAAAACTAAGCTTTCAATAGCTATAAATATTCAAGAGGTACTTCAATAGCATAAACGACTTAGCTTATATTGTGAGGTGATTACGTCGGACGTTAATAGGGTTGACACTCTCATTAAAAAAATATTATTTAATATTTTTATGTTTTTTTTTTCTTACAACCTTTTATTGTGAGGCCTAAGAACTTATCAAGACAAACCTAATAAGCCCTAACTCGATGGGGGGGGGGCGTCGTTTTATCACAGGGCAGAAAAACCCAAAGGGAGAGAGCGAGAAGATGAAAGAAAGGGATAAAAATAGTGATGAGTTGCTAGCTGCATCGCCTATTAACATAATTCGCATTTTTGCCCATTCCCTAGATTGACTCTTACGATGTGCGCTGAAAATGAATAGCTGGATCATTCTAAGTTTTTATTTCCTTCTCAGACCAGCATGGAAAAATTGTGTGTAGAAACTAGAATACGAAAGAATTTGCTAATACGCCCTTTCTTGACGGGTATGTAAGTACTCGTGAGTAGCCAACACTGGTGTCAGATTTTTTAAGCTGCCTAAAGGCATCTGACATAGCTAGACAACTTTCATACAACGATGACATGTGGGCCCAACGTGCCTTCTGACGCACAGAGGAACAAGAAGGAAATTTTGTGCCACTTGTAGCAACCTCAGGAGTATTACTAACTTAGATAAGTGAGGATTACTCCCAGAGTTGCCTAACTTGCGCAAGCGCCAGTAATACAGTATCCTGCATCGATACTCGTAAAAAAACTTAGGTTTGTGCTTTTACGAACAATGTTTTTCAATCTTAAAAAGAGTTTTTTTTATTTTCGACAGCCCTACAGCCAAGGCCGTACTATCCTTCAGTTAATTTCTGGACAAGGCCCTTAATCGAGGGTTGGCACGGCTCGGTGAGCGCAGAATAACGTCTTAATATTTTTGATACAAGCTCTGTTAATTAATTCTGTTTCACAAGGCCTATTCGGTTGGCTTTACCGTGTTTAGGATGTTATTTAAAAATACATTTTTTGCTGGTTTTATTTCTAAAACGACTTTCTAAGTTTTTTTCCCGTCTTCCAGGAGAAGAAAAAAAAACTTAAAAAGTCGTTTTAGAAACTCGATCCGATTTAATGGTCTGCGCGGGAATAGAAGCAGCTGGGCTTATCTTTCCGCGCAGATCGTCATAGTCGATCGAGAGAATGGACTAAAATCTATACTATATCTACTCGTATAAACTATCACATCTAATAGGTATCCCTCAAAGCATTTTTACGCTAAAATTGATAAAATTTAGCGTGATAGAGGGTGGAAAAGTAAAGGAACGGTAACTAGCCAATCGCCTATTAACATGATCCACATTTTCAACCGACTTCAAAAAAAGGAGGAGTTACCTCATAACTCCGTCAAATATGAACCGATTAAAAAAATATGTTCATTTTAGTTTCGTTTTAAAGAATGCATTGCAAGGTAGGACAAATGTAATTTTTTTAAGATCGGAGAAAAGATCTTGAAGCTGGAGACCGAAACTCCTCAACAGACAACTGCAGCTCAAATATTATTATTTTTTTGTGTATGTTACCTCATACCTCCGTCAAATATGAACCGATTTAAAAAATATATGCTTCGTTTTAAAGAATGCATTGCAAGGCTGGTTCCATGTAATTTTTTTTAAGATCGGAGAAAAGATCTTGGAGCTGGAGACCGAATTCCTCAACAGACGATTGCGGCTTATATATTAATGAATACACCACCGGCACCGACTCCAAATAAATAATGAGTATTATAGAGATTTTTCATCCAGAACTTCAGGGATAGACTCTGTCTGCCCCATTAGGGATAAAGACGTGATAAGTACCAGCTTCACCCTAACCAATTAATAACAACAACTTTATTGAATAAACTTTAAGCTTACAAAGATGTAATCGATCCCTCAATTTGCATGTAAATATAATATAAAATTAAGAATTTTTATAATATTAAAAAAGAAATTTAGAATGGATTTTGATTCAAAAGCAAACTGTTTTTTTATATTTTTACGTTAAATGAAATAATATGTATGCATATTACTTTATGTCTTATTTTTACGTTTTATTCACCCGTGTGGTTCCGGGTTAGAATAGGACCACTCCATCTTTTCCTGTGGATGTCGTAAGAGGCGACTAAAGGATTAAGTACAAACATCTCGTGCTAAAATTGCATTCCCAAGAAGGGTTAACGTCGGGCGGCGGCCGGTTGTAAAACTTTTCGCGCAAATACATTCCCAAAGAGGGTTGACGTACATCAGGCGGCCGGTCGTAAAACTATAGCCAAATCATTTATACTCGTACTGTTCTGGCTATTTCTTCTCCATTTTGCAAGGTCTTTGGCATCCTTGGGTGGCTATTGGCGTGCATGTTATATTTGGAGAAGAAAAAGCGAGAAAGCGAACCCCGGGCTCCGAAGCAGCACAGCTGAGGATGCAACCGGGAACGCGCTTAGATGAAGAAGATGCATATTGTTTTATAAAGAAATTATGTTGCATTGGTTTTTATTTTGACATGGTGTAAGACATGTAAACTGGTAATTTTTTTTTTCTCTGACTAGCCCATGGTGTTGGGTATCGTTAAATAGGTCTAAAGGTTAAGTTTTTAAACACCATTTTTTAAATAAGGGATCCGTTTTTGAAATATTTGTTAGAGTCAAGTGCCTCCCCCGCCCAGACGTAGTTCACTTAACTAAATTAAAAGAAAAATTATCAGAGCTGAGTAATGTTTACACATTAAAGAGTTATAGTAGACCAACTTCGGAAAGGGAAAAAATCATACAAATTCAAAAGAAAATTAGACAGTTGTTAGTTATAAATAGATAATATTTTTTCTATATCAAGGGATAGGAAGGGAGGGAAGAAATGGGATTTTATAACTCTTTCTTAAGGTCAATTACTATGGTCCTATGTGAGATCAATTTTAGACATTTTTGTTCGACAAATCGTGAGTTCACACTCATGACAGGCGTGAACACTGTCGGCATTCGCTACTACGAGTATGAAACTACATTGCGCGTGGCGCAACACGCACTTAGCCGATTATTTTAAATGAAAACTAACAGTACTACCACATCAATCTCTTTCAAGCAACCATAGTTATAGACACAAAAGAAATGTCATGTTACAGGTGAGGTGCAATGTCACAAGGGAGATATAGAAAAAATAAAATACTATCTCTACTTAGATACTAGTAGTTCGCCGCGACTTAGACCTCGCGATTAAAATGCACGTTTTACGCGCTTTGGTTTCGTTTGCTACATAATCGCGGACATTTTTATTAATATTTCAAAACTACTGAACCGATTTAGATGCCCATCGAACTTGTTCTACTGTTGTTGAACTACTGTTGAACTTTTGATATTTCCTACATGCCTACCAAATTTTATTAAAATTGGACCATCGGTTCGGCAGTTATCGCAGTACAAACATACATTCATACAAACAATGCCCCCAACTCGATTTAGAGACTTCGCTCGCTTCGCTAGCTCAGTCAATGACTTAGATCTAATATGGATGTCCTTATATGAATAGTTGGCTTATGTAATATCAAGTTGGTATATTCGGTTACGTTTTGTGACAAAACAGAGTAAATCAATAACTTCTCCGTCGCAATAACGTAAATACCAATATTTTCCCAAACCTAATATACCATCAGAAATAAGAAACTCAAAACAAAAGCTTTTATATATTTCGTCCGTATAAAAGTGGTATTTTCTCGTGTGGGAGCGGAATGGAGATAATGGGAAGTATGGAAGGAGGAAAGAGAGGGGAGATTGGTACCTCAAACGAAGCTTGTGCCCTGGGGCGGGACAAACGTAATATCCTAGTGCGAATGAAACGCCTGTAAGAATAGTGTTGCGATTTTATTTTTATATTGAGTTTTATATTTATTTATTTATTTAAGCTTTATTGTATGCAATACAGTCAGTATAGTACATTCGACTGCCTCCGTGGTCCAGTGGTCAAGGCGTTTGCCTTGTGATCCGGAGATCGTGTGTTCAAATCCCACTGGGAAGCATAATTTGTGCAAAGTTGTTTCCAGTGTGGTTAGGATAGGCCTGAATCACTAATTATCCGAAAAGAGAGATGATTCAGAGCTTCGGAAGGCACGTAAAGCTGTGGGATGTTAATGCCATCTAGCGTTTGTTTATATAAGATTTGTGCTCTACCCTTTGGGTTTCAGAGGTCAGACGGCCGTCGCTCTGCGTAAAAACCAGTTACCTCGTCAAATCACCTAGGTTAGGTAGCGGACCCCGGGCTCTGAAGCGTTACCGCTGAGGATGCAACCGGGAATACGCTCGGATGATGATGATGATGATTAAATGGGTGCCAAATACAAAACCTTTTTAATACAGTGCAAATATTTCAAATGACACCTTGTCATCTGACAGATTGTATAAACCTTTTTTATCTAAGCACGTTCCCAATTGCTCAGCTGTGCTGCTTCGGAGCCCAGGGTGCTTTTTTCTCCCGCTTTTTCTTCTCCTAGTATGATCACGTCAAAACGCATTCAAAGTTGCCGAAAACCATGCTAAATCGATAAGAAATAGAAGCATATAAAATCAAAATACCCTAATTTCAATTAGGTAATAATTTTTGTCTTTGTACATACATCTTTCTCAGCTAATTCCAAGGTTCTGGGTTCGATCCCCAGCCAAGGCAAGTTGGAAAATGGCTTTTTTCAAATTGCCCTAGGTCTTGGGTGTTTATCTATATATGTTGTTTTAAATATAGCTTCGTTGAGTTTATATCCCCTTACACACGTTTAAAAAAAAACTTATTTTGGGACTAGCTAAATCAGTGTGATTTGTATACTCCATATATTTATTTATTTATTATTATCTTTGAACACGTATATATTTTTTAAAATACTTCTTTGTTATTATTTTAACGCCATTTAGGATTGAAATAAAAAAAAATATCGATAAAAATTCAGTATTTTCCCATCACTAAGAAGATTTATGCTTCTGATTGGTTGTTGACGCTGCTTATAAGCAGCATACGATGCAATATGTCGACTTTAATGCACTTGACATTGTGCAACATACATATACTATCACGTCTTCATCCCTAATGGGGCAGATAGAGCGTAAAAAATAAATATTATATATATATGAGTAGTTCGCCGTGAAGTTAGACCTCGCGATTTTTTATTAATATTTCAAAAACTACTAAACTAAGAAGGGATTTTTGTAAATTCTTCCCCTGGGTTGAAGTTTTTATGAAACTTGGTTAATTTTGAAGTTAGAAATGTAAAAAATTACATAGGTATGAGCTCAAAAGAAAGTTTATTTTATTAGCATTTTTAAAAATAAAAATATATTCTTTAAAAGGGTAAAACATAGGATAAAATTTTGTATGAAACTCCGTATTTTTTATTTATTTAGTCACGCGGGTAACGCCGCGCCGCCGTGCGCATCAACTATTTTTGGACCGTTTGTAGCAACTTCGTAGCACCATCTACGGTGCTTCTACGACTCGTAGCATGTCGTAGATATTCCATCATGTTGAACCAAATATAAAAGTCGAACCACATGCAGCGTATGACGCGAGACGCAACTTGCGTCGTTCATAGAATTTCTACCCGCGTAACTTACGCGTGGTAAAAATTCTATGAAACTTCATGAATACGCTCGGTAAAAAGATGAGCTATGAGTAAATCTATGACTTACTGTAAGTATGGAAGTCAGTGATCTGCACGGTGTTGCAGTCATCTCCGACGTGCATGTACGTGATCTCACAGCGGTACACGCCTTCGTCCTCCGGGTGAACATTCTCCACAATCAACTCGGCGGACGTCGCGTTTAGCGAGATCTTGATTCTGTGAACAATAGAAAAGATATTGTTAGATTAATGTTTCCAGCATGCCGTGTGGTTTCCGGCAGAATAGAATAGGACAACTCCAAGTCATCATCATCATCGGAGCGTATTCCCGTTTGTATCTTTAGCGGTAACGCTTTAAAGCCCGGGGTCAGCTACCTAACCTAGGTGACTTGACGAGGTTACTGGTTTTTACACAGAGCGACTGCCGTCTGAACTCTGCAACCCAAATACCAGAACCAATCCCAGTATAGGTTTTAACAAACGCTAGGCGTTCGGGACCCACAGCTTTACGTGCCTTCCGAAGCACAAAATCATCTTTTTTGCGGATGGTGATTCGAGCCTGCAATATCCTAACCAGACTGGAATCAACTTTTCACAAAGTATGCTTCCCACTAGGATTTGAATCCACGACGTCGGGATCACAAGACGAATGCCTTGACCACTGGACCAAGGAGGAGAAAAATCTTAAAAGCCGATGGAGGAGTTGGGCGAGAGTGTGAATCATAATAGGCAATGCGACTAACAACAACCCATCACTATTTTGCCGCCTATCATCACGCTAAAAGTCGCCTCCGAGTTTTAGCCTTCGAGATCATAAGGCCCATAATATTGCATTGTCACCCAACTTACATAAGTATGTGAAGTTTCAGCTGAATCGAATAATGTGAAGTGGGTCTAATTTAGCTTGCAAGATTCGATTCTCGGAAACGAAAATAACGGGACAGGTGAAACTAAATAAAGCTTGTAATAAGACTCGATAATGATGATGTATTTGTCTTTACTTCATCTAGAAGCTAAATGTTAACACTAAATCTTTCCTTGGTTAATTTCTCCTTGGAAACAACACAAACTCTGTCAAACGCACTTTATCAATCTATCAGCTAATTACTATAAAGCAAGTCATCGCAGACTTGTTACGTCCAATGAGTAGGGATATCTTATTTTTTAGCTAAATTATTTTGTTAAGCTATTGCTAAAGCTTCTTCTTTGTCTTAGCACTTTCCCGATTTATGTGGGGTCTGTTCTCCTAGTTTAACGGCACCAGTACAATCTGGCCTGGGTTGTCGGGTCGGGTAGGTTCTCCACTTTTAACAGCTTCGTCATGCTGGTCCACCAGCTATTACTAAAGCTGAATTCGTTTAATCATAAAACGAATTTCATACTAAGAATGGCTCAAGAGAGGGAGACATGGAAACTACTTCACCGACAACAACGTGACTTACTTGATTTATTTTCTTATGTACCCTGGGTGGGGCAGAGGGCCGCTACAGTGTTTCTCCGTCCCGCTCAGTCCGACTACAACGTAGTTTTTAAATTATAGATTGAAAACGAGTTTAAAATAATTAAGCAAATTTAACAATCATGATAAGAAAACAAATGAAGCGCACGTTGATTTAGTGTCTGATATGACGGGTATAGAATACTTGTTGTCGGTTCTGTTTTAAAGCGACTGTATAGGATTTTTCTTTTATTCATGTTCTTCAATTTGATAATTTGTCCGCTATTTAATTGATTTAGAAAAATCTTGTTTTATTTGAAAGGGCATTCATGCAAGTTGATCCCATTGTCACCTGTTGAAGATTTAATGATGGCATCCTTGAGATATAGAGGAAACTTCTCAAATATTCTATGCACACATATAGTGATTTGGATATATTTTGTCAATAAATCAAGCATTCAGAAAGATCAGTAGTGCTACTCCATAAGCGGTACGCAAGACGCACGATACTGCGTATCTACGTTTTAGTATCAAGCAACATAATGATAAAGTCTAATTTGGTTTGAAATATAAATGGGGGTTACTCCATAAAAAGGCCCTTTTTTTGCTTAAAATTATGTTTTGCTCTCCACAAAGTCATACTAATTACATGTATAATGTACAAACATACATTTTCTGATCTAGAATAGGACCACATTGCTCTATTTCTGGATGTCATAGGAGGCTAGTATAGGACTAAGCACAAACATCTCGTGCAACAATTATCAAGAAAAAATTATGCTATTCGATAGGATGTTGCCCCGAAATCTTTCCTAAGTAATTTAATCTCGGAAACAACGGACCAAGCTCTGTTAAACGCACACTATCAATCTATTAGCTAATTACTATACTGCAAGTCATCGCGGACTTGTTACGTCCAATGAGTAGGGATTTCTTATTTTTTAGCTACTTTATTTTGTTTAGCCATTGCTGAAGCTAAATTTTACAAGTATAATTATAAACTTTACAAGTACATAGGGCGTACTGTAAGTTTCCGGAACTGGCCACTTACATAAACAATATTTAAAAATTTATTGCAACATTTGAAAATAGAACTCTTTGGCTGTGGAATGCAGTTTGTTTCATCTGACTGTCTTTTGTTTTTACCTTGTGGCGCCATTTAAAAAATTGTGTGTCTGCATCAACATGGATTTAACTCGGGAAAATTTTCGTAGTATGATTTTCTACGATTTTAAGTGTAATTTGACAGCTCAACAGAGCATCGCTCGGCTTGAAACAGCTTTTGGCAATGAAGCACGATGCAAGACAACTGTTTATAGCTGGTTTGCAGAATTCAAGCGTGGTCGTATCAATCTCAGTGACGAATCTCGCAATGGTCGTCCGTCCACCGCTGTGACCAACAAAAATATCAATGCTGTGCGCCGTATGATTGAAACAGACAGGCATGTGACCTACCATGAAATTCGCGCATCCTTAGAAATAGGCATGAGTCAAATACAATTAATCCTACACAAACATTTGGGTGTGAGAAAGCTGTGCTCGCGGTGGATCCCACACAACTTGACCGAGGCTTAAAAAACGGACCGCGTCACTTGGTGCAGTGCCATGCTTACCAGATTCAACGAAGGTGCGTCAAATTTGGTGTGGGACATAGTAACAGGTGACGAAACATGGATTTATTGCTACGATCCCAAAACAAAGCAGCAATCGAGCGTATGGGTCTTTCAAGATGAGCCGAAACCAACCAAAGTGGCGCGCGTGAAAAGTGCATCTAAGCGATGATTGCTTCTTTTTTTAATAAAACTGGACACGTGGCTACTGTTGCTTTAGAGAATCGTCTTACAGTGAATAGTGACTGGAACACGACCATTTGTTTGCCGAAGGTTATTGACGAACTCCGTAAAAATAACCGTAAACGCCGTATCATCCTGCACCACGACAATGCTAGTTCTCAAACGGCCAGACAGACAAACGACTTTTTGAAGGCGAAAAATGTAGAACTCATGAGTCATCCTACATACAGTCCCGACCTGGCACCTTGTGACTTTTTTCTGTTCCCAAAAATTAAGAACCAATTACGCGGTTAACGATTTTCATCACCAGAAGAGGCTGTCGAGGAGTATGAAAAACACGTTTCAGAGGTCAACACAGAGGAGTGGCACAAAAGTTTTCAAAACTGGTTTCATCGAATGAAAAAGTGCATAGACGCCAAGGGAGATTATTTTGAAAAACAATAAATTAATTTTGTACCTTTAATAGTATTTTTTCATATTCATTCCGGAAACTTATACGTATGCAAGTATAATAGTACAAATTTGGCGTTATATTTGTAGTTCCTTTTGGAATCACGGTTCTTTTCACCCCGGTGTTTCGAAAGGCCTGCGTGGGGATACAGATCCAACAGTAGAGGTCTTTTGGAAAAGTTGATGTAATGTGGCGCTCCCGCCAAAACCCATTCTTGGATATACCATGAATGGTGTACCCTTGAATAGTTTTTGGCAGAAGAAGGATATATTGCAAGAAAAAGGAAAGATTCATGTGTATAAAATGAGGTTGGGATGGCCTGATGTTGTGTTATTGCAATAGAAACAAACGAGGAATGATCATCATCATTTTATACCTGAACTAGCAGTCCACCCCGGCTTCGCCCGTGGTACACACATAGCCTATGTCACTCGGGAATAGTGTAGCTTTCCAACGGTGAAAGAATTTTTTAAATCGGCCCAGTACTTTTTGAGCCTATTCATTACAAACATACAAAAATAGGTACAAATCTTTCCTCTTTATAATATTATTGTAGATTAATCATTATTTTACGTCATTTTATACTGACTGAGTAAGTAGATGTGGATTAATCGTGTAGTTTCCAGAGTAGAATAGGACCACTTCATCTCTTTCTGTGGATGACGTAAGAGGCGACTAGAGGACTAAGCACTAACTAGTGTTATAACAGCAATCCTAAGGAGGGTTAATGTCGGGTGGCAGCCGGTTTTAAAACTTTTCGCACAAATGCATTTCCACGTAGGATTGACGTATGGTATGCGGCTGGGCGTAAAACAACAGTAATTTCTTTTCTACTTCACATGGTCTTCGCCATCTGTTTGTATGTTATATTTGAAGAACATTGGTACATACTACATATACAAATTGACATTAATTAAAATTTCGTAATTCTTATAATTCAATTTCAATATGACATAATACACAATGTATTCTCAGTCCATCCACACATCTAATTTTAAGTTGTGAGTTTGTAAAGGTCGTACCTGAACTTACCGGGGACCAGTGCTGCCCTCATTTAAAATAAATCATTTCACAGAAAACGGAGGCATCATTTAAAATTTTGCTACTACCAAGTCCTAGATAACCCTTCAAAATATTTTATGAACTACTGTTTACAGTTTATAATGAGAACGTTAAGCTTTACTACGCACATTTGCGAAAAACGTCCACTTTTGGCAAATGTGCGTAGTAAAGCTTAACGTTCTCATTATAAACTGTAAACAGTGGTTCATAAAATACTTTCAAGGGATATCTAGGCATTGGTAGTAGCAAAATTTTAAATAATGTCTCCGTTTTCTTTGAAATTCTTTATTTTAAGTGGGGTCAGCACTGGACCCCGGAAAATTCAGGTATGGCCTTAATTGACGTCTTTGGAGAAAAAGCTGCAGTGCAGTTTGTTGCCACTTCTTCTGCACTTGCGCCTAGGAAGCGGCGTAAACTTAGCTGTAAGTAGCGATTTGACGTCAACATTTGTGCAAAACAAAACAAAGTGACTATTATTAAGAGATATTACAAATATCTTATGATAATATCCCTTTCTTCATAAAGTCATCATCATTCAGTTCTACTCTTCATAAGCTAGTTATATGTTTGTATATTTATATTTATAATGGTATGTATGCAGTGTGTAAGTAGATATTCATTTTGATATTATGTAGTAGATATGTATTGTATATTATATAGTAATATTTTATTATGTATATTGTATTACTTTTTTGCGCCGCATAAATTTTTCTGTTTATCGCTATGGTTGACTGGGAGAAAATGCTCTGAGCATTAAGTCCGCCATTTGTTAAAAGTATATTTTTACTTTGGAACAATAAAGTTTGATAAATAAATAAATAATAAAGATATTTTGAATTTTTTTGAATTTTGAGAAGAAAAAGCGGAAAGCGCACCCAAGCTCCGAAGCAGTACATCTAATGATGAAATCCGAACACGCTAAGATGATTCGGAGAGCTAAGCTCGTTCAATTATTCTAAGCACCTGTTCCACCATTATACTCGTAAACGGCCCCCCATCACACCGTTCCGCGTCGCAAAACCGAGTTAGTCCACCCGACCGTCCACAACTTGAAAATTCATAACCGCGCTAAAACTTGTTATTGTTAAACGCTAGTTCAACGTTGCCGGTAAAGCGTTCTAAAGTTGCGGGTAGTTACGTTATTTTAATGGCCGCTTTACGCGCCCTTTGAAATGAGAACAGTTGTAAAAACTAACGGCCGCGTGTTACACCGATGTGTTTTGTAGGATTTTTTATTAGTTTTACCTGTCCCGTTGTGTGTTTCCGTAATCAAATCTTGCAATTTAAATTAAACCTACTTCCCATAATTCAATTAAGCTGAAACTTCACATATTATACTAATGTCAGTTGGGTGACAATGCAATATCATAATATTGCATTGTCACCCAACTGACATTAGTATGTCATGTGTATGGTAACAATGACCTGTTCTCATGATGAGACAGGAAAGATCGAGTTTGGGCTCAATTGATTCGTCTTGCGCTTGAAACTTTTTAGTTCATTGTTTTGGATAAAAACTTATTTTTAAAAATATTTTTTTAAAAATAATTACTTGTTTATAAACGTTGCGCACAAGAGTTCATGAGTGATCATGATCATCATGGTATTTGAAAAAAATGTTATGAGTCATGAACCTAACTTATAACATACACACTATCGCGCCTGTTTCCCACAGGGGTAGGCAGAGACTATGGACCTCCACTTGCTACGATCTTGACAGACCTCTTTCGCTTCATCTACACTCATCAACCTCTTCATACATGCCCTTCGGTTACGTGTACTTCTTACCTCTCCCTTTTTCAGAACGTTTGCAATCTGATCGCAGAACGTTCGCTGAGGTCGACCCTGTCTTGCTCTTTCTTTCAGACTTGCCCTATAAATATTTTGTGTTAATCTTTTTTCAGCCATTCTTTTCGTATACAATTGTTTGAATATTTAGCTTTTCTGGTATTAAAATCGGTTTTTTGAAAAGTGACACTAATTATACCAGCATCGGTGTAAATGAAGTCAGACTAGCATAAACCAGCGAACAAAGTGTCTGTAAAAATACGCAGTAACGAAGTTACGCAGTAATGTGCCAACGAGTTTGCATCCGATATAACAATCCAGTGCGACTAATGTACTTTAATAAACCATTTGAAGGAACTTTTACCGCTTTTAACTTTTTTAATAATTATTGTTTATTAATAAAAAAATAATAAACCCCTGACTTTCAAGCGTTTACCTAAATAACTTTTGAAAGGCTGAACCGATTTTCATCAAACGTAGCTAAGAACCACCTCTACAGACTAGGCTTTGGATTAAAAAATAAACCGGCCAAGTGCGAGTTTAACTCGCTTGGAGAGGGTTCCGTACAATTGATTGAATTCTTATAGGTTTTCCTGTAATTTACAAACAATGACTTTACTGCTTCCCGGATGCAACCTATACTCAAATTTTAGATAAAATGAAATCAACCAAACTGAATTGTAAATCTACTGTTGTATTATTAATAGGCAATAGTAACAAAGTAGGAAAGAAAGAAATAATCAGCTGTATGGAATATTTATCTGAACTAGAAGTAAGCAAAATAATATTATGTGCGTTCCCATATCTACATTGCCAGTCTCCAAAAACTAACAAAATCATACACTATCTCAATACTTTGATACATAATATGACATGTCGTTATAGTGATAAATTAGTGTTTTTTGACACTAACAATTTTATAAGTGAATGTCATGTGACAAAAGATAATATTTATCTTTCAAAATATTTTAGACATAAGATTGCTACATTGATAGCAAATAATATTAATTTTTGGACGAGTTTACATTGTAAACAAGATTCTAGTTTTAAGACACCTACAGACTTACCAAGTTTATGTAACGGTAATTCTGTAGACTTGACGACAGATTTAAACTGACCATTCAGACAACGGGAAGGCCTCATGAATTAAGAATACTTCATCAAAATTTAGAAGGTCTTTCCGGCAAAGAATTATTAGTAGAATTAGTTTTAAAAGAAATGGATGTGGACATTTTATGTTTGACTGAACATTGGCTGCATGAGAGTCAGATGATGTTCAGCCTAAACAACTATAATATTGTTAGCTGCTTTAACAGAAAGTCTGCTCAACGAGGGGGTTCTATAATTTTTATAAAAGATTCTTTCCGTAGCAAAGAGCGGAAGGATATTGTCAGACATTCTGTTGAGCGCTGTTGTGAGGTGGCCTGTGCCGAGCTTGATCATCATATATTTGTTTGTGTATACAGTCCACCAGATAGTAATTTCAAAAGTTTTTTAAAAGCAATGGACCAGGTCCTTAAGTCCTGTTCAACTAGTAAAAAGAATTTAATTATTTGCGGTGATTTTAATGTTGATATTTTAGTACATAATCCAAAGAGCACACAATTCCTAAATCTTTTTAAGTGTTATGGATTAGAAAACTTATTTTTTGAGCCAACCAGAATTACAGCTACATCTGGCACATGTCTTGATAATTTTTTTAGTAATATTCAATATTGTGATAAATCTGTTATCAACAAATTGCCTTCAGATCATTCTGGTGTATATGTAGCTTTTGTCAAAGAGTCCACCAGTAATTTGAGAAAAGATAAGATCTTGTGTAGACCGATTACTTCTAAAAACATAAAAAAACTTAAAAATAATTTAGATTACAAATTATTATCAGTGGTATATACAGGAAATAATCCTGACGACCATTATAATAAACTATTTAGTACTGTTTCCTCTGAGTATTCTAAAACATTGAAACAAAAAAGAGTAGTAGTTCATAGTAAATCACAGTTTAGTGAATGGGCTACTACCGGCATCTACATAAGTAGAAACAGGTTATATGATCTATATGCCCAAAAACAATATAACTTTAATCCTTCTTTTATAGAATATGTTAGAAATTATTCTAAAATATTTAAAAAAGTTTGTAGACGAGCCAAGTCGAATAGTATTAGCAAAAAAATAAATAATGCTCCTAATAAAATTAAAGAAACATGGAGTGTCATAAATAATGAAACAGGTAAAAATAAAACCAAAGAAAATATTTGCCGAATCAAATGTAGTGGTAAAAATACTTCAAAAACTGAAGAAATAGTAAATATGTTTGATGATTATTTTACTAACATTCCTTTGGAACTCACTTCTAATGTGAGTTCTAGCGCCCAGCGTGCTGAGGCTTTGCTTAAGAGTAATGTTAGCCCTTGTGATTCTAAATTTAATTTTAAGCATGTTAGCCCTAGCGATATAATAGATGCTTTTAAACAGTTAAATTTAAAAAAATCAGAAGATCACTGGGGCATGTCAGTAGCCGTAGTAAGTCATATTATACACATAATTGTTGCCGATTTAGCTTTCATATTTAACGAATGTATTGATGAAGGCATATTTCCTAACTTAATGAAATGTAGTAAACTAATCCCCTTATTCAAAAAAGGAGAAAAAACAGACCCTGGCAACTACAGACCTATCTCTATTCTGCCAGTTTTGAGTAAGGTGTTCGAAAAGATAATGCTCAATCAAATGCTACTTCACTTTAAGACCAATAATCTTTTCCATAGCCAACAATACGGCTTTACTGCTGGAAAATCGACCACCGATGCAGGAGTAGCACTTATTACTAATATCTACGACGCGTGGGAAAACAGAAATGATGCAATTGGATCATTTTGCGATCTTTCTAAAGCATTTGATTGCGTTGATCATCCAACACTTTTGCTCAAATTTCGTCAATACGGTTTTGATGATAAGTCAATTAAATTAATAGAATCTTACTTAACAGATAGGCTTCAAACTGTTGATATAAACGGCGTAAAATCACACGGGTCTAATGTGAAAATGGGCGTTCCCCAAGGTTCAATTCTAGGACCGTTCCTTTTCTTAGTTTATGTCAATGACTTGCCTTACATGGTTGAGAAAGAGGCTGACATGGTGCTGTTTGCTGATGACACCTCGCTAATATTTAAAATAGATCGACATAACAGTGATGCTAGCGCGGTGAACAGCACCTTATCTTTAATTTCTGATTGGTTTTCGGCCAATAACCTCATGTTAAATGCGAACAAGACCCAATGCATTCGATTCTCTCTTCCTAATGTGAATCAAGCCTGCGTTGACATACTAATTAATGGCCAGAAACTCGATCTGGTTGAAAGTACTACCTTTTTAGGAATCACAATTGATTCGAAACTTCAATGGGGCGCTCATATAACTAAACTTTCTAATAGGCTTAGCTCTGCGGCTTACGCTGTTAGGAGAATAAGACAATTGACAGATGTAGCAACTGCTAGACAAGTCTACTTTAGTTACTTTCACAGTCTAATGTCTTACGGGATACTTCTATGGGGGAGTGCAGCCGACATTCAGACTATTTTTCTTTTACAAAAAAGAGCAATTCGTGCTATTTACGGTTTAGGATCGAGAGACTCACTGAGGGAATTATTCAAGGAAATAGGTATACTTACTTTTGCATCACAATTCATATTTGAAAATATAATGTATGTAAGGAAAAATATTTCCATGTTCAATAAAGTAAGTGATTTTACAGATAGAAATTTACGTAATAAGAATGACTTAGTTAGCCCGTATTACAGGCTGAATACAGTCAGTAAGTCTTTTATGGGGAAGTGTATACTTTTTTATAATAAATTGTCAGAATCGGTCCTTGATATGCCAGACAGAAAATTCAAAGCTTATGTAAAGAAAGTACTTTGTGAGAAGGCTTATTATAGGACCGATGACTATCTTAAAGACAAAAAAGTCTGGCTTGAGCTTGGCGCGGGTCCCTCTTAAAGGTTTGTATACTTAGACATGTCATAATTTAGGTACATTGGTACATACTAAATTTACAAATTAACATTATTTTAAATTTCGTAATTCTTATAATTCAATTTAATTATGACATAATAAACAATGTAATCTCTGTCCATCTATATAACTAATTTTAAGTTTTTAGTTTGTTAGTTGACGTCTTTGGAGAAAACGTGCAGTGCAGTTTGTTGCCGCTTCTTCTGCACTTGCGCCTAGGAAGCGGCGTAAACTTAGCTTTAAGTAACGATTTGACGTCAACATTTGTGCAAAACAAAACAAAGTGACTATTATTAAGAGATATTATAAATATCCTATGATAATAAAGATATTTTGAATTGAATTGAATTGAATTGAATGAACTATATTTTGTATATTTTTCAAAATTTTAGGCTCAGTAGTTTCGGAGATCAGGTCAATTTTCGTCTTCTTTCATGAATAAAATCAAAACTATTCATTTTACAATAATAACAAAATATTTTTGAGATCCTCATAATGAGCCCTTTCATTTGATATATGACACATTAAGGTTTGCAAAACTTTTTTTTTTTAATTTCCTAATTTGCCCCCGTAAATGACACTTATTTTAAAAAAATATTTATTTACTTTGCACATATGTGTTTGGGTCATAGGATTACAACATTCTAACAAATTTCACCTGATTCGGTCGAGTAGATTCGGAGAAAATTGGCTGTGACGGACGGACAGACAGATGCACGAGTGATCCTATAAGAGTTCCGTTTTTGCATTTTTTGTACGAAACCCTAATACCGCATTGAAATCGGTCTATATATTTTGGAGCAACGATGACATAGACAGACACACAGACACGTCAAAGTCATAAAACCCCTTTTTCGTCAAGACCTTAAAAAATATATAAATAGATTTTATGTCCAGAAAAGAAAAGTATTGTAAGAATTAAAGGACATTAGATGATTCTGATGAGGGTTTTGTCCTTCATCATCATCATCATCATCAACAGCTTTCAGGTATCCAATGCTGGGCATAAGCCTCCTTTTGTCTGCGTCATCATGGGGTTTTCTTACAGGTTATAAAAAAAATAAATGTTTTAAAAATTCATAAAAAATAAAATGTTTATTTAAAAATAAAAACGAATCAATTGAACCCAAAATTGGTGGGGTTATGTTGTTTTATCACAGAGATGCCATGACTACCTTCCGGCTTCATTCATTGGTACTATAATATTGCATTGTCACCCAACTTATTATGTAAAGTTTCAATTTAATCGAATAATAGGAAGTAAGTCCAATTAAGTTTGCAAGATTTGAATACGGACACAGACAACGGGACAGATAAAACTAAATAAAAGCTTGTAAAAAGAAATATAATAAACACAATAAATGAATTCTCAGAACATCTATGACAAGGCCGCATGCTTCAAGACTTAAGATCGTATATCGTAAGTTATGAAAAGAATCGTGCATAAAAGCAAAAACCTAACTTGTTACTTCATGGTTCTCTACAGTGCCCAAGTTAAAAACTATAGCCGAGTCCACAATATCCTTTTACTCATCTAAAACTCCGCTAATACATAAATG
Source organism: Acrobasis repandana (assembly GCA_963576875.1). Classification (NCBI taxonomy): domain Eukaryota; kingdom Metazoa; phylum Arthropoda; class Insecta; order Lepidoptera; family Pyralidae; genus Acrobasis; species Acrobasis repandana. Next base: position 783,174 of record OY756241.1, on the reverse strand, counting down.
AAGCTCATAAAAACTATCTCAATTACCGATAACACCTGGTCCAGAATTTACAGCCGAGGGACTAAAAGCCATCATAAACATAAAGCTAGGCGTAAAACCCTGTTTATTACCCCTAGGCTACAACTTGGAGCTAGTTTTTAATTATTGGAAAACAAGTTTTTGCACTTCCGCTGTAAAGTGCAGCTATGTCTTGTTTTTAACTTGAAGTTGCTATAAATAAATTCAGTTGTTTCGCAAATAAAGATGCTGAAGAATATTGTTAGAGAAGGAGAAAAGTCGGGACGGTGAATACCTTAAAGACAAACAAGTTTATTTGCCAAACAAATTAAAAAAAGCGGCCAAATGCGAGTCGCCCATAAAGGGTTCCGTAGCAGCAAGTGATTTATAACGTATTAAAAAGAAACCACTTACTAGATCTCGTTCAAACTAATTTTCGGTGGAAGTTTGCATGGTTATGTACATCATATATTTTTTTTACTTTTATCATTCTCTTATTTTAGAAGTTAAAGGGGGGGGGAACACATTTTACCACTTTGGAAGTGTCTCTCACGCAAACGATTCAGTTTAAAAAAAAATACATTAGAAACCTTAATATAATTTTCGAAGACCTACCTCACATGTATGGGTTTGATAAAAAAAAAAATTTGAGTTTCAGTTCTAAGTATGGGGAACCCCCAAAATTTATTGTTTTTTTTTTCCATTTTTTTGTGAAAATAATGCGGTTTACAGAATTAATCTACTTACCAAGTTTCAACAGTATAGTTCTTATGATTTCGGAAAAAAGTCGCTGTGACATACGGACGGACAGACAGACATGACGAATCTATAAGGGTTCCGGTTTTTGCCATTTGGCTACAGAACCCTAAAAACGCTCGACTTTCAAGCATTCCGTCGTTCATTTTCATCGAACATATGCTAAGAACCATCTTAACAGACAAAGCTTTCGATTAAAACAAAAAACGTATCAAAATCGGCCTATTCGTTTAGGAGCTACGATGGTACAGATGACACACAGACACACACATTGACATTGAATTAAATTGATAAATAAATAACTTTGACTTGACACTTTAAGGTGAATATAAAAGCAAATGACCTTGAAGATGCGCCCTCATTAGAAATAAATTGTTAACTCGTAAATATGATGATAATTTCCATATTGCTAATCGTCATGCACTAGATAGCCGTTTAAATTATTTTATGAACTACATTGAAAGTATTTACATTAGTCCGTCTAGCTTTAAAACTTGCCTCCGCGAAAAGTGGCCACGGCAAGTTTTAAAGCTAGACGGATCAGCAATAATAGGTTCAACGGCAGTTCATAAAATAAATTAAACTATCTAGTGCCTGACGATTAGCAATATGGAAGTTATCACCATATTTACGAGTTAAGACGATACACGGAGTCCAGTGCTGCCCCCATTTTAAATAAATTATTTGTAAAGAAACAGAGACATCATTTAAAATTTTAAACTTCTTAAACCTAGATAACCCTTCAAACTATTTTATGAACCACTGTTTAAGTTTAAAGTGAGAACGTTAAGCTTTAGTTTGCATTTTTGCGAAAAACGGCCACTTTTGGCAAAAGAAGAAGGGTTATCTAGGTTTTAGTAGCTTAAAATTTTAAATGATATCTCCGTTTTCTTACAAATAATTTATGTCAAATGGGGGCAGCACTGGACTCCGTGTATCGTCTTAACAATTTATTTCACACTTCAAGGCCATTTGCTTCTATATTCACCTTAAAGCATTCCCGGATACAACCGGATATGCACTTATATGTCAGTAACCTGACATTTATCATCATCCGAGCGTATACCCGGTTGCATCATCAGCGGTAACGCTTCAGACCCCGGGGTCCGCTACCTTACCTAGGTGATTTGACGAGGTTACTAGTTTTTACACAGATCGACTGCCGTCTGACCTCCGCAACCCAAAGGGTAGACCAGAACCAATCCTAGGATAGGTTTAAACAAACGCTAAATGGCGTTCGGGACCCACAGCTTCACGTGCCATCCAAAGCACGGAATCATCTTTCTTTTCGGATAATCAGGTGATTTTAACCTGCACTAACTATACTGGAAACAACTTTTTACAAAGTTGGCTTCCCAGTGGGATTTGAGCCTATGACCTCCGGATCACAAGGCAAACCCCTTAACTACTGGACCAAGGAGGCAGGAACCTGAAATCTATGTTTTAAACTATATGCTAATCCCTAGGAAACCTTAGTAGATGCGTGATTGTAGTCACAGACTAGGCAAGCACCGCACATCCGTATTGTCTCTCTGCAAGCCGCAAGCGCCATCTTGTAAAGTTATGGCCGCCATTTATTTGGCGCTAACGTTGTCTAGTCTTTATACACCATGTTTTGGTGTTATTTGGGAAGATGCTTCTACGTATGTAATGTTTTAACCGACTTCAAAAAAGGAGGAGGTTATCAATTCGTCGGAATGTCTTTTTTAAATGTATATTTCCCGATTACTCAAAGTCGCCTGGACAAATTTGGAAAATTCTTTTTTGTTTGAAATTTTCCAGGTCACCCATAGAAATTTTATTAAAATTGGTTGTGTGGTTTATTTTTTAATCATCCGAGCGTATTCCCGGTTGCATCCTCGGTAACGCTTCAGCGCCCGAGGTCCGCTACCTAACCTAGGTGATTTGACGAGGTTACTGGTTTTTACACAGAGCGACTGCCGTCTGACCTCCGCAACCCAAAAAGGTAGACCAGAACCGATCCTAGGATAGGTTTAAACAAACGCTAGATGGCGTTCGGGACCAACAGCTTTGCGTGCCTTTCGAAGCACGAAATCATCTTTCTTTTCGGATAATCAGTTAATTCAAGCCTGCAATATCCAAAACCACAATGGAAACAACTTTTTACAACGTAAATTTCCCAGTGGTATTCGAACCTACGATCTCTGATCACAAGAGAAACGCCTTGACTACCGGACCACGGAGCAACTGTAGGACACCATAATCTAATATAAAGGCAATGTTGACTTTTTAAATCATCATCATCATCATCAGGTCTTTTTAGTCTCCACTGCAGGAGCACGACCCTCTCTGTACTACCAGACCCATATATTAGCCAGAACAGTCAGAGGATTTGGCCTACACTCTCCACGCTGGCTAAACGGGTTGGAGATGTCTCATTGATGTTTATAAGCTTTGTTTAGCTTGTGTTTCCTTAGTCGCCTTCTACGACATCCACGGGAAGACTTGAAGCGGTCCTATTCTACTCTGCCGGGAACCACACGGCTACTTTTTAAATAAATGTAAAACTGAATTGGATGTGATATGTCGCTGGCACAAAGTCTGTAAATTTTGCAAGTCATTGGAGCGTGACGCGCACCTGTCTGAAGTTTTTTGGGTCCAATGCTTTTATAATGTGAGCTTTCCTCGAATATTCTTTATTGGGGATATAAATCATTCTGCTGGTTGGGGAAAAGAGGAAAGACTTTAGCAATTGTTGCAAAATCAATAAATCAGCGGAATAATCTTTGTCGTAATTTTTAAATGTAATATTGGATAATATTACCTACATTTTTTTTTTGCTTATTTTCTGACATACCTTAAATTATATAATATTTAAAGTAAAAATATGTGATGAAAAATAGTACCTAATATTAGATCACATGCTGTCCTGACCCCACGTAAAGTGGGGTAAGGTGAGAGAAAAGATTAAGTATATTTATTTCTGAATAGACATAGAATAGAATAATTTATTTGCATGATTTAGTACATAACCTGCATGCAGGCCTGCAAATATTAACAATATGTATTATAATAAATACACTAATATTACACTCACATTACTACATAATTATAATATAAATTTAAATTTATATATATCTATATATTAGTATCTAAGTAACGCAGATGTTTTTTACAGCTTATTTTATTGAGTTAAATTAAAACTATTTCATTTTCTATTAAAAAGTTACAAAAATGTATATGTTTGTTTGTTTATTTGTCATTTCTGTAGTTTCATGTTATTTTAATTTGTATACACCGGTAAAAAGATGTGACAGTGTATTTATTGTATCCTTCTGTATTCCTTTAAAAATACCATACCACATTAGTTCTAGAATTTAAGCAAATTAAGAGTCCCTTTCGCCTGGACAGAATCAGAGTTTCCCACACAAACGTTGTCTACGTTTTATTTTGAAACGACAAGTCAGATTTCTGTAAAAAAATTTAACTTTAAAGAAATTGCATATATCTAGGGTTATAATTGGTTTTCACATTAAAAATATGAACTTGAAAAAAAATATAGTATATTATATCATTTTTGAACATCAGTATGAAAAACTTTTACACCCTTATATTTTCTTTCAAGTTCATATTTTGACTGTGAAAACGAATTATAACCAATATATGCAATTTCTTTAAAGTTAATTTTTTTTACTGAAATCTGACTTGTTTCAAAATAAAACGTAGACTACGTTTGTATGGGAGAGTCTAGGGTAAGGAAATTCTTAAGTAGCTTGAAAGCTGTGTCAATAGTGTTAGCAACAGTACATGAATATGACAAGAAAATCATATCGTGTATAAACGCGGAAAAATTTAGCTTTATGTTAAATTCTTACTTTCATTCTGTTGGATGTTTTCGGACAAAGCTTTTACCTGGTTTTTGCCTTTTCTTCATCCCTTCGTTAAAATATTGTATTTTGCTGGCTATGAAAATGTACGGCTTTGCATAAAAAATATTGTGTGTATTTTAACATTGAAAATGTATATGTGATCACCAGTGTATGTGCCCGACGTTCAGTCAAAAGTGCATGGCCGTAGGTCGGTCAAATTCGAAGATATCTCTATAGATGAGGTGTTTAAATATGCAAGGCATGGAGATTAATTGTATGGCGCTTGAATTTTGAAAGTTGGTCTGGTAGTTTATTGAGAAATTTCGAAAAGATCTAATTTTTTTCCGACTTGCCGGCAAAAATATTTTTGGGATGATTATCAAAATTCTGAAAAAAATATTATCTGGAAATTAAATTGGGCTATAAAATAAGCCCATTGGATAGATGATCGGATGACAGATGAGGGTTGCGGAGGTTCACAAAGAAATGCAACGACAAATATTTTTCGGTAAAAATAAACTAGAATTGTGTTATTTCCTTATTTCATTTTCAATGTACATAATCTCATAGTTGCATGGAGCGTAAAATCTGAAATTTTTTCATCTTCATTCTTCCCAGCTGGTCTGGGAGAATATAAAATAAATTTTAGAATTTACTAGCTCCTTTTTTTCACGCTGATCGTAGAAGCCGGTCGAGGGAATAAGCAAACATTCTAATCATGTTTATAGGCGATGCAGCGAACAACCTATTTGGATCCCTTTATTCCATTTCACTAAACGTAACATTTGGGTCTTGCGGCCCTAGGCATGCTCGTGTTACATAGTTTTTATTATAATTAGATTCTTATCGCACATACGTACAACCAATGCTGCCAGTCTTCTAGGCGCGTTGCCACAGGGTAGGCGACCGATACTGTGTAAACGAGATTCTATCGGCGTTTCTTCTCAACAAAGGTCATTGCGAAAACTTATATCGGTAGCTTCTCTTAAAAATAATTAATTAATTTTACAAACCTTGTATACAAAACTGATGTGTAAAGTTGCCTGCAAAGGCCTAATTACTGAATAACTTTGAATCTCGACGAATTTAGTTTGATTTCGACGACCTCCGTGGCGTAATGGTTAACACGCTAGACCGCTAATCCGGAGGTTCATGGTTCGATTCCCAGCTAGGGCAAGTTGGAAAATGGCCTTTTGCAAATTTTCCTAGGTCTTGGGTGTTTATCTATATATGTATTTATCATAAAATATAGTGTCGTTGAGTTAGTATCCCATAACACAAATTTAAAACTTACTTTGGGGCTAGCTTAATCAGTGTGATTTGTCCTTATATATATTTATTTGCGCGCTTTGTTCGCTCGTTCAATTAGGCAAGAAATTCTTACCAAAAAAGGTCTAATACTAAGCCCATTTTCGTCAATATTTTGCTGACACATCCATGCAGTAAAAAAGTTAACAGCCCATAAAGCATTTAATGATTAAATCCGTCACGAAGTCCGTAAAATAGTATTGTCGGTACGTCGTTAAACTAAATGGGTTTTTTTCGATAAATAAGTTTAATGGCCAATATCTAGATTTTTTATGACGAGTGTTTGCGAATGAATAAAATTACAATACGGTATTTGACCAATTTTGTAAAATCAATCAAAGCCGTTTGGTTCTCGGCAGAGTAGAATAGGACCACTTTAAGTCTTCCCATGGATGTCGTAGAAGGCGACTTAGGAAACACAAACTAAACAAAGCTTTTAGCGTTAAGTTCGCCTATTGTTCTGTACAATTTATATTTGATGGACAATAAAGATTAAATAAAATAAATAAAGCTTAATCAAAATATGAGACCTCTCGAACCCTTCTGGCCAGCATAGAGAGTGTAGGCCAAATCCTCTGGCTGCTTTGGCCAAGTATAGCTCTGGTAGTACAGAGAGGGTCGTGCTCCTGCAGTGGAGACTAAAGAAGACCTGATGATGATGTAAAGCATTCAAATTAAAAAAAATATTCTTGTATTACATAATAAGCATAATATATTAATATTTCTGGGATATCTATTGCATTTTTAATAAATCAATGTTCAAGTTAAAATTTCCGCAACTGCGCCATAAACGCTAATTTCTGCCACGGCGGCGGTTATTTGGCATATGACGTCACACACAGGTGACACAGGTAATACGCGCATACAAGAGGCCGTCAAAATACCAAGTTTCCTTTCGTATAACTTCATCAGAGAAGACCTTCACAGGGCGTTTCCGTCATAGAAAAAAAATAAAAAAACTATTGAATTTTTTTTCCTTAAATTCGTTATAACTATGTATTATTTATATATAATTTAAGTGAAATATGTTTCTATACGCCCTTATCTGATAGGATGACAGCAAATTATGGTTTATTTTCAATGTTGGCCAATAGCCTATTTATGACCAGAAAAGTGTCGGTGTGGCTTCAAGCCTACATCCGCACGAAAAAGGGTTTTTACGATTAGTAAGACTTTTTTCATTTCATTCATCAAAAATGATGCCATGGTAAATCAAACACCTCATGGTCAAGGCGTTTGCCTTGTGATCCGGAGGTCGTGGGTTCAAATCCCACTAAGAAGCATACTTTGTAAGAAATTGTTTCCAGTCTGGTTAGAATATTGCAGGCTTGAATCACCTGATTTTTCGAAAAGAAAGATGATTCCGCGTTTCAGAAGGCACGTAAATCCGTTGGTCCCGAACGCCATCTAGCGTTCGAACCTATCCTTGCATTGGTTCTGGTCTACCCTTTGGGTTGCGGAAGTCAGACGGCAGTCGCTCTGTGTAAAAAACCAGTAACCCCGTCGAATCACCTAGGTAAGGTAGCGGACCCCGGGCTCTGAAGCGTAACTGCTGACGATGCAACCGGGAATACGTTTGGATGATATGAGTAAATCACATACCTATCTACCTTTTACCTATCTACCTACTTACATGTAACCTTCATCTTATCCCTAAAGTTAGTTTCCCCTCCAATGAGTCGCGAAATTCGGAGGAACAATTGTCCTATATCATTCCCAACTTAGATTATACGAAAAACTTTTCCTTTAATCTAAAGTAAGTAAAAAACGGTGAAACTTTTAATTTTATTGCTGCGTTTGATAGTTCAAACGTATGAGATACTGAAAGGAAAGGTTTATTTTTATAACAAGCTATAAAATTTAACTTGCAGCGTTTAGAATGTATGTCTTCACAAGTATCTTTGATTTTATTTTAGTTTCACTTGTCCCGTTGTTTGTGTCATCCGGATGTATAAAATAAATAAATTTATTAATTAAGTTAGGGGTGAGAGGGAGGGGGGAGGCATGGTGAATATGTGTGTTTGTGTGTGAATATAAGCAAGTGAACGTAAAGTGAGTGTTTGTTTATATGACTCTTATGCTGAAACTTCACATACTTATGAAATGAGACTATTAAATCTTCTTCTTCTCCTTCTAAGCGCGTTCCTGGTTGCATCCTCAGCTAAGCTGCTTCGGAGCCCGGGGTGCGATTTCCCGCTTTTTCTTCTCCAAATATAACATGCATGTCAATGGTCACCTAAGATGCCAAAGACCTTGCAAAATGGAGAAGAAATAGCCGGAACAGTTTAAATAATTTGGCTATAGTTTTACGACCAGGCGCCTGCCTGACGTCAACCCTCTTTGGGAATGTATTTGTGCGAAAAGTATTACAACCGGCCGCCGCCCGACATTAACCCTCCTTGGGAATGCAATTGTAGCACGAGATATGTGTGCTAAGTCCTTAGTCCTTTAGTCGCCTCTTACGACATCCACAGGAAGAGATGGAGTGGTCCTATTCTAACCCGGAATCACTCGGGTAGTGTGGTGTAAATATGACTATGCAATACCATGGTACTAATGGCCTGATCTCATGATGAAGCTAGAAGGTGGCCACGGCATCTCTGTGATAAAACAACAAAACCCCACTGAGTTTGGGCTTATTTAATTCGTCTTGAGAGGCATTTTAAACTTTTTAGTTCAATGGTTTAGATAAAAGCATGCTATTTTTAATTAAATAAGAAAGTTGAGTCAAATGAGTCGATCAACGAAAGCTCTACATTTCACTCACACACGGACAAGTGTGTACATACGTTGTATCTATGATTTGATAATTTGGTTCAAAATGTATCAAGCTTCACACTGTGCCACGGTGACAATTGACAAGCGTATCATCGTAGAAAAAATACAACAAAATTTAAATGACTTCAGGTCTGTGGCTTCTCTATTTAGTAGCATCACACACGTCCTGGAATAACAAGCGTATAAAATGTAACCACTACGTTTCAAAACAGGCTATGCTTCATCACGGAATCTATGATGATGCAACCAGAAACGGCGTAAAATAAACAGGTCAATAAGTCAACTTTTCAAATATTGCTAAATGACACAAAACAAAGGCTCACTGCTCCCGGGACGAGCTTGCACATCGTAAACGTTAAACCAGGGCCTACGGTTAAGGGGGAGATGTATCTGTTCAAAAATTCAATGGCCATATTTATTATTTTCATTTTCTATTTACAAAAAAACGCTAAGTATTTCTTCTTCTTCTCCTCAGCCTATTTCCCATATCTTTTGGGGTCGGCCTTCCTAGTCCTATTCCGATATTGTGTCATATTTGGATTCAGTTTGATCGTCTTCATGTCTTTGGAAATGGTGCAAAACTAAGTCGTCGGAGACCTCTTTTTGGTTCAAAAAACGCTAAGTACTAACTTAGAAAAATTGAAATTTAACATGGTACGGTCATATCAAGAAGCGGGATACCGAACATCTGGCTAACAAAATGGTTAACTTGAAAGTGGATGGCCACAGAGATAGAGGACGACCTAGAAAGACGTGGGGGGAATGTGCTAAGTGAGACAAGATGGAGAAGGGGTTAGTACAGATATAATTAATAATAGAAAACGATGGAGAGAGTTGACATACGGAGCCGACCCCAAATAGGGAGAAGACGAGGAAGATGACGATGGTGACAATCATCCAAAGACAAATAGGTATGTATTTAGGTGTTTGTATCACTTGAAAATTGACAATTTTTCTCTTTTGATTTCATAATAGGTTAATTCATAATCACCTTGTTCTAATATGTAGAAATATATTGCTCAACAATATCTAAGTATTTTTGATCAGAATTCATATAACGAATTGGAACATAGTCTATTAGCAGTAATAAACGACAAGTTGAATAGAAACTGTAATAGTAACGGATTGCTTATTTTATAGCCCATTACCTAGATCGGCCTTTACGATCTGCGCAGGAAGAGAACCAGCAAAGGTATTTAACGTTTTTAACAAGTTTATATTTACCCTGTTTGTTGTTGTTTGATGCAAATCTATATCTAATCAATATTATTATAACAATATGATCTGATGATGGAGCCGGAAGGTGGCTATAGGAACCCTGTAATAAAACTACGCAACCCCATCGAGTTTGTGCTTATTACATTTGTCTTGATTAGTACTTAGGCCTCACAAAAAAAATTAAGCTTGTACAAAAATTAATATTTATTACCTAAATAACGAGCGTACTACAAAAATAATATTTTTTATCAAGCCTCCCCTTTAACCCTTAATATCGTCTGCGACATAAAAGCCCGTCCCTTATGATAATACGAATCGCTTCCAACGAGCTCCGTGTTGTTTACGACTTAATAACGTTTATATAACGCGTGGTAAGCAACCGTGAACATGACCCCACTTGGGATGGGTGAACTTAAAAAATTTCACTGGATTATCTTCCATGCAGAATTGAGAGCAAGAGAAAATGTACCATTTACTATCTATAATTTTTACATATTACAGATACATTATCACACTTTTATTCCTAAAGGGGCAGACAGAGCCCGGGGCTGTAAGATCCAAAGGCCACTTTTTGCGTAATGGTTGGCCTTAAGAGCCCGTATGACTCTAATAGTACTTAGAGCGATCTTAAATATTATCAATAGTAACGAAATACTCACTTTGTAATAAAAACAGCAAAGTTCAGGACTAACTATACCTATACATTATATGTTTCGAAAACACGATTGCTTAAATAGAAAAACTTTGCAATTTGCCTCTAAATCACCTCAGAATTAAACTAAAACGGAAAGTATTCAAGAAATACAATAAATTAGCACTTGTTACCAAGATTCTATCGCAGGGTTGAGGACTACATAACCTATTTATTATAACTTCTCACATACCATCAGTATTGATCACTATATACTCTCTCACACACACACACACATACACACACACAACGCAACATACACACATGTCAAACAGATCTAAAACTCTCTTAAATTTAATTTATTCTTCAGAATCTATTTGTAAACTAGGACTATGTTAATACTAAGTGTTTGGAAGAGCGGGTCCCCCCGCCACAGGCTTTTTCTAAAGCTTACGAGTACTAGGTGGGTCCCAGAAATTTGTATAATATTAACTTACTAATTAAATTTGTATAACTACTAGTTTGGAAATAAAGATTTTAGACTTAATTTTTTTCTTTTTTGAATTATAATTGTATTAAACCTATGGCAGTCGTAATATGTCTTACTTTTTAAATAACTCTTTGTAAAATGAAAAAAACCTCAAAACCAAAACCAGCCTCATTGACCTAGCGCGATCTTTCCTCCGTGCAAGGCTCGCTGTCTCGCTTCGGCTAGAGTAAATTTGTGTGCGTGGAAGCGGGAGCAAAACATAGATTATCCACATCAGGCCTAGCCTTAAAATGGAAAACCAGAATCAAAATAATGATGAATTAGCTAGCAACCTATCGCCTATTAACTTGCGCGGGAGAAGTAACTGGTACATTCTAAGTTTTTTATTTTATTCTCAGACCAGCATGGAAGAATATATATGCCTATAAGAAGAGCTTTTGTAATTTTTTTTCCAATAAATGAATTCCTAATGAGATTTGACGTCAGCAGGCGGCCGGTCGTAAAACTATAGCCAAATCGTTCAAATATTTCAGATTTATATCTTCCCGATTTAGCCTAGTCTTTGGCATCCTTAGGTGACCATAGTAGGTACATTATTTTCTCACCAATCTTGTTAAAGCCATTGAATTTTAACACCAACTACTGAAATAGCCTTCGAGAAATAGCATATAAAAGCATCCCTTTTTAATCGCGTATGTGCGAGTAGGATAGAGGGCGATATCCTGAACTTTACGGTCCCTTAACGCGGCAATGAAACAGTTTATACGCCTGTCATAAACCTTAATGGTATACATGTATATGAGGGGTTTAAAGTAGTGCTATCTTTTTGTTTGGTTACCCAGTTTTAAGATCAGCTGAGCGAAGTTCTCGTCGTCATCATCAGGTCTATTTAGTCTCCACTGCAGGAGCACGAGCCTCTCTGTACTGCCAGAGCCATATATTAGCCAGAGCAGTCAGTAAATTTTTTTCTCTCTTAGAACAGCACGGAAATTCTATAGTGTTATTTGTTGCTCCGAAAAAAAAATATTGTACAAAATTAAACACAGTCAAATACTACACAAGTTGCCCTCCTTTACGTCTCGTTTTCAACGGTTTAAACTACGAATATTATTATTCGTAGGGTTTAAAACAAAGAGCTTGGAATATACCATAGAGAGAATCTGACTTAGCTCTCTATCAGCACGGAACAGTACTTTTCTATGCTGCTATCCTTTTCTGTCGCTCAGAAGCGTCATTTGCTAGAGCGAGAGATAGCGACGGAACGCTTCAGCACCGGCCGTGCTGCAGCGTTCCTAGGATAGCAGCATAGAAAAGTACTGTTCCGTGCTGATAGATGAGAACCAACCCATAAGACCCATCTTGTGTCTCTTTACCTCTTGTCGGCTGATACAAGAATGAGACTTCGCCAAACGACAAAAGTAAAAATGTTACCTGTTATATACGACAAAATAATAATGTTGCTGCTAAATACAACAAAATTTAAATGACATTGACTTCTGTTTAGGTTACTTTTTATTGAGTAGCGTCATACATGTCCTGGCGTAAAGCATGTAGAAATGTGACCACTAAGTTTAAAAATAGGCTATGCCTTTGATACGTCATCGCGGAATCTATTTACTTCCAATATCTCTGGTTCAAACTTATAACCTCAATTTCTCGCTGTCATTCCTGTCATAACCAACCCCAAAAGATATTGATAGACCATTAATAACAATTTGCAATTAAAACCTACTTAATTCACTCGCATAAAAGACAAATTCCCCGGACCGGAAGTGCGATGACGTCATCAATCGTCCATAACCGGAAGTGGGGAGCCGCCATTACGCTAATGTCGCAGTCACAATGAGATATTGGGAGTTTAACGATAAAACTTGAAAGTTGGCTATCTTTTAGATGTTTAAAAATGCGTTTATTAACAAACTTTTTGAAATATTTTTATGAATACTTACCATACTATTTTCAAGCTAGCAACTCATCGCTATTTTGGTTACCATTTTAGGTTTCCGTACCCAGTGGGTGCCAACGGGACCCTATTACTGAGACCCCACTGTATGTCCATCTGACACAGGGCTCTAATAGCTAGACATTTAAAATTTTCACCGATTATGTATTACTGTGGCCGCTATCATAACAAATACTTAAATAAGATGTAGTGTAAAAATTAAAGATGTGATAAGATGAAAGTGCGATTTGTCCCTATCTATTTACTATTAGCTCTGAGAGCTGAACCCTTGCAACTGACTCGCAATAAGAGTAACAAAAAAAATTTATGACTTTTTATCCACCTGCTAAATTTCTGGAGCAAGTTCAGTCCATGATACTGAACAACTTTCTATAAAAAAAGTTATTAAAAAGCGATAAAAATTTTTCGTCCCCCCTTACAAAATCCGTTTGGCTAAGCGCTTATTTGTATGGGAGGACGAAAAATTGTTATCGATTTTTGATAACTTTTTTCATAGAAAGTTGTTCAGTATCATGGACTGAACTTGTTCTAAAAATTTAGCAGGTGGAAATAAAGTCACCCTGTATATAATTATCGAACCTGCTCATAAAATTTCACAAGAATCGGTTGATACTCGTAAATACGATTTGAACAAACCGCGTGAAGGACAAAAGCATTTTTGGCCAATTCAGAAACTGAGACGCTTTGCTCGCTTGGTTAATTATTATTACATGTAATAATATAATAATAATAATAAATAGCCCTTTATTCTGAAATTGTGTGTTGTGTCTTTATCTTTATAAAATGTCCCTTATTTCAGTATGCATCTTGGCATGGGCCTCCTCTAGTGATTTTTATTGGGCTCTGTCTCTAGTGACTCTCCTCCAGTTGGGACCAGCAGTAAGCCTGAGGTCGTCTTCCCATCTTTTAATTTGTCTGCCTCTTTTTATTTTTCCATCTCTTGGATGTGGTATCTGTCACTGCTTTGCTCCATTTTCCCCTCGTGTCATTATTACATGTAATGTATATCAAACTTATTGAGTGGAAATTAGGGTCCATATCCAGGTTCAAAAATATTTTTTTTCGTAATGAAATGATTATAAAACTTTACAAAATAATGTCATTTGTCATTTACCATATCCATTTTGAACGTTAATTTAGATTTAATGCAGAAAAACTGATATTAAGAGTGCTATTTAACTCTAAGAAACTATAACGTCACGCGTTTTTCATAGAAATCCCATAGAAAACATTCATTTCGGCGTTTAGATAGAAAAAAAGAGTTTGTTTTGACTTGTTGGCAACAAGCGGATTGCCTGCAAAGTCCAAAATACTGAATCAACATTCGATTCTTCGATTGAAGGTGTTAAAGCATAACATTTGTGAGTGTAACACACAGGGAAACATAACATTTAAACAAAAAGGGCGCCAGTTCCGCAAACATGGCGCCGCATGACGAGCGACATTTTTAAGGATTTCAGACGACCACTTCTCACGAGCGAGGAGATTAACTGAGCGGGTAGGGCTACGAAAACGACGGATTCAAAACTTTATTTTATAATTGCCGTGTGGTTGCCGGCAGAGTAGAATAGAAACACTCCAAGTGTTCCAGTGAATGTCGTACAAGGCGACTTAGGAAACACAAGCTGAACAAAGCTTATAAACATCAATGAGACCTCTCCAACCCGACTGGCCAGCGTGGAGAGTGTAAGTCAAATCCTCTGACTGCTCTGGCTAATATATGGTTCTGGTAGTACTGAGAGGGTCATACTTCTGCAGTGAAGACTAAAATAGATCTGTTGATGATGATGATAAATTTATTAGTAAAGGATCTTTTTTTTTTAAACATTTGCGATTAGCGGTGTTTCGCTTTAAGCTAATTAGTTGACGTCTGTTGTGGCTTTTAAAAAAAAGGAGGAGGTTATCAATTCGACTGAAGGTTTTTTTTTTTTTTTATGTATGTTTGTTACGCGATATCTTCGCCAATTGTGATCCGATTTTGATGATTCTTTTTTCATTTGAAAGCCTTTACTACCAAGTTGGTCCCATTTTAATTTGGTGTAGATATGATGAAGAACTTTGGAGAAATGGAAGAAACTCCTTAAACAAATTGAAGTCGGTTGTTATTTTTGTAAAAAAATTAATTATTTGTGTGGGAACTCTAGCAAGAGTCTCTATTCATCATTCAGGAACAATATGTCTTCGCTTTTGAGTCGCTTCTGATAAGAGTGTGTTGTTAGCCCGGCAGCCAGTTCATCAGGGTGGACCTCTAGTTTCCCCATATACATTTCAGAGACCTTTAGTATTTCTTCCTTAACTGTGTTCATCTATAATTCTTGACTTATTTCAGCGTTAGTAACTGGCCTAACAGCAGATATTGTTCTAAGAATTAAATTCTGCCTTCTCTGCAGAGATCGTGATGTTAGAGTTGCTACCTTTCCCAAAGCTGTATGCCGTAAACGAACAAAAAGTTACTACTTTTTTTTACAGCGAAATTTTTACTAGTTCGCCCCAAACTATTAACTTGCGACCACCTTTACAGTCCGGTCTTGTCGGTAAGCTTATAACCGATTTTGATCATGGGTTATCTCATCACTTTCTAATGGGATCTACATGCTATCCCAACTCCACGAAGCTCCGAAAAGATACTTGAGTTTTCGTCGCATTCATACAACCAAACACAGATGTATCTATATCTGTGCATCCAAATGCTACGTGGGAAGAACATACCCGTAATTAATCGAACCACGGGCTATACTAGATCACTGAAGTATAGTGAAATTAAAATAACAGTCATTTAGACACTAAGGAGTTAGCAGCCGTCGCTAGCCCACCTCCACCCGAAGTGGAGCCCGGACCCTCTTCACAATTCTCTGAGGTATTTTGTATTTTCAAGTTAAGACCAGTATCATAGCAAAAAGAGTTTTTATGGTTTCTGGAGATTTTCGTAGTTCGTTGACCAGTAAATAAACCATGTGAGAATCTACTCCTTGTCAACCCACATTGGGACTGCGTTTGTTGCACGTGATGTTTGTACCTAGTCCCTTAGTTGCATCTTACGACATTTACGGTAACAGATTTGTCGTGCTCCTATCCTGGGCTTGAAAACACACGGCGCCGGCGAACTATAGGTACTGCGTGTCACTAAATGTCGCGCGTGAATGAGAAAATTTAACAGAAATAAATTCGACATTTCCATACATATCGCCCGGGCGGCTGCAAACTTTTATAAGGAAATGCCTATTTTTTTTGTTTTTTGGCTGTATTTTAATTTCATTACACTATAAAGATCCTGATTATATAGTTATTAGTATTTATATTTATGTATTTATCTATTGTATCTTATGCATGTTAGTATGTATAGTTATTATTTGTTTAAAAATATATTTGTGTATAAGTATATGTGTTTTTGATTACATATATTTTATTTATATTAAGTTTGCTTATTTTTGTGAATTTTATTACGCCAGCCACACATATTTTGTGCTTGGTCTAATGGTTGACCGGGAGAGAATGCCATATGGCATTAGGTCCGCCACTTGTACGTTTATTTTATTGTGCAATGAAGAATAAATAAATAAATAAAAGATCTAGTATAGGCTGTGGTTTGATTACGGGTATGTCCCTTCCTTGTTGTATACCTACATACAAATTCACTCGGAAGGAGTATATAAACATTTTCTTTCCATTTTTCTGGACACTGGACTGGTACAAAGTGATCGCTTGTTTCGTCGCCCCACAAAATAAATAAGATCCTCTATCCACGGATTATCCCAGAATCACGTGCGTGAACAAAGGTTCTGTTGTGTTTATATTTTCTGACATCACCTTTGTACTGTTTCTATTGAAGATCAAAAACGTTTCTATATTGTTTGAAAAGCGAAGGAGGTTAATTGACCAAGCGAGCGAAGCGTCTCAGTTTCGATATATTGGCGAAAAATGTTTTCGTCCGTCTGTCTGTTCTCGCCTATCAGTTGCATTTTTCAACCGATTTTGACAAAAATTGGCACACAAGTTCCTTAATTTATTTTAATTTTTAGTCGATTGTAATTTTAAATTGGGAGAAACATAAAGGACAAAAGGGGGAACTTTGCTGTAGCATAATTTACTGATGGATTCCAATATTTGAGAGGCACACTTAGAAATCATTCTACACAAGGTATTGCAAAAAAATCCAAAGGAGGAGTGGAGACGAAGGGGGAACGTTTTCTGTATCGTTGTATATGGACGTACTCGTATCACTGAAATCGACGTTTTATTACAGGGTTCCTATAGCCACTTTCCGGCGTCATCATCAAATCATTTTTTTGTCATAATATTGTATTGTCATCTGATTTATATTAGCATACAAAAATTCATCTCAATTGGAAACCGAAAAGTGGCTCAAATTTAACTTGCAAGATTAGACCCAAAAAACAACAACAAATAGGGCAAGATAAAGCTTGTAAAAAGTTCAAAAACACACCTGTACGAAAGATTTCATTTTTGCGCCTTTTTGCATTCGTGATTAAGGCCGTACCTGAATTTTCCGGGGTCCAGTGCTGCCCCCATTTAAAATAAATAATTTCAAAGAAAACGGAGACATAATTTAAAATTTTGCTACTACCAAGTCCTAGATAACCCTTCAAAGTATTTTATGAACTACTGTTTACAGTTTTAAGTGAGATCGTTAAGCTTTACTACGCACATTTGCGAAAAACGGCCACTTTGGGCAAATGTGCGTAGTAAAGCTAAAAAGTAGTTCATAAAATACTTTGAAGGGTTATCTAGGAATTGGTAGTAGCAAAATTTTTAATGGTGTATCCGTTTTCTTTGAAATGATTTATTTTAAATTGGGGCAGCACTGGACCCCGGAAATTCAGGTATGGCCTTAACACGTTTTTGTGGCCCCACAATATAAATACCACCGTTATCCCAGGATTATCATTTTAAGTCATGTTTGGACAGCCAAATCCCGTCACTCAAAACATCAACTTTTTCATTTCGGCTTAGGCCGCATTTTCAACATAAGACTTGGAAATTGATGGAATATTGAATGTTATTACAACAAAAAGGTTTAAAGATTCTGAATGTAACTTCTCACGACTTTGTGAAAAAAAAATTCAGAGATTTGGAGGTTTATAGATACCGCAATAAGGCAATTCACCCACTGGCAACGCGCTCCGCCGCGATGTGCGGAATCTGCCGCGGTGCGCGGAATCTGCCGCGTTTTTAGTGGATTGGACTAGGCGTGTTTTCTATACAAACTGAGATACTTGCATACAAAGTTAAGAGGATTGTGTAGGTGGAAATTTTCATACAAAAGGCGATTACGTTTCTCCCCCCTTAAACATAGTCCAATTTTGATAACTTTTTAACATGTTGTTGATATATTGGATAAGTAGGTTATTTTTTAAAGAAATATTGCTTATAACAAAAGTTATTAGCATCTCGATATCCATATTTAAGTTAAACTAAACCGAATTACTAAAATAGGAAACCGTACAGCCCTAGATAGATTAAGATGTACTGAATTGAATGCTACCAAAATTGCCTCATTTCGTAAAGGTTTAGGGGGGTCGAAACGTTATCGCCCGAAACAATAATTCAGAAGGAAAAAGTTGTCAATCGCCTCTAGGACTTCCAACTCTCTATTGCACGATACGGGTCGGAGGCAAAGCGGCGTGAAACAGATATAATTTTTGCAAATACCAACTCGTGACGCGTATCGGCACTACACAATTCTCTTAAAATCTGCCGCGCCGCGCTCCATGACGGTGCGCGGTGGGATGTGTGGTGGGACCACCCAAAGTGTCCACTGTTTAGAAACGTAGTGGCGTCATTTTTTGTACGCGATACGTCAAAACGTGTATGATGCTACTAAATGGAAAAGTGACATAACCAGAATTCAATGTCATAAAAAAATTGTCGTATTAAGCAGCAAACAATCATCATCCAAGCGTATTTCCCGGTTGTATCGACAGCGGTTACGCTTTAGAGCCCGGGGTCCGCTACCTTACCTAGATGATTTGACGAGGTTACTGGTTTTTACACAGAGCGACTGCCGTCTGACCTCCGCAACCCAAAGGGTAGACCAGAACCAATCCTAGGATAGATAGATAGATAAATGATTTATTTGTTTTCTGTAACATACAATATATATAATATAAAGTAAACAATTACAAATTTAGATAAGTACTTAAAACTAAGCATGCATGCATTTGTGTGGCACAGTGCACAAAAAGGCTACAGCTCAGCTAAACGCTACCTACTAGGAGTAACAGCTGATTTTCAGCTGGCGCCCTTGAGAATGCGCGAACGTAATGCCAAAAAAAAGATGTATCATATTATAAATAAAATTTAAAGCAGTAAACGAATATATGTGACTTGAATTATGAGAACTGAACAAATTGATAAAAATATTAAAAATTAAATAATTATATAGGATGGATAGGATAGGATTGGTACAAACGCTAGATGGCGTTCGGGACCAACAGCTTTACGTGCCTTCCGAAGCACGGAATCATCTTTCTTTTTTGGATAATCAGGTGATTCAAGCCTGCAATATCCTAACCAGACTGGAAGCAACTTTTTTACAAAGTATGCTTTCCAGTGGGATTTGAACCCACAACCTCCGGATCACAAGGCAAACGCCTTAACCACTGGACCACGGAGGCAGTCTATTCAGCAGAAAACAATACATATTTTTATTGACGTTTGGCGAAGTCTCATTCTTGCAAAGAGCTGGAATGTACTTTCTTATAGAGAGAATCAGACTACACGCAAATCTAAGCATAAACAAATTAGAGCATACATAAGTTGCCAACCTACTTTGTTTTTAGTAGGACTACGTATATGACGCTAATAAATAGAAAACTTGTGGCTTTTGCGTACAAAAAATGTGACCACTACGTTTTAAAACAGGCTACGCTTTTGAGACGTCATTGCGGAGTCTTCCCTTGGTATCCTTCAATATCATTGCATTCTTGCAACCGTAAATATCAGAGAGAAAGAAACACAAGGTGGATTTTAAGTCAGATTCTCTCTATAAGAAGGCAATTCCAAGCTTTGCATTTTAATTTTTGAGGTATTTTTAAAGTAGTCTTTCCTAAAGAACATTTCCACTCTACTGAATCAAAAGCCGCAATAAAAACAGGTAGACAGTAAAAAGCATCAAATCGCATAATAATTTATGCATCACACGTTACTATGAGAAATGATATATTACACCGGCGAGGTGGAGGGCAAGAAAGATTGTATGGTAGGATATGGCACATTTAAATTGTTTTTTTATTTATTACTAGCTGTGCCCGCGACTTCGTTCGCGTGGTTATCGGAACGTAATGTTATATAGCCTAAAGCCTTCCTCTATAAATGGACTACCCAACAAAAAAATAATTTTTCAAATCGGACCATTAGTTCCTGAGATTAGCGCGTTTAAACAAACAAACAAACAAACTCTTCCGCTTTATAATATTAGTATAGATTTGACATGACTTCATTAACAGGTATTTTTTAGTCTCCTTTGCATTTGGACTACACTCTCCATGCTGGCCAGACGGGTTGGAGAGGTCTCATTGATATTTATAAGCTTTGATTAGCTTGTGTTTCCTTAGTCGCCTTCTACGACATCCATAGGAAGACTTGGAGTGGTCCTATTCTATTCTCCACCACATGTCATGGCACTGGCATGTTGATATGTCTTAATTATTGTCATTTTATAGTTCTTTGAAATTCCGTCTTATCTACTTGTTTTAATAGATCGCTATAATAAATTCTGATTAAAGATAACAGTTATCGTCGAATAATAGTCAGTCGTACATACATATACCGAGGGGCTGAATTCTGGCAGGATGATGAGGACTATATTTTCTAACAAATAATATATACAACGTGGAAAGGACATGATGTAATAAATCGAACTATATACTAGATCCCTAAAGTATAATGAAATTAAAATAACAGTCAAGAACCCAAAAAAATATTGACATTCCCATAATCCCAAATCTCCCGAGCGGCTACAATTTTTTTTATTGATATGCCGATTTTTTTTTTGTTTTTTGGCTGATAATTTAATTTCATTATATAATGATCTAATATAGACCGTGTTTCGATTTATTACGGGTATGTCCCTTCCACGATGTATATTTATAAACATCCAAGACCCAGGTCAATCTAAAGAAGATCATTTTCAATCTTGACCTGATCGGGGATTGAACCCGGGACCTCCAGTGTGGCATGATGACTACTAGTTTACAGAGGTCATCATAACTTCGCACGCTTCGCTTGCTCGTCCAATAATTATCTGATCTGGCTAAAATAAATGTGTCATGATAAAAGCACCCGCGGGCAGTTAACCAGTAAACAATCCCGAATCCTCTGGATGCTCGCCATAATGTCGGCTGGCTGTGTTTTGGCCACTTTACACTAGTCATTATTTGGTTTGAGTATACGTCTGCCAATATTTGATTGTAAATTGTTTACATTCATATACAACGTGTCATTGCAAACCACGAACTATACTAGATCACTATAGTATAAATAACAGTCAAATAGACGGGCAAGTACGAGTCAGACTCGTACATGAAGGGTTTCGTACCACCGTACAATGTTTTAAAGCGCTGAAGAAAAACGTTTCTTGTATGATGACTCCTTTAATTTTTAACTTTATCTTATTTTTAGTATTAGTTGTTATAGTGGTCATAGTAATACATAATTGGTGAAAACTTAAAATATCTAGTTAATGCTAAAGATCGAGTTAAAAACGCTGAAAAAAAAGCGGCCAAGTGCAAATCGGACTCGCCCTAGAAGGGTTCCGTAGCAGCAAGTAACATAATATAAAAGTTCTAAAGGTAAATTGCGGTTTACGATTTATCTATGATACCGAGACCGCTATGGTTTTAATTGAAAGTACATACTTTGAGGTATATACCACATTTTTTTCAGAATTATTTTAGTAATATTTCAAAAGTTACGGTGGGGGGACACCTCAAATTTTAACATTGTATTAGATTATCTCAAGACTGGGGGGTTTGATCTACATAGTTTCAAAGCAGTTTTTGTTGCATTTTAAACGAGCTTTTTAACGATACCCCACAAGTTGGGGATAGTCCAATTTAATTTTTTTAAATTTACTTTTCGTATGGGAGGGAGGCTGAAAAAAAAAACATTTTTTCATAATTTTAAAAACCAGCTTTTGGAACTTCAATATCTATCTCTCCACCAATTTTCGTGACAATCGGTGCAGTGGCGGCCGAGTACGAGCCCGGACGGACAGACGGACGGACGGACATGACGAAACTATAAGGGTTCCTTGTGGAGCCTTGGAACCCTAAAACATACAAAACAATCAACATTCTCATACAAATTGCCCGGGCGGCTAGGGCTGTACATCATCATCATCATCCAAGTGTATTCCCGGTTGCATCCTCAGCGGTAACGCTTCGAAGCCCGGGATCCGCTACCTACCCTAGGTGATGTGACGAGGTTACTGGTTTTACACAGAGCGACTGCCGTCTGACCTTCGCAACCCAAAGGGTAAACGATCGAATAAAATTGACTGAACAGGAAAATATTATATTTTTCGGGTTCCGGACCCAAAGAGTGCCAACGGGACCCGCTGAGACTCCGATGTATGTCCGTCTGTCCGTCCGTCTGTCACAGGGCTCTATCTTTTGAATCGTAATAGCCAGACAGTTGAAATTGTCACCGAATATGTATTACTGTGGCCGCTATAACAACAAGTACCTACTAAAAATAAGATAAAGTTAAAAATAAAACGGGTCGTCATACAATTCTTTTCAGCGTTTTAAAACATTTTACAGAGGTACGGAACCCTTCATGTACGTGTCTGACTCGCACTTGACCGCGTTTTATTAAGGTAAAGAGAAATATTCAGGCGTTTTCAAAATTGTAAAAAACTTCATTGTAACATGGGTTAAATCATATACCCTGCTTGTAATACTGGGTAGTAGTGTTAGGTGACGCAAGCCAAATGCGTGTGTTTAGGAATATCAAATGGTAACAAGATTCGGCGTGCGGGGTTGAACACGTGATGGCTTAGTTGGTAAGAGCATAGTCGTATTGAGAGAGGTCGCGGGTACAAGTCCTGCTCACGTGGTATTTTTTCACCATTTCTTATTTCATTATTTAATTTGATTACTTTAGTACTGCATCTTGAATGCCTAAAAAACACTATAAAAATGTTTTCAAAATGTTCATCCCTTCCGTATTACTCTTATAATTTTCCTAAAGAATATTGTCGCATCCATACTTAAATTTTCTTCGTACTTGCTTGTTCTCTCCCTATAACACAAGGGTGTGGGACAAAGCGTTACATGAGTCGCGAGTTTGGAGCATTAATATTGTAGAAAGTACTTATTTACCTCTGTTTTCTATAGCTTCGTGTTTGGGGAGAAAAAATATAGGTACATACATTTATTTCCTTTTGTTACCTAACGGCTTCATCTGTATTATCCTTAAAAATGTTTTAATCATTCGCATTTTTAAATAATAAGTTTAAAACAAAAAAGCTAGTTAAATTTCTGTTCTTAGTTATACCTCACCAAAACTTAATTTCTGAATGCAAACACTTGATTTATTGAAACAAACAGAGTTTCTCGAGGAGTCCATCATCAGATCTTCACTTGGTGTGACAATGGAAACTACTTGCATGACTCTTTATTGGACCTTTTTAAATAAAACAAAAACTTAACAGTTCTTCTTCTTATCGTGTCGACGGTTATATTTTATTGGACCAGAAACGGGCCACCTCTATTGCATTCTCTGAAGTGGTGTATAGGTCATCCAAGGTACAGATGTTTGGACTTAATAGTTTAAAAACGGAGACGAAAACTAGGCCGAAATATCGAAAACCCGAAAATAATAATCACGGTAAATATCCCGATTTATTTCATACTTATTGAGGAACATATTTAAAAAATAAAAAACATATATATATGCATTCAAATTGAGAAGCTAACTCGCTTAAAAACAGAATTGACACTAGTATTCTGCACCCGTCATACCTACGTGAAGTCGCTTCAAAACAGAATTGATATCAAGTATTCTACACCCCTCATACTCGTATCATTGTTGTAAAATTAGCGTAATTATTTTACGCTCAAGTTTGACATCTGTGGGATCGTAGCTAAGTTTCCTTTTTTGTTTAGAAAATGACTTGGCCGATAGTGATTCTTTTAAAGCATAATCTATCCGCTGCAGGATATAGGTCTTCTTCATTTCACGCCATTCTTCTCCGTATTGCGCCTTTATCTTCCACAGAAGTCTGGCTGATTTGAAAATTTCGTCTCTCCATCGCGCTGCAGCTGGTTTGCCACGGTTTTTGCAGACCATCCATTATTTTTCGGTTGCATCTTCAGTCCTTTCTACGACTGATATGGCCTGCCTATTTCCCCTTTAGTGTCACTGATATGAACTACTTATTTCCACTTTAGTGTGGTTATTCTTTTCGGTATTTCGAAAACTTTGGTCCGCGTTCGTATCACCGTTTTCCGGATACGATCTCTTGAACATTTTTTTACAAGCTTTTATTTAGCTTGCCATGTATTTTGTGCAAGTTGAATTTGAGCCACTTCCCGGTTTCTGATTCAGGTGAAATTTTGTATGCTAATGTAAATCATATGACAATGCAATGTTATTATAACAAGAAGCTGATCTGATGATGGAGCTGATCAAGTTTTGTCTTGATTAGTACTTAGGACTCACAATAAAAGCTTGCTTTTAACTTAAAACTTATATAACAAGGTCACACGAAATCTTTTTCAAAATTTATAGCCCTTTCATAAAAGACTACTTTAATTTTTGTTAAAAATATACTTAAAAACTTTTGTTTCAGAAATAAAGAGGCGTTAAAACTGATTTGCCTTTTGTATTTTACTTATTCATATCATTTAAAAGCGACAAATCCTTTTTCAAACTTGCTCAAACACCAAAGTACCGAGCACTCTGGAACACTTTCACAATAAATTATTAAGGCTGTAAAAGGCTTCATTTCGCCAATTATCGCCGAAATAAAAGAATATTTGAGCGAATTTGGCGAAATCTAAAACTTTACGAGAATATGCATTATCAGAATGTTTAGCGAGGGAATGGGCCGCCTCTCACACCGTAGGGAAAAAACTTTCTTGATAATATAAATTATGACACGATAATTTTAAATCGATAGTAGCTATTTATTTCATATGAAATAAATATGATTATCTTCTATTGCCACATGCACAATTTTGCACAACATAGCAAGGAACGCAGATAATTACTGTAAAAATAACTAAGTTTTTACAGTTTATATGTATAAATAGGTTGTTCTTATTTCATTCTCTACACCACCCGGTTATTGACTGGTAGATAAGGTATACTCGTATAGGCTCTAAGTCCGCCATTAAATTTGTATTTGTGAACCTCACGTTTTACCGACATAAAAAGCATCTTCTGTATATCCAGGTAATAAGCTATCTACATGCTAAAGTTCAGCCGTTTTGTGGTCAAAGCCGAACAAACAACTATACATCTAAAAAAAAAACCACTATTTTAATAGGATTTAAATACTTTTTCATTTTTAAATATGACCAAAATGAAACGAAAATTGTGTTGACCTTATAATCCAGTATTCCCTTAACCCGACATGACATTGATTTGCAAACTCGATGGTCCGAAAGGGATAAGCTGCCTGCTTTGTGACCAAACGTTATTTAGGATTTCGGGGTTTAATTCAGAAATGTAAATAATGTCCGAGTGTATACGCACTAGAAAGAGAGGGAGATACAGAGAAAATATATTAAAAACTATTGAAAATAGAAGAGGGAAGATGATTGGACATCTAATAAGACATGACAATCTCTTCAGAATAATAAGTAGAAGAAAAAATAAAAGGGAGACGAGGAAGGGAAAGACTGAGGATGAAATTATTCCAACAAGTTAAGGAAGGGTTTGCAGTAAGGTCCTACCAAGATAGTAAAAAGATGGCAGAAAGAAGAGAGGAATGGAGGATCTTCACTTAACTCCAGCGACAAGAGCAAGCTCTTAAATTAAAAAGAAGAAAGTATATGTCAAATTGATTTTAAAGATAAGGCTTAGACAATGAAGTCTAAGCCGAAAAGGTACGCGAAGATGCGTTACTTTTGACAACTAATAGCTGCCGCCGACCAGAGATCTTCCCTGGGCAGTCTAGAAATCCTTAAATAGGCTCCGGTCTGGAGCTGCCGATGCCGAAAAAGTCGAGCCAAAGGAACAGCTTGTGTGCCTGTAGGGTCACTTAGCCCATACAGTGTAAATAGTTTCTTTTTGCTTTATTTCTCAGAAAAAGTAGTCGCAAAACGCTAGTATCGGTAGCTTTTCTTTATAGATTGTATATACTCGTAACTAGAGAATGCTTCGTTTCGTGATAATTAATTGCGACAGCCAAAAATTGACAGCACTCAAAGGCAAGGACATATTTCTATCACAGGTACGTTATTTTAAAATAATATTACGCGTTTTATTGTTGAAAAGTTGGCACGCTTGGTTTCCATACATATCGTGATACTTGCGTCATCGATGTGACATCTACCTCTACATCTGTGGTAGGTATTTGTATTTATGTCAATTTTTTTTTTCTTTTTTCTGTTCCGACAACCATGCGAACGAAGTCGCGGGCACAGCTAGTTTATTATAACAGGACTATCGGACGACTGTGATGTTGTTTTAAAGAGTAACGATCTAGGCATCGGTGTAATAGGCGGTCCAAAGAGACAATACAGTGGAAGAGATAAAACTCCAGAAGTATTAAAACTTTTTGATTTTTTGCGCTCTCGACAGCTTTCGAATCTCTGAGTGTTCTAGAGGTTTCTATAGATTAAGGCGTTCCCTTCGCAGGCGAGTTCATCGCGGCCGTATTTCCGTCGTCGTGCCTTTTAAGAGCAGTTACACACTACCTGCCGCAGCGCAACGTGCTTTGTTTTGTATGCATTTGTACTGTGATTCTACACACGAATGCAGTCGCGGCAAAGACCACTGCCGAACCACACAACCAATTTTATACGTGGAAGGGACATACCCGTAATAAATTGAACCAAGGGCTATACTAGATCACTAAAGTATAATATAATGAAATTTAAATACCTAACAGTCAAAAACAAAAAAAAATTACATTCCCATACAAATTGCCCGGGCGGCTTAACACTTTTGTATGGAAATGCCGAATTTATGTTTATTTTTTGGCTGTTATTTTAATTTCATTATACTATAATGATCTAGTATAGACCGTGGTTTGATTCATTACGGGTATGGTCCGAGAGTTGGCACGAATTTTTGGGTAGGTATTTAAGGCAAGTTGAAAACTTGTCACATACCTCTCCTATTATACCCCAACACGGATCTGCAGACCTGGGTGGTGAAATCAATAAGCCAGACGATATAGTCGGGGCTTTGGTATAGCCAGGCGCGTGCAAAAGTATTTTTCAAAAAAATATAAAAAAGGTATTTGAGGCAACTTGAAATTTTAATAGGGTATTACTTATAGCTAAAAAATAAGATTCTCTAAAAGACAGGTCATTTTGATGGGACTTTCTATCTGCTAGGTCAATCTAAATAAATCAAAATGGTTTAGCCCCGCTACTCACCAGCCAGGTTTGGCGAGTGTCTGAGAGGTATGTGACAAGTTTTCAACTTGCTTCAAATACCTACCCAAAAAGTCGTGCCAGCCCTCGATCTAGTATGTCCCTTCCACGTTGTAAAGTAAATTCGTCGCAATTCTCTCGCCAATGGCGGCGATGCCTTATCGGTATTTTGTGTAAAGTTTCTTATCTCCTATAAATAGTATGGCAAAAGGCTTCAAATAAACAAGACTTTCCCCTTAAATATGAAGTTGTAAAAGAACTTCTGCGAAATGCTTAAAAATTATGCAATAAATTTTTGAGAATTTATATACTCAGTTTTTTATTTATTTATTTAAAATTTATTGCACATAAAAAAAGTGTACAAATGGCGGACTTAACGCCTTATGGCGTTCTCTGCCAGTCAACCATTGGACCAAGTAGAGAAATAATTTGGGTGGTCCGACAGAGTGTGTAAACAAAATTTAAAAGTATCTATAAATACCTACAAGAATAAATCAAGAATATACATAAATATTAATTTTTAAGAAATATATACCAATACAATAACTATAGATAAACTAAATATACACAATATATAATTATGTAAATATAATACATAAAGAACTAATTATATATGTATGCGGATAGATAAATACATATATGGATGACTACTAATTACCGCGCAGGGACACGACGAGAAGAAGAGACTTCTTGGAGAAACCGTTTTTGAACCGCCCGTTTAAAAGCGTGACGACTAGGCGCTCGTCTAATAGAATCAGTAAGAGAATTTCAGAGAAGGATGGATTTTCTCTATCCTTTGTTTCGACTTTTTTTACAAGCTTTTATTTAGCTTACCCTGTTTGTTGTTGTTTATTTGTTGTGGTTTCATGGGTCAAATCTTAATAAGACCTTCTTTCATGCACAGTAAAGTCCATTACAGGTGCTGGAAACTCCTTAAACAGTGGGTATCAAAGCCGCAAAACTGAATTAGCTGTAGTGTATACAAAGACCAAACTTTGGGGCCAAACTTCGTCTTGTTATATGTGGCCTCGTTAGCAGGTGACGTTGCTATGAATACACGACGCAAAAATATATAACTATGTTCATTAGAGAATTTAGGTGAGTTCTTAAAACTACTAGGTACATTTTTTTATTTTTTAAGTTGCCAACACCGATGTTAGACTTTTCATACATATTATTATAGTTCAACCATGTGATTTCGGGTTAGAATAGGACTAAAATATTAAGCACAAACATCTCGTGCTACAATTGCATTCCCAAGGAGGGTTATGGTCGGGCGGCGGCCGGTTGTAAAATTTTCGCCCAAATTTCCCAAAGAGGGTTGACGTCAGGCAGGCGGCTGGTCGTAAAACTATAGCCAAATCTTTAAACTTTTCAGGCTATTACTTCTCCAACACAAGGTCTTTGGCATCATGGGTGACCATTAACATGCATGCAATATTTGGAGAAGAGAAAGCGAAAAAGCGCACCCTGGGCTCCGAAGCAGCACAGCTGAGGATGCAACCAGGAACGCGCTTGGATGAAGAAGAGAGGTATATTATTAAAGTTCATTTAATTTTGCTAAATTGATGTGCATGCCGTCGACGCGCCACAAAGGAAGCGTCTTTGTAAAAGCTGACGCCTTTGAAGCGCGGACAGCATGCTAACCAATTGAACGAATAGACTATTCACTATCACGTTTTTGACATTGGAAATGTCTTTTCGTTCGCTCCAATGTAGGCTCCGATTTCACGAAAAAGTGCGATCCACAATCTCACGACAGACGGACGACGGACAGACGGACAGAAGGACAGACGGACAGACGGACAGACGGACAGACGGACAGACGGACAGACGGACAAACGCACAGATGGACAGACGGACAGACAGCGGAATCTCAGTAATAGGGTCCCGTTTGCACCCCTTGGGTACGGAACCCTAAAAACGAAAAAGTTATGGCCGAAATAGTGAAAAAAACAAATTTTGCTGATTTTTTTATTTTGGCCCTCGATATTTTAGAAATTAAGAATGATATCAAAGATTTGAGAAAAAATCCTCTGGACAAATCAGTCAGGTACAATTTGAGCCTTAAACAAAGACGATCGGGTTAAGGGTTTGCCCTGTAGTCTAACCTTTTTGTAAAATATCAAAAAGTCAGAACGACATTTTTTGAATTCCGTAGATTCATTTCCAATATGCTCGATAGTCGTGTGAGGCACGAAATCTGTTATTTTATTCCCTAATAATTGAGGCAGCATTTTAGGTCTTACGGCTCTAAGCATGCTTTACTGACGTTATGACTATAGAGCAATATGACGTCCATGCATGGTCCACTGCTCCAACATTGACGGGGTTTCGGCTAACAACGCGCGCAATTGTGAAATGTAAATTTAAATGCATTTTTATGGTACCTACTTATCGATTGAATAAAATTTTTGAGATTTTTTTCGTAGTTATTAGCACCATGGAATCTAATTGAGACACTTTTAAAAAATTGGTGCAATACTTTATAGGCAAGAAAGGTGGATTTTTCTAGCTGCCTCCAAAGCATTCTGACGGCAAAGCCATCTGATATAGTTTAGCGACTACCTAAACTAATGATGGCAGCCCAGACCAAAGACGTAACTTGTCTTACGGAGCCCGGCCTTATTTGAGATATTTTATGCTACTTGCGTGCACCAATATAAGCTTGGATTGCTGAACATGCAAAAACGCTAGTAATACGAACTCCTGTTGTGCTATCGAGCTCATCATCATCCGAGCATATTCACAATAGTATCCTTAACGGTAACGCTTCAGAGCCTGGGGTCTGCTACCTAACCTACTTATTACGTAATTTGACGAGGTTACTAGTCTTTACACAGAGCGACTGCCGTCTGACCTCCGCAACCCAAGGGGTAGACCAAAACCAATCCTAGGATAGGTTAAAAACAAACACTAGATGGCGTTCGAGACCCACAGCTTTGCGTGCCTTCTAAAACCGGAATCATCATTATTTTCGGATAATCAGGTGATTCAAGCCTGTAGTATCCTAACCAGACCGGAAACAACTTGTCGCAAAGTATGCTTCCCAGTGGGATTTGAACCCATGACCTCCGAAACACTAGGCAAACGCCTTGACCACTGGACCACGGAGGGCGTCAGTTGTGCTATCGAGCTCCTACCTCAATTAATAAGTAACAAAGAACCCTATAAATCACACAGTACGGTAACACTGCGGGTGTCGCACGTTGCGTCGAAAAAATAAAATTTATTTCCCATTTTACCACGAATAATCGAATGGCCGGGTTTGTGTTGTGGAGCAAATCATGAGCAACAAGAGATTTTTCACAAGTTTTTATTTATTTTAGGTACCCTGTTTGTTGTTTTTCTGTTTTTTTGGGTCATCAAAAAATTGTATTGGTATCTATAATGTAGATGTTTGTTGTTCTTATTAAATTAATAAAATCTTGCAACTTAAATTTAAGGCACCTCCCAGTTTCTGATTGTGATGAATTTTTGTATGCTAATCAGATGACAATGCAATGCTCTGTATGTAAATCAGATGATAATGCAATATTATTATGACAATAAGCTGATTTGATGATGGAGCCGGAAGGTAGCTATAGGAACCCTGTAATAAAACGACGCGACCCCATCGAGTTTGAGCCTTTACATTTGTGTTGATAAGTTCTTAGTTTTCAATAAACTTACGAGTATAGTCCTTTGTTCGACTTTTATTATTTTTTACTTGTAAGGTAAACTTGGTTTATTAAGAAAAAAAAATCAAATACAATTGAAGTTAAATTCAACTACAAATAACATTTTAATTATTATCTAGTCTTAACTATTAATTTAGAAAAATTTCATACTCGGTCTTCCTTTTCTTAGTCTCCCTTTTATTATTCCTTTTGCGATTATTCTGAAGAGATTGTCATGTCTTATTAGATGTCCAAATCATCTTCCCTGTTCCATTTTCAAACGTTTTTAAAATATGTATTTATCTTTTAAAATTTCATATGTACTTATGTAGAGGTATGTATAAAAGTTACTCTAATAACCCATGCATGATAAATAAAGATATTTGAATTTTTATTTACATCACAATCGCTGCCGCTCATACCTTGCCCCCTCAACCTCAAGATCGGGGCCGCCCAATATAAATCACGCATCTTCGGCTAGGCCATACGAAATGCATGCAAATCCAACCCAGTTATATCGGCTATGAATTATTGCTGCTTATCATTGAGGTTCGATTGATTTATAACTTATGAGATGGGTTTTTATCATTGGCCGGATTATAGGCTGGAGTTCGGGCGATAGGTTTTCTATTTGAAGCTTTTCTTGATATTTTTTTGAAGATGTTTGCGGAGTATTGGCTATTATCACGTTTTTCGTGTAGATTAACAGCATAGGTAAAATTTCTTTACTGAAAAGTCAAAGAAAAACAAAATAAGTACACAAATATTGCTTATTTGGATTAAGGGCATACTTGAATTTTCTGGGGTAAAATTTAAATAAATAATTTCAAAGGAAACGGAGATATCATTTAAAAATTTGTGTCTACCAAACCCTAGATAATCCTTCAAACTATTTTATGAACTACTGTTTACAGTTTAAAGTGAGAATGTTAAGCTTTACTACGCACATTTTCGAAAAACGGCTTCTCAGCAAATGTAAGCTTAAAATTCTCACTTTAACTCTAGATAACTAAACTATCCTGGGAGTTACACAATAACTAAACATTCGTCTAGCGGACTACGCAATAAAATCTTATATTATCAACATCATTTAACGTGAGGAACAAATTGTTACATGATCCATATAAAGGGCTCGATGTGAATAGAGACAAGTCGAAATAGTTTTATACTAATGATGCCACACACCTTTTATACACATCTACATAAAGAGTGCCACAAATTGCATTTTTACATCTAAGGCATCAACTTTTGGTCTTCCTTAGCAATTTCGATGGGCAAACGTATAATTTTTTTTGTAATATTTCATATATAAGGAAATGGAGCAGATTCTTCATATGATCCACCAAGGATATCTTCTATCATGACCTTGATGTCACGTCTCAAAGTTACAGCCCGAACAAGTTGCGGCAACCAAGGCTCTATGAGGTGGTTCGTCCATTTCAAAACAAAATCTCGCCGTGTTACTATTTGTTTAATATTTTTGATTTTATTCGTGACGTATAATAACATAAGTAGGAGTAATCTTAGTGCAGGTGACCATTTATGATGAGTTTTACTGGATAAAAATCGAAGAGTTGCTAAAGCACACGTACTACATACTACGTCGGATGCTAAAACGTAGCATCCGACGTAGTATGTAGTACGTTTCTTTCCATGTTTGATAATACAAAATCATCCCAAGCAATAATTTTGGTTCTGTTGTCTTTTACTTGGTACTAAAAAATCATCTTCAGAACCCAAACATTGGCACGAGATATCAGTATTAATGCTGATATTGTATTGACTTTCAACCTTTCAATTATTTGTCATCACCACAGAAGTTACATTATCTTATTACTTTTATCAGAGTAATATCAATCTTAATAAACATGAATTTCTACTTTCAGCCTAGGACATATGTTTCCATTTATAAATCCATCAATAATATTAGGTATATGAGAAAAAGTTGAAAACAATTTGTAGTATGAATGACATCTTACTATTAAACCCTAGTCATTAAAAAATAACCATTTTTATAAAGTTCATATTATTTCCTAGTATGCTTATGTATATTACCTAATTATAATACAAACATTTATTAGATTTTTTTATTTGAAAATACTAATATAAAATAAAATGCAATTTAGATACCTTTGAAAATCTGCACCTGTTATAACCAAACTTTCGTCATCTAGACGACGCGGTAGTTATAAATCACAAATAAAGACAATTGTTTGTGCAAACGCCGCTTTTGTGCCACTTTTTACTCTAATTATGAAGGTATACAAAGGCGTGCAAGCAGGGGGTACGCGAAAGTATGTGAACTAGACTTACGCAAGGAGTCGCGTAGTCTGCGAGACAAATGTTTAGTTATCTAGAGTTAAACTGTAAACAGTAGTTCATAAAATAGTTTGAAGGGTTATCTCAGGCTTGGTAGAAACAAAATTTTAAATGATGGCTCCGTTTCCTTGGAAATGATTTACTTTAAATTGCCCCCATTTAGCACTGGACCCCAGAATTCAGGTACGGCCTTAAGTAAGTAAAATATTTTACATATATATCTACGAAACCAATTTTAAAGTATTTGCAACAGAAAAAAAAAGAGTTATGTATGAGGTAACAAATAAAAAAAAAAATACAACCGAATTCCTTTTTTGAAAAGTAGGCACGAATAATTCCTGACCTATTCAGTAAAAGTTAGCCAGATAAAAGCCTAGACTTTAGCCTTTATTTCCCGCGTAAAAGGTAACATAAGATATAAAAGGAAGGACAACCTGACTGACGGACAGATTTATGGTTTTCTAACGGTCCCTAAAAGATATCTAGAATTCTAGATAGGAATTTATTTTTAAAGGAAAATGTGGTTAGGAAACTTTTTTGAATTTAAGATAAAGGGAGTATTTTCACGTAGCTTCTAGGCTTAAAACTGCGCTAGGCGGACCCTTGCGCGATTCCATACAAAAAAGGCTATTTGCGTACAGTTTTTAACCTCCGACAAAAAGAGGGGTGTTAGAAGTTTGACGCTAATGTCTGTCGGTCTGTCTGTATGTCTGCCTGTCAGTCTGTCTGTGGTATCGTAGCGCTTGAATGGACGGACCTATTTCGATGCGTTTTTTTACGTGAAAGCAAGTTCTCTTGCGGTGGTTTTTAACTATGTTTGATGAAAATCAATTCAGCCGTTTAAAAGTTATTGGAGGTTAATGCTTGAAAGTCAGGGCTTTCTCTAGCAAATAGTAGATGTCGCTACGGGTATCAAGTCATATCGGTAGTTCCGCTACTGATCACTAGATGGCGTTCTTGACAGTCGGGGTTTTTTTTAAATTGCTTAGCAAATAGTTCTTAAAATGTTATTCAACTTTTGTTTCAAGTACTTTCGCCTTGTTTCTCAACAAAACCGTGTCAAAATCTAAAGCATTTCAATTACATTTTTAATGTTGACGTAAAAAAATCCTTTTGCCGTGCAAACGGCCATAACTCAGTTCATTTATCTTTGAACGTTTCTTCAGATGTTATCTCGAAATTTTAGCAAGATGATCTTTGATTAAAAATATTTAGATGTAGCATCGCACTGAAAATCCTTTCGTGCTAGTTTAGAAGAAAAAAAAACGCAAAATGTACCGATGCTTCTCTTGGGATTGGATGAATGGATCAAGGGATTGGGTGAGAATCATGAGAATATTTCTAATACAGTTATGCATGTCTTGCGGAAACCGATAAGATACGTTGGAAACAAATGTAGGTATAGCCAGGTGTATTAGGTATATTGAACTAAAGCCAAGTCGTTTTAACTGTTCCGGCTATTTCTTCTCGATTTCGCGTGGTCTTCAGCAACATTAAGTGACCATTGACATTATAGAGTTATATTTGGAGTAAATAAACCGGCCAAGTGCGAGTTAAACTCGCATGGAGAGGGTTCCGTACAATTGATTAAATTCTTATAGATTTTCCTGTAATCTAAAAGCAATGAACAATATTTTGTATTTTTTTCAATATTTGAGGCTCAGTAGTTTCGGAGATCAGGGATTAAGCAGATTAAGCAGACAAAAATTGACCATCCCCCGATGGTCAATTTTGTTTGTTTGTTTGTTTGTAATAACTTTATTGCACTAAAAATTTAAGTATAAAAGACAACATAATACGAAAGAGCAAATATACAAAGGCGGACTTATCCCATGTAGGGATCTCTTCCAGTCAACCTGCGATAGATTGAGAGGATATTTACTCTGTTATATATTAGGTAGAAGCCGGTACGTATGAATTTAACTACAAAATACTTACATATCTACACACATAAATATATACGAACATACTTAAATAAATACATATAGCAGTACACATAAACAAACTATACATAAAGTATATATCTTACATACATAGGTATATATTTAATAACATATTAAAGATAAGTACTTAATTCAGTCCAAGTGTGACACAACCAGAGAGGACTTCGATAATCTAGTTTTAAATGAATCCAGTGAAGGTGCCATCCTTACATCAGCTGGAAGTGAGTTCCAAAGCCTTGCCGCCAAGACTTTAAACGATTTGGATTAAGACTGTGACGAATGCGGTGGGATGTCCAAAACGAGGCTGCCGGCTGTGCGCAAACGACTATCCACAATCCGAATATTAAATTTGCAATGGAGGTAATCAGGGGAAGAATAAATTTTCGTCTGCTTTCATGAATAAAATCAAAACTATTAATTTTACAATAATAACAAAAATATATTTGAGATTCTCATAGCAAGCCCTTTCATTTGATATATGACACAGTAGGGTTTGCAATTTTTTTTTTAAATTTCCTAATTTGTCCCCCAAAAATGATTATTTTGAAAAAATATTTATTTACTTTGCACATATGTGTTAAGGTCATAGGATTACAACATCCTACCAAATTTCACCTGATTCGGTTCAGTAGATTCGGAGAAAATTGCCTGTTACAGACGGACGGACCGACAGACGCACGAGTGATCCTTTATGGGTTCTATTTTTCGTACGGAACCCTAAAAAGCGGGTAAGCGCAACCCTGGCTCCAAAGCATGAGGGAACGCGGTAAGATGAAGAAGACCTGAGGTAAAATTTGTGTGTCACGCGATATCTACAGTAAAAAAACCATCGTTGCTTCAAAGTATTTTAGCAAGATGAAACAAAAAACTTGGAAAACTTAATTAAGTGTTATCTCTCGGCGAGTTTATCTGCAAATGGAACTTTTAATGAATTATTGTGACCGTTCTGAAGATGGATCGGATATTAAGGAAGTTAACTTAAATTAAAGTAATAGTATTATAGCCGTATGATTCCCGGCATAGTAGAATAGGACCACTCCAAGCCTTTCCGTGGATGTCGTAAATAGCGACTGAGAAACACAAGCTAAACAAAGCTTATAAACATCAATGAGGTTACTGGTTTTTACGCAGAACAACTGTCTGACCTCAGCAACCCAAAGGTATAAACAAACGCTAGATGGTGTTTGGGACCCACAGCTTTATGTGCCTTCCGAAGCACGGAATCATTCTTATTTTCGGATAATCAGGTTACTTAAGCCAATAAAAGCAATATTCTAACCATACTGAAAATAAACTTTCTCAAAGTATGCTTCCGAGTGGGGTTTGAACCCACGACTCTTCGGATCACAAGGCAAACGCATTAACTACTGGACCACGGAGGCAGTCACGGTATGTGTATTTTGTTCCTTTATATGTATGGACACACCTACAGAACCCATTCCCATATTCAGTTTTCACAATTTTTTTTCTGGTTCTCCTTCAAACGTTCGTATCTGAAACAAAACGCAAAACGTTTATTCCTCACGAACGGCATTTATAACGTTAAAAACACGTTACATTAACATAATAGCAGTTTAAAGTGTTTGAAAAACATGAATGTAAATGGTGTTTTTAGTAGCGTTTGTCATGATATAGAGGTGAAAAAGTTTATTTTATTTTTAGGTTTAGTAGTCCTTTAGTCGCTTCTTACGACATCGGAAGCCACGCAACTCTAAGTGTGTGGTACAAACATGATACAAACATAAAATTTTCCTCAGGGCTAACTTAATTACGTAAATAGCATCTAATGTTATTTGAAACTGAAATCCCATATCAGTAGAACCTTAATACCAAGCAGTTTTAATCCAAAATAGCTCGTATTAAAAAGCTTATAGGGCGTATTTTCGGATGATCCGCCGAAGACCAAACTCGGCTTAATGTAAGCCTTCCTCAAAAGTTCTAAACCCAAAGAACAAACAGAACACGAATTATGTCGTACATATAGATGGAGGGACGGGCCCTACCATGAGTCTTTACGGAACTCGAAGTTTGGTTTTACGCCAATTGAAGACACTCTCGTGTCTTTAAGAGCCCGTATGACCCTAATAGTACTTAGAGCGATCCTAAACATTATCAATAGTAACGAAATACTCACTTTGAAATAAAAATACAGCAAAGTTCAGGACTAACTACATACATTATATGTTTC
The DNA here is from genome assembly GCA_963576875.1 of Acrobasis repandana. Lineage (NCBI taxonomy): Eukaryota > Metazoa > Arthropoda > Insecta > Lepidoptera > Pyralidae > Acrobasis > Acrobasis repandana. Next base: position 745,521 of record OY756241.1, on the reverse strand, counting down.
GAAAACACGATTGCTTGAATTTTCTCGAAAAAACATTGCGAAGTTGCCTCCAAATCACCTCAGAATTATACTAAAACAGAAAGTATTCAAGAAATACAATAAATTAGCACTTGTAACTTTGGATTATAATTGTTCTAAACATAAGGCAGTTATCATATGTTTTACTTTTTAAATTACTCTTATATATTTTTTTTTAAAACGAAATTAACCTGATAACTAAAACCAGCTTCACTGACCCGCCGCGATTCCATACGCCCCGCATGGCTCGCTATCTCGCTTCACTTAGCGCGCGCGGAGGTAGTTGGCTATTACCAAGGTGAGATGTTACACAGCATATGCTCGCTAGTTTTTTAGTTCAATTTTAATACAACATTTAGTGTTACAGGCTATACGGTCTCGGATTTCCACTAGCTATCAGGTATCGAAATGATAGTAAATGATTACCATAACCTATGATGGCCATTTACAATCAGGTTACCATAACGAGTGAATCCGTGGTAGTGGCCAAACCTTTCAAAGCTGTTACACCTTGGAAGTTTTACATACAAGCTAATTCCGTTATAAACAACAGATATCTAATCGTTCATTCGATTTTGCACTTCGTTTTCTTCTTAAGAAACAACGAAAAAGATGACAAAATAGTTAGTGAGAATGTGTGATAATCTACACATGACAATAGGAGGTTCGGCAAGTAAACCATAAGTATTATGATTAATAATAAATAAATAAATATTAAATAGGCACAAATCACACTGATTGAGCTAGCCCCAAAGTAAGTTTAACTTCTGTAATGGGATACTAACTCAACGATACTATATTTTATTTTATAATCTTACGCTTAAAAGCCGAACTCGCTTATTGAACGAAATAGTTTATATAATTAGTAAAATATAATTCTGGTCTATCCTTTGGGTTGCGCAGGTCAGACGGCAGTCGCTCTGTGTAAAAACCAATTACCTCGTCGAATCACCTACGTTAGGTAGCGGACCCCGGGCTCTGAACCGTTACCGCTTAGGATGCAACCGGGAATACGCTCGGATGACGACAATGATGATGATGCTCGGTCTATCCCTGTAAGGATAAAGACGAGATGTATGAAAATTCTTAGTTTGTATATAATATACACTAAAGATATTTATCAATGCGAAGCGCGAGTTCTGAACTAAGATCCGGAACTCCATCCAACTCGGCTTAGCGAGTGCGGCGCGGAATGTTTATTTGCTTTTGTTTTTACCCGACTGCGTCAAAAGGAAGGTTATGTTTTTCCGAGTGTATGTATGTATATTCCTCTGGTATGCTTTGCAGCTTATGGCTTAATAGATTTTAGCTTGGGGTATTTAGATTTGTTTTGTCAGAGTGACTCTGGGTATACTTGAAATAATTTGGAATACACCTATCAAAAACTTTAACAAAAAAACAGTGGCACTCCGGGAACGCCGAAGAATTGAAAGCTTGAACGATTATGTGAGTTGTCGGTTACGGTAACAGTGTCGCGAGTTCAATAGTTTTTCCCATCTCAAAAATGCCAAACACGCCTTAAGGGCCCGGTCCTTATTTTTAGTGATTTTGACTGTTTTTTCGGAACTGATTGGAGCCAAACTATCTTAGTAACAATATGTTAAGATAAGTTAAATTGAAGTTTATTTAAGTATTAAAAAAGTGAATGAGACAATTTATTGATTTTCATTGTAATAGTTTGTTTAATTCCAAATAACCTGAGACGTGTTTAAATTTTTTGCGGTGCGCGCCCTTCTTGTCTTTGTTGTTTACACGGAATTTAAAACATGAAGTTGTGTATAAATTACAGAGAAATAAAGACAAAGGAAAATCCTAAAAAGTAGATGAGAAGATTTTAGTTTTTTTTTTTAATTCATTCAAAATCTTAGTTAAAAAGGTTAAACTTTGAAGAAAATATAAGCGAATATGTCGTCGGATTTCTTGCGCATACGACTGAGTAAAAAAATACACATATATGAAGATTGATTCATGCTTAAACAATAACAATAAATAAATAAAAATAATTTGTCTGTTCTAAAAAGATACAAAAATTTAAAGTTCTCCGAAATTCTCAAATAAATATGGGGACGAAAACGCTGATAAGGCAGACCGCTCGCTGCGCTTCTGAATTTGCCTAAATTTGTCTCCAGGGTGCATGTACAATACAGCGCAATGCGTATGTGTAGATAGAAAATATAGATTCGGGTGTTCAATCAAAAATTCCCATTTAAGAAGTTTTCACTTCAAAAAACAAAAAAAATATCGGGTGACATATTGACAATAAGAGCCGTCATTTGACCGATGGCATCTTCAAAACTATTTATTTAAAAAAATATATATGATGAATTTTACCATAAAAAATGAATAAATGATGATGATATTAAACTTGTAGAGATCTAGTTCTTTTTTAATGGTTTTTGAAATCAGTTTGTTTCCGCGCCGCATCTAATTTACGATACTCCAATCAGTGTCGAATAAACCTACATACAAACACACAAACATACATACAAACGCCGTGTGATCGAAGAAGACATGCAGAAAATAAAATATATTCTCTCACTGCTGGGCCGTGTGGTTCCCATCAGAGTAGAATAGGACCACTCCAGTCTTCCCGTGGATGTCGTATAAGGCGACTTAGGAAACACAAGCCAAACAAAACTCATAAACATAAATGAGACCTCTCCAACCCGTCTGGCCAGCGTGGAGAGTGTAGACCAAATCCTCTGGCTGCTCTGGCCAAGTATGGCTCTGATACTACAGAAAGGGTCGTGCTAGAAGCAGTGGAGACTAAAAAAAGACCCGATAATGATAACTATTGGGCTAAAGTCTCTCCCATTTCCTTTCATGTGTCTCTATCCAGCCTGCGCTTACCACCCACGCTGGAAAGTGCCAAAAAATCGTTCGCTTGCCCAGGATTAAGTAATTAAAATCAAGTTCGATAAAACTTCAAAACAGCGCAATGGATAATGGAAAAAAGACAGTTAATGGAAAAGACAAAAAGGGGCTTAAGTGAAAGACATAAAACGAGTTAAAAATCCAACGTAGAACAGAACTGGGAATAAGAGAAAATGGTCAAGTAAAAGAGGGAGTCGGATGTATGGGTTCCGTCGTAATACAAATGGCAATTTTAATTTTTCTGCTTTTCGAGACTATAAATATTAAATCGGTGTTCATTGGTTCCGTTTATTTTTTTACAAGCTTTTATTTCGTTTCGTTTAAATTAAACCCACTTCCCATTATTTGATTGAGCTGAAACCTTACATAGGTAGGTACTTATGTAAGTATGTTGGCAATGCAATATTATGGTACCAATAACCTAATCTCATGATGAAAAGGAAATATAGGAACACAACCATAGCGTTTATTCAATTTCTAATGAAATAGTATATATTATAATCGTTTTGGAGGAGAAATCAGTGGACAACGAAACGTTGATTTTGTGTACTTTTCAAGGTATTTTTAGTCCCAGCTGCAGTTTTTTCCATCGAACTCGCTCGATTGTTGTTGTTGACACAGCGCAGCAATAAATTTTACAAATATCTATTTTTCGATTCTTTTGACCTTAGTGTTTTTTCTAAAGGTATATAAAGAAACTTATCTACTGTAAAGGTTTTTGGTAACGCTATACGGGACCCCAAAAAAGTAAAAAGTAGCGCCCAATTATGCCGTGACGTGTAGAATTAGCCAGAAAGTTCGGTTTAGCTGATTTTTTTCTAGGATCTGCCGTTTTTGTGTCGATTTTAGGGAATGTCGTAAAAATTTTTTTAGGATCTACCGTTTTTGTGTCCATTTTAGGGAATTTTGCGCGGACTATGAGCTAACAGAAAGAGTTTTTGTTGTCAGTTTGAAACGTTCTTCAACTATGTAGATATTTCGTTTTACATCGCGCATAATTTAACGCTATATTTTTGGATTAAATCCTTGTATGGTCTGATAAAAAACGTAGAATGTCGACTGTAGAAAATCGAGGGAATATGTGAGAATCTAAATAAAAAAATCTTGCCCACCATGCCATCACTTTAAAGGTGGCCTTTAGGTCGTGTGGCCTTGGCTTCTGTGTGCTCAGAGCCGCAAGACCCAGGATACTTTGCCCAAAACTAAGTATATTTTCTTTTGAAATCATATTGAATGAACTACAAACTCTACGTTTGCGACCATTCAATATTGTCGAAAGATTTTTTACCCTACTTGCAAGTTAGACGAATCGCTGTTACGCAAGTTTCAATCTTCCGATCATATTATCTAAGGACCAATTCCATTTTCATTACTAAAATAATAAAACTAGCAAAGTACACTAATGCAAGAACCACTAAGTTTTCCACTAACTTAATTTTCAAACACTTTGCTACATAAATTGAACAGCAAACTAAACGGGTGGTCCTAAATAAATACGCAACTGTTATTTCTGATAATAAAGACATAAAATATAATTTTCGTAGAGAGAAAATACATCGAAAGAGGTTAATGTTGTTTTATGAATTACTGCATTCCAAGTACTTCGACGGTCTTGTTAGAAAAAATACTGAATTCTCTCTCACATGTGTTGGTTGACAACACTGGTGAAAGATTAATGAAGCTATTAAAAAATATTGGAGATGACCAGATGACTATAAACAAATTGAAAAAGTAAATTTTTTTCCTACAAGCTTTTATTGTAAGGCCTAAGAACTTACCAAGACATATGTAATAAGCATAAACTCAATGGGGTTGCGTCATTTTTATCTGATTTACTTAATCGGAAACCGGGGAGTGGTTCAAATTTATCTTGCAAAATTTGACCCAGACAAATAAACAACAACAAACAGGGCAAGCTCAAAGAAGCTTGTAAAAAAGCGACTTTAAATTTTAAAGTCGCTTTTTTACAAGCTTTTTTTTTAAATTTAAATTTAATTTAAAGTCTAAATTCGGGTCTTCTTCATCAGTTCCACTTCATCAAATCACACATGCTAGATTTACTGACTAAAACATCAAATCACTACATTTTTGCCTAGAATATTTTAAGGGTTTACTCGATGATTATTATTACATAATTAAAGCAACTTCTACTTTTCGAGTTTTTGGCGGGAAGTCAAGGGGTTCGGTTGGGGTTTTCTTTAAATTATTTTGAAAATTGATTTTAGTGGACTTTATAATATGAAATAGGTGTTGTTTGGTGTTATAAATGTTCATGCTCATGAACAATGTGTGAAATAGTTAAAGTGGACAATCATAATACGGCTGTAGTGATATTTGTTTCGCGGACTGTGTGGGCGTCTTCTGGCGTCGTCCGCCACTCAATCGGCTATGAAAACCAGTGGACTCGTATAGATTTGTCGCCAGAAGCTCCCTTAAAGCAATCAAATGCCTACACCAACCTTTGATTGTAACTTGTTAGGAAAAAATAATTTCCCACGTTTTATTAACTTGTTCCTGGCTAAATACGCACTAGCGTCAAGCCATTAATAATATAAAAAAAATAAAAGACTTCTACTTTCTCAATGTTATTACTCTGTGTCAAAGTATCTCGATGAAAAAAAAAAAAGTAAAATATATAAATAAAATTAAAAAATTAATAAATTAATAAATGTAAAAAATCTTAAAAATAAAATTGTAATTATAAATAAATAGTAATTGTAATCTATACTAATATTATAAAGCGGAAGAGTTTGTTTGTTTGTTTGTTTGTTTAAACGCGCTAATCTCAGGAACTAATGGTCCGATTTGAAAAATTATTTTTTTGTTGGGTAGTCCATTTATAGAGGAAGGCTTTAGGCTATATAACATTACGTTCCAACAACCACGCGAACGAAGTCGCGGGCACAGCTAGTTATGAATAACTGTGACGAGATTCCTTTTCTCTGCTTTGCAACGCCCAACAGGGTCCTTAAATTAGTGTGGGATCATACAACACTGAGCAATAAGTTATTAAGTATTGATTTGTCAAGTATCCCATCATCAGATCTTGACTTGGTGACAATTGGACAAACTTACATGTATAGAATACATAGACTAGAATACCAAAGCATAAGTACTTCGGCTCTTTTGTCGCAGCCCACACGAGCCGAACTATTGTGTTTTCAGCGAGGAAACTTGCCAGGCGTAACAAGTTTAACGCATTAGCCGTACATGTGTCCATTATTGTGTCCACTGCCGTAGTGGACTGTGGTTTCGTCAATCTATTGTTATTTATTTACTAACTAGCTTGTTACTGTTACTCCGTTAGCGTAAAATTCAGCTTTATTTCATTGACATATAATATATAGACCAGCTATTACAAACATTGGCCCAGTTCTAATTTTGTATACCTATATGTCGGCTTGAATTTTATCTATCTATCTATATTTAAGAGCTATGCTCTTGTCGGTGGAGTATGAATTATCTTCCATTTGTCTCTCTCATCTGCCAGTTGTTTTACTTCGCTATACGACACAATGCATTTTGAATTGTGAATTTTTTCATACGTATTTAATTTTCAAACAATGAAATCTAGTTACTTACCGATGGAACATTATTTCATTACTTTTTCCCGTGTTCCTGATTATTCTTACAGTATTTCAATGCACACCAAGGAATTTTTAATAAAACCATGTTTTTGTATGGTTTTCGTTTATAAACTGTCCAAACTACTAGGCGTATAAGAACTAGCAAGCGACTGAGTGAAATTTATAGAGATAGCTACATTGAACGGGACAAAACAGTGATAAGTGATGTCTCCTCTTGTTTTACATACTTAATAGCTCTGGCTCTATGCACATTGAATAAATCAGTCACTATTTTCTATGCATTTTAACACAGGCGAGTGGCAATTTAAAAAAATCTTTAAACGGCGATAACATTTTGACAAGCCTTTAATTTACCTTGCTCTGTTAGTAATTTGTTTGTTTGAGTCAAATCTTGCAAGTTAAGTTTGAGCCAATTCCCGGTTTCAGATTGAGATGAAATTTAGTATGCTAATGTAAATCAGATGATAATGCAATATTTTGATAACATGAAGCTGATCTTCTAAAGGGTACTTTAAACCTGATGGTGGGCGAGAAGGTAAAAGAAGGAAAAAAAATTGTGATGGGTGGATTATTAATATGATTCGCATTGTCGCCCAATTCCTCAATAGGCTTTTACAATCTGCGTGGGATGAGAAGCAGCTGGTGCATTTTAAGTTTTTTTATCTCCCAGACAAACATAGAAGATATATACAACGTGGTAGGAACATACCCGAAATAAATCGAACCACGGGCTATAATAGATTACTAAACTATAATGAAATCAAAATAACAGTCAAAAAACAAAAAAATCCACATTCCCATACAAATCGCCCGGGCGGCTGCACACATTTGTATGGAAATGCCGACATTGTATTTTGTTTTTTGGCTGCTATTTTATTGTCCTTATACTATAATGATCCAGTATAGACCGTGGTTCGATTTATTACGGGTATGTCCCTTACACATTTATAAATATGACCAAAATATTGTAGCAATAAGTTTACACCCCAAAGGTGGCAATAGGGGAACAAAATATAATAATATATAACACTTATATATTTACGAGCGACCAAAGCTGACCGGAACTACATAAAAATACTACGTGACCCGTTGGCAGGAACCTCGTAGCGTATTTACACACAGATCTGGCCTATATAAATATATTGGCTACTTTTAACCGATTTCAAAAGAGGAGGTTTTCAATTTGGTTTTATTTATGTTTGCTGTTGTGGCTTTAATGAAATTTTCTTCTTTTTCATAAGTTTTTTAATTTTAAGTTTAGTTTTAAATTTTTGTAATAATTTAGTTTAAGTTTTTATTATTTACATATGTATATTCCTCATAAAATTATTATTCAATTGTTTACTCAGAAATCCGTTATTTTGTATTGATTTGCAGAAACAAACAACAACGAATTTAAAATGAAGCGATCGGTCCTATAGTAATTGTATTCAAATCTCTTAAAAATATGTCATATTTTTAATATTTTTTTTTGACATATTTTTTTTTCTTAATTACAAATATTTTACACTTTCGTAACTATACAATTAATTTTCTTAACAAAATTAAGGAACTAATCTCATTTTCTTTAAGGAGTTTCTTCCATATCTCCAAAGTTCTTCATTATATCTTCACCAAATTAACATGGGACCAACTTGGTAGTAAAGGCTTTCAAATAAAAAAAAATCATTTAAATCGGTTCAAAATTGGCGGAGATATCGCGTAACAAACAAACATTAACAAAAAAATACAGTCGAATTGATAACCTCCTCCTTTTTTGGAGTCGGTTAAAAAATTACATACAGGTCAATTCAAATTCAAATTCAAATTCAAAATATCTTTATTATCATAGGATATTTATAATATCTCTTAATAATAGTCACTTTGTTTTGTTTTGCACAAATGTTGACGTCAAATCATTACTTAAAGCTAAGTTTACGCCGCTTCCTAGGCGCAAGTGCAGAAGAAGCGGCAACAAACTGCACTGCACGTTTTCTCCAAAGACGTCAACTAACAAACTAAAAACTTAAAATTAGTTATATAGATGGACAGAGATTACATTGTTTATTATGTCATAATTAAATTGAATTATAAGAATTACGAAATTTAAAATAATGTCAATTTGTAAATTTAGTATGTACCAATGTACTTAAATTATGACATGTCTAAGTATACAAACCTTTAAGAGGGACCCGCGCCAAGCTCAAGCCAGACCTTTTTGTCTTTAAGATAGTCATCGGTCCTATAATAAGCCTTCTCACAAAGTACTTTCTTTACATAAGCTTTGAATTTTCTGTCTGGCATATCAAGGACCGATTCTGACAATTTATTATAAAAAAGTATACACTTCCCCATAAAAGACTTACTGACTGTATTCAGCCTGTAATACGGGCTAACTAAGTCATTCTTATTACGTAAATTTCTATCTGTAAAATCACTTACTTTATTGAACATGGAAATATTTTTCCTTACATACATTATATTTTCAAATATGAATTGTGATGCAAAAGTAAGTATACCTATTTCCTTGAATAATTCCCTCAGTGAGTCTCTCGATCCTAAACCGTAAATAGCACGAATTGCTCTTTTTTGTAAAAGAAAAATAGTCTGAATGTCGGCTGCACTCCCCCATAGAAGTATTCCGTAAGACATTAGACTGTGAAAGTAACTAAAGTACACTTGTCTAGCAGTTGCTACATCTGTCAATTGTCTTATTCTCCTAACAGCGTAAGCCGCAGAGCTAAGCCTATTAGAAAGTTTAGTTATATGAGCGCCCCATTGAAGTTTCGAATCAATTGTGATTCCTAAAAAGGTAGTACTTTCAACCAGATCGAGTTTCTGTCCATTAATTAGTATGTCAACGCAGGCTTGATTCACATTAGGAAGAGAGAATCGAATGCATTGGGTCTTGTTCGCATTTAACATGAGGTTATTGGCCGAAAACCAATCAGAAATTAAAGATAATGGTCGAATGATAACCTTGAAAAAATTGATTTCTTTACTTACAATACTTATTATAATCATTTTAGTTTTTGTAAACTGCTCCTTAAAACTTAAATAACACATTCCGTCTTATTATAAAAACAGGACTTTGTTACTAGGTTTAAATCATAATCCGCCCAAATCAAGTTGACATTGACAGGTGAGATAGTGTGATATTACCACAGAATACAGTAAGAGTAAGCAGAACGGAATCTCCTAAGGTACGCGCAATATGCGTCCCCGTTCCCCGCACCCGCACCTCTCCCCCGGTTCTTGACGACCAACGTGAGTCATCGAGGCGAAAACGGGGGAGAGGTGCGGGGACGGGGAACGGTGACGCCTGGGTGACGCATATTGCGCGTACCTTAGGAGATTCCGGCCTGTGATATTACTAAAGTTCAACTTGATTTAGGCGGCTAATGGTTTAAACCTAGTAACAAAGTTAGTACTGTTTTTATAATAAGACGAATTATCTCTATATACCTTCCCTACTCTATGATCTCCAGGGAAAGAGTCTGATATACACGTAACTCCGTTGTATTAAGATTTATACCGCCGTATCTTATCTGGTTTCTTATGTAAGGAACATGTATGGAATAGATGCCCTTCGGCATTAGGTCGGCTAACGTATCCACCGCGGTTTATAGGTCAAGCGATGTCAGTCAAATCTGTGTTGATGAAAAGGATATTTGAACAAATGAGCGGGTTCCATAGTAAACAAGGAACACTTATAGTTGCGCTAGGAAGACTGGAATAAGATAGGAAAGACCTTTGTGCAACAAAATGAGACAAAGTAGGTTAACAAAAAATAAACTAGCAAGTGCGAGTCGGACTCGTACATGAAGGTTTCCGTAGTAGTAGTTATGATGGCCTCCTTTAGTTTTTAACTTTATCTTATTTTTAGTATTTGTTGTTAAAGCGGCCATAGTAATACATAATCTGTGAAAGTTTCAAGTATCTTGTAAATGCCATTATAAAGATCTAGTTTTGTATGACGTCCCCTCTTTACTACTAAAATAAAAAACTTTTTAACTTTTTTATTTTAGTATTTGTTGAGCGGCCACATTAATACATAATCGGTGAAATTTCAAGTGTCTAGCTATTACGGTTTAAGAGATAGAGCCCTGTGAAAGACGGACAGACAGAGTCTCAGTAATACGGTCCCGTTTGCACCCTTTAGGTACGGAACCCTAAAAATAAGCTGGTTAATAAAAGCAAAATTAATCTGGTAGAATTGATAATCAGAAATAGATCTCAATGAAATCGATCCACTGGCTGCAAACCTCAAACGTGTTCTGTTTTCCGATACTGTTGTGGATGTATCATAATTATTTCAACTGAAAGCCGATTTCAAAGCAAAGCGTTTTTAATTACGAGGAGCGTTTTCCTCGATTTTGTCGTTTTAGCGATGGATTTAATTGGACGATCGAACGTAGCGAGGTTCTCTGCGACTATTGGTGAATCCGGTGTTAGTAAAAATACAAAATAAAACTTGCGGGTAACGTACGTACATACAAAAAAAGAAACTGACGGGTCGAATTATTACCTCTTTTGAAGTCGATTAAAAATGCTGTGTCTGCCCCATTAGGGATAAAAACATGATAGTGTATGTATGTTGTTCATATTGGCGGGTTGAGCCATCGCAAATTATGTGTAGATTCACGATATATTTCTACTGCGAAAAAAAAAAACTAAAATCAAATATTTATTCAGTAATTAGAGGCCTTTGCAGGCACTTTTACACGTCAATAATTAAAGTGTACATTACTTGTTATGTTTATTTATATCTAAATTATTTTTTCGCAACGACCACTGCTGAGAAGAAACGCCGAAAGAAACTCATTTACACAGTATTGGTCGCCTACGCGCCAGAAGGGCTTTGTCAGTTTAAAAAGATATTATGCCTAATACAATGTTATCACAACACAATATGTAAAGCTTGCGAACGAGTACCAAATCCAATTTACAGAAATAAATTGAAAAAAGTAAGGTAAGAAGTACCCGTAACCAAAGGGCATGCATGAACGGAATCTCCTAAGGTACGCGCAATATGCGTCCCCGTTCCCCGTCCCCGCAGCCGTGCAGTGTGTATTCATCTGCTCTCGCCCCTCGACAAGGCGAGAACGAGGGAGAGGTGCGGGGAAGGAAAACGGAGACGCATATTGCGCATATCTCAGAAGATTCCGTTCTATATGTATACTCTTACAGTCTTTTGTGGTCCTTCGGAAGGCACGTATGGTTGTGGGTCTCAAACGCCATCTACAGACACCGGGCTCTGAAGCGTTACCGCTGAGGATGCAACCGGGAACACGCTCAGATAATGACGATAAGTATGTATGTATATTCTACCGTGTATGCCGTATATAGCCTCCCTATCCTACGTACTTATTACTTAACCTCCATTCATTGATCTTCGAAAGAAGCTTAAAGCTCTAAGTGGTTGCAACTTCAGACATTGAATAAATTAAAACTTGCATTGTCGGGGAATTTGCATTTTTTGATGGAGTTCGTATGTAGTATGAGTTTGGTGTGTAGAGATTTACAAAGTTTAAACATCGAGTAGTAACTTCTGAACTAGTTCTGGAATTAACAAAAATTTAAGAACTAAAGCTGTCGTGACTTCTCTTGGGCAATGTTTGGTGTGTAAAGATTCACAAAGTTTAAACATGAAGTGGTAACTTTTGAACTAGTTCTGGAATTAACAAAAATTTAAGAACTAAAGCTGTCGTGACTTCTCTTGGACAATGTTTGGTGTGTAAAGATTCACAAAGTTTAAACATGAAGTGGTAACTTTTGAACTATTATAGTTCTGGAATTAACAAAGTTGTTATTGGATCTTTGTTTTTGAGTTTGTAGTTCATCTGAACTTATATTCTAGTTGGGTTATTCCATGGTTATTCTAAAGGTAAATAGTTTATGTCATAAAAAAAAATGCTGGCAACATTTTTTTTATAAGCTATTTAATATGGTCAGTACTTTTTTAACCCCCACCGAAAAAGAGGGGTACTACCTAACATGGCATTTAAATTTAAATCACGCCAGCCACACATATTTTCTGCATATGGCATTAGGTCCACCACTTGTACAATATTTTTGTGAAATAAAGTTTTTAAATAAATAAAAAGATAGCAGAGAGGACAAGAATAGTTCTGTAAAGAAGCATCTTTACTGACCTCCGCCGACAAGAGCGAGCTCTTAAATTACAAGAGAGAGGGTAGGAGATTATTATTGCACAAATAAAAAAATGTGAAAATCTAATTCCATATAGCATTCTCGACCGGTCGACCATTAAAGCAAGCAATAAAAATATTGCCCCAAAAGAAAGGTCTCAATATAGTTAACATGCGTGTCGTGTCCCGTAAATTCATACTTATGCCAATAGCGATATGAAAAAAAAGCAGACCGCTTGCTTTGTATTCAGGAGGGTTTACTTAGGCGGGAGTAAATTTTGAGGGTTTGTCGAAGGTGGAGAACGATTCCAGATTATGAGCGTTGAATATCGTAAATTCTTTACAGCTCTATCGTGGGAACGCGTGCGTAAAATAATATCATTATTTTTTTACAAAAAAAATTAGCATTCTTTTTTTTGAAGAGTTTCTTCCATAATATCTCCAAAGTACGTCATATCTTCACCAAATTAATATGGGACAAATTTAAATAAAATAGAAAACGATCAAAATCGTTTCACAATTAGCGAAGATATCGCATAAAATACATAGAAAACAAATATTTTCTATCTATCTTACCATGTCCTTGGGTTAAAGCAGACTCGCGAAAAATTATCAAAAATGTCATAGTACTTTTTTGGAGGTATTCCACTTAGGGCACCCGTCTGAATAGCACCTGACTTATTCCACGAAGAGCACCTGTGATTTAGCAGCTAGTGCTGGGATTTATATTGTTAACTATTTATTATACTTTTTATAACATTAGGTGCTCTTCGTGGAATTAAATAATAATTATAAAAAATTAAACGTTACTACTTACTTTTTATTATATTAGGTGCTCTTCGTGGAATAGGCCAGGGTGCTATTCGCCCAGGTGCTATTCAGACGGGTAAGAGGAATACCTCCTTTTTTCTTTCCCTTATTGAGACGCAACTTTTTTCTCTGAACAACTTTTCAGGGGTTCAGGGGTTAGAGGGACTTTGGAAAGACTCGTGAGGTCTACAGCATTTCTCAGAGCTACTAGTGTCTTAACGCTCTTAATATGATCCACGCCAAAAACTACAACTTACACCAGCGTACAATTTATTTAGGCGGCCTCCCAGCGACAATAAACAGAGTGTCCACACCTAACCAAACTGTTTGCGGAACGAGCTCTGAATACCCCACCTATTTGAGAACGCCCTGTATTTACCGACCCCCATGGCAACGGATATCAATACATTTTAGTGGATTTTTCACCATTACAATTGTATTGTTTGGGGGTTTGCGTGCGGATAGACGTGACGGAAATAGTGAATTTGAATTGGACGTAGCCTAAAATGAACAACACTTAAAGGCCCTCAGAAAGCAATAAAGTTATATCACAGAATACATAAGAGTCAAACAGAATGGTCTCTCACAGCGTCTCCCGCAAATTGGCGTCCCCGCACCTCTCCCCCGCACTTTGTGAGCTTTGACAGCTCCAACCAGGGTTTAATTACTAGCCGCACGCAATACGCGACGTGTGTTGTCTTGAGAACTATCAACCAATAGTAACCATTATGGTGAGAAGGTGCGCGTATAATAATTGTTTATCCACCCAATACTCTAAAGAACGTATATTTCATACATTTCCAAATGATGAAAACAGGTAAGCAAAGCAACAATATAATTTCACGTTATACCCAGCAACCATCTTGATTATATACCCTTCTCGCTCTCTCGCATTGGCGGGAGATACACAAGAGCGAGATTGTAACATTACCGGATTGCTACTTGACATGCTGTGCGTGTCAATTTGTCATCATCATCAAGCGTGATAAACATTTGTTTATTTTTATTGAATTTATTCATATAATTACCGTATAGTTTTGCGCCGAATATGCAAATTACTATATTACAATAGTGAATTAGTGAAATTAGTGCGTTACATTATAAATGACTCAATAATAATCAGTAAAGTGAACTAATGGTGAAATGGACAATGGACATAATGAAAAATATTTGTGAAGTGATATTATGTAGCTGTTTCCGACTTTCCTGTAACATTTAATACATATAAAACAGAATATTTTTTACGTCATAGTGTTCGCAAATCTTCCGGTATGGAAAAATATAATCGTAAATATGTCGAACTCGTTAGTAGGTAAGTATTAAAATAATTCTGCGGTGCGACCCTAAGTATAAAACTCACACATCGACGTGTGTACAGATAAATTGTTTCGTTTGTAGTAGTAGTAGGTATATTTGTTACTCTGAATCAATGGAGAGTCATACCAGTGGTTATATCGTGGGCACAGACCATGGATCAAGATAGACACAGCCTCTGTATGAATTTGCGTATCGATCTGACGTCAGATTGACTTCATTTAGGATCGTCACTTTTAGTCCGTGTACTTCAATTCATTAGATCGGATATTTATTATCTACTGTAAAATACCTAAATCTGCCGTTTTGAGCCATAGAAACTCGTCTAAAAACGTTTGTGGAAGTAATAAAAAAGTTTCCTTCCGTTTGTAAGTGAATTTCTTATTGAATATTTGTATTGAAAATTGGCACGCCAGGTTTTCATACAAATTGAAGCACTTTCTTTATCTAGTAGTATATACAGATCTGTGATCGTGGGTCACATACATCACAAATTATGCTCAACACACAATCAAAAAGCTGAAACTCACTTCGCGTTTAAAAGGACAGTGCGTGCACACTATCTCCAAAAACTGTCAGAGGTTATATAAATAGTATTTGTGTAGTTTTATGCGGTTTATTTTACTGCTAAAACCCACCATTTAAAAGTACCTATTGAAATTAAATTATTGCCGAAAAGTGACAAATCCGCTAAAATAAAATTACCCAAAAAATAAGTTCTGAAGAATGGACACTTGATAATTTTCTTTCGATTTCATAAAAGTTGTTGACGTCAGATCATTTACTTACGGCTAAGTTTAGTGCCGCTTTCTAGGCGCTAGTGCAGAAAAAGCGGCAACAAACTGCACTGAAGCATTTTCTCCAAAATCGTCAACTTACAATTAAACTTATATTAAAATTAGACAAGTGGACTGAGAATATATTTTTATACATACACTATCACGTCTTTATCCCTAACGGGGTAGACAGAGCCAAGGGCGGTAAAGCCCAGGCCACTTTTAGCGTAATGGTGGGCATGAAGGTGGAAAAGGGAAATCATAATAGTGATGGGTTGCTAACCGCATCGCCTATTCATATGATTCAGATTCTCGCCCATTCCCTCGATCGGCTTTTACGGGATCTGCACGGGAAGAGAAGCAGCTGGTACATTCTATGTTTTTTCTTTTCTCCCAGACCATCAAAGAAGAATTTTTAAGTACAATAAATTAAGAATGATGTCATCAGTGAAATAGAAAATAATGTCAATTCGAATCTTGTGTGTACCAAATGTGTACAAATTTATAAGAAGGACTCGCGCCCATCTCAAGACTTTTTCATCGGTACCATAATAAGCCTTCTCACAAAGTACTTTCTATAAATAAGTTTTGAATTTACTGTTAGGCATATTAAGGATCGATTTTGGCAATTTATTATAAAACTGTATACACTTTCTTCTAAACGTTTTTTTTCTGTTTCCTTAGAGTACTTTCTTCCAATTTAAAGATAAATTCCTGATTGGCTTCGCTACGCCACAATCCTGCTTCGATGAACTTAAAACTTCCCGACTTCAGACCAAGAATATTTCAAATAACAACTTAAGTTCTTACAACTTTATTCATTCAAGAACTAGGTAGTTCAAAAGTTTCTACACGATATAAACTTTGTAAATCTCTACACACCAAACATTACCCGAGTGCCGTCGCTAAACTGCCGTACGAACTCCATCAAAAAATGCAAATCCACCGACAATGCAAGTTTTAATTTATTCAATGTCTGAAGTTGCTGCTTAAAGTTTCTAGCAAAGATCAATGAATGGATACCTACCATGCTGGTCTGGGAGAATAGAAAAAACTTAAAATGTACTTACTAGTTTCTTATTTTCCCGCGAAAATGCAAATAATGTTAAATAGACGTTGCGGCTAACAACCTATCAAAATTTTGATTCCTTTTTAGGGTATCATACCTAAAGGGTGCAAACGGGACCCTATTACTTAGACACCGCTGTCTGTCAGTCTGTCCATCCGTCTGTCTGTCCGTTTGTCACAGGGCTTGAGACACTTGAAATTTATACCGATTATACATATATTACTACGGTCGCTATAATGACAAATACTAAAAATAAAAAAATAAAAAAAATAATGGGGGTCGTCATACAAATATCGCGTTTTTTTTATTGATTTATTTTAAACTTTATTGGGCCAAAAGCTACAATAGGTAAACTTAATGCTAAAGCATTCTCCTCCTGTCAACCTTTAGGAATAGAAAAACAGATAAGATAGTAGGTAAGTAGTAATATAGAAACAATATCTAGATATAATAAGTACTTTTAAATGCGTAAGTAAAATTTGGTGAGATTCGTCAGGGTGATTCGCAGTCACAGTAGCACAATAGGAAGTGCAATCACAGTACAGATGTGAGGGGCGTGAGTTCGAATCTACTCGTTGCGAAATTTCATTACATATTTATTAATTAGATGTCGCTTTTTGTTATAAATTATTATAATTGGCCTATTTCCTTGATATGCCCTAGAAAAGAAGCAGCTGGTACACTTTACGTTTTTCTTTTATCCCGGAACAGCATACAGCTTTTTGTCCTCAAATATGAAAATTCAATATACTGCTCATAAAAGATAAAATTCCTAGTATGAAGCATTATTTACATGCATCTCATATTGATGCAGTGTTCTCTCAAAAATGCAACCCGCATATGAAGTTATGAGCTAAAAAGGGTAAGGTTGGGGCTTTACTGCGGCGAGAAATCTCTATCCATAAGCTGAATATATAATGTATTAATGATAATACATAAATCATAATTAATTTTATTTTATTTATTTATGATTTTATGTTTAAAATGCTATAAAATTATTTTTTTTAATAATTCAATTTAATATTTAAGTAACTGGCATCTAGTGCGTCTAGGGCGTCACTTGTACTGAAAAAATGTAAGATCAAAATGTAAAACAGTGATTTGCAATAAATTATGATTATGATTATGAAATAAGGAGCGGAAACGAGTCGAGCAGTAACAGGATTTGTACAAGTACAAGTAATTTATTGTAAAATACTGTTTATGAAGAAATATTTTATATAAAGGTTTAAATACTATGTTTGTCAGCAATTATTGGGTACCAGTTAGTGTATAGGTACATTGTCGTTGGACACAGCCCTACTGGTACGGTACCTACTGGTATGCGAAGTATTAGATATGTTTCTAACAATAAGTGGTGTGCCATTCCACACTCATTTAATGATTTTAGCCATTCCGACTCGCTAAGAAGAAGAAGAAGAAGTGGTGTGCCGTCCCTGGAAACTTTGGGAATAATCCCGTTAAATTAAGGAAATATTTACGGAAATATTGGAAATATTAATTTACAGAAATATTGGGAATATTTACAGGAATATTGGGAATATTTACGTAAATATTGGGAATATTTACAGAAATATTGGGAATATTTAGGAAATATTGCGAATATTTACAGAAATATTGGGAATATTTAATGAAATATTGGGAATATTTACAGGAATATTGAGCAAATTTACGAAAGTATTGTAACGCAACCTTATTCTGGTAGTTAACCGATTAGGTGTCGGTATCTGGTAGAAGCCCGATGTCTTTTGTTAATCACAGGATTCCACGCATCGTCCCGGTCAAATTGTTAGGCTGTATCTTATCGCCTTACGTACCACCCTAGTGCGATAGTGGCAAAAAAAAATGTTTCGCGTTAATTCCCGTATGCATTAATTTTCTAAAATTTAACTTTTGTTTTTTCTATTATATTTTCGTATATGTAAAACATCAACACTCACGTCAAATTTTTCAAGCTGCTATAACGATATCCGACATATTCCACCGCCGGATATCGATCTCCTCAATTTTCATTAATGATTATCGCCCATCTTCCGTAAGAAAGGCATCAGCACTAACCTGCATCCGCACCGTATCCAGCTATTTTATGAACTCCTGGTACGTTCGAGCAAATATGTTTTTGAAGACATGGCTGTTCGCTATCGAACATTTATTTTTCTTACGTTTCGATACTGAATATCATATCAGCCACAGGAAGTCCACTGCTGGACATAGGCCTCCCGCAAGGATTTCCATAACTACCGATCGGAAGCGGCCTGCATCCAGCGTTTTCCTGCAACCTTGCTCAGGTCGTGCATAATGCATATACTAAATATAAAATATGTCATGAAAAACTTCACGACGACTGAGATTCAAACTCATGCCCGTCACATTTGTACTGTGAATAAATTTCCAATTGTGCTATCGTGACTTCGAATCAACCTGACGAATTTTCTCATGACATATTTTACTTACGCATTTTAAAGCATGAGTGTGATGATGTCAATGTGATGAAGATACTGCGAATGGTCATCCAAGAAATATCCGGAAAAGTTTAAACGATTTGATTATAGTTTTACGACCGGCCGCCTGCCTGATGTCAACCCTCTTTTGGAATGCATCTGTGGTGTAAAGTCAAAGTCAAAAAAAATATTCAATGCAGGACAAATTCATCTCTTATTAAAGATATTAAAAAAAAAAAAAAATTGTGCAAAAGCTGCAAACTACTACCGAGATGCTTTTGTCTTTGCTCCATAGATGGAGTAGTCCTATTCTAGGCTAGAAGTCAGACGGCTATACTGAATCACACTTGCTTACAACATTTAGAACCATCTCGACAGACAAGGCTTTGGATCTTAAAAAAATTGGTTGCCTGTAAAGTCGGTTTACGGACGGTAGTTTGACGTGACAACGTCAAACATTCTCTCTCTCGTTCGTGCCGCGCTCTCGCTTGCGGAACGCGACAATGAGCGTAACGGGACAATGACGTCTTCTTTTTCGTGGATGCAGCCCGTAGAAAACTTATAATACCCATCTTTTTTGTCAGAAGTTAAAAATGAAGCCGTCTATGATTAGACATCACCATAACCACAAAGACAAAAACACACGATCATGAGAATTCCAAGCAAGGTACAATGAAAAATTGAGGGAGCGTGAAAAGGAACGCAAAAAGTGAAGTAAATAACTTTTACTGTTGAAACTGTATTCGGCATGCGCTTTTCACGCGACCGCACACAAATAGGAGAGTCATGCTTTCAGTGTTTATGTTGATGACGTGTTTGCAAACTTGAAGTTTAAACTTTTTCTTTTTCTTTGACAGATTGAACTAGCACAATAGTATGTTCAAACTTGTATTTTGAGATACTAACTCTAAAAAAAACTTTAAACTAACTCAATGATACTGTTTTACATAACAAATTAAGGGAACCAATTTTTTGAGCTGTTATTTAAATATTCGAGATGCTATTGTAATCAGTTGGAAAACATATTGAGCAGTTATTTAATTTAATGGCGGTTGATTAATTTTTGCGACAATAAAACATGAACAGTAATAAAAAATCAATTAGTCGGTTATTTTATCATATTACTAGTTCTATTCATTTTACTAGGTTATATAAATATACCGTTACGGAACCGGAATGCCATTTTTTTTAGTATTGATTATGTATTTTTTTTTATATATTTTTGGATAGCTATTTAAATGATCTTTTAGAAAATACCAATTGTTTTATATTTACAAACTGTATATGTATGTGTTTGTATGACAGTTTAAAGTTAGAAAGGTATGCATTAGACGAAGGTCATTGATTAGACATCATAAAATCGGGGGACATGTCGTCATATTTTTTTATTTTTTTGAAATTATGTTATCGTTTTAAATTACTTTTCTGTTTTAATTTAAATTTACTTATAACACCCCTCTTTTTGTCGGGGGTTAAAAAAGATTGTTTGTATTTTCAACAACAAAACCGACAACATTGCAAAACTTCGCAACAAACGACATGCAGCCGGTATCCGGCCGGTAATGCCGGGCAGTTCCGGTTCCGGTGGAAGTGGGTCACTGTGACACCACTGTATAGGGCAGTCTAGTTATTTTTGAAATTTTAAATAAAAATGCATTTATTACCAAAATTGGAAAATTGTAAGACTATGGTATATGTATACAGGGCCTTACAAATTATACTGAAACTATTTAAAAAGGGTGGATTCAGCCCATGATACTGAATAACTCTTCTTCTTCTCGAGTCGAAAGGCTCTATTAATTAACTCAAATTTGACCAGTATTTGGCCACGGCGAAAAAAAAAACAACTTCTACCCAAGATATATATATCGAAATTTTAATTAAAAAAAAAATTTTTATAAATGGGAATGCCGCCAGCCTCTTGGATCCCTCAGTATTCATTGTTTTTATGTATTTATATCTGTATATATATTAATACAAGGTGGAAGGGACATCCCCGTAATAAATCGAACCACGGGCTATACCAGATCATTATATTATAACAAAATTAAAATAACATTCGAAAACCAAAAAAAAATTTACATTCCCATACAAATTGCCCGAGCTTTTTTTTGTTCTTTGGCTGTTATTTTAATTTTATTATACTATAATGATCTAGTATAGACCGTGGTTTAATTTATTACGGGTATGTCCCTTCCACGTTGTATACCTGTGGATGTCGTAAGAGGCGACTAAAGGAACAACACAAACATCTCGTGCTACAATTGCATTCCCAAGGAGGGTTAACGTCGGGCGGCGGCCGGTTGTAAAACTTTTCGCACAAATACATTCCCAAAGAGGGTTGACGTCAGGCAGGCGGCCGGTTGTAAAACTACAGCCAAATCATTGAAAGTGTTCCGGCTATTTCTTCTCCATTTTACAAGGTCTTTGGCATCCTTGGATGACCATTGACATGCATTTTATATTTGGAGAAGAAAAAACGGGAAAGCGCACCCCGGGTTCCGAAGCAGCACAGCTGAGGATGCGACGGGGAATGCGCTTAGACGAAGATATATTTATATGACCAAGGTCGCTGGAAAGCGCTGGATGCAGGCCGCTCTAGATCGGTCATTTTGGAAAACCTTGGGAGAGGCATAGATCCAGCAGTAGACGCTATGCGTCTAAAATGTAGATTATAAAATGAAGTATTTATATCCAGTTTAGTTTTATATACAATAGTAATTATACTAATGTTGTTTTTGCCCAACCATGGGACCTGAATGGCTAGGAAAATATATTTATTTATTTAAACTTTATTGAGCCAAAAGCTACAATAGGTACCTGTCAACCTTTAGAAGAAGAGAAACAGATAGAATATTTGGCGTCTAAAATAGATAGAAACAATCCAGAAATAATAAGTAATAACAGTAATATGATGTTGTTTTAAAAAAAAATCTTTGTATAGGGTGACTTTTTATCCACCTGCAAAATTTTTGGAGCAAGTTCAGTCCATGATACTGGACTACTTTCTATAAAAAAAGTTATTAAAAATCGGCACTCAGCCAAACGGATTTTGTATGGGAGGACGAAAACTTTTTATCGATTTTTAATAACCTTTTTTGTAGAAAGTAGTCCAGTATCATGGACGGAACTTGCTCCAAAAATTTTGCAGGTGGATAAGATAGATAGTTAGATAAGATGTTTATTTGTAGCTTTAGTTACACACATACAGAAAATATACAACATGAGAACATAATAAAAAACACAAGAAAGACGGAAACATATATCAATATATTTGTATCTGTGTGCTACAGCAATCCAAAAAGGTCATAGCTCAGTGCTTAGTGGTCGCTCGCTTACTGATTTTCAGCTACGGCCTGTCAGGTGCGAGTGCGCATCCAAAAACCCCTGTATAATATAATAATATCACTATCTGTATTTATCATCCTAATATATTTAGAAATATTAACATATGTATTTATTGTATATATGCTTTATGAATATATATTTATTTATGTATTTATGTAAGTATATTTATGTATGTTTATGTATGTATATATCTTGTCTATTTATTTATTTAGTTTTGTATTGTAGGTACACGCCAATTAGGTACCTCTTTTTTTCCCATTTCCTCTCGCGGGTCTACTGGAAGAAATTTCTTTAGAAATAAGTAGCACCTAAGTACTATTTTTTTATGTGTATGTTTGTAAATTTCCAAGTGTACTTGAATAAATAAATAAAAAGTCAGCCTGTATAATTCTATCGCCAGTTTAAAATATCATAACAGGCGTCAAACTGCAGAATATTTCCAATAATAGTAGATCATACTATTGGAAATACAGCAATTTGAAACAGACACTATAAAACTGGAGATTGCTACCCGTACCAACCAGAGACTATTTCATTACTGCTTAGTCCGATCTGAATGAAAAAGGATTCGCGTTTGCAGAGCGAAGGAATTGATTTTCTTATTATCTTGTATTATTCTATCTTCAGATAAAGTAGGGTTACTCCAAAAGCGGTACGCAAGACGTACGATACTGCGTATCCGCGTTTCAGTGTCAAGCAACAGTGAGCGGTAATACATAATGATAAAGTCTAATTTGGTTTGACATATAAATAGAACGTCACTATCGTACGTCTATCGTATTGTAGCTTGTCTTGGAGTGGTCCTATTCTATTCTGCCGGGAACCACACGGCTTGTATATAACATCTTACAAAATATACTGAAACTATTTTAAAGGTGAATTCAGTCCATTATACTGAACAACTTTCTCCAACGAACATATGTCGAAATATGAAAAATAATTTATAACTTTCCTTTTGGGAGGTCAAAAATTATTTTTCGTATTTCGATATATGTTCCTTAGGGAAAGTTGTTTAGTATCATGGACTGAATCCACCCTTAAAATAGTTTCAGTATATTTTGTTAGAGTTAATGTATACATTAAAGTTTAACCGTATATGCACAACGCTAAATGAATTTACCCAAATCACAGAATACTTAAGAGTCCAAACAGAATGGAATCTCACAGCGTCTCCCGCAATTTGGCGTCCCCGCACCTCTCCCCCGTTTTATGTGCCCCTTATTGCGCTCTAAACCAGGGTTAGTTGATAGCCGCACGCAATTCGCGACG
Source organism: Acrobasis repandana (assembly GCA_963576875.1). Classification (NCBI taxonomy): domain Eukaryota; kingdom Metazoa; phylum Arthropoda; class Insecta; order Lepidoptera; family Pyralidae; genus Acrobasis; species Acrobasis repandana. The sequence continues at coordinate 721,884 of OY756241.1, read as the reverse complement.
TGTCTTGAGAACTGTCAACCAATAAATAAATAATATATAATAATATTTAATATATAAGGACAAATCACACTGATTGAGCTAGCCCCAAAAGTAAGTTTTTTTAAACTTGTGTTATGGGATACTAACTAAACGATACTATATTTTATAATAAATACATAAATAAATAAACATCCAAGACCCAGGACAATTTGAAAAAGGCTATTTTCCAACTTGCCCTGGCTGGGGATCGAACCCAGAACCTCCGAATTGGCGGACTAGCGTGGTAACCATTACGCCACGGAGGTCGTCAGTCATAAATATAGTAACCATCATGGTGAGAAGATGCGATAATTGTTTATCCACCGAATACAATAAAGAACGTATATTTCATAGATTTTCGTGTGATGAAAACAGGTAAGCAACAATATGTACCGCGATTCCGTGTCTATAGTTAGGACTGCTGTTGGTGACACCAAACCCATCCCCGTTACAGTCGGGGTCCACTAAGGCTCGGTCCTGAGTCCCTACCTGTTCAGTGTGATATTAGAAGAAGTGTCGAACATCATCAGACACCCACGAGCAACCCCCGTGGCTGCTCATGTATGCTGACGATATTGCACTGGCGGACGCGGACAGAGGGAGGTGCGACGCGCAAATGCGTCAAGGGAGTCGCTTGAGAACGGTGGTCTGAAGCTAAATGTGGCAAAGACTGAATACATGGCCTGCAACTCTACAGACCCCCGCCCGTACGCATAGGCGAAGACTTGGTCAAGCGTACGGACCAGTTTAAATACTTGGGATCTGTACTTTCGTTCGGAGACATCGATGCCGACATCAAGGCCCGTATATCTACCGCATGGGCAAAGTGGCGGGAGGTGACGGGTGTCATTTGTTACCCCAAAATGCCAGTTAGGTTAAAGTGACAGGTCTACAAATCCATCATTAGACCTGTCCTTTTATACGGTAGTGAAGCGTGGCCATTGCTTGAACGAATGTTGCGCTGAATATGCGTAGTATCACGGAGAGACTGCGTGAGAAACACCCGCATCCGCGGCAGCCTTCATGTCCGTGACATAGCAGACTAACTGCTGGAAAGTCGCCTACGCTGGTACGGTCATGTCTTGCGGAAACCGGCAAGCTACGTGGGAAACAAATGTATAGCCATGCCGCCTCTGCCGGGGCCCGGCAGACGTGGTAGACCCAAGAAATGCTGACTTCGTCAAGGATGATAGGCGTGCCAATCGTCTTACAACCAAGGATGCTCAAGATCGTGCGAAGTGGAGAAGGAAAAGCCGGAAAGCGGACCCCGGGCTTCGCAGCGTTGCAGCTGTGAATACAACTGGAAATACGCAGGGATGAGAGAGAAAACAGGTAAGCAAAGCAACAATATAATTTCACGTCATAACATATAAAACAGAATATTTTTTACGTCATAGTGTACGCAAATCTCCCGGTACGGAAAGATATAATCGTAAATATGTCGAACTCGTTAGTAGGTAAGTATTAAATTAATTCTGCGGTGCGACCCTGAGTATAAATTTCACACATTGACGTGTGTACAGATATATTTTTCGTTTGTATTAGTAGTAGGTATATATGTTACTCTGATTCTAGGAAGTGTCATACCTGTGCCCAAATTCAACCTCCTATTTATAATTTACCTAACAGTGATACCCACTTCGCACACGCCAGTTCTAATCAGCCCAATTCCATGAATCGTACCAATAAATCCTATGAAATTTCATTCAGTACCGCCGTAATTGAACGCTTTGCCGGCATTCCGGCTTAATTTACCGGCGGTGGTAAAATTCCGGTTTTCGAAGTCTGCTTTATGACGTATAGGTCAGGGGTACATAACTTTGTGGTGAAAGATAGATTTAGAACGATAGTAATAAACTAAAAAGTATTATTGCTAACATATTACCATAGAAGTCATGTTTATGACTATAACATTATAAACAAAGAACAAAACTAATTAGTAATTATATAAAAAATATTTATAAAAACAAGTTTTCATCTAAAACAATGACTAAAAAGTTTGAAGTGACGAATCAATTGAGCCCAAACTCGGTGGTATTATATTCTTTTATCACAGAGATGCCGTGGCCACCTTCCGGCTTCATCATGAGATCAGGTCATTGGTACCGTAATATTGCATTGTCACCCAACTTACATAAGTATGTGAAGTTTGAGTTTAATATAATAATGGGAAGTAGGTCTTATCTAGCTTGCAAGTTTTGATTACGGACACACAAACAACGGGACAGGTGACACTAAATAAAAGCTTGTCAAAGGATGAAAAACTTCTATTTCTACTGAAATTACTTTTAATAAGTGTAAACTCAAAGGGGAGAGGTAAGAAGTACCCGTAACCGAAGGGCATGTATGAAGAGGTTGATGAGTGTAGATGAAGCGAAAGAGGTCTGTCAGGAACGTAGCAAGTGGAGGTCCACAGTCTCTGCCTACCACTTTGGTAAACAGGCGTGATAGTATGTATGTATGTAAACTCAAAACTAACATAATTTTAATAAAAATGTCATAACTAAAGCTATTTAAAGCTTTAATTACTCAAAAATGTCTAAAACCCTTAACATATAGCTTAATAATATGAAAATCCATCACTCGAAACGACCGAAATGTGGTGATAAATTAATTGGTAAAAATACGGTGATAAAACCGGTATAAATTGTCGATATTAAACTCTAAATTCGTTGTTGCTACAAAATATTACCCTCCATATTCATGACACATCTGCACTCGTTTAATCAGTTACATAGTAAAATAATACAGATTTTAGAAGCACAGATTTTTCTGTCAATTTCTTTAAAGTATGCACTCCATAATTTGGTAGACTTCTCACTATATGGCTGAATTCAGACGGCAGATTTTTAATTTTTAACATTAATTTTAATCTTATTGTTAGTTTAGGTTAGGTTATAACAATTTATGAATGAAGTTTTATAACCCGTGTTGGAAACGCAACTTCTTTGTTGCAGTTCTAGAAAAGTTTTCGTTTTTGTTAAGAAAAAACCGGTTAAGTTTGTCAATGCGAATTACCAGTTAATATTTTGTTAGTGAGAATTATTGACTGTTTTATGATTATAATAGATTAACAAAAATATTTATAAGGCAAGTGTGAAAGGAAGAGCGGGACAGGGTCGACCTCGGCGAACGTTCTGCGATCAGATTGCAGTTCTGAAAAAGGGAGAGATAAGAAGTACCCGTAACCGCAGGGCATGTATGAAGAGGTTGATGAGTGTAGATAAAGCGAAAGAGGTCTGTCAAGATCGTAGCAAGTGGAGGTCCATAGTCTCTGCCTACCCCTGTGGGAAACAGGCGTGAAAGTATGTATGTATGATATATTGCAGCACCCGTCAGGGTCCTTAATTGAAACTGTTTAATAATTAAAGATCTGTATGTAATACATTAAGGAAGCAATAAATGATTGAGTATTGAGTATAATTATAAAAAAAATATTTTTTGTGCTAAGGACAGTAAGTATACTGGAATTTTTACTTTCTTTCCCCAGAATCCATAAAGTATTTTTATTTTTTACTCTCTTATAAAACTGTCTGACTGTTACCTAATTGTCTAAAAACAGCTTAAATCCATCCACTGGAAAATATCAAATATAAAGGCACTGATTTAAAGAGGCAGTTGTAAATAGCAGTTTTGGTAAGTTAAAAATTATAAATGGCATGTTTAAAAACTAGTTCAGCAGTTAAAACTAAGCAGTAAAGTAAACAAAAATGAGTAATAAAAAATAATGAACTTGATTAGTGAATATATAATTGAGCAGGAAAATTAAATGGGCGGTAAAAAAAAATTTACGAGCGGTTCTATAGGTTTAACCTAACCTAGTAAAATGGATAAAACCGACCTAGCAGGCCTAGCGTGTGTTGGTCGCAGTTCTAACCTAACCTAACCTATAGGTTTTCCCTAACCTAGTAAAATGAATAGAACTAGTAATATGATAAAATAACCGACTAATTGATTTTTTATTACTGTTCATGTTTTACTGTCGCAATAATTAATCAACCGCAATTAAATTAAATAACTGCTTAATATGTTTTCCAACTGATCATAATAACATCTCGAATATTTAAATAACAGCTCAAAAAATTTGTTCCCAAATATAAATAACCATGTATGAAAAAAAAAATTGAGTGTTTTTTTTACCTTTTAATAAAGTCTTTAAATTAATCCTTCAAAATTCCGATATTAATAACAGCAAATTGTACAAATAGTCATTAAACTCTTCAAAATGCTTCAATAACCGATAAATTCGGTAATTTGCACGAACCGATAATTCCCCAAAAATGTTTCTCGACCGTAACATCGAACATTAATTCGGTATTTCGCATCGGAATCGTTAAAACCAAGTACCGACAATGTTACGCGAAAAATGCATAAAGATATTTTTATAGAGCGCGTTATGAGGTCGTTAATATTACGAATTACAGTGGTAGTGCTGGGGCTGGGATTATATTATTAAGTTGCCATGATTTTTATTACTAGTAGGTAGTTCTATGAGATGAGAACAGGCAACACGAGCTTTTATAAACATACAATAACAGACACTTTTCCCTTTCCCCTGGCTTAGCAACGCCATTTCAGTGAAATCCGTCCATTTATAATGCTACAATCCCCTCTTTTCCCCCTTCACTCTCCCTTTAGATTTTTTTAAAACTCCTTGTGTAGAATTAAGTACTACACTGTTTATGATTTTACATGCAAAAAAATTAAGTAATTTTACGTAAACCTGCAAAATTCCCGAAATTCGGGGAAATTTTTACATGTTTTTTGTCATTTTTACATATTTTTCCGTAAATTTTTCAGATTTTCCGGGAATTTCAGAGGTTTATGTAATTTTTTGCATGTAAAATTACATAATTTTTAACAGTGTAAGTATGCCTCTCAAATTTGATTAAAATCCGTCATCAAATATCACTACAGCAAAGTTCAAGCAATTTGCGTTATGGGTTAATAAATAATTTAATTTAAAAAAAAACGGCCAAGTGCGAGTTGGACTCGCCCATGAAGGGGCGAGTCCGAGTTACGATTTATGACGTATTAAAAAATAAATATTTATGATATCGAGACTGCTATAATATACCGCTGTTTTAATTGAAAGTACATACTTTGAGGGATATACCACATTTTTTTCAGAATTATTTTAGTAATATTTATACTAATTATTTTAGTATTTTAAAAGACCTTTTTAACGATACCCCACACGCTGGAATTAGACCAATTTAATTTCTTAAATTCACTTTTCGTTGTATGGGGGGGCTAAAAAAAAATTTTTTTCTTAATTTTAAAAACCAACTTTTGGAACTTCAATATCTATCTCTCCACCAATTTTCGTGACAATCGGTGCAGTAGCGTTGGAGTACGAGCCCGGACGGACAGACAGACGGACGGACGGACAGACATGACGAAACTATAAGGGTTCCTTGTGGACTACGGAACCCTAAAAAAAGAAAAAGAAAACGAACTATTTCGGTCTAGTACTTACCCAAGCAACAACAGTAGTATATATCCAAATGCACCCAAAAACTCACTCACCAATCAATGTCACGACGAATGCACCTAGCGCTCTGATTTATCTACCGGTATTGTCGGTACCGGTTTCTAATCAAGTCCCCACACTACTACTTCACGTCTAAAATGTCTGACCCGTATTGTACATATTTATAAGGTTGATAATAAACATGAAAGTTTTTAGACGTAGTTTGATACGGCTAAAAACAAGTTTAATACTTAGCTAGAATTGTGAACCGTAACAATATTCAAATAAGGTTTAAAATGAAAATGAACGTCAGACGTATTTCTAGTACGTCTAAAAATCTGGTGCTCTACTCAAACCCATACTTTACTGTTAAACTTTAGAGTTTAAAATAGTAATAGTGTAAAAGTTTTTAGACGTCTGACCATTTGGTTGCAGACAAAGATATATAACAGTACGGTGAGTAATACCGATTCTCCTGAGAATTTACAACTGGACATTGATACCTTGATCGGTTAAGCTGTTGCTTGTTTTGTTAGCTTCGAGTTGTTCAAAGCAAATAATTGGATAAACCTTGTTTGGTAGACATGTAGGTAAACGATGTCTTCTTGGACATTCCAGCTTTTGTATCACAGAAAAGCAAAGTTTTGTATGTATGTATGTATTCATATTCCTTCCATACTGGTCTAGGAGAAAAAAAAAACAAAGAATGTACCAGCTGCTTCTTGCACAGATCGTAAAAGCTAATCAAGGGAATGGGCGAGAATCTGATATATTATATCAATAGGCGATGTGGTTAGCAACCCATCACTAATGATTTCCTTTTTAGGGTTCCGTAGCCAAATGGCAAAAAACGGAACCCTTATAGATTCGTCATGTCTGTCTGCCGTATGTCACTTAGCGTATGAGCCACTTTTTTCCGAAACTGTAAGAACTATATGTTGAAACTTGGTAAATGGATGTATTCTGTGAACCGCATTCAGGTTTTTAACACAAAAATAGAGGTTTCCCATACTTAGAACTGAAACTCAAAAAACTTTTTTTCATCAAACCCAATACGTGTGGGGTATCTATGGATAGGTCTTCAATAAACCGACAAGTGCGAGTCGGACTCGTACATGAAGGGTTCCGTACAAAGCTCTAAAACGCTGAAGAAACACGTTTCTTATATGACGACCCCCTTTAATTTTAACTTTTTTTTTATTTTTAGTATTTGTTGTTATAGCGGCCACAGTAATACATAATTAGTAAAATTTCAAGTGTCTAGCTATTACGGTTCAAGAGATAGAGCCCTGTGACAGACGGACAGACAGACAGACAGACGGACAGACGGACAGACGGACCGACGGACAGACGGACAGACGGACAGACGGACAGACGGACAGACGGACAGACGGACAGACGGACAGACGGACAGACGGACCGAAGGACAGACGGACAGACAGCGGAGTCTCAGTAATAGGGTCCCGTTTGCACCCTTTGGGTACGGAACTCTAAAAATGATATTGAGGTTTCTAATATAATTTTTGCGCGAGAGACACTTCCAAAGTGATATAATTTTGGCCCCCCTCCCCCGTAACTTCTTTAATAAGAGAATGATAAAACTAAAAAAATATATGTGATGTAAATTACCATGCAAACTTCCACCGAAAATTGGTTTGAACGAGATTTAGTAAGTATGTAGTTCTTTTTGAATACGTCATAAATCGTAAAATGTTACTTGCTGCTACGGAACCCTTCATGGGCGAGCCTGACTCGCACTTGGCCGCTTTTTTCACCTTAATGCATCACGCTAAAAGCCTAGGTTCTGTCTGCCCCTTTAGGGGTAAAGACGTGATAGTGTATGTATGTATAAATATTTATTATACGATTTTCTTCGTTTAAATTTCATGCCTGTCTGGAAGAAAAGAAAACAGTGGTTCCATTTTTTTCTTTTTGCGATACGGAACCTTAAAAACAAAAAAAAATATTAGCTGCTTCTCTTCCCGCGAAAGTGGTTAAAACCAATTGAGGCAATGGGCAAAAATCAAGGGGAGCAACCAGTCACCATTTTTTTATTTTTTATTTATTCTTCTTCATCCAAGCGCGTTCCCTGTTGCATCCTCAGCTGTGTTGCTTCGAAGCCCGGGGTGCGCTTTCCCGCTTTTTTAGGGTTCCGTACCTAAAGGGTGCAAACGGGACCCTATTACTGAGACTCCGCTGTCTGTCCGTCTGTCTGTCTCTTGAACCTAATGGCTAGACACTTGAAATTTTCGCCGATTATGTATTACCACTGGTATGACTCTCCATTGATTCAGAGTAACATATATACCTACTACTACTACAAACGAAACAATTTATCTGTACACACGTCGATGTGTGAGTTTTATACTTAGGGTCGCACCGCAGAATTAATTTAATACTTACCTACTAACGAGTTCGACATATTTACGATTATATCTTTCTATACCGGGAGATTTGCGAACACTATGATGTAAAAAATATTCTGTTTTATATGTATTAAATGTTACAGAAAAGTCGGAAACAGCTACATAATATCACTTCACAAATATTTTTTATTATGTCCATTGTCCATTTCACCATTAGTTCACTTTACTGATTATTATTGAGTCATTTATAATGTAACGCACTAAATACACTAATTCACTATTGTAATATAGTAATTTGCATATTCGGCGCAAAACTATACGGTAATTTTTTGAATAAATTCAATAAAAATAAACAAATGTTTATTTTTATTAAATTTAGTATTGCTTGTCAAGTGGTTATTGTCAACAATGGTATTATAGCACTACACTATTACCCGCGGAAATCTACTTGGCAACTGCGTGTATGAGAATAACTGTGAGCGAGGAGCCTATGTATTTTTACCGGTTAAACTGCTGTCGATTGATAATCCCTCTTACTCTTGTGTATCTCCCGCCAATGTGAAAGAGCGAGAAGGGTATATATATCAAGATGATTGCTGGGTAATAACGTGAAATTATATTGTTGCTTTGCTACCTGTTTTCATCATTTGGAAATCTATGAAATTTGTGTTCTTTGTTGTAATCGGTGGATAAACAATTATAATATGCGCATCTTCCCACCATGATGGTTACTATTGGTTGACAGTTCTCAAGACAACACACGTTGCGTATTGCGTGCGGTTAGTAACTAACCCTGGTTTGGAGCTGTCAAAGGCTCACAAAGTGCGGGGGAGAGGTGCGGGGACGCCAATTTGCGGGAGACGCTGTGAGATTCCATTCTGTTTGACTCTTATGTATTCTGTGGTATTACTGTGGCGGATGATAATGATGTTTAAACAAACAAACAAACCAACTCTTCCGCTTTATAATATTAGTATTGTGACGCGGCGATCAGCAAACCAGTATCGCCGCGCACATACGCCTTAGGAATATTCCACTACTCACACAGTTGCAATCGGTACGCGCCACACAAAACCAGTATGATCTGGTTTCCCCACTAGATTCCCCCGCCGACCGCACCGCCGCCGACTATATAAGGCTATACGAGCCCAGTAGCCGCGGACACTCGCTCGGGTGCCCGCCTCGGTCGCTTGGATCAGATATCTTAGTACGACCAGGTTTCCCTTCCCCCCTTCCTCCCAACCACCCTCGGCCGCCTGGATCGGACATCTCGGTACGGTCAGGGCTCCCATCCCCCGCACCCCTCGGCCGCCTGGATCAGATATCTCGGTACGGTCAGGGTTCCCGAACCTTCCCTGCCCCCGCACCCCTCGGCCGCCTGGATCAGATATCTCGGTACGGTCAGGGTTCCCGAACCTCCCCTTTCCGCTCACCCCTCGGCCGCCTGGATCAGATATCTCGGTACGGTCGTGGATTCGTCCCAACCACCCTCCGTCCCGTCCGTTTCATGGTCGTCCGCGCCATCCCCTCGCACCCCCGTGTGAGGGAGCGTCGCGACGCCGACGTGCTCCTGCGCGTCCCGCATACCCCTTCAGGGAGATACACCGTAGGCGCACTACCCCATGCGCCGCACCAACCCCTACTCGTCCTCAACGTTGGGGGTTGGCGCCCCGACGCTGACGTGCCCGCGCGCGTTCAGCGGTACCGTAGGCGAGTGTGCATTTCGCACCCCGCACCCCGCGCCCTCGAGCGCCTTGCCACTACCCTATCGTGAGCACACGAAAGGGGTGGTACCCCGACGCCCACGCACCCGTGTACGTGCGGCGTCACCGTTCCGCCCGGCAGGTCCGTCCGTACCCTGCCCCCCGTTTTCCAACACAGCGCGCCCGCGCGCGCCCCTTTGTATTGCACCCCTGTGTGCATCCCGTCCTGCACCCCCTCAGGGTGACATCACCGGTGCAGCCCTCTGCATCTAACGATTCGTAGCCGTAGTACCGACCCGTATAAGTAGGTACTTCTTCCGTTCTGTATTTCAACCACGCGTCCCGTGGTTTCCGTTTCGCGCCAAATCGCCTGCCGCTGTGTGACCGTGGATAATTTGTAACATACCGTATACCCATGTCGCTCTGGGATTGCATAGGTATCCGTACATAGGTATCCTGTGAACTTAGTTTTAAGATAGCGTTGACTAAGTCTAGGTTAAACTGAGACAAATAGTGCTGTAAATAAATTGGTTACTGTTGGTATAGTGGTTTTAAACACACCCTTCCCGGTAGGTTACCTCATTAGGACCTTCAGACGCTGTCATACCCAGGTGGTAACAGGTGTCTACCTAATTTATGCTGATGATAACGTCCAGAGGTTCGACCCCTCGAAAACGCTTCATCACAGTATATATAATATTAGTTATACTACTTAGATACGATTATTCCTTTTTCCACCTTCTCGCCCACCATCACGCTAAAAGTAGCCTTGAGTCTTGCGGCCCTGGGCTCTGTCTGCTTAAAGCTGCAATACCCAAAATGCTCTGTCTGCCCCGTTAGGGACAAAGAACTGAGAGTGTTTGTATGGTTTTTTTCCAATAAACACAGAAATATGTTTAAAATAATTATGAAATGGATAAAATGAAAACATAATACTTTTAAATATTTTCCGTATGTTCGCGTATTTCTAAGAATACTTTTCATTAATTAAAACGAGTTGTTCCAATGATTTTGCTTGTGAATGAAAATTTCACGGAATATTTCGAAATGTAATATAATTTTCAAATAAGTAAATGTGAAAGCATTTTTTGTTTGCAATACTGACGTATGCCCCCTTAAGACACCCGTCCGAATGGCACCTGAGCGAATAGCACCTTCGATCAACAATACGACTAGATAACCTGTTACTTACAATATTAATGCGAAATTCTGCCCGCTTCAATATTAAGCAAAATTCACTGTGAAGTTAAGCTTATTACACTACGTGATTTTCTCCTTGACTAAACTTAACATAATAAATTTAAAAAAAAAAACAACTGACTTAAATTTTTTTTAGGAGTTTCTTCCATATCTCCAATGTTCTTCATCATATCTTCACCAAATTACAATGGGACCAACTTGGTAGTAAAGGCTTTCAAATAAAAAAGAATCATTAAAATCGGTTCACAATTGGCGAAGATATCGCGTAACAAACATACATAAAAAAATAAAATAAAATAATTTAAAAAAAAACATACAGTCGAATTGATAACCTCCTCCTTTTTTGAAGTCGGTTAAAAATAAGAGTTCAGCATCTGTTAAATGATAACCTGACCCTATTATTGCAAATATATGATTTGATTTACTGTTGTCTGTTTGTCTTTAGAAGTTTCTAATTGAAGTCCCAGAATAACAGACTGCATAATATTAGTTCACATGTTCTTTCTTGAAATGAAAGCGTTTTAAGCCGAATTCAGAACATAGCTTCTTTTAAGTCCATAAAAATGCTTAATTGCAGCATAGAGCTTGCAGTTTCTTATTCTTTGATTGCTAAAAGCTGTATAGTACTGAACAGTTTACCTATATTAACACTTACAACATTATAGCGGTGTAATTGATTAATTTAAAACGGTTGACTAATGTGATATAGTCTGAAAAGGCCGACCAGGTTTCGATCGATTTAGACGATCATCTTCAGGGCGAGTGTCAGCGGCGACCCGACGATGTCGCTATCCCCACGTTGGGCGCCACTGTACCGTTTCGGTTAGTAAAGCCTAGATTTAGGATCTAGGAAGATAGATGAGATAAAAGAAAGACCAGATATCGGCAAATGAGATAGGTATAATGAACAACTATTACATTACATTAGTTACAAAGATTCACAAGAACACTAGGTACAGATTAGGTAGTCAGGGTCGTGAGTTATAGGCACTAGATCAGTTGAGTAGCCCTTCTAGGTAGAAGAATTACTTAGCTTCAGATGCTGCCGAAGACGAAGAGGACGAGCGCTGGCCGCCGCGCCTTATATATGGGCATGGGCCCCCCCGCTGCGCCTAAGAGGGGCGGAGGAGTGCTGGAGCCCGCGCGATGTCACAACTGAGGGCTGCCTCGCGCTTCACCGCCCGCAGCGGTAACAATATTACAGCGGTGTCTCCGTGATGCATTATATTGTTATTATACAGGCAAACGCTTAATTAACAAGAAAGGAAAAATTAAAAACGAGTACGTAAGAGGAAGTACAAAGGTAGCCCCAATAACGGAAAAGTTGAGAAGCAATAGACTAAGATGGTATGGACATGTAATGAGGAGGGAGGAGAGCGTCGTTACCAGAAAGGTGCTGAATTTTAAGGGTAAAAGGAAATAGGAACAGAGGAAGGCCTGAGAAAAGTGCGTTAAGGACGATATGGATAAAAAGAATGTAACAAGTGTCACTCACATGCTGTCCCGACCCCACGTAAAGTGGGATAAGGTGAAGAAGAAGAAGAAGACAGGCGAACGCTTAATTTTCAGCTAGAGAGTACTCTAATAAATGCTAAAGTTACCAATGCGGACCCATTGTGACGTCCCATAATGCAGTTTCGTATTACTTGGGATTATCACCCGTGTGGTTCCGGGTTAGAATAGGACCACTCCATCTCTTCCTGTGGATGTCGTAAGAAGCGACTAAAGGACTAAGCATAAACATCTCGTGCTACAATTGTATTCCCAAGGAGGGTTAACGTCGGGCGGCGGCCGGTTGTAAAACTTTTCGCACAAATACATTCCCTAAGTGGGTTGACGTCAGGCAGGCGGCCGGTCGTAAAACTGTAGCCAAATCATTTAAACTGTTCCGGCTATTTCTTCTCTATTTTGCAAAGTCTTTGACATCCTTGGGTGACCATTCACATGCATGTTATATTTGGAGAAGAAAAAGCAGGAAAGCGCACCCCGGACTCCGAAGCAGCACAGCTGAGGATGCAACCGGGAACGTGCTTAGACGAAGAAGAAGTATTACTTGGGATCATATTTGACCGACGAGTGAAGCGAGTAAAGGGTCTCAGTTTTGAGTATGGCCAAAAATGGTTTTGTCCGTCTGTCTGCTCTCGCCTACAGGTAGCATTTTTCAACCGATTTTGGCGAAAATTGGCACACAAGTTCCTTGATTAATTAAAATGTATTAGTTGATCGCGATTTCTAATAGGGGGAGAAATAGGGGACAAAAGTGGGAAACTTTGTCGTAGCGTTATTTATTGACGGATTTCAATCAAATTTGTGAGGCACACTGAGGACTTCATTCTAAACAAGTTGTTGCAAAAAAAAACAAAAAGAGGAGTTGGGGGAAAAGGGAGGAAGGTTTCTGTAGCGTCGTATATGGACAGAGTTCACTGAAATGGCTTTGCTAAGCCAGGGGTAATGGGAAAGTGACGGTTATTGTATGGTTATAAGAGCTCGCGCGGTCTACTGTTCGCACAGAACCACTAGTATATGTGGTCAAAGAATCTCTTTTAATACCCTATATATATACGTTAACATGAGTTACGTAACAATAAACGTTGCTACAGCACAACATTGCACGGAATGTATTGCAATTGCAATGCTCTCTGCAGCCGAAATTAGCTCCGGCTATTGTACCCAGATTGCCGCTCTGAAACCCTGCTCGTTTCGGTAAAATATCGGTAAATGATAGTTGAATCGGTAAATTGAATTTGTGTTAACATATTTTGTTATTAATGCTATAAATTTTACCTCTTGTGTAGTTGGATCGTTAGTGTTATGTTAATTAATATGTATTAAGTAGGATTAATTTAAATTAGTTATCAGTAAATTCTATTATTTTAAAATCAGCGATAATCATTATAAATGTAAATCTTGTCAATCTAAAATTAATTATCACGTCTTTATCCTTAACGGGCTAAATAGAGACTAGGGCCGCAAGACCCAAAGGCCACTATTAGCATGATGGTAGGTGCGTAGTGCCAAATTTCCCCCCTTTTACCCACTATTTCTCCCCCAGTCAAAAATCACGATCCACTGAAAAATTTAAATATTCGTCAAAATCGGTTGAAAAATGCGACCTATAGGCGAGAACAAACAGACGGACAAAAGCATTTGGCCAAAAGTCGAAACTGAGACGCGCTTGCTCGATCAATAAACACGAAACTTTAAACATACTCTGTATAGTTTGAACATCGCCAAAAATCCCGTCCACAAGCTAATTATGGCAACACTAAACGATGTTGTGTTATGCAAGCAAAATTCACTGCTCGAAATTACGTTACTGCGCATATTTGATGCTACACTTCCTATGTTGCATGTACTGAAAATTTGTGGGGTTTTCTGTATATTATTTATGATTTTATAAATAATACATACTATCACGTCTTTATCCCTTATGGGGCAGACACAGCATTTGGGTCTAAGACCACTTTTAGCGTGATAGTGGGCGAGAAGGTGTAAAAAGGAATTAAAATAGTAAAGGCTTGCTAGCCGCACCGCCTAACAACTAAAATTATTGCACGGGACGAGTAGCAGCTGGTACATTCAAAGCTTTTTCTTTTCTCCCACATCAGCAATCAGCATGGAAGAATTTTCCAACTATCCCAATCCCAACTATCCCAACGATTATAAATGCGAAAGTGAGTTTGTATATTTATTTGTTGGTTTGTTTGTTTGTTACCTCTTCACGCTTTATCTACTGAACCAAACTTCTTGATAATTCGCATACACGTAGTAAGGAGTACTGAGAAGGACATAGGGTACGTTTCATTCCGCAAAACAGTAATGTTCCCGTGGGATTTGCGATACGCGAGGGCAAAAGCTAGTACAAAAATAACTTTTATTAACTTACAAAATTTTTTAAACATTACTTAATATCTTATAGTAGCAGTTACCTCTATGGACACTGCAATACCAAGAGAGCAACCCAAATATTATAAAATATGTTGCGGTCACATTAACTTTATTAATATTACAGCACTGACTGCAATAGATTTAATTTTTAGTCTCAGTCCGCCAAAACACCAAACACGAAACAGATATTTGACATACTAACTTTACTAAATTAACAAAATTTGCTCTCAGAGTTAAAATACCAACGACACTGAAACTTCAGCGCAGTACAATTGAAATATTTGTGAATTCGCATGTAATTTATCGGTCGGTTAGATGCAGCCAAATTAGCTTGGAGCCGACTCATAAGCGGGGTTTATCGGTATTGTACGCAAATTACCGATTTAGAGCGAAAAGTACCGACAATTTATTATTTTATGCTGAATTTTTTTATTTTGCGCTTCCCTATTTTTTAGGGTTCCGTACCCAAAGGGTGCAAACGGGACCCTATTACTGAGACTCCGCTATCTGTCCGTCTGTCCGTCTGTTCGTCTGTCCGTCTGTCCGTCTGTCTGTCTATCCGTCTGTCCGTCTGTCTGTCCATCTGTCTGTCCGTCTGTCTGTCCGTCTGTCTGTCCGTCTGTCTGTCCGTCTGTCTGTCCGTCTGTCTGTCCGTCTGTCTGTCCGTCTGTCACAGGGCTCTATCTCTTGAACCATATTAGCTAGACACTTGAAATTTTCACCGATTTTGTATTACTATGGCCTTATAACAACAAATACTAAAAATAAAAAAAAGTTAATAATTAAAGGGGGTCGTCATACAAAAAACGTGTTTTTCAGCGTTTTTAACTAGATCTTTATAATGGCATTAACCAGATACTTGAAATTTTCACCGATTATGTATTACTATGACCACTATAACAATAAATACTAAAAATAAGATAAAGTTAAAAATAAAAGGGGGTCTTCATACAAGAAATGTGTTTCTTCAGCGCTTTAAAATATTGTACGGAGGTACGGAACCCTTAATGTACGAGTCCGACTCGCACTTGCCCGTTTATTTCTTTCTTTCCACGAAGATTTGCGAGAAAATTTGCGTCTAAATAGGCCGTAGTTCATTATTTTCTTGTTCACTTTTAGCATGAAACGCTTAACAAGAGTACAATGTGGGGGTGTGTTTCCAGGTTAGAATAGGACCACTCCATCTCTTCCTGTGGATGTCGTAAGAGGTGACTAAAGGACTCAGCACTAACATCTCGTGCTACAATTGCATTTCCAAGGAGGGTTAAGGTCGGGTGGTGGCCGGTTGTAAAACTTTTTGCACAAATACATTCCAAAGAGGGTTTATGTCAGGCAGGCGGCCGGTCGTAAAAGTATCGCCAAATCATTTAAACTGTTCCGGCTATTTCTTCTCCATTTTGCAAAATCTTTTGGCATCCTTGGGTGACATGCATGTTATATTTGGAGAAGAAAAAGCGGGAAAGCGCACCCCAGGCTCCGAAGCAGCACAGCTAAGGATGCAACCGGGAACGCGCTTGGACGAAGAAGAAGAAGGTTAAAAAGAATACAATGGAAGCATTACATACAAAAGAGTATCGAAATCTGCGTCCCGTCCGAATTTATCGTCGACTGGTTCAAAATCACTGCAATTAGCAAATTGTGCACTATTTAAAGTCAATTGCCCAATAATTGGTGGCAAATGTGCACTGTTTGGAGACTATTGTGCAATGTTTGGTGGGAAATGTCGCAATTCGGCGACTACATAAGTGTTTGCAGGTATGAGTTCTGTACTGCTGATTGTGTTTTAACCGGTGTAAATGTTTACAATAAAATAGAGGATATGAATAAATAATAAAAGCTTGTAAGAAAATAATTCAGATCAGCTTCTTGTCATAATAATATTGCATTATCATCTTATTTACATTAGCATACAAAATTTCATCTCAATCAGAAACCATGTTATGGATATCATTGAAGATACCAGGGAATAGATGGACATACTACTTCTGCCTTCCTACTAAATTTGTAACTGTCCTCTGCCCTACTGGTCGACTGGAAGAGATCCCTTCTGGGATAAGTCCACCATTTGTAAAATTACCTTTGTTATTTTAGTATGTGTAACTATCGCTGATGTACAAAAGTATTTTTAATTAATTAATTAATACATACATAGCGGGAAAATACATATCCCTCATCATCAGATCAGCTTCTAGTTCTTCTTCTTCTCGAGTCGAAAGGCTATTTATTAATTTAATTTAGCTTCTAGTTGAAATAATATTGGATTGTCATGTGATTTACATACAGGATGTCATCTCAATCGGAAAAATGGGTGATGGCTCAAAGTCTTCTAAAGCACAGAGAAAGTCCAAGAATTATTATGCCACTTGGTCACCTATCCAAGTGCGGACTACACCCAGTATTGCTTAACTTGTGAAAGTGCTAGAAGTGCGAACTCCAACCAGACCACGGAGCTTTTCCATGATGATGATGAAATTTGAGGCCTTATTCTTATTTTTACCTCTAATTCAGCTTCCAACGTACCTGGAATCAAAACAAAACTCATTATCAAGTGTACTTAGAAAGTGTAAAGGTTTATTACTATTTGATGCACATATTATTACTTCACACAAATCAGGTTCATTCCGGACAGTGACATATTTAACAAAAGCAGCACACATTCCAAATAACAGTCACGAAATACCGAATGTACGGAAAGATTTTTGAATTTAATTTCAACAGAATTAGACAAGTTCAAAAAATAAACGGGCAAGTGCGAAACGGACTCGTACATGAAGGGTTCCGTACCTCCGTGCAATATTTAAAAGCGCTGAAGAAACACGTTTCTTGTATGACGACCTCCTTTAATTTTTAACTTTTTCTTATTTTTAGTATTTGTTGTTATAGTGGTTATAGTAATACGTAATCGGTGAAAATTTCAAGTATATAGTTAATGCCATTATAAAGATCAAGTTCAAAACGCTGAAAAAACATGTTTTTTGTATGAAGACCCCTTTAATTTTTTACTATAGTAATTGTTGTTATAGCGGCCACAGTAATACATAATCGGTGAAAATTTCAAGTGTTTAGCTATCACGATTCAAGAGATAAAGCCCTGTGACACACGGACAGACGGACAGACAGCGAAGTTTCAGTAATAGGGTCCAGTGTGCACCCTTTGGGTACGGAACCCTAAAAAACAACGTACAAGCTTTTAATAGCTAAGCTAAGCTAATAAATATATTATTAGACTATGGTCTGACAACTTTATACATATATCCACCTTTCGTAGGACATTATCCAATGCAAGCCGGTATGTAGTCGCCATTCGATGCTGAAAATTATAGTACTTTTCTATAATTACCCTACTTTGCAACTAGTGTTGCCAGTACCGGTAATTTGGGCGAACCAACAATTTAGCCAATAAAGTGTAGTGGCGTATCGTTATGACAGTCAAGTGGTGCAGTGTGTGTTCAACTGTTCAGTGAGTATTCAATTGAATTAGTTTCCATTGTAGTAATTGAAAAAATACAATTTAAGATTTATTTGCTGTGGTATACCTCAAAACATGGGTACCAGGCATTATGCTGTATGTCATTTTATATCTGTGCCACGGGGCCTAACTCTTAAAGATATTGGAGGTAAATATTGGAGTATATATTGCTAAACGTTACGTTTTCTGCTTAATACGACAACATTTAAATGACATTGTCTAATGACATTTACTTATGCTTAGATGACTATCCTATTTGTAAGATTATACACAAATTGGCGTACCGCTTAAAAAAAATACGCCACTACGTTTCAGAACAGGTTACAATTTATACACTTTGACACTTCATCGCGAAATCTATATACCTTCAATATCTCTGGGTTAAGGTTAATATATAAGCAAATGGCCTTGTGAAATAAATTGTTAACTCGTAAATATGGTGATATATTTCCATATTGCTCTTCGTCATGCACTAGATATCCTTTTAAATTATTTTATGAACTGCCGTTGAAAGTATTTACATTAGTCCGTCTAGTTGTCACCATATTTACGAGTTAACTATTTATTTTACACTTCAAGGCCATTTGCTTATATATTCACCTTAATCAGATGTGAATATTGTGCATGTGTCTATCGAACACACACAAGCTTAGTCCAATTGTGGCCTGTTGAGTGTTGTCCATATACAAAGTTCACTTAACTTAAAACTCAATATAGGTCACATTTAACTCCGAAATTAGATCCTACAAGTTTGAAACCGAGCGATAACCGTTCCCGGGAATTACCGGAACCTCTAAAACCGGTAATTAGCGCCGGTAACGGTTACGGTTATAAACGAACTTCCGAAGAGTTTGTCGTCAAAAGGGCAAAGGGATTTATTAATTGGGATAGATATAAACTATTTTAATATTAATTGACCGAGCCAGCGAAGCGGCTTAGTTTCGAAACTGGCCAAAAATGCTTTTGTACGTCTGTCTGTTCTCGGCTACAGGTCGCATTTTTTAACAGATTTTGACGAAAATTGACACACAAGTTCCTTGATTTATGTTTTTTTAGTCGGTCGCGATTTTTTACTGTAGGAGAAATAGGGGGGTAAAGGGAGAATCTTTGCTGTAGCGTTATTTATTGACGAAAAATAAGGACTTAATTGTACACATAATGCAAAAAATATCCCAGAAAGGAAGAGTGAAGGAGGAAAAGAGAGAAAGTTTACTGTAGCGTTATATATGGATGGATTTTACTAAAATGGCTTTTCTAAGCCAGGGGCAAGGGGAAAAGTGTTGGTTATTGCATACGAGTAGTTATAAGAGCTCGCGAGATTTACTGTTATCACAGAACCACTAGTTATTGATGTATATAGCATTACAATGCTGTGAACAATATCTCAATTATACAGGTTTTTTTTTTTTTTTCAATTTTTCATCACATATACAGGGTGACTTTTTAAACAGTGTCCAAATTTTTGGAGCAAGTTCAGTCCATGATACTGAACTATAAAATTTTTTTGTCCTCTTATACAAAATCCGTCTGTCTGAGCGCTGATTTGTATTGGACGACCAAATTTTTATTGATTTTTAATATGTTTTTTTTTATAGAAAATAGTTCAAATTTTTGGAGCAAGTTCAGTCCATGATACATATGGACTGAACTTGCTCCAAAAATTTGGACACTGTTTAAAAAGTCAACCTGTATATGTTATGAATTCTAATTCACGCTCTTCACATCTGTATTAAGTTAACTTGTTAATTCTTTATCATTCAACATTAATTGCCTTTTGTCAAATAAAAAAGAATTATATTTGATAATCACAAACAAAAAATATATAATATGATTCCATAGCCAAAGGGTGCCAACAGAACCCTATAACTGTAAAAGCCTTTAATTTTAGGTTAGAACTACACGCAGCGTAAAATGCGTAACGCATCTTGCGTCTATTTACGAGCCATTCATTTATTACGTAAGACGATTTTTGGCAGTTTTTGACCCCCTCCTGATATGTAAGAAAAGAATAATAGGAAGACCTAGGATGAAGTTTTTACAATAAATTAATCCCTACTGGGATAATGTACAATTAAGCTTTTTAAATAAATAAAGAAAAGTTAGGAGTAAGGACCAGGACATTAAAAAGATGGCAGAGAGAAGAGAGGAATGGAGGCATCTCCAGATAGATAGATAGATAGATAAGTATTTTTTTTGAACCATCAAAGACACATAATAGAATTTGTACAAATAGAAAAAACCACATAAAAACGATGCATGCAAAATGAATTGTGCAATGTGTCGCAGTAGTATCAAATAGGCAGTAACTCAGTGCGTATATTACTCAGAGAGCAATGCACTGGTTTTCAGTTACTGCCTGAGGGCAGTTGCGCGTGCGCAGGCAGCAAAACAGCCGTATTAACAAAATCCGTGAAACTGTATGTACTTCATTATAAAATTTTTATGTATATTTCCTAATCGCATGAAAACCAACCAACAAAAGATTATACTAGAGACTAACACAATACAATACATTTACACTCCACTTAACTCCACCGACCAGAGCCAGTTCATAAATTACAATAAAATGAAAAAAAAATGAATACATACACGATTGGTATGTTTTAATTTTGATTTGACAGAGACAATTTTTAGGAACATCGTTTTGTAGGTGCCTACTATTTTTTTTTTCAATAATCATTGTGGTTTTATTTATGCAATATCCATGGCACGGACCCTTTGTCATTTAAATCATTTACCGATACGCATCCGTGATTTTTAAAATAGAATAATCTCAACTTTGCACATTTTTATGATCTTACATAAGCACTTTGAAGAGTTCTTCCCATCCCCTTGTAAGAAAAAACAGAGATGCCGTGGCCACCTTCTGGCTTCGTCATGAGATCAGGTCATTGGTACCATAATATTGCACTGTTATCAACTTAAATAAGTAGGTATGTGAAGTTTCAGCTCGATTGAATAATGGGAAGTAGGTCTTTTAGCTTGCAAGATTTAATTACGGGCACACAGACAACGGGATAGGTAAAACTATAAATAAAAGTAAGAAATGTAAGAACTTGTAAGAATGGCGCCTTCGCGGCCTACGCGTCTACATGGCGTTTTATAGAATTTTAGCGCAAATTGCGCTGGTAAAATTTCTATGAACGACGTAAGTTGCGTCGCGCATTTTCCTCTGTGTGTGGTTCGACACTAACTATTACTCATTCTCCGTAGCAGCGTAGATCCGTAGACGTGCTACGACTCGTAGACGTGCTACGCATTTCGTAGCAACGGAATCTGTGTTATGCAACTAGTTTATTGTAAATAAAAAGACACATACAGATTAGTATAACGTCTTAATCCCTTACTGGGTAGACAGAGCTAAGGCCCACAAGCCCCGAAAGGCCACTTTAAGGACTGTATGCACTAAGCCACGTGGTCGGATTTGGCTCTGAAATATGCAAAATTTTCCCGCTAGGGGGATAAAAATGTCAAGATGAAGTTACATAGAGTTAATAATGTGTAAACGGGACAATAGATGTAGGTAATCATAAATTGTAACGTAGAATTAGTATACAGCTTACTTGTTTCTTTTCGTCAAGACTTCCATTCCGCGATACTTATTAAAATTTTCAAATCAATCAAATCAAAGAATTATTTTGTTTGAATTATTATTTCTGAATTAAGGCCTTGGCAGACGTCATTATAATGTACTTAACACTTTAGTAGACAGGCTATCAGTAGAAAAAGTAAAGTCGAAAATACAGTAGTGTGCGTGAATGCAAGACATTTATTTAAAAAGCGAGTTTAAATATATGTGAAATTCATATAGCACTTTCTAAAAAATCCAAGTTATAGTTTTTCGAATCTTGCGTAAAATTTATTACTTTTTCAATTTATTAGTCGACCTCCGTAGCGATTCCTTAACACGCTAGTCCGTCACTCGGAGGTTCTGGGTTCGATTCCCAGCCAGGGCAAGTTGGTAAATGGCCTTTTTTAAGTTGTCCTGGTTCTTGGGTGTTTATCCCATCAAAAACATAAATGTAAAAATGCCAAGTTCAAATTCCGACAAAACAATTGAAATTTAAATAGCTGCCAAGTTATGTAGGTAGAGAAAACTGAAATTTATTCATAAGAATCTAAACATTTGACTTGGACAACATTAAGATTGAAAGCACGGTCACCCATCCTAACTGTGACCAAGCTAGAAGTTGCTTAACCTGTAAAAGCACGGTCATTCATCCATCAATTTTTGAATTTATCGTATGCGAAGTGGAGCGAAATATTTGCACAAGTGGTTTTGATTACTCGTATTTTGAAATTTGTTAAAGCGCAAATGACAAAGAACCCTTAGAATAGAGAATCTGTATCGTTTCACGCAGCTTTTTAGGGTTCCGTAGTAAACAAGAAAACCTTATAGTTTCATCATGTCTGTCTGTCTATCTGTCCCCAGTTTTACTCATAGACTATTAGTACTAGAAAGCTGTAATTGGGCATGGGCATGGATATGTGGTAATAAAAACTTGAAAAAAAAATGTGTGGTGTGAGACGTCGCTGAATAGGTCTTTCAAAAATATTGTAAGATTATGAACACCCTTTTTCGTTTTAGCAATCCGTTTGTGAAATATTTGGTTTTTGTTTGCAAATTTTTGTTAGAATTATGTGTCTTCCCTCTCTGTCAGTTAAACGGTTATATATGGATACTTAAAAAAATTAACGGCAGTAGTATATAACGTCTCCCTGTACTAAAACTAATTTAAGGTGGATTCAGTTCATGATACTGAACAACTTTTCCTAAGGAACACATAATTAAATATGAAAAGAAAATGTTTGCTTTCCATTCGACCTCCGTGGCGTAATTGTTAACACGCTAGACCGCTAATCCGGAGGTTCTGGGTTCGAGCCCCAGCCAGGGCAAGTTAGAAAATGGTCTTTTTCAAATTGTCCTGGGTCTTGGGTGTTTATCTATGTATGTATTTATCATAAAATATAGTATCATTGAGTTAGTATCCCATAATACAAGTTTAAAACTTACTTTGGGGCTAGCTTAATTAGTGTGATTTGTCCTTACATAACCATACATATATTACATAAATATTACATTTTGCCAAATCTTGTGTGTAAGAGATCAAAAATAATTTTTGTATTTCGTTTGTTCCTTGGTGTAAGTTGTTCAGTATCATGGACTGAATTCAGATCTAAAGTTAGGCAGTTGTTAGTTACATAAAACAAGTAGGTACTGACTACGGAACCCTACACTGCACGTGGCCCGTCACGGCACGTGGCCGGTTTATTTTGGTTAAGTTGAAATTTTTGGGAACCATAGACAAATTTATGATATTTCTGTGTAAATCAATATTACTTATCGCTGAAATGACGTTCTCAAAAATACAATCAAATAGTATTTTACGCGAGCGGTGACTTGGAAAACTACATGTTTTGTGTTCCACTGACAGGAAATGTACACATTTGAATTTTCTTTGTGAAACAATACGTTTAGCGACCATCTGCAATCGTAACACCTTTCACTTCTATTCACCTTATTATGTAAGTACGGAGGGTAAAAAAGATTGCACGTTCAACAGATCAACAGTCTCGGCTTAGCAGCTGTATGTGCTCAATCAATGACTTGACTGTTTGATTTTGTACAATATTTTTAACGAATCAACAAAAAGCACTAAAAAGAAATCTTTTCCTGAAGACAGCTAAAAAAATTGGTTGATTAATGAAGCAGAAATTAGCATTATTGCACCCTTTTATTTTTTATCTTCTAATAGGTTTTCCTGTAATCTATAGGTAAAGAACTATTAACTGTATATTTTCCAAAAGATTGGGTTCAGTGGTTTCGGAGATAAGTGTATTTTTATTATTTATTTTCAAAAATAACTTCAAAAACACCAACTTAAAAAATATAGAAAAATATATTTAATATTATCATAAAATGCTCTTTCATTTGATATTTTACGCGATATAGTTCACAAAACCCTTTTTTTAATGTCTCATTTATCTCCCATAAAGTGGCCCCATTTTTTATTTATTTATTCATTTACCTACATTTTACTTCCGTCTTTGGGTCACAAATTTACATTATGTGCACCACATTTCAACTGAATCGGTCCAGTAGTTTAGTAGGGGGGGTAAATTTTCGCCCATTTTCTTAAATAACTTAAAAAAACCGATCTAAGAAATAATAAAAAATAAATATATTTAAAATTGTCATAAAAAGTTCTTTCATTTGATATGTCACACGATTTTGTTATTAAAACTTTTTTTTAATGTCTAATTTACCCACAATAAGTGGCCCCCTTTTTTAAATTTCATTTATTTACATTATACGTCTATCTTTAGGTCACTAAATTACATAAGTGTAGGTACTAGATCTCAACTAAATCATTCTAATAGTTTCGTAGCAAATTGGCTGTGACTTACGGACAGACAGACAAGCGAAACCCTAAAAACAGTAAAAACACCGAAAAAATCGGTTCCTATACAAATTTCCCAGGCGGCTGCACACTTTTGTATAAAAATGCAGATTTATTTTTTGTTTTTTGACTGTTGTTTTAATATCATTATACTATACTAGCAGTCCACCCCAGCTTCGCCCTTGGTACACACAAAGCCTATGTCACTCGGGAATAGTGTACCTTTCCAACGGTGAAAGTTTTTTTTAAATCGGTCCAGTAGTTTCGGAGCCATGTAATGCAAACAAACAAGCAACCAAATCTTTTCTCTTTATAATATAAGTGTAGATAAATAGCCTACTATAGCCTGCCTGCCAAGCCAAGTATAGATCTAGTATAGCCTGTGGTTCGATATATTACGCATAATGTCAATTCGTATTTTGATATACATTCATGGGGAAAAGTTGTTCAAAATTTCAGACTGAATCACCCCTCAAAATAATTGTAAAACCCTAATTAAACAGCACCTTTTATTACAAAAACAGTTAATATGATTCCGCGACCCGAGAAAGTTCCAATCCGATTTTCACCCTATTCGCCAATTAAAAAATATAGGTAATAAATCAAACAAATTATTTTTTTCATTGACTTAATTTTCAATAAAATTTAAAAAAAAATGTGCGATGCCGTATCTGCGATAGCATTACATCTTTACTTGAACGTCAACAAAATGTCAAAACTGTACCATAGTGTAGCAAAAGTATGACATAATTTGGCAGTTTGTACATAGTTTTTTATTGAAATATTTTAGACTGTAATGCAATTTTACGTAATTTGAAAATGGATTTTTTTGAAAAATTCGACACGGCCTCCTTCCTGAACGCCCGGCGGGCAACTGAATTTGTATGGAAGAATCATGGCCGCCATTTCAGAGATTTATGTCAAAAACGTTGCAAAACATCCAATTTTTAAAATTATTTTTTTTATTATTGCGTGATTGCATTGTAAGCAAATATTAAGAATAATGTTTCAAAATAGCCTTTATTTTTATAAAATATATGCAATCCCTTGTTAGAATATTTCTTTACGCAGAAAAACAAGCCAGTTTGTAGCAAGATTTTCTAAAATATTTCTTTCAGGTTTCTTTACAATTATCTTACTTTTTCTGAATGAAAATTAAAAAAATACGATTTTCGTCTACTGGCTAGTCTATTCACCTATAACTAGGTATGTAATTTTCTTAGTGGTCTTTTCTACTTAAGCCATAACTATTGCCCGCGCAAAGTGCGTTTTGCATGTTTTTGGGTAAATTCAATGCTTGTTTTTAGGAAAACTTCAAAATATTTTAAAAAATCCTTTTTTTCGTCTACTGTCCCAACTCTTCCTCTATCTATGTGTATACATTATTTGACTTAAATCAAACGCTTTCTGTACAAACTTGTTGCCCGCGCAAACCTAGTTTACATGGTGCCGACCCTTAAGCATGATGGGCGTGTAGATAGAAAAAACCGGTCAAGTGCGAGTTGTACTCGTACATGAAGGGTTTCGTACCTCCGTACAATGTTTTAAAACGCTAAAAAATACGTTTCTGAATGACGACCCCCTTTAACTAATAACTTTATCTTATTTTAGTACGAGTATTTGTTGATATAGCGGCTACAGTAGCTAATACATAACCGGTGAATTTAAAATGTCTAAAAGTTACGGTTCAAGAGATAAAGCCCTGTGGAGCGAGCGGAGTCTCAGTAATAGGGTCCCGTTGGCACCATTTGGGTACGGAGCTCTTAAAAGGTAGTCAAAATAGTAATGGGTTGGTAGCCGCATCACCTATATACCTTATATCGTTTTTCACGAACTGCACAGGAAGAGAAACAGCAGATTTTTCTTTTAGCCCAGACCAGCATGGAAATATGATAAATCTATGACACTAAACAACTTAATCAAAGGCACTCGTACGCATACACCCGTCGTGTATTGATTCACCAAAGCCTCTGGAACATGCTTAGATAAACTATCTGCCACTTAATTTAAATTTAAATTAACCCTAATACGAAACATAAATATGAACCGTCAGCCCGTAGTTATTTAAATATAGCCCCAGTTACAGGCGGGAGCGAGAAGTTTATTTTCATCATCATTTCAGCCGCCTCCGTGGTCCAGCGGTCAAGGCGTTTGCCTTGTGATCCGTAGGTCGTGGGTTCAAATAGCACTGGGAAGCATACTTTGTAAAAAGTAAATTCAGGCTTGAATCACCTGATTATCCGAAAAGAAAGATGAAGCCGTGCTTCGAAAGGCACGCAAAGCTGTGGATCTCGAACGCCATTGTAAACGGGTTCGATCCCCGGTCAGGTCAAGATGGATAATGATCTTTTCCAGATTGGCCTGGGTCTTGGATGTTTATCTATATATGTATTTGTTATAAAATATAGTATCGTTGAGTTAGTATCCCATAACACAAGTCTGGAACTTACTTTGGGGCTAGCTCAATCTGTGTGATTTGTCCCGATATATTTATATTTATTTATTTAAACCTATCCAAGGATTGGTTTAAACTCGTAACCTCGTCAAATCACGTAAGCGGACCCCAGGTTCTTAAGCGATCTAGAGCGGCCAGAATCCAGTGCATGCAAGCGAATTTGGTCAGGTCGTCTGACCACCTTGTAGGTAGGTGTCCTACGTTTCGCTTGCCAGTACGTGGTCGCGGTTCTCCCAAATCTTTTATTTTGTATAGTTCAGTTAAGGAGTAAAATTGTCCGTGCGGTTCTGGGTTAGAATAGGACCACTCCATCTTTTCCTGTGGATGTCGTAAGAGGCGACTAAAGGACTAAGCACACACATCTCGTGCTACAATTCATTGACAATACATTCAAGACGAAGAAGAAGAAGATTCAAGGAGTAAAACACTTTATACGTAGTGTAATAAGGTTGATTTCTCAGTAAATGTTAGTTAATATCAAGCGGACATAATTTTACTTTGATTTTGTGGGTAACGCATTTTGAAGTTATAAGTATGTTAGATCGAAGTGTTGGAAGTAGGATTTATTGAAAGGTTAATAAGAATAAATATTTTCAACAATGAGATCGCCTTTGTATATGAATATATATATTTGAAGATTTACTTTATTTAATCCTATTATTTCTTTATTTATTTATATTTATTTAAATATTTATTTATTAATTTTTTTATTATTTCAAATTAAAACGGTTGACTAACGTTATATATTTGGAAAAGGCCGACCAGGTTTCGATCGATTTAGGCCCCCCAACGCAGACGACACTCTTTTTGTGCGATCGAGTCTGCGGCGCACAAAATGTCTCTACGAGCACAAAAGATCTGTCGCGGAATTTTCACGGACTCAACGCACACGACCCACATTTACTATCATTTTGTCGGCAGAACTGTAGAAACGTACACGCCATGGAAGTGCAGAGATTGTGATGTATTATTTTATACTTGAAGTACAGAAAAAGAAGAAATACGAGAATTTTGGGTACATCCTATACTTTGGGAGAGATTACTGAAAGGACAATTACATATTAAACATTCAATTCTAAAACAATATCTAGAATTATTTTTTAAATTTTATAATTTTGCACGCCTCTTAAGCGGAGCGTTGAGGTAGTGCTCTACTCTCGCCTTACAAAAATCAAGTGATTTTTCGAACTAAAAATGTCGGTATTTATTTCTTATCGTACTTGTAGAATAATATTTACACACAAATGTCAAGAAAAAACACTAGTTTCAACAGTCATGATATTTTTAAAGGACATTTTGTTCTTTAAAAATAATAAAACAAGTGTTTAAGAAAATTATTTCGTGGACGTCCGTGTGTCTGTATGTATGAAAACTGGCGTGGTCACGATAACGCCCGAAAAACTTAATAAATCGAACCCTTCTTTTTTTCATACGCTTAAGTATTATCTAAAACTAAGTCCTTTCGAAAATCACGGTCTAATTAAAAGTAGTTTAATTATAATTAGCAATAAACTGAAATCCACCTATCGGTGGTATATCTAAATCTATGTAAATAAGGTTCGTTGACATTGACAATACATGCGCAGTACCTTTCTTTTCTGTGTGGGCAATGGCGCGAAGATTTAAAAGTATTTTTTTTATTTTGTTCATAATACACCGATAAATATGCAATATTCAAGGTCTGTTTTTTTTTTGGGAAAATTGAGTGACCGCTATGAGGCGTGCACTTTTGGATTTTCCAAACTTATTTTTTTTTTCTTAGATGTCCAAACATTAGCGGAATAAATATTACAGCACACCTTATCCCACATTTTTCTTTTTAAATTTCTATCATGATATTCTGGCTTGGAAGTATCATAAATTGCTGGTCTGTTTTGTATTTTTTGTTGATCGAGCGAGCAAAGCGAGCGAGGTCTCTAAATCGAGTTGGGGGCGAAAACACATTATTTGTATGTATGTATGTTTGTTTGTACCGCGATAACTGCCGAACCGATGGTCCAATTTTGATAAAATTTGATATGTAGGAAATATTAATAGAATTTTCAAATTCGTTGGGTATCAAAATCGGTTCAGTAGTTTTTGAAATATTAATAAAAAAGCCTGCGATTAATTAGCAAACGAAACCATAGCGCGTTCTAACTTTGAATAGCGCCATCTAGGAGTTACTTAGGCAACTATCATCGCGAGGTCTAAGTTTGCGGCGAACTACCTACTAGTATCAACATCGATGTATCGATCTCTAACGCCATGGTATAATACCGAGTACGTTATGTCCCACCACTACTGAGTGTAGGTTGCAGACTAAATTGCGCGCCGTCTGAGTTAGCGCGGGTTGAAGCAAACGTTGTATTTTTTCCGCCTACTTTTGGTGCGGCGTTGCGCAGGACGGCGCGGCGCGATCTGCCAGAATTACACGGATTTTTTGTGCGCTAGACTTTTTGCGCGTCGTGTGCGTTACTGCAAATGTTCTATTTTGACAGACTAAAAAGTGCGATACAGATAGTCTGTCGTCTGCGTTGGGCCTTAGACGATCATCTACAGGGCGTGTTTGCTCAGCAAGAAAAAACTATTATATCTTCACCAATTTAAAAATATCCTATATCCGCCTCCACCTAAGCTTTGCGCCTCAAAGCTACGTGGCCGAAGCTGCGAGCACGTCGTTACATTATCGCGAGTTAGTTAATCACGTTACAAATATTCTTCATTTAGTTTTTACCGGGTTCTTTAATTTAACTAATGTAAGTAGGTATAAAGTAGATTATTCTTAAGAAGGGTTGATGTCCGGTAGGCGACTGGTTGTAAAACTAGTGGTCCTGTGCGAACAGTAGACCTCGCGAGCTCTTATAGCCATGCAATAACCAACACTTTCCCCTAAATATTCAAACCCATTTGTGGTCGATATTCCTCCTTATCGTACCTCTCGATTCGCGTCCTCCTTTATTGTGCGAACCGCTAAGGTGTGGAATTCCCTCCCTGCGTCGATGTTTCCCCATAAATATGATTTAGGGATTTTCAAGGCAAGAGTGAATAGGCATTTTTTGAGTCTGCGTGTTACACCTTTGACCTCATCTTAGCTTCCCATCAGGCTAGATAGAGGTCAAACGCACTCAAATTTCTATATAAAAAAAAAAAATACAAACAATGGTATAGATGACATATTTTTTCCAATTATTTTGGTATAAAAACCAAAGTACAAAACCAATCTTGATAATTTTTTTATTGAACCACTCTAGAATTATAATAATACCCTTTCAAACAAAAAAAGAATATTTTAAATCGATCCAGTCGTCTTCGAGTAATCGGGGAACATACATAAAGAAAACAAAAGATTCCGACGAATTGAGAACCTCCTCTTTTTTGAAGTCCTTTAAAAATAGGCATTTCTAACAACAGTCACCCCACGACGTATTTGGCATTTCCAATCATACATTATACAATCACACTACTCGTCTAGACACCAAACTGGTTTCAAATTGAATTGTGGGAGTTTATACCTTATGTTAATTGGATAAGGTTTATAGTGATTACGTACCGGTGTAAAACTAATAGAATTTACAATGAGTGGCAAGTGTGGGATGGATTACGTGTTTTGATGGCAATCATGGCTTTTCATTGCAATTTTCATATATCCAACTCGTGAACATGCCGCCAGTACTGGTCAGTTCGGCTCCGTTTTAAAGACTACTCAGTGTTACTTAATTCTGTAATGTTGGATTTGGCACTCGATCGCAAGCTTTACATGTTATATTGTGATAACATTGTATTAGGCATATCTTTGTAACCAAAAAATATCTTTGTAAATTGATTCTGGTGCGGAGGCGACCAATACTGTGTAAATGAGTTTCTTTCGGCGTTTCTTCTCAGCAGTGATCGTTGAGAAACGCTAGTATCGGAAGCTTTTCTTTCTATAGCTAATAATTAAAATATAAGTGAACATTAGACGTAATTTATACAAAACTTATTAACATATAAAAGTGCCTGCAAAGGGGTAACTACTTAGTATACTTTGAAATTTGAAATTTTGTCACTTTGTAAATAAACAATAGTTAAATAAATAAATATATATATATATATATATAAGGACAAATCACACTGATTAAGCTAGCCCCAAAGTAAGTTTTGAACTTGTGTTATGGGATACTAACTCAACGATACTATATTTTATGATAAATACAAATATAAATAAACACCCAAGACCCAGGACAATTTTGAAAAAGGCAATTTTCCAACTTGCCCTGGGGACCGAACCCAGCCAGGGCGAGTTGGAAATTATTTATGCGCTCAATTAAAGGGATATTATTAATTGCACATCTAATAAATAATCACCCATCAATTTAATCTCATCATTTATATACTTTTTTACATCAAATAAATCAACAATCTTATCATAAGTACTGATTGCACAGCAAATAAATACTGACTGCACATCAAATTTATTAGGTTAGGGCAAACCTATAGGTTAGGTTATGTTAGAACTGCGACCAACACACGCACGAGCCGAGCGAGCGAAGCGAGCGTGCCGCGGCAGCGGCCGGCGAGTGCTAGGAAAGTTCTATCCATTTTACTGCGCCACAAATATGAATTGCAGTTTGTTTAGTAATATTTTCAGTTGAGTATTTTGCTGTGCAATCAGTAATTTTGATTTGCGTTTAAATACTACCCTCAATTAAATAATTTTATTGAGCGCATATAATCCCCTTAACAGACGAGTTGTAATAAGTACATTGACTTTACTTGAGGTCTCTTTTTATTTAACCTTTTTTGTATAACACTTTAGAACTAACTCTCGAAATAAACATTTTCGCATTCACTCCAAAAATTATACAATTACTTAAGCCCTGTGAAATATATTAGGAAAAGTCTCTCAATTTCGTTTACCAACTTGTTTTAATTACTGAAATAATCTCTGCAAATGCTTTAATACTTTTATTGTTTTCTTTGTAGTTAAGGCGAAGATATAGGCAAATGGCCTTGAAGTGTGAAATAAATTGTTAACTCGTAAATATGGTGATAATTTCCATATTTCTCTACGTCATGCACTAGATAGCCCTTTATATTATTTTATGAACTGCCGTTAAAACTATTATTGGTGATCCGTCTAACTTTAAAACTTGCCGTGGCCACTTTTGGCGGAGGCAAGTTTTAAAGCTAGACGGACTAATGTAAATACTTTCAACGGTGGTTTATAAAATAATTTAAAGGGTTAACTAGTGCATGACGAAGAGCAATATGGAAATTATCTCCATATTTACGAGTTAACAATTTATTTCAAATGAGGGCGCCACTTCAAGGTCATATGCCTATATCTTCGCCTTAATAGATAGAAAAGCTTTAAAAGTGAAAGTTTAAAAGCTGAAACTCAATTTGTTTTTATACGTTTTAAAGAATGAATTTTGTCTAAATAAAAGAGTTAAAATTTAATTTTTCCTTTTCCATTTATTCGAATATCAATAATCTTATAAGATTATCGAAGCCATTGAAGTATACATATAAAACATTAATTGACGACCTATCTTTATTGAAAGAGTCGACTTCTAATCGTAATAAATATGTAGCTTGGAAAAATTACCAACTGTTTTTAACCGACTTCAAAAAGGAGGAGGTTATCAATTCAGAAAATATACTCGTAAGTTAGTATAGTACCTAAAATGTTATTGTATAAGGCGTAAAAATGACGTATAAGATTTTAGCCCCTATTGTTCAAGAAATGGAGCAGCATTAGATTATAATTTTTAGAGAAATGTCCTTCCTCCAGTATAGTCAAGTTTTTAAGGTTTAAACAGGTTCACACAACATATTTACAATTTTTTCGCATGCCTGATGAAATCCTATGAAATGTGTTAATAAATAGTCAATTCTATTTCCATATCACTTCAGTGACCGGCTTAACCAAAAGCAATAGAAGTTAATCTGGAATCGACACGGAATAGAGCCGGCAATCGGATTTATTAAAGAGTGATAATGGAATATCGGTGTAGGTCCATTGTGACACGGGGACAGTATACCTACGCGTACGATTTGTAATTAGTGAGGTGTACACAGTATTATACACTTTATTGCTCTTCCCGCGCAGATCGTAGAAGCCGATCGAGGGAATGTGCAAAAATGCCAATCATATTAATAATCCATGCGGCTAACATAACCCATAAAATTTATTGATTCCTTTTTACCTTTCCGTCCAATTAAAATGCTAAACGAAGCATTTGGATCTTATAGCCCTGGGCTTTATCTGTTAAGAGCAGCAAGACCCTAAATGCTCGGTCTACCCTATTATGGATAAAGACGAGGTGTAGTGTATGTATTGTACCGTTTCGGTTAGTAAAGCCTAGATTTAGGATCTAGGAAGATAGATGAGATAAAAGAAAGACCAGATATCGGCAAATGAGATAGGTATAATGAACAACTATTACATTACATTACATTAGTTACAAAGATTCACAAGAACACTAGGTACAGATTAGGTAGTCAGGGTCGTGAGTTATAGCCACTAGGTCAGTTGAGTAGCCCTTCTAGGTAGAAGAACTACTTAGCTTCAGATGCTGCCGAAGACGAAGAGGACGAGCGCCGGCCGCCGCGCCTTATATATGGGCATGGGCCCCCCCGCTGCGCCTAAGAGGGGCGGAGGTGTGCTGGAGCCCGCGTGATGTCACAGTATTTACAATTTCAATTTCCATCCATGCTGATGAAAAAAATTAAAAACGAAGATTGTGCTGCTTCTGTTTCGGTACAGATCGTAAGAACCAATTTATGGAATAGGTGAAAATTCTCTACAAATTTTCTAATAACCGCTGTTTTCATTCCTTTTTAAATGACATGCCCGCCATTACGCTGGAAGTAACCTTTGAATCTTATAGTACTAGGCTCCATCTACCCCGCTAAAGATAAGATGTGATAACCCTTCGATACGGAATAGAAAAGCAATCGGATTTATTAAAGAGTGATAATTGAATATTGGTGTGGGTCCATTGTAGCACGGGAACTCTGTGGTTCTAATGCAAAACTAATGTTTTGGACATAGTAAAAAACGTTAAAAATCTACACTTGTAGCTCTATGAGTTGTTAAACGTCATGAGTCTGTCTTGTCATACCTATATGCTTAGCATTAAGTTTTACCTTTTGTATTATAATCGTCAGATTATTGTGCAATAAACAATAAACAAATAAATAAATAAATGTTTTTTTACGTTTTCATACATTCATCTCATTTTGAAAATTTGCAAAAATAATATCATTTGACATATGACAACATTTTACAGTTATAGTGTCAGTCATAGTTCTCAAAATATGGCAGTTAAGTTGTCAACTGTTATAAATGACATTATTTTTTTCATACGTCAGATGTTCAGGGCAAAAGAAATGGCGACAACAGCTGTATGAGAGTTTATTTTACGTGATTTATAATGATTTTTTTTTAACATTTTTTGACGGAACAGAAAATCTGATATATTTTGTATGTGAAAGGGGAATATTATTCCTAACAGCATAAAATATATACAAGCGTTTTTAAAATTTTCATCCCTTTCCTATTGTAGAAAAAGTGCAATGGAAACCCACAATATTACTGCACGCTCCTGTAGGAATCCTTAATGCCGATCCTTCATTAGGGCGTTCCCGGGACCTTTTTATAGCTAATGTTGAGACTGCACAGGTGTTGTCTTATATAACATTCATGCGATTACTGGTTCTATTTCCAACGAAGTTCTCTGAGTCTACTTGTTAAACATCGTGTTTGTATGTATGTTTTGACAATATCTCGAGCATCTAATTGTGTGAAACAAAACAAAGATATATTATAAAATTGATAGTGATAGGGAATGGGGATTGTTCATTTTTTAACCCCTAATATATATTTTTTTTAAATCAAAATATAGCGTATTTTATGAAACCTATTTGAATATTTTGTTATATTACGGCTTAATTAAATTATTATAAGAATCGTGTCAAAAACAAAGTCGTATCTTATCAAAACAAACGGCCAAACCCAATACATATTTTAAAAAAAAACGAAGCTATGGTCATAATTGTCTTTGTCAGTGTCAGTGTCATTCAGTGAATTCAGTTGCCCATGATTGGCGGAAAGTTCTTTTCTTAGCTATGATTGTGCGGAAACGGTGACATTTGACGTTATTGTCAGTGACGGATAAATACCACAAAGTTAACTTGTATTTTTTAATTAATGGACTCAGAGCTTAAACCGATACAGCAGCGGAGTAAGGTCAAACAAAGGTCATACGTTTGTTTGTAGTAATATCCAAAACCATTGATTATTTTGGCAAAAAAATGACCAATAACTCTGTATCTGACTTTAGAAATAAAGCTATCCATAAAAAAAATAACAATCCCCATTGTGGAAAGAAATAGGGAGGCCTTTGAATATAGCTGCGAGGTTCAAAATCACCCTACATACACACACATAGCATGAAAATGCTCATAAAGCTGGTTACTATCATTATCACTGTGCCACTAAAGCTAATACTGTTCAGCATAATTACTGACATAGTATGTGACTGCGAGCGATATATTGGAATTTATAGCTCCGAGTATGTGATAACGCGACAATGAGCTTCATTTTCATGCTTTATAGTAATATACGTAAATTATAATTCTATACAAGCAATTATTAATTACAAGCTTTTATTTTAATTGCAATATATGTGTGTATGTGCCTACAGGGACTAATAAAATATACCGAAACTAATTTAAGGCGACGTGGGTTCACAATTTGCAATACTGTGCGTGTTTTTGAAAAATCACTGTTATTATACTATTATTAAAGTTTATTCCACAAAAAAATTTTAAGGATTTTTTACAGACACCCACAATAGCCAAAATACGATTGAGCATTTTTGGCTGGATAGAAAAAAATCACAAACATACCTCTAATTTGCCTAAATTTGCCTTTATAATCAGCATAACAATTGGCTACAAAAAAATTATAAATATTATACAAAAAAAAATAATAAATAAAACACTGCGAAATATCGTCGAGCACAACTCCGGGCCTTTCTTCTCTTTCGACGAATATTTCGCAGTGTTTTATTATTATTTTTTTGTATTATAATTATAATTTTTTTTTGTAGCCAAAACGAATAGATATTTAGATAATACATTTTGACGTGACAACGTCTTAAATTAGGTTGCGGCTGGGAGTCACTTATGAAAAAGTGTAACGCTCGGTAACGTTACGATGAGTCACCGAACGAGAGAGAGGCCCGCCGAATGCCTTGCGTCTCTCTCCCACTCAACTATGATCGGTCTGTAGACGTTGTCACGTAAAATCTTCGCCCGTAAAACCGACTTTACAGGCAACCATTTTTTTGGTATAATTTTCATATAAAAAGGTGATTACATAAAATAGTAATATGTATTATAAAGGCAAATTTAGGCAAATTTAGAGGTATGTTTGTGATTGTTGTGTTTTGGCTATTGTGGATGTCTGTAGAAAATCCTTAAGATTATTATGTAATTTTTTTGAGGAATAAACTGTTGTAGTTTAATAACAGTGATTTTGAAAAACACGCAGGGTATTGCAAATTGTGAACCCACGTCACCTTAAGGGTGAATTCAGTTCATGATATTGAACAACTTTCCCCAAAGAACATCAATCGAAATATGAATAAAAAAAATAACTTAATCGATAAGGACAAATCACACTGGTTGAGCTAGCCCCACACTAATTTTAAGCCTGTACTATGGGATACTAAGTCAACGATAGTATATTTTTTATAATATAAACATATGTATAAAGACAAACACTCAAAACCTCAGTCCAAGGATCCCAGACCCAGGACAGTTTGAAAAAGGCCATTTGCTAGCCCTGGCTAAGGATTGAACCGAAAACCTCCGGATTGGCGGACTAGCGTGTTGACCACTACACCACGGATGTTAAGAATTTAGAATTACTTATAAATAAACTAGCTTTTGCATGTGGCTTTACTCGCGTATCCCAAATCCCACATTACATTACTTTTTACCGGGAAGAATGGTACCCTATGTCCTTCTCAGTACTTCAAACTATATGTATGCGAATTTTTAAGAAGATTGGTTCAGTAGATAAAGCGTGAAGAGGTAACAAACAAACAGACAAGCAAATATACAAACTCACTTTCGCATTTATAATATTAGTTGGGAAGTTGGGATGGGATTGGGATAAAAAATAAATCTTATAACAGATCTAAATAACAGATCTTCGACTTGCATGGGCAGGAAAAGCTCTTCTTTCCCCATTTCCCTCCCAGTTCGGAAGTATACTGAGAAATCCGTGTGAAATCAGTGACGTGACACTAGTAATACAGTACGTGCCCCCAGTACGTGATTGCAGGCACGTCGCCACGCTGTCACGGTGGTTACGTGTTTTGTGGAGGTAAAGATTAATATTATTTACAAGACTTCTGCTATTTTTAACCGACTTCAAAAAAGAAGGAGGTTATCAATTCGACTGTATGTTTTATTAATTATTTTTTTATGTATGTTTGTTACGCGATATCTTCGCCAATTGTGAACCGATTTTGATGATTCTTTTTTTATTTGAAATCCTTTACTACCAAGTTGGTCTCATTTTAATTTGGTGAAGATATGATGAAGAACTTTAAAGAAAAAGAAGAAAGTCCTAAAAAAAATTGAAGTCGGTTGTTTTCTTTATTAAAAATTTAATTATATTATACCTGACTCCGTGGCCTAGTTGTTAACACGCTATGCGTCAGTCCGCTACGCCGAAGGTTCTGGGTGCGATCCCCAGTCGCAAGTTGGAAAGTCTTTTTTAAATTTCTGGGTCTTGGGTGTTTATCTACATAATACTATACGAGTTTATGTATTTATTATACTGTGATAACATTGTATTAAGCATAATAATAGAAATATAAATAATACTTAAATTTTTAACAAAAAAATAACCGACTTAAATTTTTTAGGACTTTCTTCCTTATCTCCTAAGTTCTTTATCATATCTTCACCAAATTAAAATAAAACCAACTTGGTAGTTAAAGCTTTCAAATAAAAAAAGAATAATCAAAATCTGTTCACAATTGGCGAAGATATAGCGTAACAAACATACATAAAAAAAGCAACATACAGTCGAATTGATAACCTCCTTCTTTTTTGAAGTCCGTTAAAAACAGATGTCAAAAGGCGGCCCTATCGCAACTGCAATCTCTTCTAAGCAACCGAGGTACTTACTTTGATGCTAGCTCAATCAGTGTGATTTTCCCTAACTATTATTTATTTATTTATGTATCTGTCGTGGCCAGTTTTTTTTTTATAAATAATTTTACGGCTTTGGATGCAAGTCCTTTAGAGCCTATCTATAATTTTGTTCTTAATTCCTAATCCTAACCTAATCCTAACAAGTTACAATACAATACAAAGGGTGGTGTAGGCCTTTGAATGCTTTAAGGGAGCTTTTGACGACAAATCTATACGAGTCCACTGGTTTTCATAGCCGATTAAGTGGCGGACGACGCCCGAAGACGCCCACACAGTCCGCGAAACAAATATCACTACAGCCGTACTATGACTGTCCACTTTAACTATTTCACACATCGTTAATGAGCATGAGCATTTATAACACTAAACAACACCAATTCATATCATAAAGTCCACTAAGATCAATTTGCAAAATAATTTAAAGCAAACCCCAACTGAACCCCTTGACTTCCCGCCAAAACCTCCTGTCGTGGCCAGATCGTAGAATTGATCATATGTCATGATGTGCCCGACCATTTCATGAAATGGTTGTATTTCATGATGTGACCAGCTAAAACTGACCATATCGTTTACACGTCAACGGCTGATGTTATCATAATCAACGTTTGGCTATATCATGAATGTAGGGCTTCCATGATATTATATCAGCGCCTCTAATGGTGGATAATGTATGATCATATCGTATTATAGTAATGCGATATGATATTAATATTTGACCATATCATGAAATAGTCATGCGTTAAGCTTTTAATATCGGTAAACGCTGTTTCTTCATTGATCTGGGCAGACCACATCATGTTGTAATCAGCGAGTATTTTCCATATCATGAAATTATCAATTTTACGATCTGGCCACGGCAGATCAGTTTATATAAATATTTTGATAATACCAGATGTCCTCGTAATTATTTCCTATAGACTGATTACTCACCTGTCCATCATATCTCCCTCGGCCCGGTCGATGACATTGTCCTTGGCAGGCGAGTACACGTACACCCGAGTGTCAAACTTGTACCATTTAATGCTGTGCAGAGTCTTACAAGTCGCGCCTTCGAAAGCACAGGGGATCTTGCCGGTGGTGCCGACTATAGCTGACTTGTGTTCTGTAACAAACAAAGTAAGATTTAAAAACAAATAAATGTTTAAAAACAAAAAAACTAATTTATTTTGTTTTTTGTTTCTCAAATAAAAAAAGTATTATTTTTTTGCTACCTTTGTCAGGTCCATCGTAAATAAACGCAGAAGTTTTACCAAAAACGCATAGTTTTACCAAAAACGCATAGTTTTACCAAAAACAATGCTTTCCCATTGAATAATTCCGAATTCGATTTCCTCGGGATGCCGTTCAATTATCTGACTGAATTTAACGCTGGCAACGGTTCACATCCACTGGTCTTTTGCTTTTGCGCTTTTACATAAAACCAGTGGCTTACCCCGGCTTTGCACGGTTATGAAACTTGAAAACATTTTTTTGTGAGAATTAAATGTACTGCTGTTCCGGGAAAACAGAAAATAAAACTTATAATGTACCAGCAAATGTGCTTTTCTTCCCGTACAGATCGTCAAAACCGATCGCGGGAATGGGCGAAAATGCGAATGTTGTTAATAGGCGATGCGGCTAGCAATAGCAACCCATCAGTATTTTGATTTTTTTTACATTTTCTCACCCTACACACCCTCACACCCACAGTGGTCTTTGAGTCTTGCGATCCTGGACTCTAACTGCTTGAAGCTGTAAAAGACCGAAAATACTTCATCTGCCCCATTAGGTACAAAGAGAGACATAATAGAGTGTAATTAAATATTCTACGTGCTTGTGAAAATCGCATCGAAACCCCTAGTTCTCGAAATAATCTGTCACATCAGTTATAGTTTTTTACAGCACATTGTTTCCGATAGATATAGTATCTAGTAAATTGCAAAGAATGGCCATTGCAATATAACGCGCCAATACCGCTAGTGTACTGAGCACCTTTGCACCGAAAACGTTAAAGGGCGGGTTTTAAATTATTATTGACTGTACTGTAATTGACAAATTGTTTATATTTAATATTGATTTATTTAACTAACATTTAATTAAATACTGTATGACTGTAAATAAGTAGATAAAAATAGAAGTACATAAGTTATCCACAAGAACAACTGTATATTTAAATTGTAGTATTAATATAAATGAATAATCGACTAAAAAAAACCAGCAAGATATAAGAGACAAACGGGTCCGAAGCCCAAGGCAGCGGTGCGCTCGATGGCAGTAAAGTTTAAACGTTAAAAAACTTTTAAACTGAAACGGAGTTTTGGTCCAGAAAGTTTAAAATATTTTCAAAGTTCAATGAAGTTATCTTTTTGCTTAACAGTTTTAGTTACGTGGTAACGACTCGTCGAGATTTCTTTGTTTTATCCAGTTGAAGAGGTCAAATAGTTTGAGCGAAATTGTACTTTTGAGCTTTTTTATGTAACTTTTAAGTCTTAACGTTCAAAATTGGCTGAGCTTAGCTCATAATTTATGTTCGAAACTGAATAAAAATTGTCTCATCTACTCACAGAATATCTACAACTACTTACACAGAAACAAACACTGGATATTTCTTTTAAAATAGCATAGTCTAACGACAAAATTTACTTATTTAATTTAATATAGAAACAAGTAATTATTTCTTCTTCTTCTTAAAGTGCCTCTCCAATTAATTAAGGTCGGCAATTATTTAATTACTTAAAAAATATTAATTTAAAAATAGTCATATTTTAAAAGCAAGTTTTTATCTAAAACAATGAACTAAAAAGTTTGAAGTGTTCAAGACGAAACAAATGACACCAAACTCGGTGGGGTTATGTTGTTTTATTACAGAGATGCCGTGGCCACCTTCCACGGCTTCATTATGAAATTATTTCATTGGTACCATAATATTGCATTGTCACCAATCTGACATAAGTATATAAAGTTTCATTCCGATTGAATAATGGGAGGTGGGTCTGATTTAGCTTGCAAGATTTGATTTCGGAAACAGACAACAGGACAGGTAAAACTAAAAAAAAAAAAAACACGGACTCCAGCCCACAGCCAGCTAAACCAGCCAATACTTTGCCGACACGTGCAAATTGAAATCTGTCAAGTGAAGCCATTTATTAGCGAATAATCTTCGGCTTGTTGCTGGAAACTGAAGCTTTATTAAACCGTTAAGCCGGTTTTGTGTTGAAAAATCTAGGCTGTGAGATAATCCTGCGAAAATTGCTGTTTTCACGAACAAAATTTTCTATGTTATATTTAACAATAGATACGAGTTTAGTCAGGTTAAAGATAATTTTATTATTTTCAAGTTTCCAGAATAATTTAACAATGTCAACATCAACATCATCATTAGATCTTTTTTTGTCTCCAATGCAGGAGTACGACCCTATCTGTACTACCAGAGCAGTCAGAGGATTTGGTCTTCACTCTCCACGCTGGCCAGACGGGTTGGAGAGGTCTCATTGATGTTCATAAGCTTTGTTTAGCTTGTGTGTTCTAATTCGCCTTCTAAGACATCCTCGGAAAGACTTGGAGAGGTTCTATTCTACTCTGCCGGGAACCACACGGCTTGTTTAACAATATCTTGTCGATCTTTTGAGCTTTACAGCTGACAGTCGTGACGATGACCGTGCGTGACAGTCACTCGTACCTACGTTACAAAGGTAACGTTCTTCTTAGTAATGTGCCGCTGGAAATTTTCCCATTGTACATTTACTATTCCTAATATTTCCGTATATATTCGCCAAATTCAAAATCACGCTTAAAGTGGCCTTTGGGTCTTACGGCCCTGAGTACTGTCTACCTCGTAAAGGGAAAAGGACGGGATAATGTATTTCAGCATATTCGCCAAAATTTACATTTTTGGGAATATTGCCGAGAACGTTTACGAAAATATTCCCAAAGTTTCCTAGAAGGGCACATAAATAGTTAATCTTTTTAGGGTTTCGAGTTCGATCCGATACAGAGTGGTAAGGCTACCAACCTTAGATACCACTCTGGATCGAACCTAACTAAAACCATATCGTACAAATATCCCTTAAGTTAAACTACAAAAATAACCATAGCCTGTTTTGATTTGCGATCAGCGCCATCTAGTGAAGAGCTCAGTAAATTAAGTGCTACACAAGTCCAGCCTTTCTTACGGGTTTTGATCCCCTTTATCACGATACGACTGGACTATTTATTCCAGCTAAGTCACGTAGCGATAGCAAGCAGCCATTTGTAAGACTTACTGGGACTAGATTTATATACTTGTTAACTAATCCACAATAGATTTATCCCATCTACTACGGCTATAAGTGCCTATATAAATATAAACATTAGCGTATTAACCATTACGCTAAGGAGGTTTTCGTGTCATTTCTGGGAGCTAGAGTTTTCAGACCTTGCGCAACCTGAAATAATTTCAGACACACACGTCCACTTACACACACGAAAAACAAACAACAAATAATCCAAATAGGTTTTTTTTTAAAAATCGTACGTCAATTGTCAATCTCCCCACTGCACATCCTCTACAAACTAATTGGGCACTAACGACTCTCCTGTGCAGACAAAAATAAAATGAAAAACAGAAGTATAACTTGTGATGTGACCCTTTGGGTTGCGGAGGTCAGACGGCAGTCGCTCTGTATAAAAACCAGTAACATCATCAAATTACCTAGGTTAGGTAGCGGACCCCGGGCTCTGAAGCGTTACCACTGATGATGCAATCGGCAATACGGAGGATGAACTTGTGATATTGGACCGTAATTCTATAAACTTACACGATAGTCGTCCGATAGTATCGACAATTTTTTATGCCAAACCAAATTAGACTTTATCAAAACTTCGTACTGCTCAATGGTACTTGACACTGGAACGAGGACACGTAGCTACTTACGTCTGTCGTACCGCAAGTTTAAGAGTTTTTGGGAGTAAGATCTATAGATCGATTTTGCCATTGTTTTCTGGGCAAGACTCCATCTTTTCTTTTTATCAGATGGAAATATTTATTTATTAAAACAATAGATATCAATTATACA
Source organism: Acrobasis repandana (assembly GCA_963576875.1). Lineage (NCBI taxonomy): Eukaryota > Metazoa > Arthropoda > Insecta > Lepidoptera > Pyralidae > Acrobasis > Acrobasis repandana. The sequence continues at coordinate 678,676 of OY756241.1, read as the reverse complement.
TTCAATAAAAAATACAAATAGAATAATTCTTCCAACGCACCGCATTGAGGCAACGTAGCCATAATACTGGCAACGTCGAAAAACTGCCAGCTCTACGATCACCAGTTGATTCAATGAGCATCAGGGCCCAAAAGACCCATTGTCTCTACTGCAAAAGGTAAAAACATATAACTATCACGCAGACCCACGTATTGTCGTTTTTTAATTTTCGTCATATTTGTGGATGTCGTGAGAGGCGACTAAAGCGCCAAGGTGAAAAATGTATTTTTTTTCGAGATGTCCTTTCTGAGAATGTCGGTTTCTCAAAATTTCCTATACTCAATAAATCCTTTTAAATATTTCCCATTTTTAAATACTTTCCTGTATTTGTAAATCTTATTTGGTGCAATAAAGATTTTTGTATTGTATTGTATTGGATTTGCAGAATTTCTCTTGCTACTCTCGTTCGTAAGAAATAAACTTCTTTTTTCATTGAACCTACTAAGAATAACATCTGCTACGCTTTTTAATTTGTGATCGAAGTGAAAATAAAAATAGGTCAATGAATGGATGCGAAATACTTTTTTAGCCGATTTTAAAAAAGAAGGAGGTTATCAATTCGATCCGTTTTTTTTTATTTATTTTCCGCGATATCTTCGCCAATTGTGAACCCATTTGGATATTCTTTTTTATTTGAAAGCCATTAATTACTACCTATTTGGTCCTTTATCCCATGGAAGAATTTTGGAGATATGGAAGAAAGTCGATTATTTTTGTTATGAAAAATTTTACAATAACATAAAGTTTGCAATTCTTATAAACAAATCATGTTTGTAATGAGTTTTTAGCTGTATCATACATACATACATACATACTATCACGCCTGTTTCCCACAGGGGTAGGCAGAGACTATGGACCTCCACTTGCTACGATCTTGACAGACCTCTTTCGCTTCATCTACACTCATTAACCTCTACATACATGCCCTTCGGTTACGTGTACTTCTTACCTCTCCCTTTTTCAGAACGTTTGCAATCTGATCGCAGAACGTTCGCTGAGGTTGACCCTGTCCCGCTCTTCCTTTCACACTTACCTTATAAATATTTTTTGTTAATCTATTTTCATCCATCCTTTCTAAATGCCCAAACCATTTTAACAGCTGTATCATGAATCCAAAAATAGTGCTGCGTCTGTTCAACGTATTAAAAACACAAATAAACATACGTCCAAACGTCCATTACTTCAGTAAGGTAATAATGGACACTTTTATTAGACACGCGATATGTGGACACAATGTTCACGGAATTAGATGTAAAATCCTGAGTCTAAATTTTGTTTTATTTCACAATCTTTTATTTAGTTTCACCTGTCCCATTCTCAAAGAATCAAGAATCAAAGAATAAAATATTTATTCAGTAATTAGGCCTTCGGAGACACTTTTACACGTCAGTAATTTTAGTGTACATTACGTGTTATGTTTATTTCTCTGTGTACGTAATCAAATCTTGCAAGCTTAGGACCACTTCCCATTATTCGATTAAGCTGAAATTTCACATTGCAGTGGAGACTAAATAAACGGGCAAGTGCGAGTCGGACTCGTACATGAAGGGTTCCGTACCACTTTACAATGTTTTAAAATGCTGAAGAAACACGTTTCTTGTATGACGACCCCCTTTAATTTTTAAACTTTTTTTATTTGTGTATTTTTTGTAATAGCGGCCATAGTAATACATAATCTGTGAAAATTTAAAGTATCTAGTTAATGTCATTATAGAGATCTAGTAAAAAACGCTAAAAAAACACGTTTTTTGTATGGTGACCCCCTTTAATTTGTAACTTTTTTTTATTTTCAGTATTTGTTGTTATAGCGGCCACTGTAATACATAATCAGTGAAAATTTCAAGTGTCTAGCTATTACGGTTCAAGAGATAGAGACCTGTGACAGACGGACAGACAGCGGAGTCTCAGTAAGAAGCTATACGATGCCACATACAAACAAACATACACACACACACACACACACAACCACACACACATACAGGTACACAAATACATAATCACAGACATTTCAAACCTATATTACCCCTCTTTTTCGTCAAAGGTTAAAAATTAGTTCCCAAGTTAATCCGAAATTCAAACCATAATTTCAGATAAATTCTATTTCTAACAGGATAACAATTTAACCCTCCAACGGGGGATAATTTAGCGGGCATTTCATTCGCGCTGCATTCGGATAATATTAATTTTACTGTGCAATTTGCTGTTTGGACTAAACAATTTGTGTGATAGTAACTATCTTTCTTTGTTTTTACCCGTCTACGGCGAAGCCAAAAGGGTTATGTGTTTTGCCGCTATGTATGTATTGTATGTATGTACGTTTGTTCATCTGTTACGTCGTATCTTTATTGATACCCAATACCTTGACAAATGATGTTTCGTCGAAAGCGTATTTCTTATCCGCTGATATGCTATGTAAATGATGAACTAATAATTATTTTTTTAACAAAAAACACAACCGACTTCATTTTTTAGGGTTCCGTACAAAAAATTAAAAAACGGAACCCTTTTAGGATCACTCGTGCGTCTGTCTGTCCGTCCGTCTGTCACAGCCAATTTTCTCCGAATCTACTGGACCGAATCAGGTGAAATTTGGTAGGATGGTGTAATCCTATGACCCAAATACACATGTGCAAAGTAAATAAATATTATTTAAAAAAAAGGGTCATTTTCGGGGGAAAAATTAGGAAGTAAAAAAAATATTTTGCAATACTTACTATGTTTAATATCAAATAAAAGGGCTTATTATAAGGTTCTCAAATATATTTTTGTTGTTTTTGTAAAATAAATAGTTTTGATTTTATTCAAGAAAGAAGACGAAAATTGACCCTGGTCTCCGAAAGTACTGAGCCTAAAATTTTGAAAAAAATACACATTTTAGTTCATTGCTTTCAAATTGCAGGAAAACCTATAAGAATTTAATTAATTGTACGTTTGTTAATTGTGTAATTGTAACCCTCTTCACGCGAGTTTAACTCGCACTTGGCCGGTTTATTTTAGGAGTTTCTTCCTTATCTCCAAAGTTCTTTATCATATCTTCACCAAAATAAAATGGAACTAACTTGGTAGTAGAGGCTTTCAAATAAAAAAAAAACATCAAAATCGGTTCACAATAAGCGAATATATTGCTTAACAAACATACATAAAGAAAAAAATTAAATAAAATACATACAGTCGAATTGATAACCTCCTCCATTTTTAAAAAACAGTGGCACTCCAGGAGTGCCGACAGAAGTGAAAACGAACAAGATGGTATCGGTTACGGTAACAGTGTCGCGAGTTCAACGGTTTTTTCCCATCTCATTTTCCCATGCCCAACGCCCCTAAAGAAGTTTTCACTTCAATAAAATAAATAGAGTCATATCGTGTATTATAGTGCGTAATGTTTATTGTGAACAAAAGATTTTATACATCCTAATCCTAACTAATATTATAAATGCGAAAGTGAGTTTGTATATTTGTTTGTTTGTTATCTCTTCACGCTTTATCTACTGAACCAATCGTCCTGAAATTCGCATACACATAGTTAGGAGTACTGAAAAGGATATAGGGTACCTTTCATCCGAAAAGAAGTAATGTTTCTGTGGTATTTGGGATACGCCAGCAAAGCCGCGGGCAAAAGCTAGGCCCAACTAATTTTAAATAAATATTAAATATCCTAACTATCATAACTAATAATATTATACATGCGAAAGTGAGTTTGTATATTTGTTTGTTTGTTACCTCTTCACGCTTTATTTACTGAACCAATAGTCTTGAAATTTGCATACACATAGTTAGGAGTCCTGAGAAGGACATAGGGTTAGTTTAGTTTAAGTTTTCTTTATATATTCACACCCACATAAAACTCTCCAATCGACCCAAAGGTTTGACTGTTAGAGAATGCTTTTAGCATTAAGTCCGCCTGTTGTACTTTAAACATGTATATGTGTGTACAATAAAGTATAAATAAATCCCTTGCATCCCGGAAAAATGTACTGTTTCCGTAGGATTTAGGATACGCAAGTGAAGCCGCGGGTAAAAGCTAGTAAATAAATAACATATCAACGCATCAATAATTATAATAACAGATTGGGCAAAGGTCACAAACCATCTTGAAGCAACTTAAACTAAATGCACGTACAGTAAACAGTATGCAAATATTTCAAACTTAAGCTCAAGTTTAAGCTCCCAACTTAGATCGCTTATGTTCTAACTTATGGGGCGCAGAGTGTTTGGACAGCCCTAATGAAGAGAGAGCGAGAGAGGAGATGTGAATTATGTCAGTAGGGTGGGAAAGGGACAGGTGGTGAGGTGTGAGGATATAATATGTTTTTGATGTAATTAAATAACTAGCTTTACACCTGGCTTCGCACAGGTATCATCAGGTAATATGTCTAAGTCAAAAGTGTAAGGGTATAACACTACTTGTGGAAAAATCTTAAGAATCTCCTTACCCTAGACTTTCCCATACAAACGTAGTCTACGTTTTATTCCGAAACGACATGTCAGATTTCGGTAAAAATTTGTAACTTTAAAGAAATTGCATATATCTAGGGTTATAATTGGTTTTCACAGTCAAAATATGAACTTGAAAGAAAATATAAGGGTGTAAAAGTTTTCCATACTAATGGTCAAAAATGATATAATGCACTATATTCTCTTTCAAGGTCATATTTTGAATGTGAAAACCAATTATAACCCTAGATATGTGCAATTTCTTTAAAGTTACAAATTTTTACCGAAATCTGACATGACGTTTCAAAATAAAACGTAGACTACGTTTGTATGGGAAACTCTTATTCTGTCTTGAGTAAGGGGACTCTTAAGAGAAGTTTATTTGCTAGAGTGCTTTCAGGCGTTCACGCTCAAAACTTTTTGATGGCTGAACTGATTTTCATCAAACATAAGCTAAGAACCATCTCGACAGACAAAGCTTTCAAAGAAGAAAAACGCATAGAAATCGGTTTATTTGTTTACGAGAAACGCAGCAAAATAAACGAAACGTGCTTTAAGGCCGTACTTGAATTTTCCGGGGTCCAGTGCTGAAGCCAAAAGTGGCCGTTTTTCGCAAATGTGCGTAGTAAAGCTTAACGTTCTCACTTTAAACTGTAAACAGTAGTTCACAAAATACTTTGAAGGGTTATCTAGGATTTGATAGTAGCAAAATTTTAAATAATGTCTTCGTTTTCTTTAAAATGATTAATTTTAAATGGGGGCAGCACTGGACCCCGGAAAATTCAGGTACGGCCTTAACTTAACTTTAACGAAAAAGCCTTTTTCGTGGGGGTTAAAATGAGGACAATTTATTTAAAAAAAACAATTCTTTACTACTAATAAAAATAATTCTTTACTTACGAATACACTCTGATTTTTCTTGAGATAAAATACACACATATCAAGAAATTGCAGAAAATATTCAAACAAATACCACTAGTTTTTTATTTGACTACATTTCAGAACAATGTAGTCCATAAATTTTACTAAAGTAACATGCTTAAAAAAGTACATATCTAACGTATTTAAGGGGATTTTTATGTACGAGGTGCTTCGTAAGTAAATAAAATAAATATATATATAGGGACTAATCACACTGTAAGTTAAAACTTTTGTTATGGGATAATAACTCAACGCTAATTCATAATAAATGCTATATAGATAAACACCCAAGACTCAGGACAATTTGAAAAGAAAACACAAAATTGCAGAAAAAAATCCTAAAAATAAATAACACTAGTTTATTTTTCAAGAACAAATGTAGTCCATATTTCATGGAAAGTAACAAATCGGCACTCTGGCTATAAGAGGGACATATCTCAGGAATATTGCGACGTCGGGCGCTATGGTGAAGGAAATAAACTGATAACTCTTATGTGATAGACTCTAGGGAGTGAAGTGTTAGGAGGTCTCATCGAATCGTCAAGAAATAAAGATAATGTGTTAAGAGCCCATATGACCCTAATAGTACTTAGAGCGATCTTAAATATTATCAATAGTAACGAAATACTCACTTTGAAATAAAAACACAGCAAAGTTCAGTACTAACTATATACATTATATATTTCGAAAACACGATTGCTTAAAATTTTTTCGATAGAAAAACATTGCGAAGTTGCCTCCAAATCACTTCAGAATTATACTAAAACAGAAATTATTTAAGAAATACAATAAATTAGTACTTGTTACTTTGGATTATAATTGTACTAAACGTATGGCAGTAATCATATGTCTTACTTTTTAAATAACTCTTAAATATTCTTTGTAAAACGAAAAAAACCTTAAAACCAAAACCGGCCTCATTGACCCGCCGCGATTCCCTACGCCCCGCATGGCTCGCTGTCTCGCTTCGGCTAGAGTAAACTTGTGTGCGTGGAAGCGGGAGCAAAATTTAGATTATTAACATCAGGCGCCCTCTTAATGAAATAACGCAAAACCTCTCAAATAGTGCCTCAGCCTATTAAACTGAGAAACTTTTGTTCTACAACTTTCACTAATCCCAAAAAACATTTTGAATTTTCATACAAACTGATGATGAACTGAACATGATCAGCTGATCGAATCAATTTGTATGAAAATCCGAATTTTATTTTTGGCATTTTGGGAATGTTGTAGAACAAAAGTTGTTCAGTTTCATGAACTGAGTTACAACCTGAGAGGTTTTGCGTTATTTCATTAGCTTGTTGTATAGTCAGTCAAATAATAAGTGTATTTAATAATTACATAAACTTTAAAGAGTAAATCGGTATTGGTTTTACTAGCATGTATGCGTAAACTTAAATCACATAATTTCACACAAATGATTACGAGAAAATAACCTAAAATGCCTAGTGATGTGTTGCTGGAAATATTCCAAATTTACGAGAGATTTCCCATTGTAAATTTACACGTATATTCCCAAAGTTTCCACAGCACAAAATCCACTCTATACTTATGGTCTGGCACTTTAAGGGTCGGCACCATGTAAACTGGGTTTGCGCGGGCAACAAGTTTGTACAGAAAGCGTTTGATTTAAGTCAAATAATGTATACACATAGATAGAGGAAGAGTTGGGACAGTAGACGAAAAAAAGGATTTTTTAATATATTTTGTAGTTTTCCTAAAAATAAGCATTGAATTTACCCAAAAACATGCAAAACGCACTTTGCGCGGGCAATAGTTATGGCTTAAGTAGAAAAGACCACTAAGAAAATTATATACCTAGTTATAGGTAAATAGACTAGCCAGTAGACGAAAACCGTATTTTTTTAATTTTCATTCAGAAAAAGTAAGATAATTGTAAAGAAACCTGAAAGAAATATTTTAGAAAATCTTGCTACAAACTGGCTTGTTTTTCTGCGTAAAAAAATATTCTAGCAAGGGATTGCATATATTTTATAAAAATAAAGGCTATTTTGAAACATTATTCTTAATATTTACTTACAATGCAATCACGCAATAATAAAAAAAATAATTTTAAAAATTGGATGTTTTGCAATGTTTTTGACAGAATTCTCTGAAATGGCGGCCATGATTCTTCCATACAAATTCAGTTGCCCGCCGGGCGTTCAGGAAGGAGGCCGTGTCGAATTTTTCAAAAAAATCCATTTTCGAATTACGTAAATTGCATTACAGTCTAAAATATTTCAATAAAAAACAATGTACAAATGTACAAACTGCCAAATTATGTCATACTTTTGCTACACTATGGTACAGTTTTGACATTTTGTTGACATTCAAGCAAAGATGTAATGCTATCGCAGATACGGCATCGCACATTTTTTTTTTTTATTGAAAATTAAGTCAATGAATAAAATAATTTGGTTTGATTTAATACCTATATTTTTGAATTGGCGATTAGGGTGAAAATCCGATTGGAACTTTCTCGGGTCGCGGAATCATATTAACTGTTTTTGTAATAAAAGGTGCTGTTCAATTAGGGTTTTACAATTATTTTGAGGGGTGATTCAGTCTGAAATTTTGAACAACTTTTCCCCATGAATGTATATCAAAATACAAATTGACATTATGCGTAATATATCGAACCACAGGCTATACTAGATCTATACTTAGCTAGGCAGGCAGGCTATAGTAGGCTATTTATCTATACTAATATTATAAAGAGGAAAGATTTGGTTGTTTATTTGTTTGCATTACATGGCTCCGAAACTACTGGACCATTTTAAAAAAAACTTTCACCGTTGGAAAGGTACACTATCCCCGAGTGACATAGGCTTTGTGTGTACCAAGGGCGAAGTCGGGGTGGACTGCTTGTATAGTATAATGATATTAAAATAACAGTCAAAAAACAAAAAAAAACTGCATTTTCATACAAAAGTGTGCAGCCACCCGGGAAATTTGTATAGTAACTGATTTTGACGTGACAACGTCTTATAAATTGGTTAGCCGGGTGACACTTCAAGAAACTGCGTTACGCTCCGCTCACGTTATGCGCTCACAATGAGAGCGAGTGAGAGGCACGCGTCCCTTCCACTCGGGCATGGTTAGCCCGCCTAAGAGCGAGAGAGACAGACATAAAAAGTGAAAGGCAAAGTCGTTGTCACGTAAAACTTTCGCCCGTATACCGACTTTACAGGCAACCAATTTTTTTTTTTTTGGTGTTTTTACTGTTTTTAGGGTTTCGCTTGTCTGTCTGTCCGTAAGTCACAGCCAATTTGCTACGAAACTATTAGAATGATTAAGTTGAGATTTAGCACCTACATTTATGTAACTTAGTGACCCAAAGATAGACGTTTAACGTAAATAAATTAAATTTAAAAAAGGGGGCCACTTATGGTGGGTAAATTAGATATTAAAAAAAAGTTTTGATAACAAAATCGTGTGACATATCAAATGAAAGAACTTTTTATGACAATTTTAAATATATATATATATTTTATTATTTTTCAGATCGGTATTTTTAAGTTATTTAAGAAAATGGGCGAAAATTGACCCCCCCTACTAAACTACTGGACAGATTCAGTTGAAATGTGGTGCACATAATGTAAATTTGTGACCCAAAGACGGAAGTAAAAAGTAGGTAAATGAATAAATTAAAAAAAAATTGGGGCCACTTATGGGAGATAAATGAGACATTAAAAAAAGGGTTTCGCAAACTATATCGCGTAAAATATCAAATGAAAGAGCATTTTATGATAATATTAAATATATTTTCTATATTCTTTAAGTTGGTGTTTTTGAAGTTATTTTTGAAAATAAATAATAAAAATATCCTTATCTCCGAAACCACTGAACCCAAACTTTTGAAAAAGATACAGTTAATAGTTCTTTACCTTATTACAGGAAAACCTATTAGAAGATAAAAAATAAAAGGGTGCAATAATGCTAATTACTGCTTCATTAATCAACCAATTTTTTAGCCGTTTTCAGGAAAAGATTTCTTTTTAGTGCTCTTTGTTGATTCGTTAAAAATATTGTACAAAATCAAACAGTCAAGTCATTGATTGAGGACATACAGCTGCTAAGCCAAGACGTTGATCTGTTCAACGTGCAATCCTTTTTTACTCTCCGAACTTACATAATAAGGTGAATAGAAGTGAAAGGTGTTACGATTGCAGATGGTCGCTAAACGTATTGTTTCACAAAGAAAATTCAAATGTAAATATTTTCTGTCAGTGGAACACAAAATGTGTAGTTTTCCAAGTCACCGCTCGCGTAAAATACTATTTGATTGTATTTTTGAGAACGTCCTGTCAGCGATAAGTAATATTGATTTACGCAGAAATATCATAAATTTGTCTATGGTTCCCTAAAATTTCAACTTAACCAAAATAAACCGGCCACGTGCCGTGACGGGCCACGTGCAGTGTAGGGTTCCGTAGTCAGTACCTACTTGTTTTATGTAACTAACAACTGCCTAACTTTAGGTCTGAATTCAGTCCATGATACTGAACAACTTTCACCAAGGAACAAACGAAATACAAAAAATATTTTTGGTCTCTTACACACAAGATTTGGCAAAATGTAATATTTATGTAATATATGTATGGAATATGTAAGGACAAATCACACTAATTAAGCTAGCCCCAAAGTAAGTTTTAAACTTGTATTATGGGATACTAACTCAATGATACTATATTTTATGATAAATACATACATAGATAAACACCCAAGACCCAGGACAATTTGAAAAAGACCATTTTCTAACTTGCCCTGGCTGGGGCTCGAACCCAGAATCTCCGGATTAGCGGTCTAGCGTGTTAACAATTAAACCACGGAGGTCGAATGGAAAGCAAACATTTTCTTTTCATATTTAATAATGTGTTCCTTAGGAAAAGTTGTTCAGTATCATGAACTGAATCCACCTTAAATTAGTTTTAGTACAGGGAGACGTTATATACTACTGCCGTGATTTTTTTTTAAGTGTCCATATACAACCGTTTAACTGACAAAGAGGGGAGACACATGATTCTAACAAAATATTGCAATCAAAAACCAAATATTTCACAAACGGATTGCTTAAACGAAAAAGGGTGTTCATAATCTTACAATATTTTTGAAAGATCTATTCAACGACGTCTCACACCACACATTTTTTTTTTCAAGTTTTTATTACCACATATCCATGCCCGCCCATGCCCAATTACAGTTTTCTAGTACTAATAGTCTATCAGTAAAACTGGGGACAGACAGACAGACAGACATGACGAAGCTATAAGGGTTTCTTGTTTACTACGGAACCCTAAAAAGTTGCGTGAAACGAAACAGATTCCCTATTCTAAGGGTTCTTTATCATTTGCGCTTTAACAAATTTCAAAACGAGTAATCAAAACCACTTGTGCAAATATTTCGCTCCACTTCGCATACAATAAATTCAAACATTGATGGATGAATGACCGTGCTTTTACAGGTTAAGCAACTACTAGCTTGGTCACAGTTAGGATGGGTGACCGTGCTTTCAATCTTAATGTTGTTCAAGTTAAATGTTGAGTTTCTTATGAATAAATTTCAGTTTTCTCTACCTACATAACTTGGCAGCTATTTAAATTTCAATTGTTTTGTCGGAATTTGAACTTGGCATTTTTACATTTATGTTTTTGATGGGATAAAATAAACACCCAAGAACCAGGACAAATTAAAAAAGGCCATTTACCAACTTGCCCTGGCTGGGAATCGAACCCAGAACCTCCGAGTGACGGACTAGCGTGTTAAGGAATCGCCACGGAGGTCGACTAATACATTGAAAAAGTAATAAATATTACGCAAGATTCGAATAACTATAACTTGGATTTTTTAGAAAGTGCTATATGAATTTCACATATATTTAAACTCGCTTTTTAAATAAACGTCTTGCATTCACGCACACTACTGTATATTCGACTTTACTTTTTCTACTGATAGTCTGTCTACTAAAGTGTTAAGTACATTATAATGACGTCTGCCAAGGTCTTAATTCAGAAATAATAATTCAAACAAAATAATTCTTTGATTTGATTGATTTAAAAATGTTAATAAGTATCGCGGACTGGAAGTCTTGACGAAAAGAAACAAGTAAGCTGTATACTAATTCTACGTTACAATTTATGATTACCTACATCTATTGTCCCGTTTACACAATATTAACTCTATGTAACTTCATCTTGACATTTTTATCCCCTAGCGGGAAAATTTTGCATATTTCAGAGCCAAATCCGACCACGTGGCTTTACGCATACGGTCCTTAAGGGAGATTAGGAAACAATTACTAAGATGTGTGGTTTTTACAGAGTAGAAAAGGATCACTCCAAGTCTTCCCGTGGATGTCGTAGAAGGAAACACAAGCTAAACAAAGCTTATAAACACCAATGAGACCTCTCCAACCCGTCTGGCCAGCACAACGTGGAGAGTGTACGCCAAATCCTCTGGCTGCTCTGGCTAATATTATGCTCTGGTAATACAGCGAGGGTCATACTCCTGCAGTGGAGAAAAATAGTGAAAGACCTGATGACTATTGATGAAGTTGGACTTTTTAAAATGGATAGTAAACATGTAAAATTATGGAAAATAAAGTCCCTATGTTGTAACCAGGAATTGGAAAACCCATTAATAACGGTAATCTGTTTTATACGGATTACCGTTATGCATGGGTTTTCCAATTCTTTTTCAATTACCGATTGATCCAGATACCGATTGATTCGGTTACCGATTGACTCGGTTACCCATTGATTCGGGTAACCCACACAATAAGGATTACCAGGTGTTAACTGTAACAGTTGTCTGGAAAGATTAATCTAGGTTTTCGGCGATGCATAGCCGATTGGTTGAGTCGAGCAAGCGCTGCTGTACTCGTACAGCTACCGCGACTGAGTGACGAAGACTGAAAAGCATGTAGTACCATGCAGAAAACTATACATCAATTCGGTTAAGGTTAACCACAATTATTGTATTAACAGGCTATTTCTGTTAACCCATTTCCAATTGGGTTAATAACAGATTATTTCGGTTAGGTTAACCTATCGTGTAACTTCGTAACTCTACCTTAACCGTGGGGCCCGACATGCACTTAGCCAATTTTTTTTTATAGGTTCCCTTACAAACATTAACTTAATACATAGTCATCCACGGTTTTCCAACCACTTCTCAAGCAATAAAAATGGCAACCACTCCACCTTATTTACATGCTTTTCAACACTTCTTGCGCATAAAGGATTTCGGTGTATAAAAAATCCTGACAGTCCATTAGCCCTCGTCAGATGTTATGGCGGGGCCACACACCAGGCGCTTGCCCGGTTGGTAAAAAGAGGGTTATGGCTTTAGCAGCCTTGTCTTTATTAAACGAGCGAGAGAAGTGAAGTTGTCGTCTACTTGAACATCCGGCATATGTGTCTGGGTATGTTTGTTTGTTAGTATCTATGATTAGAGCTTCATGGAATTTCTTTCATACATACTATCACGCCTGTTTCCCACAAGGGTAGGCAGAGACTATAGGGGTTGGTACATATATATCAGCACGGAACAGCACTGTTCTATGCTGCTATCCCTTTCTGTCGCTCAGTCATTTGCTAGAGCGAGAGAGAGCGACGAAATGCTTTAGCACCGGCCATGCTGAGCATAAGAAAGTGCTGTTGCGTGCTGATAGATTTGTCCCAACATTAGACCTCCACATCCTTGCAGACCTCTCCCGCTTCATCTACACAACAAAATACAGTAAGAAAATACAGAACGGAATCTCCTAAGGTACGCGCAATATGCGTACCCGTTCCCCGTCCCCGCACCTGTCCCCCGATCTTGTGCGCCGTGCAGTGAGTTTTCGCCCGCTCTCGCCCCTCGACAAGGCGAAAACGGGTGAGAGGTGCGGGGACGGGGAACGGGGATGCATTTTGCGCGTACCTTAGGAGATTCCGTTCTGTATACTCTTACTGTTTTCTGTGTCTACACTAATCACTCTCTTTTAACACCCTCCGGTTATGGGTACTTCTGACTTCTCCTTTTTAAAGAATATCTTGATACAAATTGGTTGACGTACAGAAAATGTAAACAATAGAACTTTTACGTTCGAAAATTAGTCAAATCGGTCAAGAGGTTGCCAGGATATGGGGTTTTAATTTTTCATACTTTTCCATTTGCTCCAAATATTATGAGATTTGGTTGTTGCAAGAAATGTGATCTTCCATGCTCGTGTTCCAGGAATTAAGGTTAGAACGTACCAGCTGCTTCTCTTCCCGCGTGGTGGTAAAAAGCAATCAAGGGAATGGGTTAAAATCTTAATTATAACAATAAACTGCAAACCATCACTCGACGACCTCCGTGGCGTAATGGTTAACACGCGAGACCGCTAATCCGGAGGTTCTGGGTTCGATCCCCAGCCAGGGCAAGTTGGAAAATGACCTTTTTCAAATTGTCCTGGGTCTTAGGTGTTTATCTATATATGTATTTATCATAAAATATCGTTAAGTTAGTATCTCATAACACAAGTTTAAAACTTACTTTGGGGCTAGCTTAATCAGTGTGATTTGTCCGTATATATTTATTTATTTATTTATTTATCACTGGCATCATTTGTCTCTTTTCGTTGTATGGCCCTGGGCTCTGTCTGCCAAGTTAGGGATGAATACGTGACTGTGATCTATATCTAGCAGTGTGAACGTGGCCTTAGTTCCCCACTGACCCGGATGCGGTTTTCAGATAAATCGCTCAGAAAATGGCGCGATGCCGCGATACCGTGCTATTGAAAACACTCACTGAGAAATATTAACTAGGTAGTATCTGTAGGTACTTATTTTTCGAAGAGCTCCAGTAGTAGTAGCGTAGTGGTTTTCACGCCAGTCCGCCACTTCGGAGGTTTTGGGTTCGATCCCCAGCCTGGGCAAGTTAAAGAATGGCCTTTTTCAAATTGTCCTGGGTCTTGGGTGTTTATCTATATATGTATTTATTATCAATAAATATAGTACCTATCGTTGAGTGAGTATTCCATAATACAAGTTTTCAATTGTGTGTACTTAGTTTATTTTGTCCTTATACTCGTAAGGTTGCCCAGAAATGTGAACTCGCGACTCATAAAATTAAAACTTTAACTTGTTAATTCAGTGCTAATATTTTAAGGGGAGATTCGGTTCATAATTTTGAACAACTTTTCCCAATGAATGTATGTCGAAATGTGCCGTGTTGGTGCGCGAAAAGGCGGAAAAGTAATCAAAATAGTGATGGGTTGCTAGTCGCTTAGCATTTTCGCCATTAAATTGGCTTTAATGATCTACGCGGTAAGAGAAGCACATGGTACATTCCAAGTCATTTCTATTCTCCCAGACCAGCATAAAAGCAATAAGATACTTAACCGTTGGATAGTATTAAAAAAAACTGGCCAAGTGCAAGTCGGACTTGTACATGAAGGGTTCCGTACCTCCGTCCAATGTTCAAAAACGATGAAAAAACAGTTTTCTTTTATGACGACCGTTAAATTTTTAACTTTATCTTATTTTTAGTACATATTTGTTGTTATAGCGGCCGCAGTAATAAGTACTAAATCTGTGAAAATTTTAAGTGTCTAGATATTAAGGTTCAAAAGATCTAGAGCCCTGTGATAGATGGACAGACAGTGAAGTTTCAGTAATAGGATCCCGTTGGCACCCTTTGGGTATGCAACCCTGAAAAATAGAACAAAAAATAAAAATAAAATATTTTTTACATAAATTTGAAAATTTTAAGACTTTGCTGTGATTTCCAAACTATAGGAGACTCTGTATCTTCGCAACCAGGAGCACCATTATCAATAAAATTACATATTTCAGTTGAATTGCCATGTAGTTGAATAACTATAGAAATAAATAATAGTAGTTTATGACACCGTCATAAACTGAGGGGTCTTCTTCTTCTTCGTCTAAGCGCGTTTCTGGTTGCATCCTCAGCTGTGCTGCTTCGGAGCCCGGGGTGCGCTTTCCCGCTTTTTCTTCTCCAAATATAACATTACATGTCAATGGTCACCCAAAAATGCCAAAGACCTTGCAAAATGGAGAAGAAATAGCCGGAACAGTATAAATGATTTGGCTATAGTTTTACGACCGGCCGCCTGCCTGACGTCAACCCTCTTTGGGAATGTATTTGTGTGAAAAGTTTTACAACCGGCCGCCGCCCGACGTTAATCCTCCTTGTGAATGCAATTGTAGCACGAGTATTTTGTGCTTAGTCCTTTAGTCGCCTCTTCCGACATCCACAGGAAGAGATGGAGTGGTCCTATTCTAACCCAGAACCACACGGGTGAAGGGGTCATATAATGAGGGGTATTACACACGAATGTGTGTTTAGTAACCGGTCCGCAGGCGAGGTTTTTAATAATGAGATAAGATAAAAATAAATGCATGGCTAAAAATAGTAAGATAATATTAAATAATACTAAAATAAAGATAATATTAAAAGTAGTAGACTATAAGAATCACAAACGGTCGCATTCGTCGACAATCTGTGTGATTTATACCACACTTACTGCAAAGAGCAATCCCGCAAAGGAGCTGAACAAATTGCTGCTCCACGGTGCTATGTTACGATTTACTATTACGAGTATATGATAGTAGGTTTTATGTTTAGTCTACACTTAATATAATATATATACTATATTTAACTTATATACTTTATATAAAATAATACTAGTGGCTCTTTAAATTGCAGACTTCGCGAGTTGTATTTGTATAGCCCTTCATTGACTCCCTGAAGTTATTCGGATGAAAAAGTTGTTCGGAAAAAATGTTGCGTTTTAAATAACTAAAAACTTTTTTGAAATGGCTGAAATATGATATGTTTTACGTTTTCAACCTCTACATTTCCGTCATTTTTAAACATTTAAAAAGACTGGCAGCTCACAAAATTTCACGAGAATTGGTTGAGAAATCCGACCGGTAGGCAAGAACAACCGGACTTCTAGAATTCGGACACACGAAAGAATTTTTGCCGAATTTAAAACGAAGACCTTCGTTCGCTTCGCTCACTTAGTCAATAAAATAAAACAAATGAAATAATATAAAAAATAAATTAATAAATAAAAAACAAAATCTTATCCGCGTTTCTGGTGCAATGGTGCCCAAAAGGCTAGCCGCGTTACCGAGCTGGATAGCTATGGTCATTCTCTGCACCAGAAACAAGCTAGAGCGTCCCCAGTCTTTTCTGCGATTCGTTGACCCATCTCGTTTATAAGTAATAATATAATAATAATAATAAAAAGTTTATTTACTATTCACAAGGTGACATAATAGGGGTACATAGAACAAGAACATACTCAAGAGAGATCCTTGTGAGGAGCCTGTTTTTTTTTTGTTTTTTTTTTAAATATTTATTTTATAAATATGTATGTATTTGCATAAGTATATAAATAAGTGGCTTAGCGTGCGATCCCCAGCTGGCAATAGTCTACGATGGAAAGGAATTAAAACAGTCATCATTTAATTTGGACATGTTTCACATACATACACACTATCACGCCTGTTTCCCACAGGGGTAGGCAGAGACTATGGACCTCCACTTGCTACGACCCTGACAGACCTCTTTTGCTTCATCTACACTCATCAACCTCTTCATACATGCCCTTCAGTTACGGGTACTTCTTACCTCTCCCTTTTTCAGAACGTCTGCAATCTGATCGCAGAACGTTCGCCGAGGTCGACCCTGTCCCGCTCTTCCTTTCACACTTGCCTTATAAATATTTTTTGTTAATTTATTTTCATCCATCCTTTCTACATGCCCAAACCATGGACATGTTTCACAATATTTTATTCTCACAAGCTTTTTATTATTTTTCTTGTCAAAGTTATTTGAAATATCGTTGAACAAACTTATAAATTTATAAACATAGGTACAAACGCCGATTTATCCAAGGTCTCGAGTCATCGCTCGGTTCGCTTATCGTTAAAAAAAACTATTTCTCCCCATCATCGTTTATGACCAAAACATCCATTTGGATATTGCAAACTTTCTCATAAAACGTTCAATATAGAATTCAATAAACATCTGCTTTTATGAGAAACACCTAGACGTATAAGCAAAGGAACTTAGGGTTGTCACACAAAGGAAAATCGTTTTACAATAAATATATTTTTTAAATTTTAAAATTTCTTTTTAGCTATTTAGGTCCCATCGTTGGTACTTACATGCTATATACATCAGCTGCTTCTTTTCCCGCGCAATGAGCAAGAATCTGAATCATATCAATAGGCAATGCAATTAGCAACCCATCACTATTATGATTTCCTTCTTCCACCTTCATGCCCACCATCACGCTAAAAGTGGTCTGGGCCTGGGCCTTACCGCCCTAGGTTCTGTCTGCCCCGTTAGGGATAAAGACGTGATAGTGTATTTATATCTGTGTATGTATATACCTAATTTTATATGTACATAAATAAATGTATGTATGTATGTATGTACATAATGATTGTCCTTTTGACCTCGCTATCGTCAACTTTCTCCTTTACTACTACTCCACTACTCCAACGACAAGAACGTAGTTCTTAAATTTAAGATAGATGATGATTCTGCAGAAAGTTGTATATATTTATTTATGGGAACTAATTTTTTGAGCTGTTATTTAAATATTCGAGATGTTA
This sequence comes from Acrobasis repandana, assembly GCA_963576875.1. Lineage (NCBI taxonomy): Eukaryota > Metazoa > Arthropoda > Insecta > Lepidoptera > Pyralidae > Acrobasis > Acrobasis repandana. The sequence goes on along the minus strand of OY756241.1, from coordinate 660,659 downwards.
TTATGATCAGTTGAAAAATATATTGAGCAGTTATTTAATTTAATGGCGGTTGATTAATTATTGCGACAGTAAAACATGAACAGTAATAAAAAATCAATTAGTCGGTTATTTTATCATATTACTAGTTCTATTCATTTTACTAGGTTTGGGAAAACCTATAGATTAGGTTAGGTTAGAACTGCGACCAACACATGCTAGGTAGGTTTTATCCATTTTACTAGGTTAGGGAAAACCTATAGAATCACTCGTAAAATTTTTTTTACCGCCCATTTAATTATTTTCCAGCTCAATTATATATTCACTGATCCAGTTCATTATTTTTTTATTACTCATTTTTGTTTACTTTATTGCTTAGTTTGAACTGCTGAACTAGTTATTAAACATGCCATTTATAATTTTTAACTTACCAAAACTGCAATTTACAACTGCCTCTTTAAATCAGTGCCTTTATTTATTTATTAAATGTTTATTGACCACAATTGTACAAAAGGTGGACTTAATGCTAATGCATTCTCTACCATTCAGCCTTTAGGAAAAACATAAAGTTTAAATTATAAGTATTGTTATATTTATGTTTAGTTATCATCTTGGTGACAACCCTATTCTCTTCTCAATAAATCATCTGGTACAAGGAAGCAGCAACATTAGAAAAATGATACGTGACAACGTGCATTATGTTTTTGTCCGTGTTTTTATGAGTTTTTTATCACGCGATGGTAAATGAATATCGGGCAAAGAATGACGTGAGGAAAAGCGTGCAAAGGACATAATGCGTAATAAATCCAACCAAGGGCTATACTAGTATACTAGATCACTATACTCGTAGTATGATGAAATTAAAATATCAGTAAAAAAAAAACGACGGGTTGCACTCCGGGAGTGCCGGCAGAAGAGTAAACTTGAATATTAACGTTGTGCATTTTTGATATTTTAGAATGGTTAGACAATAATTTTGCATGAATTGCTTTAATTATCAGTATAAAAGTACTATCATTTATGTGGTAGAATACAATATTGATTTATTGCGCTATCGTACACAAACATGACAATTTATATTACATTAAAAAGTTTATCTCTCAGCTAAACGAAACAGCAGGCGCAGGCATACATTTTCGCCGCGCCGTAGAAAGAGAGGGGGATACTTCATCTCCTACGCCGCGCCGCGCTACTCTCCATCCGTCTTACGAATTTTTGAACAGGACACGTGTCCTGACGCGAGTTTAACATTTTTTACCCATTACAAAAAAGTGCACAACGCCGCTAAAGAAGTTTTCACTTCAAAAATCGGCTCTGCCATACAAAAGTGTGCAGTCGCCGGGGCAATTGTTTTGGTTTTTGACTGTTATTTTAATTTCTTTATACTATAGTGATATAATATAGGTATATAGGTAGTTGATCTAGTAAAATAGTATTTATAGATACTAAATGATAATAAACGCCCACCTTTCAAACTCCATTTCTTTATAAAGTCAACATCATTCAGTTCTTCTTTTCACTAGCTTTTTCTTTGTTAATATATTTATTAGTGTATGTATTGTGTAAGTAGGTATTTACTCTGAATTATTTATGTATAATATAGTGTGTATAAAGTACTTAGTATTTTTGATGTAAGTTTATTAATAGCTTTTGCGCCGCACAATTTCTCTGTTTAACCCTATGGTTGACTGGAAGAAAATGCTCTAAGCATTAATAATAAATAATAATAATACTACCCTGCGACACATTATATCAAGAGGTAGGTACATATATAATAGTTATACTGTGCCTGGGAGCGCAGCGATTAGGGTTCAATTTTTTGTATTATTTAATATTATTTATGTATTTAAATGTAGTTTAGTTTTTTATACGTATGTAGTTATAATCAGTTTAATTTTAGTTTGTTAATGTTATTTTTAGTTATGCTATGAATAAAAAGATATATTATTAATATTACATATAAGTATACCTAAAGGCCACGTATAGTATGATGGTAGTCGTGAAGACGGAAAAACAAACTGTGATTCTCATAATTTACTTTATAATTAATGTCACATTTCACACGCCAGTTCGTCGACCTAAAAAGTTCAAAAGTGGGGTACGGAAAAACTCATCTGAACAGAAAGATAAAACTTTTTAATTCTACTAATCCGCGATAAATTTGAAGTTAGCATCTTTAATAAATAAAGTGGCAAGATTAATACGAGTTTGAGGAAATTTGGAGCTTGTTGATTGATGACGTTCAAATTTTAATAATTTTATGGAAGTGCCGGAATTGTATGTCTTGAATTACTTTTAACCGTCTTCAAAAAAAGGTATCGGTCTAAAACTAGTACGGTTCTGTGAAAACAATACACCTCGCGAGCTCTTATAACCATGCAATAACTGACACATTCCCCTTTCCCCCGGCTTAGCAAAGCCATTTCAGTGAAATCCGCATCCAAATATAACGCTACAGGAAACTTCCCCCATTTCCCCCTCCACTCCCCTTTAATTTTTTTTCTGCAACGTCTTTTGTAGAATGAAGTCCTTATGTGCCTCTCAAATTTGATTGAAATCCAAAACAACGCTAGAGTAAAGTCCCCCCCTTTTCCTACTTATTTCTCCTCCAATCAAAAATCGCGATCGACTAAAAATGAAATAAATCAAAGACCTTGTGTGCCAATTTTCGTGAAAATCGGTTTACAAATGCGATCTGTAGGCGAGAACAGACAGACGGACAAAAGCATATTTGGCTAATCTCGAAACTGAGACGCTTCGCTTGTTTCGCTCGCTGAAAGTTAAAGTCAAATTTTTTTATTCAATGTAGGATAAATATATCACTTATAGGTCATTATTTTTAATTATTTTTAGTGCAAAAGCTACCGACGACCACGGCTGAGAAGAAACTCCCAAAGAAACTCATTTACACAGTATTGGTCGCCTACGCGCCAGAAGGGCTTTGTCAGTTTACAAGCTCGGTCAATCTCTCTACTCTTCTTCTTCTTTTAGTGCCTCTCCATTACTAGATGTTGGCTGTCAGCTTCCCAAACTCCTCTATATCTATTGCCAAGCGGAATAATTTCCCACTTTGGTTATCTATCTATAAAAAAATGAATTGCTGTTCGTTAGTTTGCTAAAACGCGGGAACGGCTTGACCGATTTGGCTAATTTTGGTTTCAAAATATTTGTGGAAATCCAGGTTACGTTTATATGGTGAGAAAATATGAAACGGGAACAGGCAAAACAACGTTCGCTGGGTCAGCTAGTCAGTTATAAAAAAAAGCGGCCAAGTGCGAGTCGGACTCGCCCATGAAGGGTTCCGTAGCAGCAAGTAACATAATATAAAAGTTCTAAAGGTAAATTGCGGTTTACGATGTATGACGTATTAAAACATAACTATCTATGATACCGAGACCGCTATAGTTTTAATTGAAAGTACTTTGAGGTATATACCACATTTTTTCAGAATTATTAACTTTCAAATTTTAACTTTGTATTAGATTATCTCAAGACTGGGGGGTTTGATCTACATAGTTTTAAAGCAGTTTTTGTTGCATTTTAAAAGACCTTTTCAACGATACCCCACACGTTGGGGTTAGGCCAATTTAATTTTTGAAGTGAAAACTTCTTTAGCTGCATTGTGCACTTTTTTTTGTAATGGGTAAAAAATGTTAAACTCGCATCAGGACACGTGTCCTGATCGAAAATTCGTAAGACGGATGGAGAGTAGACAGCCGGCGCGGCGTAGGAGAGAAAGTATCCCCCTCTCTTTGCCTGCGCCTGCTGTTTCGTTTAACTGAGAGATAAACTTTTTAATGTAATATAAATTGTCATGTTTGTGTACGATAGCGCAATAAATAAATATTGTATTCAACCACATAAATGATAGTACTCTTATACTCATAATTAAAGCAATTTGTGCAAAATTATTCCCTAACCATTCCAAAATATCAAAAATGCACAACGTTAATATTCAAGTTTTCACTTTTGCCGGCACTCGGAGTGCAACCCGTCGTTTTTTTTTTAATTCACTTTTCGTTGTATGGGAGGGGGGCAGAAAAAAATCATTTTTCATAATATTAAAAACCAACTTTTGGAACTTAAATATCTAACTCTCCACCAATTTTCGTGACAATCAGTGCAGTAGCGGCGGAGTACGAGCCCGGACAGACAGACAAACGGACGGACGGACGGACGGACATGACAAAACTATAAGGGTTCCTTGTGGACTACGGAACCCTAAAAACATAATTGCTACTTCTCCTCCCCCACCATCTTAAAAGGAAACTAACCAATTTATCCCAACATGTCGTCACCATTATAACGCAGCATGCTTGTCATAAAAACGGTACGTCGCATGACGTCATCTCCCGCCATCAAACCATAATGATATGAGAAATAAATGGGCAAATTTCCTATACGAGACTACGTAGGCAGATTGTATGAGGTTGTTGTGCCTTTATTTTTACCCAGCGCCAGAAGGTGGGTTATGTTTTGAGAGTGTATGTATGTATGTATATTTGTTCGGCGCGCTCTGCAGCTTAAACGGCTTGGATGGAGTTTAGCATGAGAGAAGTCGTTGGACTTGTCTTAAAATTGTGAAAGTGAGTGTATTCCCGGTTGCATCCTCAGCGGTAACGCTTCAGAGCCCGGGGTCCGCTTCCTAACCTAGGTGATTTGACGAGGTTACTGGTTTTTACACAGAGCGACTGCCGCCTGACCTCCGCAACCCAAAGGGTAATCCAAAAGAGGACTGATTTATATAAAAGCTACGTTGAGGACCCCACTACCCACAGCTTCACGTGCCACGGAATCATCTTTCTTTCCGGATGATCAGGTGATTCAAGCCTGTAATATCCTAACCACTTGGAAACAACTTTTCACAAAGCATGCTTCCCAGTGGGATTTTAACCCACGACTTCCGGATAGGCACATATAGGACAAGGCAAACGCCTTGACCACTGGACCACAGAGGTAGTCAAAGAAGAAGCCACACAGTATCAGCACGATATTTTCCGTGCTGATACTGTGTGGCTTCTTCTTAGACTCTTAGACTTAGCCTCTTAGACTTCATAGACTCTTATATGCTAGACATGATTTATGTTTCCTACAAAGCCAAGTAATTTCTCGGGCCAACCATTAAGATGACGTCACAGGTCGGAATTTTTCATTTCTGCCAGATTATGCTAGTAAATCGTGTCGGCGTCTGACCTTGGATTTTTGTGTATGCCTTCCAGTATATATTCCGTGCATAGGAAAGCACTTGAGGTGTCAGATGGCAGACGCTCTGTGCTCTGTCTGCTTAGAGCAGCAAGGTCAAAAATGCTCTGTCTGCCCCATTAGGGATAAAGACGTGATAGCATATGTCTATTTAATAGGAAAAGCCTATAAAATACGGAAAAACACGTGCATTCTGAAATACTCGCAAACTGAGTTAACAAAAATACTGTGCCTTTAACAAAATCCATTACTTATTCAATTGCCAAAAAAGCGTACACAATCCCGCATTAAAGAGATGGGAAACGATACATAATATCGACAGAATTCAATTCGTTTCGATAAACGCACCTTGATTAATTCGAGGGCTAAATTTGAAATATGTACGGCGTCGCGGTGCGTTCTGTAAGCTTAGAGAGGATTTCAGGCTTAGGTGGAATACGTTGGTGCTATTTAGATAGTGACGAGAACTGTTTTATCGATATTGGATTCAAATAATTAATTCCGTACTGGTCTTGGAGAAGAGAAAAAACTTAGAATGTACTAGGTGCTTTACTTCTCACGCAGATCGTAGAATCGATCCCGATACCCATCACTATTTTGATTCCTTTTTCCACCTTCTCGCCCACCATCATGCTAAAAGTGGCCTTTGGGTCTTATGGTCCTGGGTTCTGTCGTCAAAGAGCCGCAAGACCTGCCTCATTAGGGGTTAAAGACTTGCATTATATCCATTTAAACTATATACTACGCTAGACCTACATGTTAAGTTAAAAAGCCACCGTTTAACATGGCGAGATGCCGAACACCTGGCTAATGTTAACTTGAAGGTGTATGGCCACAGAGATAGAGGACGACCTAGACAGACGTGGGGGAATATGTTAAGCGAGACATGATGGATAGGGAGGATAGTAAAGATATAATAAATGATAGAAAACGATGGAGGAATTTGACATACAAGCCGCCTCCAAATAAAGAAGGCGATGAAGATGATGACGATTACGCTAGACCTACATTTGACAGCTGTCAATGTATGTTCAAAAACTTTCATCACTTTATCGACATAAACTATTAAATATCGACATCCGAGCCCATCCCTCCTCAGATTAATGCGAGTCTCCATGAATGTGTAACAGTGTTTGCCCACCAATTAGAGCGCGACCCTGGGACGCAAACAGACAAACAAACAAACATTTTTGTGACAAACATTTTTGTATTGAAGTTTTCGTGACACACTGATTTCGTAAACGACAAACAAATTATGATGATTAGCTTTACTGCTGTATTTATAAAATAAACGGGCAAGTGCGAGTCGGGCTACCGTACAATGTTTTAAAACGCTGAAGAAACACGTTTCTTGTATGACGACCTCCATAAATTTTTAACTTTATCTTAGTTTTAGTATTTGTTATTATAGTGGTCATAGTAATACATAATCGGTAAAAATTTCAGATATCTAGTTAATGCCATTATGAAAATCGAGTTAAAAACGCTGAAAAAAACACATTTCTTGTATGACGACCCCCTTTCATTTTTAACTATTTTTTATTTTTAGTATTTGTTGTTATAGTGGCTAATTTCAAGTGTCTAGCTCAAGCGGTTCAAGACATAGAGCCCTGTGACAGACGGACAGACAGACGGACAGACAGCGGAGTCTCAGTAATAGGGTCCCGTTTGCACCCTATGGGTACGGAACCCTAAAAATCTTTCAAAATCAGTTATACAAAGTGGAAAAGACATACTCGTAATAAATCGAACCACGGGCTATAATACTAGATCCCTAAAGTAGGTATAATGAAATTAAAATAAGAGTAAAAAAACAAAAAAAAATTACATTTCCATACAAATCGCCCGGGCGGCCGCACACTTTTGTATGGAAATGCCGAAATTTTCTTTTGTTCTTAGGCTGTTATTTAATTTCTTTATACTTTAGTGATCTAGTATAGCCTGTGGTTCGATTTATTACGGGTATATCCCTTCCACTTTGTATAGGGTCTAACAAAATATACTAAAACTATTTAAGGGGAAGATTCAGTCCCAGATACTGTTTAGTATCAAGTACTGAATCTTTCCCCAAAGCGAAATATGAAAAATACGTTACTTGGATGTTATCATTTTACAAGCTTTTATTTAAGGCCGTACCTGAGTTTTCCGAGGTCCAGTGCTACCCCCATTTAAAATAAATCATTTCAAAGAAAACGGAGACATCATTTAAAATTTTGCAACTATCAAGTCCTAGATAATCCTTCAAAGTATTTTATGAACTACTGTTTATAGTTTATAATGAGAACGTTAAGCTTTACTACGCACATTTGCCAAAAGTGGCCGTTTTTCGCAAATGTGCGTGGTAAAGCTTAACGTTCTCACTTTAAACTGTAAACAGTAGTTCATAAAATACATTGAAGGATTATCTAGGACTTGATAGTTGCAAAATTTTAAATGATGTCTCCGTTTTCTTTGAAATGTTTTATTTTAAATGGGGGCAGCACTGGACCCCGGAAAATTTAGGTACGGCCTTAATTTCGGTTGTTATGATGTTATGATTTATATGATGATCGGCTTCTACGGTCTGCGTGGGAAGAGAAGCAGCTGGTACATTCCGAGTTTTATCTTTTCTCCCAGACCAGCATGGAAGAAAAATTACAATCAATTATATAAATGTTTCTCATTCTCTTCACCCGTATTGCACTCGAATTTCAGTAATTTTTCAATTTTTTTTTGCGAATCTTCGTAAGTGTGAATCCGTGTTAAGGGTCCGCCACGGGCAATCGAGAGCCATTGTGAATTTGCTATTCTATTTTTGTATTTTTCCGCCTAATTAGCTGGATCTTTATTGTTTTGTTATTTTCTATAAAATATAAAAGGACATAAACTGAGAGGGTTTTTATTTATTTTATTGATTACTTGTATAAACGATCCTTACACGTCCATTTCAACATAAATTTATTTATTTTTTACCCCGTTTTTGTTGAAATAGGCGTGATGGTACCTATGTATGTTATTCTTTTTATACACAAATTTAAGCGTCCAGCTCTTGTCGGCGTCATTATATGGAAAGAAGTGCACATAATGACGATTTTGGCAGAAATAGTGCCTAAAAAGCTTTGGCTTCGTGCGCCATTTTTAATAAGTTTATTTAACAGAAAAATTTAAAAAATCCCCGACTTTTAAGCGTTCACCCAAAAATAACTTGTGGAGGGTTGAAAGGTTCATCAAATAACCATCTCGACAGACAAGGCTTTCGAATAATTAACTAATACTTAACCACTTTAGATATGAGTACTTATATAAAAAGACAGAAATGGAAGTGGGCAGGACTCATAGCGAGAATGGACGCAGATCATCGATGGACCAGAAGGGTAATGAAGTGGCGACCATGGGCAAATAAGCGAGGTAGAGGACACCCAGCAACGCGTTGGGTAGACGATATTAAGCGTCACGCAGGCCGCAAATGGATGCAGGTGGCAAGGGAGAGACACAAATGGAATGATATGGAGGAGGCCTATGTCCTGAAAAGGATAACATAGAGGCTGCTATGGATGGATGGATGGATAATGTCAGATGAATACTAACCTTATTTTAAGATTGAAAGTAGCCAATATGCTCCCGGACAAACCTTCGTGGTTTATGCGTGCATAGAATTGTAATTATTGTTATTTTTGGATATAAATAAATGAAAAAAAATTTAAAAAAAAAGACACACAGGCAGACAGATGCACAGACACGTCAAATAAACCCTCTTTTTCGTCGTGAATAAGAAGCGATGGAGCGGTTGTATCAGGCAACACGGCGCAACGTTTAAACTTTGAAACACCCATTTACAATATTCTGTTCAAACTCTAATTACGGAACTGATTTCATGATATATTTGACATGTTTCCACAAAAGGGTGTGTTTGCGGCCGCTACAAAAGTTGTTACATGTGTACCTCGCGGAATGAGCAAAGTTTTCTCATAAAAACCCCGGATAAAAACCCGGTTTGTATGCATGTGATTTTAAACTTTGGGTTTGCGTTTGGTCTGGCTTAGACACTGTTTGGTAAAGGGATTGTTTTACTTTGATTTGATATTGATGGCATATGTAATTAGATTCAATAGTGCTTTTTAGGGTTCCGTACCCGAAGGGTGCAAACGGTACCCTATTTCTGAGATACCGCTGTCTGTCCGTCTGTCACAGGGCTCTATCTCTTGAACCGTAATAGCTAGACACCTAAAATTTTCACCGATTATGTATTACTGTGGCCGCTATGACAACAAATACTAAAAATAAAAAAAAATGAAAATTAAAGTGGGTCATACAAAAAACGTGTTTTTTCAGCGTTTTTAACTCGATCTGTCACAGGGCTCTATCTCTTGAACCATAGTAGCTAGACACCTGAAATTTTCACCGATTATGTATTACTATGACCACTATAACAACAAGTACTAAAAACAAGATAAAGTGAATAATTATTAAAGGGGGTCGTCATACAAGAAACGTGTTTCTTCAGCGTTTTAAAACATTGTACGGCGGTACGGAACCCTTCATGTACGAGTCCGACTCGCACTTGCCCGTTTATTTATTAACCTATATTGACCCACTCTTAAGTAAATGTCTCCGTCTATCAATAATACTTATCTACGACGTGTAATTAAGTTATGCGTAATAAATCAAACTTATACTAGACTAAACTAGATCACTATTAAAAAAATAAATTTAAAGAACAGTCAAAAAACTAAAAGAGAAATCGGCTTTTCCATACAAAAGTATGCAGCCGTCTGGGAAATTTAAGTGGGAATTCCGATCTTTTTTTTGTTTTTTTAACTGTTATTTTCATATAATAGTGTTCCAGTATAGCCCTTGGTTCTATTTATTATGCATATGTTAGTTACACATTGTAACTATATATTTTTTTATAATTAAAAAAATACAAAACAACAGACTTTCATCATTAAAATGTTATTTCCAAAGTTCTTGATGCTTTACCAAATTAATATGGGAGCAATAACACAAGAAACGCTTTCAAATAAAAAAGAATCAAATAAAGAAGAAGGATTTGTGATATACACTATTACGTAAGTTCTCACATAAAATCATATAAAAATATAAATTGTTTTGTTGCTATCTTCAATCATAAATGAAGATATAAAAACTCTTACAGCACGTCAAAAGTTAAGTCGTAACTACTCAAAATAGCCGGCAACTTTGGAGATTAACCACTAGTTTATGCGTCGTTAATGTTGCGGATAATGTAGAGAATATTGTTGTAAGTCACGACGATACACGGTCCGTTTCGTTTCTCGTATGTGTGAGTGGCCAACGCTGGCTGGAAAAGCTTGACGACTCATACAATGATGATTTTGAGCAGCTTGAGCTAAGATTTTGAGCAAGTGTTGCCATATCTAACTCATTATATAAGAAAAAGTTATTACCTCTATAAATATTATACAATTTGTAATTTTTTTAGTTTTAGTTCTTACATAGTTTTTATTTTTCTTATATTCACATCAGGTCTTTTTCAGTCTTCACTGCAGGAGCATGACCGTCTCTGTACTACCAGAGCCGTATGTTAGCCAGAGCAGTGACAGGATTTAGCCTACACTCTCCACGCTGGCCAGACGGGTTGGAGTGGTCTCACTGGTGTTTATAAGCTTTGTTCAGCTTGTGTTTCCTAAGTCACCTTCTACGAAATCCATGGGAAGACTTCGAGTGATCCTATTATATTCTGCCGGAAACCACATGACTTTAATGTATCTAGTTTAATGGAATTAAAATTTTTTTGATCAAATATCAATAATTCTAGCAGCAATTTGTTAACTTTATAAATAGGTAACAAAAATTCAAATAAATTCCAATAACTCCCAAATGTTTTTGTATTAACTTGAAAATACGGATTGGGTAAAGTTACGCGAATTCAGCAATTATATTAATACGAGTTTGAAACTGAAATTTCAATTCAGACAAACAAGTTAACAAGTCTTTTATTATTTTATTACTGTAATATACACAATTACGGTGTACACTTTAAATAAGAACTTATTGACTCTTTGTCTAGCTGTTGCTTTGGAGCTCGGGATGCGCTTTCTTTGTTTTTAGGGTTCCGTACCCAATGGGTGCAAACGGGACCCTATTACTAAGACTCCGCTGTCTGTCCGTCTGTGTATTCGTCTGTCACAGGGCTCTATCTCTTGAACCGTAATAGCTAGACACTTGAAATTTATACCAATTAAGTGTTTTAGAACAATTTTCCTCTCCTGGGTCTGCTGGAAGAGATTTCTTATGAAATAAGCAGTACCTATGTACTATATTTTCTTAGTTTGTTTGTTTCTTTGTTTGTATTTTGTGTACATGAATTTTGTAAATAAATAAATAAATAAAACATTTTACGGAGGAACGAGTCCGACTCGCACTTGACCGGTTTTTTTATACCACTGACTGCGCCAGAAGGAGGAATTGTGTGTGAAGCGGGACATGATGGAGAGAGGGATAAGTACTGATAATGTAAATGATAGAAAACAATGGCGGGAATTGTTTTGTTTCTAAGAAATAAAATAAAAATAAATAAATAAGTTTATATACAGAGCCGACCCCAAATATGAATAGGCAAGGAAGATGATGTTGATAATGCGCTAGAAGGAGGGTTATGTTTTTCGAATGTATATATGTATATATGGCAGTCTGGTCAAGCTGCCTCTGCTTTGCTTGTTTCAAGACGTGAGCGCACACCAAATGACATAATACAAATACCATCAAGGTTGCAACTTCATAAGTCTGGACCTTACCCTAAACCTGGCCATAATAAATTGCCCAATAACATAAAAGACGAGAAAAGTTACAAAACCTTTTTAAAATTATTAAAAAAACCATCTGATAAAAAAATCATATTATTCAGTCGCCGAATACCTACAAGATAAAAAAAATATGTCTACCTCCCTCTCGTACCATTGCAATGCCTGACAAGGCGCATGTAATGTTTCACTAAATATGTAACTATATTTTGTATTGAATTATTCACGTGCAATGCAATGTAATTATTAAATAAATAAATAAGCGAACTCTCTTACAATTTGGTTCTTAACCCCTGAAAAAAAATGGTGTTATAAATTTGACGTGTCTGTGCATCTACATCTATGTGTATTGTGTGTCTGTCTGTGGCATCGTAGCTCCTAAACGAATAGACTAATTTTGATGCTGTTTTTCAATCGAAAGCTTTTTCTGTCGAAATGCTTCTCAGCTTTGTTTTGTGAAAATCGGTTCAGCCATTCAAAAGTTATAGGGGATGAAAGCTTGAAATTCGGGAGCTTTATTATTTTTCTGGAAAATAAACTTGTTTATCAAGGCCGTATAATAAGCCATTTCGCGCCTATAAACCATAAAACGCTATTTATATTCATAAATACAAATTAAATATATAAGGACAAATCACACTGAATGAGCTAGCCCCAAAGTAAGTTTTAAACATGTGTTATGGGATACTAACTCAACGATGCTATATTTTATAATAAATACATGTATAGATAAACATCCAAGACCCAGGACAATTTGAAAAAGGCCATTTTACAACTTGCCCTGGCTGGGCCAAAAAATCGCCTTTTTTAACCAATGTTTAAACAAAAACTTTAACTAGGCATTCGGACCCGACTATCTACGACGTGCCTCTAAAAAGTCCCTAATTTCTTCGATAGTCACGACCCTCAGACATGAGGACACGATTCAAAAACATGTTTTCGTCAACAATACTTATATATCACAGTACAACTAACTTGCAGGCTTACCATTCGCCCTACAATAGCTGGATGTAACGACTCGCACTTCCTTACCTAAACGGCCACTTTCGAACTGCCTCCAATAAATAACTCTGCCGTTTAACCTTTTAAAAACTATGGCAATAAAAAAGAAATATTCTTAAAAAGTTGCGCAGTAAACTTGTAACTGTGTAATTGGCTGGCGATTTATGGGAAGGAATATATCCGTGTTATGGACCTTAATGACTTGGAATAAGAGTTATTAGACAGGTAACTCGACGAGTTACGAAGTTGCTCGTTCTTCCCCGGTTATGAAGCATGTTATGACATCGTATGTTCTGTCGCATAAACTAGTATTATAATTAACTACGAATATGTTTGGTTCATAGACTAGTACTTATATTATATGCCGTGTGGTTTCGGCAGAGTAGAATAGGACCACTCCAATTCTTCCCGTGGATGTGGTAGAAGGCGAAGTACTGTAGTGCCACACTGAAGGAGGACTCTCTAGATTTCATGCTGCCGGAGGCAGGACAGCATTTGATAGGGGTAGCGTTACCTATGGTGCCCCTAGCCCCAGTAAGGTGGGCTACTGCCAAGCCCTGCTAAGCCTGGTACCTCAGCCCAGGTTGGAAAAATGGTAAGGTTGATGTCTGGTTGTTGGCCGATTGAAAAACGGTTTTGCCGCTTTAAATTGGATTGTTAAAAATTAAGTGATTAGATATTAAGATGTACATATTATATTCGAATGCAATGTATTATTGTTACTGAATAAACAAATTGAATTGAATTGAATATAATGAAATGGATAAATAAAAATGTATGATCTGTAAATTATTCTAATAAAACAGGAACTTTAAAAATACTATGTAAAATGTATGTAATACTGTGTAAAACTAAGTAAGAATAAACAAAAATAAAAAATTTACAACTGTTCCTTACAGTAAAAGTCAGGTTTATACCTTTAATATCTACATTATCTGAAACATTAACTACGCATAAACTAGCGGGTAATCTGCAAAGTTGCCTGCTATTTTGAAAAGTTACGACTTAACTTCGTGATGTAAGAGTTCTTGTATTTTCATTATGTTCTTATGGACCAGTAGCAATGAAACAAAATAATAATATGAAGCTGCTTACAGCAAAGTACAAGCACATGGCTTATATCAGTGCGACTCGGGACGTCTTCGTGTAAGCGTCGCGAGTCACATTCATGAAGTCAAAACATGTCGGCCAGTAGCTGTCTTTTTACGTAAGTTACCCGTCTATCGCATAATATTGTAGTAGAATACAAATTGTATCTCCCACTTATTCTCCCACGGGCATCTTAAGAAGTGACTAAGGAATGTGTAGGTAACAGAAAACGGGAAGCAACGTTCTCTTTGCAAAACAACTTTATAGATACTGCATACTGCAATCATCAGACCATCGTGGTCATCATCCGAGCGTACCCGGTTTATTTTATTTTATTTTATTTTATTTTATTTTATTTTATTTTATTTTATTTTATTTTATTTTATTTTATTTTATTTTATTTTATTTTATTTTATTTTATTTTATTTTATTTTATTTTATTTTATTTTATTTTATTTTATTTTATTTTATTTTATTTTATTTTATTTTATTTTATTTTATTTTATTTTATTTTATTTTATTTTATTTTATTTTATTTTATTTTATTTTATTTTATTTTATTTTATTTTATTTTATTTTATTTTATTTTATTTTATTTTATTTTATTTTATTTTATTTTATTTTATTTTATTTTATTTTATTTTATTTTATTTTATTTTATTTTATTTTATTTTATTTTATTTTATTTTATTTTATTTTATTTTATTTTATTTTATTTTATTTTATTTTATTTTATTTTATTTTATTTTATTTTATTTTATTTTATTTTATTTTATTTTATTTTATTTTATTTTATTTTATTTTATTTTATTTTATTTTATTTTATTTTATTTTATTTTATTTCATTTTATTTTATTTTTCTGTTTTCTTTCACAACCTTCGAGAGGTTGGTCTTTGGCTGAAATCCCGCCCTGAAACCTTCAGGGAGAGGGAGTTCCAGCATTATCCCCGTTTGTATCCCCCAAAACCTTTGCTAGTATATTAACTGTGTGCAGAGCAGCTTGTTTCTGCATAACTGTTAGGTCTATGTGCGTGTCTAGTATGTCACAATACCTTAGGAGGCTTTTTGCTATGACTCCGGTGGCACCGATAACTATTGGTACTATGATGGCTTTAGTTTTCCAGAGACGGGCTATTTCGGTTTTAAGCAAGTGATATTTTGAAAGTTTTTCTGTTTCTTTTGCTCCTATGTTGTAATCCGACGGTATTGTGATATCTATATTATGACTCCGGTGGCACCGATAACTATTGGTACTATGATGGCTTTAGTTTTCCAGAGACGGGCTATTTCGGTTTTAAGCAAGTGATATTTTGTAAGTTTTTCTGTTTCTTTTGCTCCTATGTTGTAATCCGACGGTATTGTGATATCTATAAGGTATGTGATATTTTTTACTTTATCTATATATATAATATCAGGTCTATTGTGGTTCACTGTTCGGTCAGTTTGGACAGGCACCTCCCACATCAGCTTTGCTTCTTCATTTTCTATTATTTTTGGCTGGACTAAATGTTCCTTCCACCAGAATTTTTCTACTCGAAACTTGTGTTTGTTGGCTAAAATCCAAAAAATATACTGAACTACATTATTGTGTCTCTTTACGTAATAGTTACCAGCCAGCTTTTCGCAACCTGATATAAGGTGTTGAGCGGTTTCGTCCTTTTCCGTACATAGTCGGCATTTACCGTCTACGGGTCGTTTCATGATGTCTCTTTCATGCTGTTTGGTAGCTACTGCCTGATCTTGTATGGCGAACACTGACGATACTAATGATGAAGGTACCTGTTGTTTTTTATTCCATTTAAAAGAAAGCTCCCTGTCTATATTTGGTTTTTCAAGAACGGCGTTATAGAATTGTCCGTGAAGCGGTTTATTTTTTAGTGTACTAATGCGTTTTTTCAATGTTGCTTTTTTAAGTTCTATATCTGTGTATGTATTGTTACCTAATCCTATTTCTGTTAAATTAGTAGAAGCTTCTTTATATATTGAATATTTGATTTTACTCTTGTCATGCTGTACTATTGCATTTATTAAGTAATCATGTTCTTTATCTAAATATTGTTTATATTTTATTATTTGTACTTTATGTAACATTGCAATATTCATTAGTCCCCTGCCCCCTTCTTCTATAGGTATGTAGAGTCGTTCTATATCTGCTTTTTGTTGATGTATTTTATTTAATGTAAGCAATTTTCTAGTTTTAATGTCTATCTTTTTCAGGTCGCTGTTTTTGTAGTTAACTATTCCAAATGAATAAAGTAAAACCGGCACTGCATATGTATTTATTGCTATTATGACATTTTTAGAGTTAAGGTGTGTGTGGGTAAGTCTTTTTACACGTTTAAAATATTCTTTTTTTATTTGCTCTTTAATTTTGTCATGATCTATGCTTCCTGCTTCATTTACTCCTAAATATTTGTATTCCTTCCCTTCCCTTAACTGTTCAAACACCTCCCCACTTAAGAGCACATGGCCTTCTCCTTCGCATGTAACTCTTTTCCCCGCTTGTAGATGTAATACTTTGCATTTATTTAGACCAAAGTTCATTCCTATATCTTTTGTGAAAGTTTCTGTACTGTCTAATAATGTTGTTAAAAATATTTTTATTATTTGCATACAATTTTAAATCATCCATGTATAGCAGATGATTCACCCAAGCACTGTCCCTAAGCTTATATCCCTTCGTATCATATTTATTTAGTACTTGTGATAGTGGATTAATTCCTAGACAAAATAGGAGTGGTGACAACGAGTCTCCCTGGAATATTCCGCGGCGAATGAAAATCGGGTCAGTAGTTTCTGATGTTTCTACTCCTCGGGCAGTCATTATGACCTTCCATTTAGGCATTACTATCATAAGGAAGCCTTTGATACCTGGTGGACATTTGTATAGGTCTAAAGTTTGAAGTAGCCACTCGTGAGACATGCTATCAAAAGCCTTCTGGTAATCAATCCAACCCATACTTAAGTTTTTCTTTCTGTGATGGGCATCTTCTAGTATGGCTTTGTTTACCATCAGGTGATCTTTGCATCCACGGGCTCGTCGTCTGCATCCTCTCTGCTCTGGAGCTATTATATTGTTTCGTTCACAATGCTTGTATAATTCATCCGCCAAAATGGATGTAAGGAGTTTGTACATGTTAGGAAGACATGCAATTGGGCGCCAATTCTTTGGGTCTTCTGTGTGTTCGTTTTTAGGTATTAATATTACTTGTCCTGTCGTAAACCAGTCTTCTATTTCTTCTGATCCGTTTAGTAATCTAGTATATAAATTTGCTAAGTATTTGTGTGTGCTAGTTAGATATTTTAAATAATAATTTTGTATCCTATCGATTCCTGGTGTCTTCCAGTTTTTAAGTTTTTGAGTAGCCGTCTTAACCTGTTCTATTGTTACTTCTACTGTCCCTTGATTCTGTACAATATCTTCAGTTGTATGTTCTAAATCTGATATCCATTGGGCTTCTTTATTGTAGAAGACTGGTTGTGACAGTATGGGTGACCAGAAGTTCTCTATTTCCTGTTTAGTTGGAATTTTATTTGGTAGTTGTTGTTGCCCGTCAATATTTCTATAGAGTTTGTGTTGATTCTCTTGGAACATTTTGTTTTGTGTTTTTTTATTGTTCATGTCTTCATAACGAGTAATTCTGCCTGCTAGTGCTTTAATTTTTTGTTTTAGCATTTCTTTAGTCTGTTCGCGGTCACTATCTGTAAATATATCATACTTATCAAACAACTTATTCTTTATTTTTATCATCTTTCTTGTATTAACGCCTCTTTCTATTTCTATAAAATGTCCTAACTCTTTCCTAAAACCTTCAATTTTATTTTCTATTCTACGCTTCCAAGGCGGATCTTTACGTGGTTTTAGAACATTTGATGGTATGTATGGTTTTTGATTGTTGACTATGATTAATGTTTTTGCCGTTGCGTATATTATATCGTTAATTTCACGAAGAGTTAAGTTTGCATCGAGTAAAGTAGGTAGGTATTTGTTCAATTTATGGAGATTGGATAAAAATTGTTTATTAAAATTTGGCTTGGGCAGCACATGCCGTTCTTCGATATTGATTTCCTTTGTCTCTGCTACATTTTGTAGTAATTCTAGTATTAAGGGGTCTTGTTCGTTAAATGTTGTTAGTTCTGTGGTATTTAAGTTTTCTGTGCCTATTGTTTGTGGTAAATCTTGTGTTACATGTTGTGAAGTTTCCGGATTTGACTGTTCCTGTTGTGTTGATTGAAAGTGTTGTGTGTTTGGTGAAGTATGTAAAGATGTTTGAGAGTTATTTAAGAGCGTAGAAGAGTTATCCGAAAGAGACGAAGTGGTAACTGTTTCTTGTGATAAGGACTGTTCTGCTTTTCGTTGTATTTCGTTTAAAACTTCAGCAGAAAACGTTTTACGGTTGATTACTAATCGGGCTTGGGTAGAAAATCCGCTTCCTTTAAATTTGTGAATTTTCGGGTTATTTGGGTTTCTTTCTTTAAATATTCTTTCTAAACGTATCATATATCCTGAACCTCCTACTTTAGCTTTAAAGTAACAAAACATGAGTTCTTTTAGTTCGTCTTCTGTCCACTTTTTTCTGGCATCCTCATTGGTTACAACGAGGGGTTCGGATTCTTGTGTTGGTGGGTTGTCTAGTATTTCTGTATTTGCTTCGTCTTGTGTGTGTTCTAATGTTTGTTGTGTGTTAGATTGCTCTGCACTCCGTTGTATTTGTCTTAGTCTGTCGGTATGGATTCTTTTGTGTTTTAAAATTATTCGAGCTTGAGTAGATAACCCATCACCTTTAAAGTGATGAATTTTAGGATTATTAGGATTTCTTTCTTTGAAGATGTTATATAGTCTATTCATGTATCCTACCCCCCCTGTCTTAGCCTGGTAATAACAGAACATAAGCTCTTCTAGTTCTTGGTCGGACCACTTCCTTCTTGCATCGTCATTTAATTGCGTTGTGGTCGACCCCGACGCACCGGCGGCCCTCTCTGGATCAAAAGTATCCTCGAGCTGCAAAGTGGAGTCGGTATTCCTGATAAGATCGGCTGTAGTATTTTCGGGTTGTTCACCCCCGACCCCGGCCCGCCTGTTCAGCAAGGGGTCACTGACGGTCCGTAGGCTGTCACGTGCAGCGTCAGCTCCACACGTACCCCGGCGGCCCCCGGGCAGCGGCCCTATGCGCATCCTTCTATTATTATTACTCATTTTAAATGGTGTTTCCATTGCCTCGTCAGCCAGGTAAGTTTCAATAGTACCTGTTGGCCGCCCCCCGCGATGACTAGGTGTTAAATGTCAGGGCGTGAGGTTGTATTGGGGGGCTATTTTATTTTATTTTATTTTATTTTATTTAACTTCATACGCAAATACAAGTGTAATGGCGGACTTAAAGCCTAAGGCCTTATCTACCAGTCAACCAACCGGTTGCATCCTCAGCGATCAACCTAGGTGATTTGACGAGGTTCGAGACACAGATCGATTGCCGTCTGACCTCCGCAACCCGAAGGGTAGATCAGATCCAAACAAACGCTAGATGGCGTTCGGGACCACAGCTTTACGTGTCTTCTGAAACACGGAATCATCTTTCTTTTTCGATAATCAGGTGATTCAAGCCTGCAATATCAAACAACTTTTCACAAAGTATGCTTCCCAGTGGAATGTGAACCCACGACCTCCAGATTTATCATATCAGCCACAGGAAGTCCACTGCTGGACATAGACCTCCCCCAAGGATTTCCAAAACGACCGATCGGAAGCGGCCTGCATCCAGCGTTTTCCTGCAACCTTTCTCAGGTCGTCTGACTACCGTGGTGGGTGTCCTACGCTGCGCCTGCCGGTACGTGGCCGCCATTCGAGAACCTTTCTGCCCCATCGGTCATCGGTTCTTCGCGCTATGTACCCTGCCCACTGCCACTTCAATGAGCTAATCTGCTGGGCTATGTCTGTGACTTTCGTTCTTTTACGAATCTCTTCTTTGCTGTTTCGATCACGTAAAGAAACACCTAGCATAGCCCTCTCCATAGCCGGTTGAGCGACCTTGAGCCTTTTTATGAGACCCATAGTAAGGGACCAGGTTTCAGAGCCATAAATCATCACTGGTAACACACATTGAATTAGTACTTTCGTCTTGAGGCACTGCGGTATTTTGGACCTCCAGATTACAAGGCCTCAACTATTAGACCACGGAGACAGCCCGTCGTGGTCAATAAGGGTAAATCTTTTTTTTATTAAGAGAGAGACTATAGGCTGATAAAATCATAACTTGCTTTTTAAGCTAAACTAGGGTAAAAGTGACGTAAGCGTGGGGCCCTTTTTGCCATTCCTCGCACACATTTTTGTGAACATTTTCCAAATGACGTCAGACCGGTTAAACCTCAAAAATCCCTGATACCCGCCACCTTTGCGGGAATTTCATAAAACCGAAGCTTAACAGAGTTACTAAAAGAGCTTTTGTATATGAAAATAATAATTTTTATACAAAAATGAATATTCATTCTTTTTAACCGACTTCAAAAAAGGAGGAGGTTATCAATTCGACTGTATGTTTTTTTTTTATGTATGTTTTTTACGCGATATCTTCGCCAATTGTGAACCGATTTTGATGATTCTTTTTTTATTTGAAAGCCTTTACTACCAAGTTAGTCCCATTTTATGAAGATATGATTTGGTTAAGATGATGAAGAACTTTGGAGATATGGAAGAAACTCCTTAAAAAAATTGAAGTCGGTTGTTTTTTTTGTTAAAAATGTAATTATCACATACATTATTAACTATGTTTGTTTATTATAAACTAGCTATATTGAAATCGCTTCGTCCATCGTGCGCTTTTCGCTTTTTCTTCTTCAAATATAACATGCATGTCAATGGTCACCCAAGGATGCCAAAGACCTTGAGAAATGAAAAACAAATAGGTGGAACAGTTTAAATGATTTGTGCGGAAAGTTTTACAACCGGCCGCCGCCCGACGTTAACCCTCCTTGGGAATGCTAATGTTGCACGAGAGAGTGTTTTTGCTTAGTCCTTTAGTCGCCTCTTACGACATCCACAGGAAGAGATGGAGTGGTCCTATTTTAGGCTGCCCACATACTGAGTCCAATAACATCATCATCAACATGTCTTTTTTAGTCTCCACTGCAGGAGCACGACTCTTTTTGTATAACCAGACCCATATATTAGCCAGAGCAGTCAGAGGATTTGGCCTACACTCTCAATGCTGGCCAGATGGGTTGGGGAGGTCTCACTGATGTTTATAAGCTTTGTTCAGCTTTTGTTTCTTAAGTCACCTTCTACGACATCCACGGAAAGAGTTGGAGTGGTCCTATTCTACTCTGTCGGAAACCACACAGCAATAATAGTATCCTATACTTTAGTACACACGCATACATTGTTTGGATCGATACTCATGACCCGGAATATGTTATGCTAATTTGATATCCGAGGACGTCGTGGACCGAGTTTGAGAAACATCTTTGAAGGCAAAAGATACTCTCATTTAGACAAGTGATAATTTTTCAAAACTAAAAACAGACTTTATCACCAAACTACACAACCGATTTTGGGAAAATTCCTATGGGATCACTTGACAACAAGACCAATTGGCACTGATAGAGGCCTATTCCCAGCATTAGACTGATGATGATAATGTATTTAGAACAAACTTAGTTCATACATACCTACATACATACATACTACTAGTGGCGCTGTGAGCTGTAAACCTCGCGACTCACCCCCAACCCGTTGTAGTTTATTGGTTAAAAAAGTTGTTCAGAAAAAAAAGTTGCGTCTTAATAAGGGTAACAAAAATGGCTTATAACATATTTGAAAATTTTTCGAAATGGCTAAAATATGATTTTCTTAAAATTTTAATACCCCATATCTCCGCCACTTTGTAAAATTTCTAAAAACTGAATCGACATAAAAATTATAAATACGAAACAATTTTGTTCCAAAAGGCAATTTGCTACGATTTGACATCTCGCAACTTCAACTTTTTGTGAATTCAACATTGTGATCCGGTTGGGAAATTCAACTTTTTATGACTTCAACGTTTTGAGAATGCAACATTTTGCAAATACAACATTGTGGTCCAGAAGGTAATAATCGAACATGCTTATAAAATTTCACGAGAATCGGTTGATAAATCCGACCTTTAGGCGAGAACAAACCGAGAGACAGACAGACACTCTGACGCACAAAAGCATTTTTGGCCAATCTTGAAACTGAGACGCTTCTAAAGCTTCGCTTGCTTGGTCAATCACGTGTCTTTCCCACATGGGCAGGCAGAGACTGTGGACCTAAACTTGTTCGATTCAAAAAATTCAACCTCGCCTTTTGCAGTCGGCAAAGAGCCAGTAAACACGGGTCATCTCTTACCAAAGGACAGGCAATATCATAAATATATAAGCATATATTTGCAGTATCTCCATTCGTTTGCAAAGGGCGCCCTCCAAGGAATTGTCGTGTTTTCCTGAATTACAAAACGGGACCGTAACTTCTACAAGTTGTTTATATATTTTATTATATACACTTAATTGTACACATATAAATTTGTATTTATTATATTTATATTATTACAATACTTTTTTGTATTAATAAATAAATATATAAGGATATAAATTACTGATTTTACAATGACATGACCCGATCTCATGATGCAATCGAAAGGTGGCCACGGCATCTCTGTAATAAAACGACATAATCCGACTGAGTTTGGGCTTAATAGGCATGAAATTATTTTTGGCCCATCGGTTAGATTATAAAAAAATATTGTACATATATTTTTTTCTTTTTTCAGAGAAACAATAAATAACGAAGATACAGCGCATTTAAAATTCGCATGACGTCACGCTTACTTACGATTTTTACACTTCGGTGACGTCACAAGCCCCCACTCTGGATCTTAGATACTCTATATCTTTGTGAATTTTTACTTTTTTGATAAACTGAAAAATACGGGTACATTATTTTTGGATAATCTAACTAACGGCCTAATTAGAATAATACTTTTCTGACCCAGTCATTCATCTTGAGCACTTTAAACTTTTTAGTTCATTGTTTTAGATATAAACCTGTTTATAAAAATATTTTAAAATAATTACTTGTTATAAATTGGGAGGTAAAGCTTCAAAACAAAACGCAAAAACAATATCTCACCCGGGATTTTGCACCTCATCAGTCTCCTCCCACACCCTTCCTGTCCCCCCTTTCCCCCTTGGACAGTGACTAATGGTAATTAGAACGAGTGGTTTGGCAAGCGACGTCGGGTGGAGTGCCTAGTTTATGGCAAAACGTCTTGGAGTTAAACCTATATACGGTGTTACAGAGAAGAGAAATAATCCTTAAAGATATACACTCACATCTTTATATCTAAGGGAGTAGATAGAGCCTTTAGATCCAAAGGCGTCGTTAAGCGAATCAAGAATCAATTTAAGGGAATCCAAATAGTGATGGGTTGCTAGCCGCTTAACCTTTTAATTAACCGAGTGAGTGAAGCGGACGAAGGTCTCCATTTTAAATTCTGAAAAAAATATTTTGTCCGAATTCCAGTTTTCCGGTCGTACTCGCCTACAGGTTGTATTTATCAACCGATTCTCTTTAAATTTTGTAACCAGGTTTAATAACTATGTAGAAATTGATGGAAATTTTTAAAAAGGGCGGAAATATGGGTTCTGATAACGTAAAAAACTATCACATTTCAGCCATTTCGAAAAATATTCAAAACTGTCAAAACACTTTCTTTTTACAAGCTTTTATTTAACTTGCAATGTATGTTTGTTCGGGTGGAATCTTGCAACTCAATTTTTAAGCAGATATCTTCAACTGATTGAGCTGAAATTTTGCGCACATATGTATATCGCGTGAGAATGCAATATTATGATGACTTGGAGCTGATCTGATGATGGAGCTGGAAGGTGGCCATAAGACCTCCGTGAAAAAACGAGAGTTGAGTTTGGGCTTATTTGTTGTCTTGACAAGACCTTTGGTCTCACAATAAAAGCTTGCACAAAAAAACTTTTTTTTTATAGAACTCCTGGAAATAGCCCCTCTTACTCTTAAATAAGAAGCAAATTTTTTGTCAGAACAACTTTTTCATCCGATAAACTTCAGAGTCAGTTTGAGACCTTATGCAAAGACTTGCAAGGTCTATAACTCACAGAGCCCACTAGTATTTCTCGCCCTTTCTCTCAAGTAGACATGCGCGGGAGGACAAACAGGTGGTACATTCTATATTTTCCTTTACTATTTAACCACCATTCTTCATCATTATTTATTTACTTAAACATTTTTTCACATTAAAAAAGTGTACAAATGGCGGACTTAACGCCTTATGGCGTTCTCTGCCAGTCAACCGTTGGACCAAGTAGAGATATAATTTGAGTGGTGCGACAGTGTGTAAACAAAATTTAAAAGTATCTATAAATACCTACCTACAAGAATAAATCAAGAATATACATATTAATTTAAAATAATAATACCATTATTCATGTTTTCCATCTAAAATCACACTAAATGTGGCCTTTGAATCTCGAAACCATTGGTTCTGTCTGCCTTCCTTATCGTTTATGAAAGTTTTGAAAAGAAATAAAAGGAAATGCCTATCACGAACTTGTTGGAATACTATCTACAGAAAATACTTTTCAAATATTTTCACAACATAATATTTATCTGCGTCTGACTTTGTGAGAGCTGTTTGAATACCCTTCCATACAAGATTACTTTGACGATATTAAAATAACCGGTCAAGTGCGAGTCGGACTCGTACATGAAGGGTTCCGTACCTCCGTACAATGTTTTGAAACGCTGAAAAAAATACGTTTATTGTATGATGAATATATATGATATTGTAAACAATAAGTTTTGGGGGTTCCCCGTACTTATAAATGGAACTCAAAATTTGTTTTTCATCATACGTGTGGGGTATCTATGGATGGGTCATCATTTTTTTCTAAACTGAATAGTTTGCTTCAGAGACACTTCCAAAGTTGTAAAATGTGTCCCCTAACTGACCTGTCCCCCATAAGAGAATTATAAAACTAAAAAAAAATATGATGTACATTACCATGCAAAGTTCCACAGAAAATTGGTTTGAACGAGATCTAGTAAGTCGTTTTTTTTAATACGTCATATTTACGTTTAAAACTTTTATATTATATTACTTGCTGCTACAGAACCCTTTATGGGCGAGTCTGACTCGCACTTGGCCGCTTTTTAGTATTTGTTATTTATAGCGGCCGCAGTAATACATAAAATTTCAAATGACTAGCTATTATGGTTGTAAAGATAGAGCCTTGTGACAGGCGGACGGACAGATGGACAGACAGCGGAGTCTCAATAACAGGGTCCTGTTGAAACCCTTCAGCTTCGAAACCCTTCAGCTTCGAAACCCTAAAAGAGAAGTGCTACCTTAAAAAAATTACTGTGTTTCGTACAAGATTTTTTATTGGTTTATTATGTACCATTGACTGAACTTTTTCTTATCTCTACACTGAATAAAACAGCCGTGAAGAGTCCTCATAGGAAGATTATATTTTGACTTTCGAAAACGAGTTATTTGCAATTTCTTTGAAATTACAAAAATACTGTTGAAATCTGACACGTCATTTCAAAATAAATGCTAGAGTACGTTTGTATGGAAAAGTCTACGGTAAAAGATTCTCAAATGTTGGATTCTCAGTTCCCCGCGGAATCCTAAGAATTCCTAACAGCAAACATTAAACGTAGATTATTTTTTCAACTGTAGATAAAAGTCCTCAGAGCGAGCTTTGAAAGCAAACGCAGCGTGGAACTTAAAGCGCGGAGGAAAATTCTAAGGCGTTGCTGGGAAGTAATGAAAAATTGCGATTTTCTTACTTATTCTTGTATTGTGGTCGGATATGATTCAATGGTGGAAAATTATATTGTGACCGTCATTTTGAATACGTGTGTTTCTAAAACTTGCTAGTTTTTTAAACACCTGCACTATGGAGTATCTACGATAACGTGTATTTTTTACAAGCAGTGGTCGTTGCGAAACTAGTATCGGTAGCTTTTTGTCCGTCTGTCCGTCTGACCGTCTGTCACAGGGCTCTATCTCTTGAACCGTAATAGCTAGACACTTGAAATTTTCACCGATTATGTATAACTATAGCCGCTGTAACAAAAATACCAAAAATAAGAAAACGTTAAAAATTTAAGGGGGTCGTCATACAAGAAACGTGTTTTTTTCAGCGTTTTTAACTCGATTTTTATAATGGCATTAATTAGATACTTGAAATTTTCACTGATTATGTATTACTATGACCACCATAACAACAAATACTAAAAATAAGATAAAGTTAAAAATTAAAGGGGGTCGTCATACAACAAACGTGTTTCTTCAGCGTTTTAAAACATTGTACGGAGGTACGGAACCGAGTCCGACTCGCACTTGCCCGTTTATTTATTTATTTAATTTCAGATTGTTTAATTTGTTGTACAATATGTTCTTAATTTAAAACAGGACTTTGGCTTTATAGCAGATAATTTTGATATACTTATATACGCGTTATAACCACTAAAATTATTGACACAAAAAGTGCCTGCGAAGGCCTGATTTTTTTTTTTTTATAACATAGGTCAATAAACGAACACGTGGGTCACCTGATGGTAAGTGATCACCGCTGCCCATGGACCAACACCAGGGGTGTAACAAAAGCGTAACCGGCCTTTCAGGGCCCTCCCGAGAGAGGGGGGGGGGGGGGGTTTATTTTATGAAAATGATCTAACCAATCCTTGACTGTCTTACCAAAAATGATAGTCGGGACCGATGACGTGCCTTCCGAAGCACATCTACACTGTTTAAGAATGCAGATGCTTCACCAGATCATTGTGAAACTGCATTCTCAAAAGTGGATTAAACATAAATTATTTTAATTGAGATACATTGAAAACCCCAGAAGTAACAAACAAAGCCCCAGATCGTGACGTGTCCTCCATCATCTAATTACACACAATGCTCCCCTCATCGCGCCCGAACTTTTCGAAGCGTCTTCGGTTCTAAGACACTTGATGTGCTGAAGGGCCTTTTTTCAAGGGTTCTGCCCCTGACAGTTGAACACAGCCCTAATTTTGACCTCAAGAGCCTTCTGAAAATTAATCGTTTAGATTCACTGAATTTTAATGTTTGGAGTTGACATTAGTTTTTAAAAAAGTATATTTTTACAAGCTTTTATTGGATTCACAGTCTCGTTGTGTGTGTCTGTAATCAAATCTTGCAAGCTAAATTAGACTTACTTCCCATTGTTCGATTGAGCTGAAACTTCACATGCTACATAGGCATGTGTTGACATTTGGGTGACAATGAGATGACGTCGTAAGGTGACCACGGCATCTCTGTGATAAAACAACATAACCCCACCGAGTTTGGGCTCAATTGATTCGTCTTCAGATGCATTTTAAATATTTAAGTTTATTGTTTTAGATAAAAGCTTTTTTTTTTACTTTTTTTTAAATAATTACTTTATTGTTTTAGCCCTTATTGTGATCTCAAGAGCCTTCTGAAAGTTAAACTGACTTTTGTTACATACTATACATCCGTGCCGTGCACACGCGGCACGGATGTATAGTTTCGTTTGTAGTAGTTTTGGCGTAAATGTTACTGCGCTTGTATAAAGCGCCATACCTGTGCACAAGTCCACTCTTTACCTTTCACGTCTACGTACAAAACACATAATGAGTTATGAAGTCGGTCTTTGTCTTGTTGTTTTACCGTAGAACCTCGGGTGAAAGGGGCGAAGGGTCTAGACTCGTTCGCACTATTGTCAAATAAATGAGGGCCTTGGGGCCTAATACACTGCACTGTCCTTTATATAGTTGAATGTAGTTGTACACTGTACTATCTTTTATATAGTTGTACACTGAACTGTCTTTCATATAGTTGAATATAGTTGTACACTTTACTGTCTTTTATATAGTTGAATATAGTTGTACACTTTACTGTCTTTTATATAGTTGAATATAGTTGTACACTGTACTGTCTTTTATATTGTTGAATTTAGTTGTACAATGTACTGTCTTTTATGTTGTTGAATTTAGTTGTACACTGTACTGTCTTTTATATAGTTGAATTTAGTTGTACACTGTATTGTCTTTTATATAGTTGAATTTAGTTGTACACTGTCTTTGCTTTTATATTTGAATATAATTGAACAAGTTAGAGAAGCGAACGAAGTTCTCTAAGTTGACTTGAACAATCCGGCGGTTGTACGTATGTTTGTTTGACGATAACTCAAGTATCTTTAATCGGAGCTTCATAATATTTGGTAGGAGTATAGATATGTTTCAAAGGTTATACCTGTAGTTATCATAATTAAATAAGCAGTGTTGGCCACCAACACACGAAGAACAACAAACAAACCTTACATTATGACACGTGTTTAAACATCGAAAGCTCAATAAATCTACGCGAGTGTGTTCCACTGATAAAATTAAGGTAAACATTCACGCTGTTTATAATCCCGCAACACAGATTACCAGTTTTAATCCTCACAAATCCCAAATAGCGTGTTAATATTGTTTGTTTTTAACGTTATAACTAAAGTTATAACTTTAGACCGAGTTTAAACTACAGCAAACTGTATTAATTAAAACTATTATAGTATTTTGAGTTAGTTGATGTGAGCTTGTATTTATAGAGGTAGAATTTAAATTGGTTCATAATGCTATACCTTTTTAAACCCCGACAAAAAGAGAGGTGTTATAAGTTTGTCACTAATGTCTGCCGGTCTGTTTGTCTGTCTATGGCATCGTAGCGCTTGAATGGATGGACCGATTTCAATGCTATTTTGTTTACACAAAAGCAAGTGCCCTTGCGGTGGTTCTCAAATTTGATGTTTGATGAAAATCGATTCAGCCGTTTAAAAGTTATTGGGGGTAACGCTTGAAAGTCAGGGCTTTCTCTAGCAATCAATAGATGGCGCTACGAATATCAAGTCGTATCCGTAGTTCTGCTAGTCATCACTAGATGGCGTTCTTGATAGTCGGAGGTTTTTTTCAATTTGCCTAGCAAATAAACTTGTTAACGTTTTACTAAAGTTTTAACGTTAGACCGAGTTTAAACTACAGCAAACTTTATCAAATAAAACTATTACAGTCGTTTAAATTAGTTGATGCGAGTTGGTATTATAGAATTTTAAGTGGTGTTGTATACGAGTATAGTTCATTATGCAGTATCTTTTAGTTTATTAAAGTCTATACAAACAAACTGGTTATAGAGAGAGTTGGATTACTATATAAGATATTTTCGACTTCGTTTCGATGATGAGTTTCTTGTGTACCTCCAAAGTTCTTCATCATATCTTCACCAAATGAATATAAGGCAAATCTCTAGTAGACATATTTACAAGAAAAAAGTGCACGATTTACTTTTTGAATCCTTTATCAACTAGAATTAATCGGTAACTTATATGTATATATTATTATAATATGTTGTATGTATAAATATATTATAGTATTTATTTTATACAATATTTATGTTTAATTATTCAAAAGTATTATTATTATATATGTTTATTATATATGCTTATTATATATATGTTTATACAAAATTTACTGAAACTATTTTAGGGGTGGATTCAGTCCATGATACTGAACAACTTTCCCCAAGAAACATATATCGAAATACGAAAAATAAATTTTGCCCTTCCATACAAGTTGACCGATCCGAGTTCGTATGGAAAGTAAAAAAATATTTTTCATATTTCGATATATGTTCCTTGGGTGAAGTTGTTCAGTATCATGGACTGAATTCACCCTTAAAATAGTTTCAGTATATTTTTTTATACGTTATATATCTGGATATTGTATCTATCTATTTAAGACGCCAACTATTATTTCTGCTTTTCTTCTCCTAAAGGTTGACAGGGAGAGAATGCTTTAGCATTAAGTCTACCTAATGTAGCTTTTGGCTCAATAAAATTAAAAAAAAAGATAAGCAAAGGGTTTCTTATCTTTTTTTTATAGAAAGTTGAAAAAAATAATCATTAAAATCGGTTCAATTTAATTATTATTAATAACTCTTCCCAAACAAACTAACGCTTAAAGCTACAAGAACACGTCACTTGAATTCAGTGGCTCTTGTAAAATGCACTCTTACATTTGCATCGCAAGGAAAGCCTTTTTTGTGGATTGCATGACACTGAGTAGCACTTCCAGCGCTGACCTATATTTTAAGGCTTTTTGTGAAATAATATGCAAAAATGTATACCTAGTTTGTTTCTTTCCTCATTTAGTTTTGACGACGTCCAATAATACATTGTAAGTTCGATTCATCGCCGGAATAAGTTGAGCAAGATATTCGATTTGAATAAGTTTTTCGAAAAAAAAAATATCCGATTAAAGTTTTATTGTTAGGCCTAAGAACTTATCAAGACAATTGTTTTATTACAGGGTTCCTACAGCCACCTTCCAGCTCCATCTTTAGACCAGCTGCTTGTTATAAAAATATTGCATTTTAATCTGATTTACATAAGAACGAGTAAACAAAATTTAATCTCAATTGGAAACCGAAAAGTGGCCCAAATTTAACTTGCAAGATTTATAAACAAACAACAATAAAAATAAAAACCTTTTAAAAAGCTTGTTATAATTAGATATATATGTACTATAAAAATGAGGCTTGTAAAAAGCTTGTAAAGATGTTATAACAAAATATTATAACAAGAAGCTGATCTGAAGGTGGAGCCGCAAGGTAGCTATAGAAACCCTGTAATAAAACAACCCAATCTCATCGAGTTGGGCTAATTACATTTGTCTTAATTAGTACTTAGGCACAAAAGACATTAAGAGTATATACAGAACGGAATCTCCTAAGGTCCCGCGCAATATGCGTCTCCTATCCCAGTCCCCACACCTCTCCTCCGTTCTCGCCTTGCTTCAGGGCGAGAGCAGGCGAATACACACGCAGTGACGTGTGCACGGCAGCACACGGCGGCACAAGAACGGGGGAGAGGTACGGGGACGGGGAACGGGAACGCATATTGCACGGGACCTTAGAAGATTCCGTTCTGTATGTATTCTTACTGTCTTCTATGACTTAGGCCTCACGATGCGATATTATAATAATTCTAAACAAAAAAAAGTCAAATTCTGGTATCCTTCGAATGCAAATGCTTGATTTCTTGACAAAAATTAAAAAAAAGAATGTCTGGAAGAGATCCCTATCTGGGATGAGTCCGCCTTATTAATTTACTATACTACTACTAATCTATCTACTAATTTACACCTATTTTTAACCGACTTCAAAAAAGGAGGAGGTTATCAATTCGACTGCATATTTTTTTTATTTTTTTGTATGTACGAGTATGTTTGTTACGCGATATCTTCGCCAATCGTAAACCGATTTTGATGATTCTTTTTTTATTTGAAAGCCTTTACTACCAAGTCTTTATATAACGTGTTTTGTATCGTTATTTTTGTACAATAAAGTTTTAACAAACAAAAAAACATACAAAACATTACGGAACGCTAGTATCGGTGGCTTTTGCACTAAAAATAATGACATTTAAGTGATATATTTATCCTACATTGAATAAAAGAATTTCACTTTGATGATTTTTAATGTTTTGTATGATAAACATACAAAACATTAAAAATCATCTAAGCACACATATATGTGTGCATAGAATATTAGTGTTCCCTTTGATTACTAGAGAAGTTCCCATCATCAGATCTTTACCTGGTGACAATGAGCCTAAATTGCATACCTATAGAGGTATACTCTTTCAAACATTGAACAATACATAAAAAAATATATATATACATTTGAATATAGAGGCTCTTCGTTTTTTGAAGTCTCTTATAAATGTTTTTTTCCCGAAAATATTAAGGGTTCTAAACATGATAATATATATTCTATATCTACATACATACATCCAACCAAGCCCTGTTTCGCAAAGCATTATTAAATTTGTCCCCTTTGTAGCAACTTACTACATTCTGCGTGACCGGCCTTTGACGTCGACTTTATGAAAATTTGAACAACTTTATATCGTATGTGCATACTATATGAAGGCGCACAGAAAACATAGTTTAATACATGCATACACTATCACTCCTTTATCCCTGATGGGGCAGGCATATAGGCTCTAAACAAGCACAGCCCAAAGCTGCAAGGCACAAAAGTGACTTAAAGCATGATGGCGGATGAGAAGATGAAAAAACCGGCCAAGTGCGAGTCGGACTCGTACAAGAAGGGTTCCGTACCTCCGTAAAATGTTTTAAAACGCTAAAAAAACACGTTTCAAGTATGACGACCCCTTGTTAAAACTTTATCTTATTTTTAGTATTCGTTGTTATGGCGTTCACAGTAATACATAATCTGTGAAAATTTCAAGTGTTAGGTAAGACTCCTAAACACATTTATATTGACTATAATTAAACTTACATTTAAAAGTTTTATACCAAACGATACCTTGGAGTACAACCTCCTTGTATCGTAATGTAGTGATGTTTTCTTGCAGAAGTAACATACCTGTAAAGAAAAAAAAACAGTTTTATTACCCTGGAAGTCTGGATCGTTATACAGCTTCATATTATGACGGCCTCTGTGGCGTAGTGGTTAACATGGCAGTCCACCAGTCTGGGTTCAATCCCCAGCCAGGGTAAGTTGGAAAAAAGCCTTTTTCTAGTTGTCCGGGGTCTTGGGTGTTTATCTATGTATATACGAGTATGTACTCGTATTTAGTACAAAATATAGTATCTTTGAGTTAGTATTCTATAACGCAAGTTTCAACTTAGGGTCTTTTTCAATCAGTATGATTGGTCTCTATACAAGGTGACTTTTTATTAACTGGCAACATTTTTGGAGCAAGTTCAGTCCATGATACTGAACTACTTTCTATAAAAAAAGTTATTAAAAATCGATAAAAAAATTTTGTCCTCCCATAAAAAATCCGTTTAGCTGAACGCTGATTTGTATCGGAGGACGAAATATTTTTATCGATTTTAATACCTTTTTTTATAGAAAGTGGTTTAGTATCATGGACTGAACTTGCTCCAAAAATGTTGCCAGTTAATAAAAAGTCACCCATATTCATATTTAATTTATATTTTTCGGATACCGTGGCTTCCAGCTTAGAGTTAACACTTTACACCTCATCTTAGCTTCCCATCAGGCTAGATAGAGGTCAAACGCACTCAAATCTCTGATAAAAAAAATAGAAAAAAAGAGTAGGACCCCTACATTACTACCTATGTAGGTTGTAAGAGGGGACTCAAAGATTAAGCACAAACATCTCATGAAATTTTATTCCAAGGTCCAGTTTGAAAAAAAATTATTTTGCTACTATTTTCTCAGCAAACTTTTAATCGAAGATTTTAAATGCTTTTCTACGTTGCGGCAGCATTTAAGACTGATGGAATGCCTTTGTTGATTTTAATAAAATAGTTTGCAATCCAATTTAAATTGTACTGCAGAGGTCGATCTCCAATGAAGAGTCAAGGATCTAAGGTCGTTTTTACAAGTATAACGTAAATTAATAAAAAAAATATCTATTTACTTTTATTCTGTAGACTATTTAATATTAATTACATTATAAGTTAGTAATATAATTAAAAAAAATAACATAAACACTGCCTTTCTAGGGTCCACTAACAAAAACACCGGTTGATAGAATTATCTGTATTAATAAAAAATTTAAAGATAATTACTAGGTATTTTTTTTATTTCAGTGACTACTGAAACCAGAGGCGCAAGTATATAGCTTCGGGTGAGCCGTATGCATCTGCGTCTTTTGCCGTGGAGACCTAGGGACCTAGGGGTGCAGATGTCCGTCAGTTATATAAGAAAATTTCCGCACGCGCAATGCCTCTAGGGATCCATGGGGTGGCGCGCATTTTGGCCTGGCC
This sequence comes from Acrobasis repandana, assembly GCA_963576875.1. Classification (NCBI taxonomy): domain Eukaryota; kingdom Metazoa; phylum Arthropoda; class Insecta; order Lepidoptera; family Pyralidae; genus Acrobasis; species Acrobasis repandana. The sequence continues at coordinate 626,776 of OY756241.1, read as the reverse complement.
ATTCAACGGGGAAATGCCGCCATCCTCTTGGGTAACCGCCGTTCATGGGTACCTACTTCTGAATTCTTCTTTTTACAAGCTTTTATTTAGCTGTTTGTTGTTATTTATTTGTTTGAGTCAAATCTTGCAAGTTAAATTTGAGATGAAGGTATAGGCAAATGGCTTTGAAGTAGCGCCCTTATTTGAAATAAATTGTTAACTCGTAAATATGGAGACAATTTCCATATTGCTCTTCGTCATGCACTAGATAGCCCATTAAATTATTTTATGACCCACCGTTGAAAGTATTTACATTAGTCCGTCTAGCTTTAAAACTTGCCTCCGCCAAAAGTGGCCACGGCAAGTTTTAAAGCTAGACGGATCACCAATAATAGTTTTTAACGGCAGTTCATAAAATAATTTAAAGGGCTATCTAGTGCATGACGAAGAGCAAATTGGAATTGTCACCATATTTACGAGTTAACAATTTATTTCACACTTCAAGGCCATTTGCCTATATCTTCACCTGAAGCCATATCCCGGTTTCCGATTGAGATGAAATCTTGTATGCTAATGTAATTCAGATGACAATGCAATATTATTATAACAAGAAGTTGATCTAATGATGGAGAGGGGAGGTGGCTTAAGGTACTATGTAATAAAACGACGCAACACCGAATTTGGGCTATTACATTTGTCTTGATTAGTACTTAGGCCTCACGATAAAATCTTGTACAATTTTTTTTTCGAAGAACTATTTAAAATGGTCTGCAATCTGGTCGGAATACGAAGAAAAGCAAGCGTATAAAACATCCAATACTTTTACAATTAACTCCCCAAACGGTGATATTTACGAAACGCAATAAAAAATCTTGCTATCTCGGCGTCTCGGGACACGAGAGGACACTACTATCAAAAATGTTATTTGCTGAGAGCCCGCGGCGATCAGACACACAGGAGAGTAGGATAACGAACATTTTTTGTATTATTGTGTGTTCTATCAAGGTGGGATGACAAGTATATAGAATATATATAGTATAAGAATAGCACAAGTATATAGTAAGTATCGGAACATCTTGGAAAACGTAACTAGTTACGTATCAGAATCCGTCGTAACTACCAAGTTCTCTCTCTTCTTTTCAATGTTCTCTTAAATCCTTCCTTTCCTAATTACCTTAGTGAAAAGTTATTCTTTAGTCTAATTGATAGCCTTCTCCGCTCCGTTGATAGTCTTCTTAATATACCGCTCCATTCTTTGCAGTCTTATTCAAAATCCATCTTTGTGATTGCAGCACACCTATAGAGATCGCTCCCTTCAGATACTAAAATGGCATCATCCTTGGGTTCCCAAAGTGGATCTTAATCTCCGATACTAGATGGCACCATTTCTTGCGGTCGTGTCTTCAAGGCACCGCAGGTCTTCCTGCACCACGTCGGCCTATCTGTACCTGGAGTGACCAACAGGCTCTCTTCAACGCCCGATCCTCTCCCATTCTTTCTACGTGTGCGAGCCAGCGAAGCCTAGCTGCTTGCGTTTAGCTGATAATATTTGGTTCGGACACTAGATCTTAAATTTCTGTAAGATGGCATACCGGGAGAGCAATCTAAGTATAGAGACTGTTTAACATTTAGTTAGATGGCGTTACTCCAAAAACGACAAATGCGAGTGCGGTGCTGTCCAATCAATGAACCACTGAGGCAAATGATCGGGGAGTCGATGCGGCCAAATACTGGTCAAGTTTAATTTAGTCAAATTAATAAATAGCCTTTCGACTCGAGAAGAAGAATAACATTAAAACTTTTACTGAAATAACCAAGCTACCTCTATTAAAAATCTCCGAGTTTACCACTCCTATGTTCCGTGTGTCACATCAGATAAGGTGCAATGAGACACAGCGGTCTTGAATTTCTCTTTTTGCACTGAAGTTTTTTATCACCACGCCGACAGCAGATTCAGTAATTTTGCCAAATTTCTCCCTGTAGGCGATATTTTACAGCCCACTTGATATTTTTAACATCTCATATGAGATTAGATCGTGAAATACGAGTAGATTATCGAAATTAATATTAATATGAGAAAGTACATCACTATTCTTGAAAGAGTTTGTTTTGATTTCGTAACTGGTTTTTTCCGTGACTTTGTTTGCGTACATTTTAGCCAAAAATAAGTCTACATACATACATTATACAACGAGTTAACGAGACAACGACAAACCTCTCAGATAGTTACTCAGCTCATGAAAATGAACAACTTTTGTTCTACAACTTTTACGAAACCCAAAAAAAAAATTATTCATATTTATCGTACAAATTGATTCGATCAGCTGATCAGTTTGTATGAAAATTCAAATTTTTCAGACAAAAATTGTTCAGTTTCATGGGCTGAGGGACCATCCGAGAGATTTTCTGTTAGTTCTCTTTCATTAACACGTTGTATAAAAATTAAATCAATCTGATAAAAAAATCTGATAAATCAAATTGTAATTATGAATAACTGTGACAAGATTCCTCCTCTTTGCTTTGCAGTGCCCAACAGGGTCCTCAAACGAGTGTGGGGTCATACAACACTGTATATGTAATCTGCATGTAATTTGAGGAGCAATAAAGTATTGAATATTATCACGTCTTTATTCCTGACGGGGCAGACAGAGCATTTTGGATCTTGCGGCTCTAAGCAGACAGATGATGATGACAAACATGACGATTGGCATGTTCGTCAATTCCCTTGATCAGCTTCTACGATCTGCACTAGAAGAGAAGCAGCGTGTACATTCTAACGTTTTTCTTGTCCTCCAGGCCAGTACGGAAGAATCTGAATAAATATCTGGTGAAAGTGAAGAAGGGCGTTTTAAAAAGCTCAATTAAGGTGGGAACAATCTTAAATGGTTCTACAAATCAAACCTTTTCCTATCACCAAATATCATACGAAAGATTTCAATGAAATGAAAATCGAAGCTTGTACGTTTAAGGCCATACCTGAATTTTCCGGGGTCCAGTGCTGCTTTACTATGCACATTTGCGAAAAACGGCCACTTTTGGCAAATGTGCGTAGTAAAGCTTAATGTTCTCATTATAAACTGTAAACAGTAGTTCATAAAATACTTTGTAAGGTTATCTAGGATTTGATAGTAGCAAAATTTTAAATAATGTCTCCGTTTTCTTTGAAATGATTTATTTTAAATGGGGGCAGCACTTGACCCCGGAAAATTCAGGTACGGCCTTAACAAATAGTAAATAATGTGTTACTATTTCCAAGATAATTTTCCCCAGAACATTTCGAAACACTCGGCGTATTTTCTTACTGTTCACAAAAATAGGGCTCAATCAAAAGGCTTTTACTTTGGAAAATGCCTCTACGCGTCTACTGGCCGAAAATAATTTATTGCAAAAAAAGAAAAATAAAGATGCGAGTGCGAGTTGTACATGTTTATTGAAGATTCCGCAATAACGATTTATTGTGTTTTTTTTTATATTTTACTTTTATTGAATTTCTCCTGTTCTGAGCTGTCTATCTGTAATCAAATATTGCGAGTTGGATTTGACCCATTTTCCTGTTTTCGATTGAGCTTTTTGTATATAAATGTGATACCTACACATACTATCACGCCTATTTCCCACAGAAGTAGGCAGAGACTATGGACCTCCACTTGCTACGATCCTGACGGACCTCTTTCGCTTCATCTACACTTCAAAATACAATAAAAAATCATATATTTACCGAAAAGTCAATACATTATAAAAGCTTATCAAAGACTCCCGCACTAGGCAAAAGCCTGTATCGCGGGCAATCATAAGGAAAAAATATTACACTCATCAACCTCTTCATACTTTTTAGGGTTCCGTACCCAAATGGTGCAAACGGGACTGAGACTCCGCTGTCTGTCCGTCTGTCACAGGGCTCTATCTCTTGAACCGTAATAGCTAGACACTAGAAATTTTTACCGATTATGTATTGCTATGGCCGCCATAATAACAAATACTAAAAATAAAAAAAGTTAAAAATTAAAGGGGGTCGTCATACAAAAAAAGTGATTTTTTAGCGTTTTAAAATATTGTACGGAGGTACGGAACCCTTCATGTATGAGTCCGACTCGCACTTGCCCGTTTATTTTAGAACGTCTCCCATCTGATCGCAGAATGTTCGCCGAGGTCAACCTGCCCTGATAAATGTGATGACAATGCAATGTCAAGTTTCATACAGCTGATCTGTTGATGAAGCCGAAAAATAAGATAGCCATAAGGCTTGAAACTCTCTGTCACAAACACTACGAGCGATATAGCTGAAACCGTCGCGGGTCATGTGTCTCCATAGGACGTTATCTAGCTATCTTAAATCTAAATTCAACCTTCTCATTTCCACTCACTCTCGTCTACTTCGCTCCTCTAGCACAATACAATACAATTACTCTTTATTGCACCATGAAGAAAGGAAATACAACAATACTTACAGAGAAAAAAAAACAAAAATGATACAAAGGCGGACTTATCGCATAGGTAGCAATCTCTTCCAGTCAACCTTTGGGTAAAGAGAGAAGTGAATTATGAGAGAGGCGATGCAGTAAGTATGTCGGATTATAATATATAATAATATAGCACTCTCATCCTTAGTTTTCCTCCTCATCGCTCTACCTTCATGGGCAACTCTTTTCAAGTCCAGGCTATCCAGCTATGGAATGCCCTTCCGGAGTCTATAAGAAGAGCTCCCAGTCGTTTGAGTTTTACGCGAGCGGTGCATAAATTTTTCCTCCAGCAGTCCTAGTCCCAGTCATCCTGATTATATTTATTAGTATTTATATTTTTTTATTTTTTATTTTGTGAATTTTATTACGCTAGCCAATAGTTGACCGGGAGAGAATGCCATATGGCAATAAAGATTAAATAAATATATAATAGAGTTTGTGACAGTGACGGTCTGAACCCTTCCGCGTGTCTCCGCTTAGCGCAGTTTCAAGCCTAAAAACTGTAAAGAAAATAAAAACCGGCCAAGTGCGAGTCGGACTCGCGCACCGAGGGTTCCGTACAAACCTGCAAGGTTTAGTATTTGGTATGAATTTCAATTTAATACCTCTACGCGTTTATGAGGAAATGGGTAGTAAGTTTAAAATTATTAAAAAAATATATATTATGTGATGTAACTAAAAATTTATGGTTTTCGTAATTTTTCCTTTATCTATGCTATAAGACGTTGCTTCGTACCAAATTTTAAGATTCTGAGTTCACGGAAAGCACCCTGTAGGTTTTGATTCCCTTGCAAGTGTCGAAAATTTGCGGCATAAACGGCTGTATCTTTTGATTGCATTGGCTTAGAAGTTTGATTTTTTCACAGCTTCAAGGGACAGTAGACCTGAGTAATTGATATAAATTTCAGCTTCATACCTCCACGCGTTCCTGAGAAAAAGGGTCTTGACAGACGGACGGACGGACGGACAGACGGACAACAAAGTGATCCTATAAGGGTTCCGTTTTTTCCTTTTGAGGTACGGAACCCTAAAAATATCGACGCTCATAATATGATAGGCATGATGACTGAAAAATAACTTTTGGCCCATCGGTTAGCTTATTAAAAAATATTGTACTCATATTTTTTCTTTTCTCTGAGAAAAAATAAATGACGAGGATGGTTGTGACGCAATCGTCACTTTCGCAAATGTTCATCGCCGAAAATTGGTCACTTTCGCAGAATGTCATTTTCGCAAAGGTCTTCTTTCGGTTGACGAGGATACAGCGAATTTAAAAATCACATAACTTCACGGATTCTTACGATTTTTACACAGCGGTGACAACTCTGAAACTCTCTCAATACTCTGTATCTTTGTGAATTTTCACTATTTTGATAAACTAAAAAATATATATGGATAATATATATTTTTATAATCCTTACTAATATTATAAATGTGAAAGCGTGGATGTTTGTTACCTTTTCACGCAAAAACTACTTGACGAATCATCATGAAACTTTGTACACATATCCTGGGAGGTACTAGAAGTAACATAGGGTACCTTTTATCCCGGAAAAGTGTAATGTTCCCGTGGGATACGCGAGCGAAGCCGCGGGCAAAAGCTAGTATAATATATGGATAATCTAACTAACGGACTAATTAGAATAATACTTTTCTGATTCAGTCATCATCCCTATTCCCAGCGCAGGAAAATGTTAATTAAAAAAATGTTCTCACTTTGACAGGACAGATTTTTTTTTGTAAAATTATAATTATCGCTTCTTTATTTTTACTTACAGAACCCTAAAACGACCTTCACTGCGTTACTTGATCCTCTACTTATAGCAAATTAACTACGCTTTCAAAGTCAATCTTATTCAACATAAAATAGGGTGTATTTTACGATAATTTGTGGTCGGGCGTAAATTGGCACCGTGCTAAGAGGTCCGTAATAATTCTTCAATTAATGCAACCGAATACGGGAGATTAAAACAAGTGGTAAGAAACAAACTATAGCGTTTTATTCTAAAAATACATTAAAGTAAATATGTAGGCAAAAGTTATATCAATACTTTTCTTCAAATTTTAACCATTTTAGGCTTGGAATTCCATGGTGGTTTGGAAGAAAAGAAAATCTTAGAATGTACCGGCTGCTTCTCTTCCCGATCCTAGAAGCTGATCAGATCAGATCAAAACAAATGCGAATCAGTTAATAGGCGATGCGGCTACCTACAAATCACTATTTGAAATGCTTTTTTCACCTTCTCGCCCACCATACGCTAAAAGTGGACTTTGGTTCTTGCGGCCCTGGCGCAAGACCCAACAAACTCTGTCTGCCCCATTAGAGATAAAGACGTGATGGTGTATAATATAGCATATAAGTATAGTACAAAACATCTCGTCAAATTATGTGAGAAACACCCGTATCCGCGGCTGCTTTCATATCCGTGACATAGCAGACAAACTGCAAGAGTCGCTGGCACGGTCAAGTCTTTTGTGTGTTTTGTAAGCCTTCTACGACATCCACGGGAAGACTTGGAGTGGAGAATAAAAAACCGGAAATCAGATACAGATACAATATCACGTCTTTATCCCTAATGGGCCAGACAGAGGCCCTCGTGTGGTTCCGGGTTAGAATAGGACCACTCCATCTCTTCCTGTGGATGTCGTAAGAGGCGACTAAAGTACTAAAAACTAACATCTTGTGCTATAATTGCATTCCCAAGGAGGGTTAACGTCGGGCGGCGGCCGGTTATAAAACTTTTCGCACAAATACATTCCCAAAAAAGGTTGACGTCAGGCAGGCGGCCGGTCGTAAAACTATAGCCAAACTGTTCCGGCTATTTCTTCTCCATTTCGCAAGGTCTTTGACATCCTTGGGTGACAATTGACATGCATGTTATATTTGGAGAAGAAAAAGCGGGAAAGCGCACCCTGGGCTCCGACGTAGCACAGCTGAGGATGCAACCAGGAACGCGCTTAGACGAAGAAGAAGGGCAGACAGAGCATGTTGGGTCTTGTGGCTCTAAGCAGACAGCCCAGGGCCGTAAGGCCCAAAAGCCACTTTTAGCATGGTGATAGGCGTGAAGATGGAAAAAATGAATCAAAATAGTGATAGGTTGCTTGCCTTCGCATTCTCTCGATCGGATTCTACGATCTGCGCGGAAAGAGAAGCAGCTGGTACATTTTATATTATTTCTTTTCTCCGAGACCAGAATGGAATCAGATACTAAGGGTTTGGATTCATCTGTCAGCATGGCCGGTGCTGAAACGTTTCGTCGCTCTATATCGCTCTAGCAAATGACGCTTCTGAGCGACAGAAAAGGATAGCAGCATAGAAAAGTGCTGTTCCATGCTGGCTGACAGATGAGTCAGTGTCAGTGAAAGTGTTAAATAAACTAAGAATACTTAAAGCGAATATTTCTATTTGATAATAAAAATCAAATGTTTCGATATTTGCCCTTTACGAGTCATTAATCATGCTAAGATACAATCCTATTTACGTCTAAACATCATTTACCAATACTTTTGCTAAGTCATAAAGTGCTATCAAGATGGCTGATTCGTATAAAATGATACAAAGAACCCACCAAATAGTTCCAGAGACGCTGACAGTTGAGAAAAATATATCTTATTCATGAAATACTTTATTCAACGACCGCCTGAAACCTTATTCGATATGTGATATAGACAACGAGGGAAATAAGTGGATACGTCACTTGATTTATTTGTAAACACATATTTGCGTGTCTATGATTTTTTTTTAAGTCGATCGCGATCTTTGATTGAGGAGAAATAGGGGACTTTGCTGTAGGGGCACACTAAGAACTTCATTCTACACAATATGTTGCAAAAAAAATTCTAAAAGAGGGAGTGGACGGGAGGTGGAAGGGGGAAAGTTTTTTGTAGCATTATTATGGAGGGATTTCACTGAAAAGGCTAAGGCAGGGGAAAAGGTCGGTTATAAGAGCTTGCAAGGTTTAACTGTTTTATATTTTATCAGCCCAAAATGGGCTGCTCTGACAGCGTCCTCAGTAGCCGCACATAAGTCGTCCAGGATTACATGTGGTAGACCCGGGACAAGAAAGCAGGTGCGCCATAGTTTGTGGGGAAGAACCACACTCGCACACGTTCAAATCCCTTCAATTTGTTCATTTGTTGGTTAGTTGGTGAATGTTGACGTCACTACGGCGGCGGCTGGTAAAAAAAACCAAGTCGATTTGATGGTTCTGACAGTTTCTTCTCTATTTCTCTATTTTGCAGGGTTGTCGGCATCCTTAAGTGACCATCGATCTACAGACTGATGTACTAGTACATAACATCTTTGAGATAAAGAAGATGGAAAGCGCATCTCAAACTCTGAAGCAACACAGCCAAAGATGCAATATGGTTATACGCGCTGACACGTGAAAGACGTATCTTGCCTTTTGTTTCAATCTATGTACTCGTATAAACTGAGCAAAATGGAAGTGTTATAGTCCGTGTGAAGGTCTCGCGAGTATTGATTCCATTCCATGAACAAAGATGGTTATCCGTCTGTGTTATCTGTGTTACAAATATTTTTTTTTTTACTAACATACACACTCTATCTTGTCCACACTACCAAGTTATGTTAGCATGTTATCTATTTACGCCACGGAGGTCGTCAAAGAAAGACAAAAAATAAAACGGCCAAGTGCGAGTTAAACTCGCGTGGAGAGGGTTCCGTACAATCGATTGAATTCTTATAGGTTTTCGTGTAATCTACAAGCAATGAACTATATTTTTTTCAAAAGTTTAGGCTCAGTAGTTTCGGAGATCAGGGGGGTATGGTCAATTTTTGTCTTATTTCATGAATAAAATCAAAACTATTCATTTTACAGTAATAACAAAAATATATTTGATATCCTCATAACAAGCCCTTTCATTTGATAACTGACACAGTAAGATTTGCAAAACTTTTTTTTTATTTCCTAATTTGTCCCCCGAAAATGACCCTTATTTTAGAAAATATTTATTTACTTTGCACATAATAATATGTGTTTGGGTCATAGGATTACAACATTCTACCAAATTTCACTTGATTCTTGATTCGGAGTAAATTGGCTGTGACAGACGGACGGACAGACAGACGCACGAGTGATCCTATAAGGGTTCCGTTTTTTCATTTTTTGTACGGAACCCTAAAAAACCAAATCGACATCATCATCATCAGGTCTTTTTTTAGTCTCCACTGCAGGAGCACGACCTCTATACCTCATATCTTCCAAACGGCTGCGCTGGTTGGATATCGACAGCTGTTAAGGCATCATTAGATTCGTATCAAAAATCAGTTTTTCTTTTTAAATCAAAATGGCGGATTTCTGACACTAAATTGAAAGTCGTTAATATTTTTTCACGGCAGCGTTCGGGAAGTTACGCAGTGTCTTCTCGTCCAAAATACCTCAGTGCCTTAAGACGAAAGTTTATAATCAATGTGTGTTACCAGTGATGACTTATGGCTCCGAAACGTGGTCCCTTACTATGGGTCTCATAAGAAGGCTCAAGGTAGCTCAACGCGCTATGGAGAGGGCTATGCTTGGTGTTTCTCTACGTGATCGAATCAGAAATGAGGAAATTCGTAGGAGAACAAAAGTCACGGACATAGCCCAGCGGATTAGCTCGTTGAAGTGGCAGTGGGCGGGACACATAGCGCGACGAACCGATGGCCGATAGGGCAAAAAGGTTCTCGAATGGCGACCACGTACTGGCAAGCGAAGCGTAGGACACCCACCCACAAGGTGGTCAGACGACCTGACCAAGGTCGCTGGAAAGCGCTGGATGCAGGCCGCTCTAGATCGGTCATTTTGGAAAACCTTGGGAGAGGCCTATGTCCAGCAGTGGACGTTTTGCGGCTGAAATGATGATGATGATGATGATGATGAATATTTTTTCACCAAACGTATCAAAACGAATAAAATTTAGAGATTAAAAAAATATAATGCAAGTTATATGCTTAAATTTAATCAGTTTACTAAGTTAGAAAATTTTGCACGCCGTCGAATTATTTGTTTTATAAAAATTAATTGTTTGTATCTTGTACGACGTAAAAAGATTTTAGACTTCATTGGCATAAACTTGTCAGATTAACCTTGTAGTCTTAATAATTGGACTTCGTGACCGCAAAAGCTGAAAAAATGGCATTTAATGTAAAAAAAAGGTCAAACGCAACCCCTGGTGGGCATTTGACAATTCTTTTGTGTGATTGCGGAAAGGTGGCAGTTTTCGGAATAGGCCCCCTGGGAGAATGCGTGTCCCGTTCTAGTATGTACAAATAACAGGAACGTTTAAATTTAGAATAAAAATGGTATAGAAGTTAAATAGAACAAAAAAAAGGAAACTTATGAAAGTATTCTTTGAGAACAGTAGACCTCGCCAGCTTTTATATCCTTGCAGTAACCGACAATTTTCTCTTTCCCCTGGCTTAGCAAAGCCATTTCAGTGAAAACGTCCATATATAACGATACTGCAAACTTCCTCCCTCCATGGATGCGCCTTTTGGATTTTTTACAGCATCTTTTGTAGAATGAAGTCCTTAGTGTGCCTCTTCAATTCCATTGAAATTCATCTATAAATAACGCTACAGCCAAGTTGCCCTCCGCCTTTGCCCCCCCCCCCCCCCCTATTTCTCTCCAATCAAAAATTGCAATCAATTTAAAACTTTAAATTAATCAAGGAACTTGAGTGAATTTTCGTCAAAATCGGTTGAAAAATGTGACCTGTAGGCGAGAGCAGACAGACGGACAAAACCATTTTTGGCCATACTCAAAACTGAGTTGCCTCGGTTGCCTGGAAGAGATTGCAGTTGCGATAAGGCCGCCTTTTTAGGGTTCCGTACCCAAAGGGTGCAAACGGGACCCTATTACTGAGACTCCGCTGCCTGTCCGTCTGTTCGTCTGTCTGTCCGTCTGTCACACGGCTCTATCTCTTGAACCGTAATAGCTAGACACTTGAAATTCTCACTGATTATGTATTACTGTGGCCGCTATAACAACAAATACTAAAAATAAAAAAAAGTTAAAAATTAAAGGGGGTCGTCATACAAAAAACTCGTTTCAGCATTTTAAAACATTGTACGGAGGTACGGAACCCTTCATGTACGAGTTCGACTCGCACTTGCCTGCTTATTATATCTCTTTTCTATTTCTATTATTCTGTTTTATTATGTTTTGGTGCAATAAAGATTTTAACTAACTAACTGAGACGCTTCGCGCGCTCGGCAAAATAGTGAAGTGAAATATTTTTCTACATTTAAAAGTCAAGCTCATGTGGTGGGTGTCATTGTATGGAAATAGATGCATACAATAAAGTTTTGTAGGGATATGGAGTAGCGCTATTGCTTTCTCGATTTCTCAAAAAATTGTTGTGGGAATCGTACACACGCTGGTGTAAGTGGGCAATACATTCTTAGGTGACCATTGATTTGAAATACATAAATACATTTACTAGTTTTTATTTATTTAAACTTTATTTAGCCAAAAAAGATACAATAGAAAGCATCCTCTGCCTGTTGACCTTTGAAAAAATTAATCAGAAGCACATTCGGGGTCTAGATATAAGATAATATATGTAGATATAATACTAACAAGTACATTAAGAATATTTGTATTAAATACATACTTTATACAATAATACTTAAAATAGATATACACAAACATATATATACATACACACAAACGTAAACTAGTAAGAAAGTAAGAACTCTTCAAACTGTTTACAGTTTCGAAAAGAAAGTCATGCACTTTTTCTTGAAAATAAATCTACTAGAGATTTGTTCAATGTCCTCAGTCAAAGTATTTCAAAGCCGTATGGTTTGAAAAAAGTTTTACTATTACGTCGAGCATTAGTTCTTTATTAGAATAATAAGAATACAAGTACAAACTATTCAGAACAATCAAAGCCAAACTGCACACTTTACAGCGTCCGCACTCAAACTTACGACCCCCTATAAAAATTACATGTCGTAAGGAACAATGTATGCCTTAGTTACCGGCCGTAAAACTTGTTAACAGTGTTGCTACAGTGCTTTACTGGAGGCATTGTGTAAGAGTCTAAGTTTTAAATGATTTGACGACCTCCGCGGCCTAGTGGTTAACACGCCAATCCGCCACTCCGAAGGTTCTGGGTTCGATCCCCAGTCGTAGCAAGTTGGAAAATGGTCTTTTACAAATTGTCCTTGGTCTTGTGTGTTTGTTTTTTACATGTATTTATTGAAAAATATAGTGTTGAGAAAGTATCCTTTAAAACAAGTTAAATTTACTTTGGAGCTAGCGCCATTCCCACTCTCTATAGGAAAATAACCATTAAATATTCATAGTCTTGACTTTAACCCTACGATAACCATATATTTTTGAAACATCTCTTTTACTTTGAATTTTGTTCTAAAGAAGGCATATTACTCCAAACATTGTCGGCTAGTGGCCAACATTGTAGCGCGAATAAAGCTGTATCGTATTCTTAGCTTTTACCGAGCTTTTGCTGCAATTTCGCCGGATTATACCCGGATTAGTTCCGGCTCTCTTAAGCTGAAGTTGTATGTGTTTTGGTGAACTTCAATTGTAACAAGTAGTTGACCCCAAACTATGAACGTATTAACCCTATATCTTGGCCACCCCTTAAATGACTTGGCTCATCATCATCCGAGCGTATTCCGGTTGCATCCTCAGTGGTAACGCTACAGAGCCCGGGGTCCGCTACCTACCTAGGTGATTTGACAAGGTTACTGGTTTTGACACAGAGCAAATGCCGTTTGACCTCCGCAACCCAAAGGGTAGACCTGAACCAATCCTAGAATAGGTTTACACAAACGCTGGTCGATGACGTTCGGGACCCACAGCTTTGCGTGCGTTCTAAAGGACGGACTCATCTTTCTTTTCGGATAATCAAGTGATTTAAGCTGCAATATCGTAACCAGACTGGAAACAACTTTTCACAAAGTATACTTCCTAGTGGGAAGCTTCCTAGTTGAACCCACTCACCAGCTCACAAGGCAAACGCCTTTACCACTGGACCACGGAGGCAGTCAAGTCAACCTTGACTGACTTCGCAAATGTTTGAACTTTAAAATTCTATTGAATACATCTACACCTACCAAAGAGCAATGCCGGTTTCTGGCCATAGAACCAACTATAATAACTTTTGGCTAGTTAAGAGTCCTTTTACCCTAAACAGAATAAGACTTTTCCATACAAACGTAGTGTTTTTATTTTGAAACGATATGTCAGATTTCGGCATTTTTTTTAATTTCAAAAAAATTACTTATCCTCGTATCTGGGCATATAACTGGTTTTTATAGTCAAAATATTAACTTGAAAGAGAATATAATATATTACAATATCATATTTGACCATTAGTATGGAAAACTTCTAAACCCGTATATTTTCTTTCAAGTTTATATTTTACTAGCTTTTGCCCGCGGCTTCGCCCGCGTAGAATCGGGGTATGAAAAATAGATGTTGGCCGATTCTCAGACCTACTCAATATGCTGACAAAATTTCATGAGAATCGGTCAAGCCGTTTCGGAGGAGTACGGGAACGAACATTGTGACACGAGAATTTTATATATAAGATGTTGAAAACTAGTTGTATGCAATATATATGTATGCAATATCTTTAAATTTACAAAATACTACCGGAATTTGACATGTTATTTTTAAAATAAAAGGTAGACTTCGTTTGACAACGAAGTCTACCATGGAGTAGGCAAGGGACTCATAAAGTAGGCCATATCAAACCACTCCATTATCTATGCCAAAAATCGTCATTTGTAAGTCTCTTTTCACACAATGGCACCGAAAAGAGCCTGGCTCTTTAATGTAAGCAACAACAAGAGGGACTCTTAATTAATGTATACGCTTGTATGTAAGCTCTCTCTCTTTCTCTCTTTCATCTTAGCGTATCCCAGTTGCATCCTCAGCCATAATGCAGCGAAGCCCGGGGTCTGCTTTCCAGATTTTTATTCTACACACGGTCTTGAGCATCCTTGGTTGTAAGACCATGGGCACGCATACTAACCTTAGCGACCATTTTTTGGGTCTACCAGGCCACGCCTGCCGGGTCCCGGCGGAGGTGGCATGGCTATACATACATTTGTTTCCCGCGTAACATGCCGGTTTCCGACTAAGAAAACACAAGCTAAACAAAGCTTACCAACATCAGTGAGACCTCTCCAACCCGTCTGGCCAGCGTAGAGAGTGTAGGCCAAATGCTCTGACTGCTGTAGCAAATATATGGCTCTGGTAGTACAGAGAGGGTTGTACTCCTGAAATGGAGACTAAAAAAGACCTGATGATGATGATGATGCTGGTTTCCGCAAGACATTTAAATTCTTTAATTAAAAGTAATTGTATGTAAGCTGTAAAGTAGAAAAAAACTGTATATTTACCTGGATCCCTCCGTTCTTCTCATACAAGCAGCGAGAACAAAAGAAATATTATATTAGTCACAATAGAAAACACAGGTGATAACTGTAAAATTTTTCGCACAACTGCATTCTCCCAAAGAGGGTTGACGTCAGGCAGGCGGCCGGTCGTAAAACTAGCCAAATCGTTTAAACTGATCTGTCTATTTTTTTCTCCGCTTTGGAATGTCTTTGGCAACCTTGGGTGACCATTGACATGCATATAATATTTGGAGCAGCACAGCTGAGTATGCAACTGGGAATTCGCTTAGATGAAGAAGATAGAAAACACTTTAATTGAAGAAGATTTTACAAAAGATACCTACACTATCATATCTTTTAACTGTTTTGGGTATTATTTCTCCACTTCGCAAGCTCTTTGGCAAGTTTCACCGCTTTTTGTATGTTTCTTTGTTTGTTAAAACTTTATTGTACACAAAGTACAAATACAAAATTACACGTAACATAAAGACATCAAAATGTACAAAGGCGGACTTATCCCAGATAGGGATCTCTTCCAGTCAACGGTAAAATGTACAAAATAACATTTTTGCCCTCAGACCAGCATGCAAGGTAGAAAGATTCACGGTCTTTGATCACCCGTAAAGTACTATAAAATAAAAGATAAATAAAGCAGTATACGAAACACAGTCAATAAAGGAGACGTAAAGTTTTCGTAGGAGCTGAGTTTGAGGCCGCGGTGGAAGGTGTCTATCGTAAACTCAAATGTGCAAATATGGGTCACTGTGTAGACTTATAGATATACTAGAAGTGGCATTAACAATTTTTAATGCTGGTCTGGGAGAATAGAAAAAAACTTAGAATGCACTAGCTGCTTCTCTTCCCGTGTAGATCGTAGAAGCCGTAAGAGTACGTAAGAGAGAGTTTTAAAGTTGCCCCTATATCAGAGAAACTTGTTGAAAAATGCCTTAGATGGTATGGACACGTGCACGACGTGCAGAGACCTCCAGAAGACCATATAGCTAAGCTTGCCCTAAATCTTGCTGGAAGACCACCTTCCACCTGGATGACGACGGTCAAAAATGACCTGAAACAAGCTCAGTAAGAAGCCACCACAGCTTGGGACCGTGCAGAGTGGAAATGAAGGACAAGGATGGCCCAATCCAAGTAGATGGGATAAGGTCTAAAGAAAGAAAAGAAGTAGATCGTAGAAGCCAATCGTGGGAATGGGCGAAAATGATTTTAAAAAAATCCGCATCGAAATCGGTCTTTTCGTTTAGGAGCTACAATGACACAGACAGACTCACAGACACCAGACACCCTGAAACCCAGCCACACAAACACATCAAACTCATAACACCCCTGTATTTCGTTGAACCCCTAGTAAATGCGATGGGGAAGATGAAAAAAGGAAATAACAATAGTAATGGGTTGCCAGCATCACCTACTATTACATTATATGATTCCGAAGGCTCGCGCTACACTGAATTGGCAACGAAGCAACGAACAGTTTAATAACAATATATTATACACTTTATGTTCAATTTCATAAGATATAGAAACGCTTGATCGAATGAACGGGACTGCTCGAGCCTCCGCCGCCGCGCCGCGTATCTTATGACGTTGTACTCGTACATAAAGATTATAATGTCTTGTTATTAAACTGTTCGTCGCATCGCTGCCAATCTGTGTATTGCGAGCCTAGGCGTTTTGCATAAGTCCTTCATCTGGACGGGAAGACCTGTATGAAGATTTGTTTTTTTTTAACAAAATATCTGTCTCTTCCACAGCTCTACACCCGTGGCTCCTGCTGTAGTATATTTCAGCAAGTTTACGAGACAGCGCGTCATAAATAAACAGCATAACCACCGTGACGTGTGTAAATTCTTTGCCTAAAACTTGACGCGGCCATTTTTTATTTGCTTAAAAATGTTTGCCTAGCAGATTTTCTGTTTTTTTGTTACTTAAAAGTCCCCTTACCCTAGAGTATAAAAGAATTATCCATACAAACGTAGTCTAGTTTTTATTTTGAAACCAGTTATATGCCTAGATATATTCAATTTTCTTTAAATTATAAAATTTTGCCTAAATCTGATATGTCTAGGGTAAGGGGACTCTTAATAACCGATTTTGATCCCACATAGAGTACGTTCGTTACCTTTCAAATAAATGTATTTGAAAATATTATAGAATAAATAGCTTCATTTGTTATGAATTAATGACACAGACTTATACAGAGATAGACACTTCAAACTATTACTACACTTCAAGGAATGTTATTATTACGTTTCAAAAACAAACTAGTGCAAAGTCAGGATACTTATAAAAAATAAAAACAAAAAAAATACAAAAATATACAAAATAGAAATCTCCCTGAAGCAGGTAACACTTTGTAAAGATCATAATTCTAGCATAAACTCCTCATTCATCACAAATAAACCAAATATTAATCTCACAATCTCATAACTCATGAGAGGCAATACTAAACCTATAGCTGTCTCTTTCCAACATACACTCCGAGGTGATTTAGCTAAAATGGTCCGCAAAGATCTGTTAAAAGCGGCGATTTATTTTGCAGCAACGTTCCGTTTCAAGCGTTCTCTGGAAAATGATGGGGATTTGTCACGGAACGTGAAGGAGGTGATAATTGAAGCGTGAGTGATCACTATTTGTACGTCGTAAGTGGGGGTTAATGACGTGCTTACGTGGATCTAGATTTTGTACCACCAACGCTTTCTTCAAAGGCCAACATAGATAGAATTTCGCAGTATCTGTGGGTGCCAACGACATACAGACTAAATAATGAACTAAGAAATGGTGAAAACATACCACGTGAGCAGGACTTGCACCCGCGACCTTGGTCTCAAAACGGCCATGCTCTAACCAACTCAGTTCAGCTCAGTTGGTTAAAGCATGGTCGTATTGAGACCAGGGTATTTTTTCATCATTCCTTAACTTTAGTACTGCCTAAAAACTATAACAATGTCATACAAGCTGGAAGGCACGTAAATAGCAAACTTGTAGACTTAATACATACTCGTATAAGTACCAACTGGTTACATAGATGGCAGCACACAAATTACTAGTAAACTACCTCCAATATCTCTGGGATTGTAAGTAAGTACACAAAAAAAATTTAATGCGCTGTATCCACGTCATTAGTTGCTAAGCAGAAAAAAGAAAAATACGTATACTATATTTTTTAATAACCTACCTAATGAGCATCGAAATATATTCACTAGAATCGTAAATAATCCCGAAAAATCATTCCACGCGATATGTACCGCGGCGGGCGGGGCTTAAAATACGAACAGCGCGGCATGACAGTTCGCCGTGAAACTCGAGACGTGCGGTTGCGTCGCAAGAAGTTTCCTTTGAGAATATTGCTGTGTTTTTGCGATAATTGATTCATTAAAATTGCCGTCATGTGCCGTGAAGTGGTGTAGAAGATATACAGACATGAAAATTAGTTATTTAAAAAAAAAAGTAACACGTAAACTAGGTTATTTATTTTAGCGTAGCGTACTGCAGATCCGCGCGTCGTACCTCACCGCTCGTTGCGTTGACTGCCCCACCCGACCGACGACGACGCGTGACCAATCGCATGCATCTTTGTCTATGTGTGCGTTCGAGTGTTTCGTTGTAATTACTGTTCGTTTGTTTGCGTAAATGGAATCAGAATCGAAGCGGTGAATGTAAGAGCGTTAGGTTTCTAGAGAATTATTGTTCGTAGCTAATGAGTCAAAAATATTTTTTTCGTTTACATCCGTTTTGGTCTAAATATAATTTCGTGCAAAATTCAAGAAGTCTGTGTGTTTTTTTTAGGGTTGCAGCCACATAAAGTTGCGGCCGGTTCCGCAGCGTTCCGCCGCTCTCTTTCTCGCTCTAGCAATTGAAAACAACCGAAAAATAGCAGCATAGGAAAATGCTGTTCCCTTCTGACAGATGTGCCCAACCCTAAGGCGGTTTGAATTTGTAATTTTTGTGTACAGTGTATAAATAGTGTATCTAAATTAAAATATTTTATAGTGTATATCTTGCACAACATCTTGCATATCAAGCACAACAACTCCGACGGTAATTAGTCTCTGGTAGAAAAACGCACTCCATTTAGAATTGAACAAACAATGTTAGCACAGAAGAATGTTAGGCTTCTGCTAACAAAAGCTCAGTATAAATAGTTAATTAACATTGAATATCCTTAGGCAAAGTTGAACCTACATCGTAAAGACATGAAAATATTTTTCGTAATTCCGAAAAACGGATAACCTTCTTTGTTTCTTTGCATTTCTCGATTAAACGTAAACAGCCTGCGGCATTATTACTATGTAAGTACTAACATGTATTACAAGCTTTCCTACTGGAGATAAAATAAATAAAAGCAGCCAAGTGCGAGTCGGACTCGCCCATGAAGGGTTCTGTAGCAGCAAGTAACATTTTACGTTATAAACGTATTAAAACAATTAGTTAATAGATCTCGTTCAAACTAATTTTCGGTGGAAGTTTGTATGGTAATGTACATCATACATTTTTTTTAGTTTTCTCATTCTCTTATTTTAGAAGTTACAGAGGGGGGGGGGACACACATTTTACCACTTTGGAAGTGTCTCCCGCGCAAACTGTTCTGTTTAAAAAATGATGTTAGAAACCTTAATATTATTTTTGAAGACCTATCTATAGATACCCCACAGGTATGGGTTTGATGAAAAAAAAAATCAGTTTCAGTTCTAAGTATGGGGAAACCACAATTTTTTTTTTTCTACTTTTGTGTGAAAATCTTAATGTGGTGCACAGAATACTTTCGAAAAAAAGTGGCTGTGATATACGGACGGACAGACAGATATGACGAATCCATAAGAGTTTCTTTTTTTTCCATTTGGCTACGGAACCCTTAAAATATGGAATTCGTTTCTGTTAATATGAAGCTATCATTACTAACAATAGGTGGGTAGATTCCAAGTAACTAAATATTTTTCCCTTAGTGGCATACAAAGTAGTGAGATACGAGAAAAGATCAGAAAATCATCCTACGCACCTATTTTCTATACGAATCTTTTTTTCTACATTTCAATATTACTTGTATTTGAGGAATTGATTGAACAAACATGATACTAGACCCGTATTCTCCTTTTTCTACATAAAACTGTAAATGTACATAAACTTTCTCTGTTCGCTAAACGACTAGAGAAAGACAATTCAATACGATCCCAAAACAAACGGAACATTCGAACGCAATCATAAACCAGAAACCGTTTCCCAAACGCACTTTCGCAAGAGGATAACATGACGAAGCCTCAGATTATAAATTGTTGCTTTTAGCCAAATTAAATTCAGAACACTCTTACACAACAAAGATAGCAAATACGAAACCACACGCGCAAGAAAGAGATAAATATACCCGTTAAGTTGCTGCGTTAAATCTTAGAAGGCGCTGTGAATGGATTGTTTATACCTAGTAGGCAGTTTGGAATGATGTCTTTTAATATCGTTGTGTAGGTTGCAATAAAATGCCTCTGGTAAGGGCTATAAGTTCGCGAATTTTGCCTCGTTACGGTGTTTTTATATGACTGCGGAAGATATAGTGAGCTTAAGATAAATGTACTGTACTTGGGAGATGTTGTTTCATAGTACTTTTCTTTCTAGCTTGAAAAGCGTATAATTTTATTTCCTAAACTTTGTCTTTGTTCTAATCTTAAATAGGGTCTAACAAAATATACCAAAAGTCAGGTCAAGATAGAAAATGATCTTTTTTTAAATTGACCTGGGTCTTGGATGTTTATCCATATATCCGTTTATTTGTTATAAAATATAAAATCGTTGTGTTGGTATCAAATAACACAAGTCTTAAACTTACTTTAGGGCTAGCTCAAGGCTAGCTCAATCCGTGTTATTTGACAGTATATATATTTATTTATATATTTGTTACACGTAGACTGATATCTATACCGAATAATTTTCTACTAGCTAGCATGTTATCCAACTTTAACAGGGATATTTGACTTCACTGGAGTGTGATTTAACTAGAAAATTTTAAAGCATTTATTTATTTATTTAAGTTTATTGCACACAATCTCATATTTGATTGATTACAATGGGTCAAACTTAACGCTATGCATTATCAACCAGTTTGCCTTTGGGACACATCAAGAAGTTGGTAGAAGGGGTGCAAGTTTATTTCAATTTATGATTTACAATGTATTAAAGTTGACTTTGAAACATGTAACTTAGCCAATCGACCTTTATATGTTTTGAAATTAAAACTTGTTGCTTTATAAATTCACGACATCGCCTCCAATCATTAAGTTACATAAATAAGCTCTCTAGATTTTTTTTATATATCGTATTGTATTGATTTTGGTTGGGCTGTCTACGTGACCTAAATATCTGATATGAAAAATGGTATTGTGTCGAAAATGGAAGCAAATACAATTGATAACTTTGAATAGCTTTTACTGCGAACACAGAGGAATATTTATATAGAGGTGTCTTTTTTATATACTTTTTGGGATATTTCGTGTTCTTATTGGTACACGTAACAAAGTATATAAAAGCTATTGTAAGATTAATTTCAGTCCATGTTCTTAAACAACTTTCCCTATGGAACATATAAGAAATATACAAATATATTTATGTATATATATACAAGTTGACAGATGCTGATCCGAGTTTTTATGAATAGCACGAAATATTTTTAACCGACTTCAAATAAGGAGTAGGGTATCAATTCAACTGTATGTTTTTTTAATGTTTATTTTTTTATGTATGTTTGTTACGCGATATCTTCGCCAATTGTGAACAGATTTTGATTATTCTTTTTTATTTAGTTGGTCCCATTTTAATTTGGAGAAGGTATGATAAAGAACTTTGGAGATATGGAAGAAACTCCTAAAAAAAATTGAAGACGGTTGTTTTTTTGTTAAAGATTTAATTATTTTTTAGCGGATTCAGAAAACGAGGAGTATCTCAATTCGAATGCATTTTTTTTTATGAATGTTCCTCAATAACTTCACCGTTTTTTAACCGATTTAGTTTTTTTTTTTATTGAAAGTTTTTCATACAATGCAAATTGGTCCTATTGACACCAGGTGAAGATCTGATGATGGAATCCTCGAGAAATCGAGAGAAATCCTCAAAAATTATATGCACCATATAAGTATGTGCTTATTTAAAAACATACTAGAAGGAAAGATAGGTAGAAGAGGTCCAGGACGACCAAGAAAGAGCTATGTAGACTAACTGAAAAAATAATTAAATTTTTAACAAAAAAATAATAATAAAAAAAAAACCATAAAAAAAATATGCATTCGAATTGAGATACTCCTCGTTTTCTGAATCCGCTAAAGAATAATTAATTCTTTAACAAAAAAACAACCGGCTTCAATTTTTTTTAGGAGTCTCTTCCATATCTCCAAAGTTCTTCATCATATCTTCACCAAACTAAAACGGGACCAACTTGGTAGTAAAGGCTTTCAAATTAAAAAATAATTATCAAAATCATTTCACAATTGGCGAAGATATCGCGTAACAAACAAACATAAAAAATATAAAAAAACATAGTCGAATTGATAACCTCCTCCTTTTTTGAAGTCGGTTAAAAAGCAGGGTTCATGTCGTATCATGCACTAAAAAGTAAGGCAGAGAACCGAATAAGATAAATAAGAAGAACAAGAATAAGTATGTGTAATTAGAATATTTGAGGAGTTGATTGTGATGTTTTTGTCAATAAATCAGACATTTTCATTCAGAATGTGTGTTCTGATTGATGAAGACCAGAAATTAATGTCACTTTATTTTGTTTAAAATATTACCCCGTATAAAGGCGACTTCTTTTGCTTTACATTTTTAGGGTTCCGTACCCAAAGGGTGCAAACGGGACCCTATTACTGAGACTCCGCTGTCTCTCCGTCTGTCACAGGGCTCTATCTCTTGAACCGTAATAGCTAGACACTTGAAATTTTCACCGATTATGTATTACTGTGGCCGCTATAACAAAAAATACTGAAAATAAAAAAAGTTAAAAATTAAAGGGGGTCGCCAAACAAAAAACGTATTTTTTCATCGATTTTTACTAGATCTTTATAATGGCATTAACTAGATACTTGAAATTTTCACAGATTATGTACGAGTATAACTAAGGCCGCTATAACAACAAATACTAAAAATAAAAAAAAGTTAAAAATTAAAGAAGGTCGTCATACAAAAACTTGTTTTTTTAGCGTTTTAAAACATTGTACGGAGGTACGGAACCCTTCAAGTACGAGTCCGGCTCTCTCTTGCCCGTTTATTTTTATAGATTTTATTTTTTTATTAAAATAAAATTATTTAAAAATTAAAATTATTTATTGAATTTAAAATGGCAAGTATTTTGCTGAAAATGAAGGCAAATAGAATTGATAACTTTTACTGGGAATACCGCCTTCATATTTAAATACTGGTTTATATTTTTCTGGGATATTTTGTGTAGTGTTATTTATATAGAAGTGGCTTCTTTGCTTTATTTTTGTAGATATTTTTGGGAAAAGAAAAGTACTGAGGTACATATTCTCAGTGAATTCCAAGAATTGTTTATTTGTTTAAACTCTTTATTGCACATTTAAAAACAAATTACAAAATAATATGCATTACAAAATAAGAATGTACAATGGCGGGCTTATCCCAGTGATTGTTGTTCAGAAAATGAAAGCAAATACATACCTACTAATAACTTTGAATAGCTTTTACTGCGCCCACTCGTATTTATATGAAGGCGGCGTTTATTTTTATATTCTTTGGGAACTCGTGGATTTCTTTGTGACAAAAATATATAATCATATAATAGTATGGATTGTGTAATTCTGATATTTATCATTTACCTCTACAGAATTCATGTAGTAATGTAATTCATAATGTTCATAACAGTTTATAAGAAGTATTTGTATGTACCTATGTAATTAAATTAATAAATTGGTAGTCATTGAATTTTTTGCACAATACAATTATTTTTCGGCTTTTTATCAATATGGTTGACTGGGAGAAAATACTCTTCGGAGTAAGTCCGTCATATGCTCAAAGTATATTTTGGGACTCTATTACTGAGACTCCGCTGTCCTTTTGTCTTTCCGTCTGTCACAAGGCTCTATCTCTTGAACCGTAATAGCTAGTCACTTGAAATTTTCAACGATTATGTATTACTATGACCGCTATAACAACAAATACATAAAAATAAGATAAAGTTAAAAACTAAAGGGGGACCTGTTGTGATACAAAAAACGTGTTTTTTTTCAGCGTTTTAAACATTGTACGAGTCGGACTCGTAAATGAAGGTTCCGTACGGAGGTACGACTCGCACTTGACCGGATTTTTCTTTACTCTTAACCTTAACCCAATAAAGAAGAAATACTTACTATAAATATAAAATATAGAAATATAAAAAGTTAAAAGCAAATATCCTGTAATTTCAGTATTTCTTCTTCTAACTTTGAATCGCCTTGAAATTATATCTTTTTATCAAATAGATCTAAGTTAGGACTTTAAGTTGATAATGGACCAACTTGAAGTTCGTAACTGCTTTATTCAGAGCTTTTGAGTCGAAACTTCAGCTTTGATATGCATATTAAAAGTTTTTGAGTCCGCTGATTTTAAAATTAAACTGTTAAGGCCGTACCTGAATTTTCCGGGGTCGAGTGCTGCTCCCATTTAAAATAAATCATTTTAAAGAAAACGTAGACATCATTTAAAATTTTGCAACCACCAAGCCCTAGATAACCCTTCAAAGTATTTCATGAACTACTGATTACAGTTTAAAGTGAGAACGTTAATCTTTACCACGCACATTTGCGAAAAACGGCCACTTTCAGCAAATGTGCGTAGTAAAGATTAACTGCGACATATATATTCATTTATATACCTATATTTACCTATATTTTATATACCTATATCAATTTTTTTTATAATGTTATATATTTTGTATAAGTATTTTAATATCTATTGGTTATTTATAATTTATATTTTAATTTTTACTGCGCCACCTGTTATCTTACTCATATACTTCGCACTCCTTCTCTTTATGGTTGCCTGTAAGAGATTGCTTCGGCAATAAGACCGCCTCTTGTACCTTATTTAATTATCTTATATAAGTTCCGTAAACTTTGTAATTTTTATTGTTTTTTATTTAGTGCAATAAAATTTTTTGTATTGTATTGTATGTTTGATAAAAATCGGTTCAGCCGTTTAAAAGTTATTGAGGGTGAACACTTGAAAGTCAGGGGACTATGGTCTATAGAAGGCGCCATCTTGAATTTAGTGTGACGTCATTAGCCTAACCAGTGGGCAGCCAAGACGCTTCCGACGATACCTAATGTGAAGATGTCAATTCTTTGTCGAAATTCAAGATGCCATAGATATCTGTGTGGACCGATTGCACCCCATACCGCATAGATTTGCAAAGACGGACAGACTGACTCACGTTATGGGGCCAGCAGTCTTTAATAAGTTGCCACACAAGATCAAGGCAACCTCGTTGACGTTAAATTTTTAACAAAAAAAATAAACGACTTCAATTTTTTTTAGGAGTTTCATCCATATCTCCAAAGATCTTCATCATATCTTCACCAAATTAAAATGGGACCAACTTGGTAGTAAAGGCTTTCAAATGAAAGAGAATTATCAAAATCGGTTCACATTTGGCGAAGATATCGCGTAACAAATATACATAAAAAAAAATTAAAAAAACATACAGTCGAATTGATAACCTGTTCCTTTTTTGAAGTCGGTTAAAAAAGTGGCTCATTGAGCAAGGGTTCTATAGTATGGTGGAATTGTATAAGTGTCAACTGTAATTAAATTTGATTTTATAAGTTAACTAGCGTTTGCCCGCGGCTTCGCCTGCATAGACTACACAAATTAGATTGTTTTTTTTTAAACTGGGGTTGCAATTTATTAAAATCCAATTAATGGATTATTATTTTTTACTGACCTCTAATTCAAAAATGTCATGTGTCTCGCTTCATAAATTACAAAGATTCATACAAACTTGCAACCCCTATTTAACCCCTATAGGGATGTGTTTTTCAAAATCCAATATATGCATTATTATTTTTTACTTACTACTAAAATACATTAAAAATTTCATGTGTCTCACTTTAAAAATTACAAAGTTTCATACAAACTTCCAACCCCTATTTCACCCCTTAGGGATGGAATTTCCAAAAATCCTTTCTTAGCGGACGCTTCCTAGTCACTAGAAAGATGATTATCTTTAAAGATATGTGGAAACAGATGAATAAATACATAGCGACGAAACACATAACTTTCCTTTTGGCTTCGCTGTAATTGGGTAAGAAAGTTGTTAAAAATGTTGTATAGAAAATTTCTAATCAAATAAGTCCAGCGTTAACCCAATTTACTTAGTCACATGCTCTAAGGAACAAAGCTAACTAAAACTAGTGGAAATGCAAGTCAACGTGGTCTAAGCCAAAATGCAAATGCAAGAACTGAACCAACGAACAGATAGTGACAGGGAATTAGATTTAAATGTATGGAACTAGGTGGCGCTGTGTGCGAAGGGGCCAGGGGAATGTAGTGTCTTAAGTTTGAGAAGCATGTGTTGTAGGTAGATACCTAACATTCTTCGTAATGTTGTTACCTAAACGGCAAGAAGTTTGTAGAAGAGCGCAATACGGATTTTTTTTACTTATGTCTAAAAGTTATTGTAAAAATTGATTATTCAAAGACAAAAGTCTCTAGGCCAATGGTCTTACAACCGAGGATGCTCAAGACCGTGCAAAGTGGAGAAGAAAAAGCCGGAAAACGGACCCGGGGCTTCACAGCATTGCAGCTGAGGATGCAACTGGGAATACGCTGAGATGAGAGAAAAAATATTTATTTAGTAATTAGGCCTTCGCAGGCACTTTTACACGTCAATAATTATAGTGTACATTACATGTAATGTTTATTTATATCTAAATTATTTTTTTCTTTGTTCAAAAGCTACCGATCTAGTATCGGTTCGTTTTGCAACGACCACTGCTGAGAAAAAACGCCGAAAGAAACTCATTTACACAGTATTGTTCGCCTACGCGTCAGAAGGGCTTTGTCAGTTTACAAAGATATTATAATACAATGTTATCTCAACATAATATGTAAAGCTTGTGAACGAGTGCCAAATCCAATTTACAGAAATAAGTTACACTGAGTAGTCTTAAAAAACGGAGCCAAGCTGACCAGTCCCTACTGGCGGCACCCGTTCACGAGTTGACCTCGCAATAATGTGAAGCCTAAGAACTTATCTAACTAACTAACCTAGGCTGAAAATAAGCGGTTGCTCCTTGTAAGCAACGTTGTGCTAAGCTGTAGCCTATTTGTGCTGCTGTGGCATACATTTGTTTGTAATTAGGCTAAGAATGTATTTAATGTTAATTGTTATTTCTTTTGTAATGTATAATGTGTGTGACAGCTGTACAAAATAAATGTTTTATCTATCTATCTATCTAACCTACGAATTTTACTATAAGCATGGCCGTTGCTCTCCCCGCTCGCCGGCCGCGGCCCGCAACGAGCCCACTAACGAGCGGTGTCATTGAAATGGGTAATTTTTGGTAAGCATTTGTCTAATATCTTTAGTTTTTATCATGAGACAAGATATATATGACAGCGAACATGTATTTTATATTTCGCTAAAAGAGTGCTTTCCTTGAATATAACTACGAGGTTCAAAATCACCTGTATATAGAAATTCCCACCTACACTGATGAAGCTTCGCATAAAGTAGATTAACTTTACCCAAATGCTGTAAATTTAGGTAAAGTTAACCTAATTCAAGTTAGCTCTAAAGTACAAAAACTACTAAAACTAGATTTAAACCTAAGTCAACGTGGTTTTGAATGTATGCAACTAGGTGGCGCAGTGTGCGAAGGGGCCAGGGGAATGTAGAGTCTTAAGTTTGAGAAGAAGTAGGAATTCATCTTGACAATCTCTGTGACGTCACGCTAGGTCATGAGTGGACTAGTCATCATGCTAGGCTGTTACACCAGAGGCCCGGGTTCAATCTCCGGTCAGGTCCAGATGAAAATTATCTTTTTCAGATTGACCTGGGTCTTGGGTGTTTATCTTTATATGTATTTGTTATAAAATATAGTATCGTTGTAATAGTATTCCATATCATAAGTCTTGAACTTACTTTGGGGCTAGCTCTAATGTGTGATTTGTACATAAAAAAAAATCTTCCATGCTGATCTGGGAGTAAAAATTAAACTAAGAATGTTGAAGAAGAAAAACCAGCTGCTTCTCTACCCGCGCGAATCGTTAAATCCGATCGAGGAAATGGGCGAAAGTGCGAATCATGATAATAGGCGATGGTGATCCTATTCTAAGCCGGAAATCACACGACACTCAATATACTTCAAAACAATACCAATTTTCAATGACCACATATCAAACACAGGGCAATCAGAAATGACTTTCAGGTGAAGCCATTCAGCCATCCAATTCTGCTACTTAATCCTGAAACGTTAGAGTTATAAATCGTATAAACGAGATAGGCACTTAGGTCCGCGTCATTACACCGGCTGTAACTTACAGGGTCGTAAGTATGAACGTATAATCAAATGTTTGTTAGGTATTACAAATGGTATGGTTTTTAGAGAGAAACCATACTTTTCTACATGCGGATACTTCCCTAAGTAAAGAAATTAATATTATGTGTTTTAACAAGCTTCTATTTTAGCTAGCACTGTTGGTTGTATTTTGGGTCAAATCTTGCAAGTTAAATTTAAGCTACAATAGACGTAAGTTTTCAATAGACAATATGCATGTGATTCAGAAACGAACAAAAAAAATATGTGTAAACTTTATTGCTAAAGAAAAATACCCATATATATTTTTTTTTCAATTTAACATGTTTCCATTGAGAAATTAATGATTTAAAAGTTGTCTTTTTCAAATTCCCGCGCAAATTTCCGAAACGCAACGCTATTGGCGGAATGAAACGTGACGACACCAAACACTGTTAAACTTAATTTTCTAAATAGTCTGTACTGTCAACCACAAATTAGAAAGAAGGATAATCTGTCACTGTCAATAAGTTGTTTGTAATTTGTATGATTGTTGGAGGTTATTTTTATTGTTTTGCTAAATTATTAGTGTTCTTTGAGAATTATTAGCTGAAAGTCTGACTCCTGGTGAAAGAAGACTTGCTACAAAGATTGAAAGCGGTTTTGTTGTGGCAGGTACAGTCAGATAATCTACTTAAAATTGATGTGTTTATGATGACTACGTACTTCGCAAGTTATTCCAATTTTACATCCTTTGAACTCAGAGGAGTAAAAGCCGCGAGGTAAATAATTTATAGATATTTGATAAATTTCCATTTTTCTCAGTTTTGTACTAATGAGACAAGTCAATCAATTAAATATAACCTAAAATATGGCACGACTATTTTTTGATTTTTTATTTCCATTGACTCTGACCACTGGTATGACTCTCCATTGATTCAGAGTAACATATATACCTACTACTACAAACGAAACAATTTATCTGTACACACGTCGATGTGTGAGTTTTACACTTAGGGTCGCACCGCAGAATTATTTTAATACTTACCTACTAACGAGTTCGACATATTTACGATTATATCTTTCCATACCGGAAGATTTGCGAACACTATGACGTAAAAAATATTCTGTTTTATATGTATTAAATGTTACAGAAAAGTCGGAAAAAGCTACGTAATATCACTTCACAAATATTTTTCATTATGTCCATTGTCGATTTCACCTATAGTTCACTTTACTGATTATTATTGAGTCATTTATAATGTAACGCACTAATTTCACTAATTCACTATTGTAATATAGTAATTTGCATATTCGGCGCAAAACTATACGGTAATTATATGAATAAATTCAATAAAAATAAACAAATGTTTATCACGCTTACACACAGCATGTCAAGTTGTCATTGTCAACAATTTAGCACTATAACCCGCGGAAATCTAGTTGGCATCTGCGTGTATGTGATTACCTGTGAGCGAGGAGCCTATGTAACATTACATTACCAGATTGCTTATTAGCAATCCGGTAATGTTACAATCTCGCTCTTGTGTATCTCCCGCCAATGCGAGAGAGCGAGAAGGGTATATATATCAAGATGGTTGCTGGGTAATAACGTGAAATTATATTGTTGCTTTGCTTACCTGTTTTCATCATTTGGAAATGTATGAAATATACGTTCTTTAGAGTATTGGGTGGATAAACAATTATTATACGCGCACCTTCTCACCATGATGGTTACTATTGGTTGACAGTTCTCAAGACAACACACGTCGCGTATTGCGTGCGGCTAGTAATTAAACCCTGGTTAGGAGCCGTCAAAGCTCACAAAGTGCGGGGGAGAGGTGCGGGGACGCCAATTTGCGGGAGACGCTGTGAGATACCATTCTGTTTGACTCTTATGTATTCTGTGCTCTGACATTGACAGTGAGCGGCGACGTCACAGAATAAAAGCGCAAAATGGCATCGCGTTTAGGTCGTCCGAAAATGATAGTAGTTTTAATTATTTTTTTTAAGCTTATTTAATAATATTCTGTGAGTGTGATATTTTTTCCGTTTATATAATAACTTATAGAATCATTTAAAAAAAGGACATGAATATACCCTATTGAGATAAAATTTTGTATGCTAATGTAAATCAGATAACAATGCAATATTATTTTATTATGAAGCTGATCTGACGATGGAACCTGATAAGGGTGGCTATAGGAATGTAATAAAACGACGCAATGACATCGAATTGGGTTTATTACATTTGTCTTGATAAATTAAATTATTTTTAGGTTTCCGTACCCAAAGGGTGCAAACGGGACTACTACGGTACTGAGACTCCGCTGTCTGTCCGTCTGTCCATCTGTCCGTCTGTCTGTCTGTCACAGGGCTCTATCTCTTGAACCGTAATAGCTAGACACTTGAAATTTTCACCGATTATGTATTACTGTGGCCGCTATAACAACAAATACTGAAAAAAAAAGTTAAAAATTAAAGGGGGTCGCCATACAAAAAACGTGATTTTTCAGCGTTTTTAACTAAATCTTTATAATGGCATTAACTAGATACCTACTTGAAATTTTTACAGATTATGTATAACTATGGCCGCTATAACAACAAATACTAAAAATTAAAAAAAGTTAAAAATTAAAGGGGGTCGTCATACAAAAAACGTGTTTTTTAGCGTTTAAAACATTAACATACATTGTACGGAGGTACGGAACCTTTCATGTACGAGTCCGAATCGCACTTTCCCGTTTATTTATTTAACTTATTTTAACGAAAACTTATTTTTATAACATTATAATACAAAGTGGAAGGGACATAATCAAACCATGGGCTATACTAGATCATTATAGTATAATAAAATTAAAATAACAGTCGAAAAACCAAAAAAATTGTTGACACTTCCATACAAATGCCCGAGCGGCTGCACACTTTTGTATGGAAATGCTAAAATTTTTTTTTGTTCTTTCGTTATTATTATTTTAATTTCATTATACTATAATGATCTAGTATAGACCGTGGTTCGATTTATTACGGGTATGTCCCTTCCACATTGTATACTACGTCTAGGTCGCTAACCAAAAAAGTGAATACATTAACTTTTATTGCCCGAAATATAATGAATTGAATTGAATAAAGGGGCATTTCTGACTGGAATGGCAGCGGCTTCCAGCGGACTGCCAAGCCATATTCAACTTTATTTTAATCTAATAATGCTTACAATAGTTTGATAAAAACAAAAGTAGCGCATCCACCCAAAGCGTCGTGCGTCCACAAGCGGATAAGTTGTTCTCAAGCTATTCTATGCATTTCGTAGATAGAAATTAAGGTGTATATGCTGGCCGCTGCCGTTTCAGTATGAATCGGCCCTTATCTAAGCTTAAGAATATATTTTTAGGTTTTTTTCTCATATATACTAAAATGCCGTATTCATAAGCCAACTTTCGATTAATCAAACAGCAATACAGTAAGTACAATAATATTTTACTCGTATTACCTTAAGCTTTTCTAAGTTTTCTGAATCGACCAACCGATATCACAAGGCCAATCTCTTTTATTGGCCTCAGTTCATTTGTCATGTGTTTGGAAAAACATTTATCATATTCGTTCTTTTTTTTTTTAGGAAGGTATAATGTATTCCGTGTTAGTTTGGGAGAAAGAAAAATCATATAAGTAATGTACTTAAATAATTTAGGCTATACAGCTTATTTAAAACATCTAAAAGGGGGAGGGGGAGGGGAAAAGGAGGAAGTTTTCTGTAGCTTTATATAATGTCTAACAAAATATACTGAAACTATTTTAAGGGTGAATTCAGTCCATGATACTTAACAACTTTCCCCAAGGAACATATATCGAAATATGAAAAATAATTTTTAGGTTTCCATAGAAACTCAGATCAGCTGATCGGTCAACTTGTATGGGAGGCCAGAAATTATTTTTCATATTTCGAATTATTTTTTATATGTTCCTTGGGGAAAGTTGTTCAGTATCATGGACTGAATACACTGTTAAAATAGTTTCAGTATATTTTGTTGACCCTGTATATTTATTTTTATTATATGGTAGATGGACGGATTTCACTGAAATGCGGCTTTACTAAGCCAGTGGAAAGCGAAAGTGTCGGTTAATGCATGTTAATGACTTATAAGAGCTTGAGAGGTCTACTGTTCTCACAGAACCACTAGTGAATATAAGCGTAGGTATTTTTAAGGCGACATGGGTTCACAATTTGCAAAACTGTGCGTGTTTTTGAAAAATCACTGTTATTAAACAACTACAGTTTATTCCTCAAAAAAATTACATAAAATCTAAAGGATTTTCTACTACTCTGCCTTTATAATACGTATTACTATTTTATACAATCACCTTTTTATATGAAAATTATACCAAACAATGTATTATCTAAATATCTATTCGTTTTGGCTATAAAAAAATAATAAATATAATACAAAAAAAATAATAAATAAAATGCAATGAAATATTCGTCAAGAGCGAAGGAAGGGTCGGAGCCGTGCTCGACGATATTTCGCAGTGTTTTATTGCTAAATCGTGTTTTGGCTATGTGGTCTGTAGAAAATCGTTAAGATTATAATGGATTTTTTTATAAGGAATAAACTGTAGTAGTTTAATAACAGTGATTTTTCAAAAACACGCAGAGTTTTGCAAATTGTGAACCCACGTCACCTTAATTTTAATTTTATTAGTCTAGGTACACTTGAAAATTTACAAACAAAATAATATCGGTATGTTATATTTATTTCCTATTACTAGTAGGTATTTAATAATGCATTTTTAACGACTAGGCTTCATCCAAACTAACGTATAACATATCGTAAAGATATATTTTATGTGTTCGGGGTAATACAACACAGCAACATAATTCTCAATACAACCCCACCAAATTGTATTTACCCCCACTCAGTATAAAACAAAGCCGATTTGAACTCTATTATGAAAGCCATAAAGGTGTCTTTCAATATGGCGGACATGTAATTTATTTTGGAGGTAAAGCCTACTGGTTTTAATGCATTTTTTATTTCACGGATGTTGCCTACGTATATAAGATATATACTTTTATGTTAAGGAAATTGGTTGAGCAATTTTTAAATATAGATTTGGGTAAAAGCTTTAGGAAATTGACTTGGAATATTATGGAAATCTTTTAAGCCCTTTTCGTACGTTATTTCTAGTTTACCTGTCATCTGATTCACCTCGTTTTATTTAGTTACATTTAAATTTTATATATTTTAATTATTAAAACATTATAACAAATAAATACCTTATTATACAATAAATTCAAATACAATGCATGCGTAAAATATTATTTATTAATATATTTTTAACGGTTCAAGGTAGGGGTGTGAACAAAAACCTAGGATTAGCCGCTAAAATGTGAACATAAACTTAAGATTAGCCGGCTAAACTTAGGTTCAACCTAACTTAAGTTTAGCCGGCTAATCCTAGGTTTATATTCAAAGCCATCTTTAACTGTGGCATAACATATCTGCATATGTCGGCCGCGTATATTAGCTCTAGAGGTATATTACTTTCGTCCGTTATGTTCAAAAAAATACATCGTGAAACAAACATACATACAAAGTCTGGATTCTGAGAACTCGCTCTCTTTGCTCGTACTTTCAATCAGCGTGTATAAGAAAATATCATTACTTCTCTAAATCCTGAGACTGAAGAAATTCCAACATACTTATTATTTTTAGAAAACAAAGCCTCAAAACAGCTTTAAGGATAAGAAACACACACAAACAGTCTAATCTGTAAAAACATAAGCGTAGTAGACATTAAGGATATTTCTCCACAACAAAAGAAAAATTTGTAAATCAAATAAAGCTGTGTACACAGTTCAAGGACGGTTGTTTGGGAATGAATAATATGTAACGGTAAATCATGGCTGTATCATATTAAATAAAGATATGATTTGTGTATGCTGCTTTAGGGTTCCTTACATGTGTCCTAGTCTTAAGAAAGAAACAAATACTTAAATACTTGAAAAAAAGCAACTATTTATCTAAAAATTAATTAAAAAAATTAAAGTGCTCCTTAAGACAAGTGCAATCAATTGAGCCAAATACGGTGGAGTTATGTTGTTTTATCACGGAGATGCCATGGTCACCTTCTTCATCATGCTTCATGCATCAGGCTTCATCATGAGATCAGGTAATTGCTATAATATTGTCTCAGCTCCATCGAATGATGGGAAGTGGGTCTAATTTAGCTTGCAAGATTTGATTACGGACACAGACAACGGGACAGGGGAAACTAAATAAAATCTTGTAAATTAAATTCACTTACCTTGCATTGCGATCACTTTCTATAATCATCGCACCTTCCTCCATCCACAGGGAATCCCTCCTCACACCTTAAAAACCATTCCATGTAAATAGAGTGGTCAACCACTCTATCTTCTCTATCTTAGCGCTATAGCATTCCTCATCCTCAGGTGTTCTGCCACAAAAGCGGGAAAGCCCACCCGAAGCAGCACAGCTGAGGATGCAACCGGGAACGCGCTTAGATGAGGAAGATTCCTACTCGCTATGAGAAGAAGAAGAGGATGAAAATTCCAAAACCATTCAAACTCGTTCCGCATAGGAAATGGTTCTGTATTTCAACACAGAACCATTTCCTTCAAAACAAAACACTCTTCTCTAGTAACATATTTTATCGTATCCGAAAAAACCTTATTCAAAATTACGTAGAGCATTTGACAAAGCGCCATGTCGTCTCAAGTACGATGGATTATGTACTTACTTTCTGTATAAAACACACAAAAACAATATTGTTATTTTTGGGTTGGGACTAGAAAATATTTAGGTATTAGAAAATGATCGCAATTAGTTTAATATTTTTCGAAACAACAAGTTTACAATGTACTACGTCTAAATCCAATAGTTAGCATCCGAGGTCAAAATAAAGAACAAGTAAAAGAAGCCAGAAACTGAGAAATTATACTTGATGATCAATTACGCTTCGAAGCTCATGTAGCCAATCTCGTTAAAGCTTGTTTCTACCGCCTAAAAGTTTTGTATGGCATTAGAAATCTCTTGAGTGAAGCGGTACGCATTACTCTTTGTAAATCACTAATTTTATCGCGACTGAACTATAGTGACTTAGTTTATGGTCCAAGACTTCTATATAAAACGCGACGGTTAATACAAAGAGTACAAAACTCCTATAGCACATATCACACCGTACCTGCAGAAGTAATTTTTATTGAAGATGACATCGCATAGACATATGCATCTACTTAGTTTACTGTTTGATGTCATTAAATTCAAGAAACCTGAGTATCTTCTAAAGAAGCTGAAAAGATCACCTTTCCATAGTAGATACGGCACCAGGTCCACAAGCCCTACTCTAATGTGTCACCATCACCGCGCAGCTGCTTTTTCCGGCAGCTTCCGCTATCTCGCCACCAAGTGCTGGAATAACCTTCCACCGCCTGTTACTAGATCTATTTCAAAATTTACCTTCAAAAAACATTTTAAAAAAATACCTTTTAGAAAAACAAAATCTAGGAATTCCTTTCGGTTACTCGGTGGCAGATTTTACTTTTTATAAATAATAATGTTTTTTATTGAATAATTTATAGCTAATAAATATATATTATAACTGTGAACGTCCTTGCTGTGCAGTTTAATTTAATGCAATTCAATTTAATAATTTATTCATTTCTAATTTATATAATGCATTTTAATATAACAAAATTATATTCCTTTCTTAATAAGTCAGATCCGTCAAGTGGTGTGGCAGAATATCAGTGTCTTACTCATATGTTGTATGAGATAGTTATACACTGAGCCACAGCCCATTTGATCTGCTGAAACGCACATATAAAAAAAAAACTGTGATTATTGTTTCTTCTATGTTGTTTCTTCTTTGTGTGTCATAATATTGTGTATGTTTCTTAATGTGTATGTGTGTGCTTCTAGATCAATAAATTTATGTCTATGTCTATTTCTCCTTTATTTTTCTTCTCAACGATGTTAAGCAATCTGAATTGAATTGAAGTTGAATTTATTCTGTTGTATTTAAGAATTGCGCTTTTGTCCGCGGAGTGCTTTCCATATCTCTCTTTCCTTTCGCCAAGTTCTTAACCTCCATGTTTTCATATTTAATTTTTCTTTTCCTACATTGCTGACAAGTGGCATAAAATTATCTTGAGAGCTCCTTTATGCTTCGGTAGGCACGTTAAGCCGTTGGTCCCAGACGTCATCATAATATAGCTTGAAAACTCTAACATCAATTTAAATGGCATTCGTTAACTTTTCAAAGAAGTGCCTTTGGGTAGCTTGAAAACTCTAACATCAATTTAAATGGCATTCGTTAACTTTTCAAAGAAGTGCCTTTGGGTAGCTTGAAAACTCTAACGTCAATTTAAATGGCATTCGTTAACTTTTCAAAGAAGTGCCTTTGAGTAGCTTGAAAACTCTAACATCAATTTGAATGGCATTCGCTAACTTTTCAAAGAAGTGCCTTTGGGTAGCTTGAAAACACTAACGTCAATTTAAATGGCATTTGCTAACTTTTCAAAGAAGTGCCTTTGGGTAGCTTGAAAACTCTAACGTTAATTTAAATGGCATTCGTAAACTTTTCAAAGAAGTGCCTTTGGGTAGCTTGAAAACTCTAACATCAATTTAAATGGCATTCGCTAACTTTTCAAAGAAGTGCCTTTGGGTAGCTTGAAAACTCTAACATCAATTAAAATGGCATTCGTAAACTTTTTAAAGAAGTGCCTTTGGGTAGCTTGAAAACTCTAACATCAATTTAAATGGCATTCGCTAACTTTTAACGATGTTAAGCAATCTGAATTGAATTGAAGTTGAATTTATTCTGTTGTATTTAAGAATTGCGCTTTTGTCCGCGGAGTGCTTTCCATATCTCTCTTTCCTTTCGCCAAGTTCTTAACCTCCATGTTTTCATATTTAATTTTTCTTTTCCTACATTGCTGACAAGTGGCATAAAATTATCTTGAGAGCTCCTTTATGCTTCGGTAGGCACGTTAAGCCGTTGGTCCCAGACGTCATCATAATATAGCTTGAAAACTCTAACATCAATTTAAATGGCATTCGTTAACTTTTCAAAGAAGTGCCTTTGGGTAGCTTGAAAACTCTAACATCAATTTAAATGGCATTCGTTAACTTTTCAAAGAAGTGCCTTTGGGTAGCTTGAAAACTCTAACATCAATTTAAATGGCATTCGCTAACTTTTCAAAGAAGTGCCTTTGGGTAGCTTGAAAACTCTAACATCAATTTAAATGGCATTCGTAAACTTTTCAAAGAAGTGCCTTTGGGTAGCTTGAAAACTCTAACATCAATTTAAATGGCATTCGCTAACTTTTGAAAGAAGTGCCTTTGGGTAGCTTGAAAACTCTAACGTCAATTTAAATGGCATTCGTAAACTTTTCAAAGAAGTGCCTTTGGGTAGCTTGAAAACTCTAACATCAATTTAAATGGCATTCGCTAACTTTTCAAAGAAGTGCCTTTGGGTAGCTTGAAAACTCTAAAATCAATTTAAATGGCATTCGCTAACTTTTGAAAGAAGTGCCTTTGGGTAGCTTGAAAACTCTAACGTCAATTTAAATGGCATTCGTAAACTTTTCAAAGAAGTGCCTTTGGGTAGCTTAAAAACTCTAACATCAATTTAAATGGCATTCGCTAACTTTTCAAAGAAGTGCCTTTGGGTAGCTTGAAAACTCTAACATCAATTTAAATACACACAAAAAAAAACAAGCATCTATGAAGTAAAAAACTGCTTCCAATAAATATCACGTTGAAACTGGAGTCATTCAATTCTCCAAAATGTGTATCACAAATACAGAATGCAGAGTAAAACATTGTGTAAAATTCTATAAAGAATTTTTCTAAAAGTTATTTTTACGATGTCAGCATGTCAACGGATCTAAATTTGCATTTTTGAGTCGCGTTTAGAATTTGAAAGCCTTGTCCAGTTATTTGTTGAAATGGGAATGTTGTTGCGACTTTTTTTATAGTCTGAAAGTCGGTGTGTATTGTTTTATTTTGTGTCCGTAGATGATTTGTTATGCTTTTATTCAGCTTTATCTGATGATGAACACTTCTTGTGGCTGATATGATTATCAGCCAAATGAAGTCCACTGCTGGGCATAGACCTCCCCCAAGAATTTTCAAAACGACCCATCGGACCATCGACCCATGCGTCTAGCGTTTCCTTACAACCTTGCTCAGATCGTCCGATCACCTAGTTAGTGGGTGTTCTACGCTGCGCTTGCCGGTACGTGGTCACCATTCGAGAACCATTCTGCCCAATCTGTCATCGCTTCTTCGCGCTATGTGCCCCGCTTACTGCCACTTCAATGAGCTAATTCACGGAGCTATGTTTGTGACTTTAGTTCTTCTACGAATCTCCTCATTTCTGATTCAATCACATAGAAAAACACCGAAAACAGCCATCTCCATAGCCCGTTTAGGGACCTTTAGCCTTTATATGAGCCCCATTAGTAAGGGACCACCATGATTTTATTATGTCTTCTTTTATTTCAAAGGAGTAGGATCTAAATTATGTCAGTGATCCGATTGGAGACTCATCACTATTTATATTTCATCTTAAACTTCTACAGTCGTCAGTCGCAAAAAAAAAACTTTTGTAAACAGACCCATGATGTACTCAGTATATACTTTATGGAGAAATAAATACTTTTTTACTTTTTACTATAAAAAAATCTGAATCCATAAAATAAATTACAAAATCAATCGATCATAACGCTTATGTAATATCTTTCTTTTTTCTTTTTTTTTCAGCATGTCGGTGTTATCTCCTACTGATGGGCAAAGACCTCTCCCTTTCTCTTCCACTCGTTTCTATCTTCAGTAATATTTACAATACTTTAAAATGTTCAAACATTATACAGTAAAAATACTTTTATTCAATTACAATATCTCGGTCATAAAATTAAGTTAACGACACTAATTAGCAGAAGTTAACATTTTTACACGACATTGCCTACTTTGAAACGATGGTAAACTAAACGGTTTGTTGTCACACAATGTTGTAGTTTCCAAGGAAGAATGTGAAGGTAAAAAGTTTTATAATATTGTCAACGGAAGAAAAGAAAAATAAAAAGTAGCTTAAAGTTAAACGTGGCCTTTGGGACTTAGACCCTAAACTCTATCTAAACTTTACAAACAATAATAATAACATAATAATTAATAGCAGGTGCTGTTATTTCTATTGCAATAGCCCAGTATCAGTCATCCCGACTTCATTCCATATCCCATAAACCTTTTTATTTTCTTGAAATAGATTCTTCTCCTGCCGAAACCTGTTCAAGGGTATATTTTCCATTGGTATATTCAAGAATGGGTTTTGGCGGGAGTGCCACTTTACATCAACTTCTCCAAAGGGCCTCTACGTGTTAGATCTGTATCACTACGCAAGCCTCCCAAAGGACCGGGGTGAAATAACCCGTGAACCCAAAGGAAATACAAATAAGTTTAATTGACATAAATTAAAGTACAAAATTATTTTAAGCCTCTAGTTTTCGATTAAGTTCACTATGTTCCGAAAATAAGCGTCTTCTCCCACTACAGTGCGAGTTATGTCGTAGGTAGTCTTATATTTATTTTACAAAATCTATTTATAAAATTAATACAGGTAGAGGAACGTTGTCTCTTTTACACTTATTAAAGTAAAACTTATACTATAAGTTCATAGGTAGAAATATTTTCGATAGTTTGTTTATGAATAAATATATTTTTTCATTATTTTCTTTAGTTAATAAAAAACAGTCATTTGGTGTTATACCATC
Organism: Acrobasis repandana; assembly: GCA_963576875.1. NCBI lineage: Eukaryota > Metazoa > Arthropoda > Insecta > Lepidoptera > Pyralidae > Acrobasis > Acrobasis repandana. Next base: position 586,657 of record OY756241.1, on the reverse strand, counting down.
TTTGGCATGATTGGAATAAAGGACATTTAAGTTTTATGTTAATTATCTTAAAATTAAAATTTTTATAAAGATAATTTCATTATATTTTTACAATTTTTTTTCTAATTTAGAACTCAGAGATATCTAAGTAATAATATTTTTTTTATTTCACTCAGATTTTATATGAGATGCATGTTGTAGATTATAAGTTTCAATTATCCAGCTTAATTAAACTAAGAAATAAAAGATAAAAAGAGTTTTAATTGAAAGAAATTATCTCACTGAAACCGTCAAATTAATCGTAACTTCTTTGGATCTTATCTATGGATTCCATCAAATTACCCTGAAAGCTGGTAAACTCGTGCTGGGGGCGTGATAGTTCACTACACTAGGATTTATGACCGTTTATCACGGAAATCGCTTTGTTTCGGAGTAAGTAATGTTAAACAACGCATTTGCTGTAAACTAGACGCTTTTAATTCGAGTTTGTTGAGAAATAATAGTTTATTTGGATGATATGTTTTGTGTCACAATATTTTTGTTTGTAGGTGTAATGTCTGTTTCTTATTCAAATCTTTCCACCCAATTCTTTCCATGCCAACATCCTTATTCTACTGACCTTCTGGTACTTTCTTGAAGGGCCTTTCCATACCTTCCATATTTTTATGCTCTGTGTCAGTTTTGAAAATATTTGAACAATTAAAGGATTTCTATGTATTTCGATATCACTGTATGAAGATTAGGATTTATATCATAGATATAAGAGTAAAAAAGAATGTAGGTCTTTGGTGTATACTATATAATGTCAACACATACATACGTAGAAAAACCAGTCAAGTGTGAATCGGAATCGTACATGAAGGGTTTCGTACCTCCGTACAATGTTTTAAAACGCTGAAAAAAAACACGTTTCTTGTCTCTGATAGTCATCTATCAGAGCTAAGTAGGGTTTACAAATTAAAGAGTTATATTCGACCAACTTATAAAATATAGTTAAAAAAGGAAAATTTTATACAAACTCAATTGAAAATTAGTTAAACAGTGTTTAGTTACGTAAAACAATCGATAATATTTTTTCTAATTTCTCTTGTGAAATGGGATTTTATAACACTTTCTTCAAATACCATCGCATCGTCCTATGTAGTTTAAGTCATTAAACCGTGAGGCGTAAGTATTCTCAACTACGGAACCCCTCGCAACTGGCCGTTTTTTTAAATGTTTACAAGTTTGATATTTAACCAATCCAAACAAATCTTTTAAACTCAAAACAGGCAGATCCATTCATTTTAAATACCCACCGATCGCTATCAACTGCCACGGCCGCCGCGACATCTGTCGATTGTCGTCAACACGACGTGATCACGTGACGTCACATGTCAACAGTTCACTACACTCCCCGCCGATTGAATTTCATACGCCGCACGTTACTGCATGACATTTAACATTTTTGAATATGGAACAATCAAAATCCGTTTTGAAACGACTTCAATAAAATGGAGGTTATCAATTCTATTGTATTTTTTATGTTTGTTATATCAGAACTTTATCATCTATGAATTTATTTAAAAAATTACTTTTTTTTCGTTTGAAATAATATACTTTCAGATTGGTGCCATAGAAAATTTATCTGTGATGTTTATTATATAAATATAAAAAATACTAAAACAACTCAAAGTTAAAATACTATTACATAATATTTCAACTCGCCGGTCGTAAAATAAATTAAATAACAGAACAGAAAGCAGTTATAACTTGTTTTGAACAGTACAAAGTTGGTAGTTCGCAATTTATGCATGCACATTTAATTTTTCGCATAATTGCAGCGAAATGCTAATCAAACAAACGAGGCTATTGTCGGGTTATGAAAATGTTCGAATTCGGAACAATTATTTATTTACTTTACTCTTTAGTGCACATAATAAAACAAATGAGACACACTTGTAATAGAAATAAATGTTAGTATACATAAGGCGGCCTGGTCTTAGGTCTGACATTTAAATGTAGTTAAATAAATAAAATTAAAAAAGGGAAGGCGCTGAGATATCCTTAATCGCGATTGAGAATTTTGACCAAGAATTCCCATTGTAATTATAGGGAACTCATCAATTTGCTATCTATCTATATTTAAGAGTTCTTGCTCTTAAATATAGATAGATAGGTAGATGCTCTTGTCGGTAGAGTATGAATTCTCTTCCATTTGTCTCTCTCATCCGTTGATAGTGAAGTTTGATATTTAACCAATCCAAACAAATCTTTTAAACTCAAAACAGGCAGATCCATTCATTTTAAATACCCACCGATCGCTATCAACTGCCACGGCCGCCGCGACATCTGTCGATTGTCGTCAACACGACGTGATCACGTGACGTCACATGTCAACAGTTCACTACACTCCCCGCCGATTGAATTTCATACGCCGCACGTTACTGAATGACATTTAACATTTTTGAATATGGAACAATCAAAATGAAAAAGGCAAGTTCTTTGAGCATTATTTCTTAGTCGTAGCGTCAATGAAGCCACAGTTCAAGCGAGAAAAATATTTAATACTTTTTATTAACTGGTTGAAGGTTTGTATTATTAATACAGGTATAATGTCTTAATCCCCGCCGGAGTAAACAACGTTAGGTACATCTACATTTATAAAAATAACTGTATAAACTTTTTAATCCTTTGAACTATTGTTAGTAGATTTTGTAAAGAAAGAATTTTTGGCGGAAAGTCAAGGGGTTAGGTTGGGGTTTGCTTTATTTTGCAAATTGATTCTAATGGTCTATAACGCAAAATTAGTGTAGTATGGTGTTATAAATACTTAAGCTTATAAACAATATATGAAATGGTTAAAGTGAACAGTCATAGTACGGCCATAGTGATATTTGTTAAGCGAACTGTAGTGGGCGTCTTCAGGCACCGTCCGTCCGCCACTCAATCGGGTATGAAAACCAGTGGACTCGTATAGATTTGTCACCAGAAGCTCCCTTGAAGCAATCAAAGGCCTACAACAACATTTTATTGTAAGTTGTTAGCAATAATCAAGTAACAAAACTAAAGAAGAATTCTAAAGAACTTGTATCCAGGGCCGTAAAATCATCCTCAAAAAAAAAACAAATCTTTTCTGTATTAAATTTTAGTGGAGATATAATGTTGATAATCTATATTACTACCATACTCACAAATATAATAGACCTACAGCTACACTAGTTGACAATGAAGTAATTACCTGAAACAAAGGCGAGACTAATTAGTTATTAGGCCAATAGTCATAATTAATGATATAATACATAGTGTTTGTATTGTTCAATGGAAAGAGCAATTGTGTCACATAATGTAAAATAGAGAGACCAATGCCATGTGGTAGCATTACTTCTTGTGAATACATATTTTAGTAAGTAAATACAATTAATAAGTGATGTAACCCTCTGCTGCTGTTGTAAATCTAAATTCTCTCAAAAACCCATTTTAGTTTCGTGAATATGTATTTAAACTTTGTTCGGTAATTTGTATTTTTCTTTAATTTGTTCTAGTGTGTGGGTCTTTGCCGTGTTCCCGGCGAGTAGAATAGGATCACTCCAAGTCTTCCCGTGGATGTCGTAGAAGACGACTTAGGAAACAAGCTGAACAAAGCTTATAAACAACAATGGACCTCTCCAACCCGTCTGCTCTGACTAACATATTGATCTGGTAGTACAAAGAAGGTCTTGCTCCTGCAGTGGAGACTAAAAAAGACCTCATATGATGATGAAATATAAAGTTACCGTAAAAATGTAGGTACAATTAACAGTGACGAACTCGGCATTATAACAGATATGCAGATACACTTGTGCGAGATAGGGTCAGTTCAGACAGAGGAAAAATGCTAGCAGAATTTACTAGTTCCATTAAAATGACAACCGTATTACCATTGCTTAAAGTATAAAGTCGTACAGCCAGACGACACTTAAAGTCTCCGCCGATATTCATACAATTTTATACTTGAATACATTGATACATGCATCATCATCATATGAGGTCTTTTTTAGTCTCCACTGCAGATGCACGACCTTCTGTGTACTACCAGAGCAATATGTTAGTCAGAGCAGACAGGTTGGAGAGGTCCATTGTTGTTTATAAGCTTTGTTCAGCTTGTTTCCTAAGTCGTCTTCTACGAGATCCACGGGAAGACTTGGAGTGATCCTATTCTACTCGCCGGGAACATGGCAAAGACCCACACAGTAGAACATAATATTAAAGAAAAATACAAATTACCGAACAAAATTTAAATACATATTCACGAAACTAAAATGGGTTTTTAAGAGCATTTAGATTTACAACAGCAGCAGAGGGTTACCTCACTTATTAATTGTATTTACTGACTAAATTTTTTCCTCTCTGTCTAAACACACCGATAGACAAAGCCTAGGGTAGCGAAGATAGCAAACAGGAATTAGAATAAATAATAAATAAGTTACATAAGGGCAAATCACACTGATTGAGCTTACCTCAAAGTAAGTTTTAACTTGTATTCTTCTTAGCGAGTCGGAATAGCTGATATTATTATATGTGTGGACCAAGGTGTGGCCACACTTACTTCCGTGTCATTAGCCGAATTTAGGTCGTGTATTGTACAAGGGGTTAGGCAGTTGTAGGATACTAACTCAACGTAGATAGTTTTTGAAAGCAAATAAGTGGTTTTGCTTGCAGGTAAAACGCGTCAAATTTATGTTTTGGGTGATAGTTTACCTGACATTGTCTTATGACATCGACTTCTGGTTTGTGACTTTTCTTTCTAGTAGGGCCATAGAAATCTATCGAAAAATAATACGCTACGAACACAGATCTGTATATTCTACTAGATAAAAAAAGTCCATCAATTTGTATAAAAACCTGGCGTGCCAGTTTTTAATACAATAAATTTTAATAAGAAATTTACTTACAAACGGAAGGAATCTTTTTATAATTTCCTCAAACGTTTTTCGACGTTTCTACGGCTCAAAACGGCAGTTTTAGGTATTTTACAGTAGAGAGCTTGAGCAGTGAAATACACGGACTAAAAGTGACGATCCTAAATAAAGTCAATTTGACGTAAGATTGGCACGCAAATCCATACAGAGGCTGTCTATCTTGATCCATGGTCTGTGGCCACGACGTTTAAAAACAGACTAACATAAAATACTGAAACTATGAGCGGTGAACAACTTTTCCAAAGGAACATATATCGGAATATGACAAAATTTTCATTCCATACAATTTCGGATTAGCTGATCGGTTAAACTGGTATACATATTTCGATATACGTTCCCTAGAAAAAGTTGTTCAGTATCATTAATAGATTTCAGTAAATTTTTTTAGACCTCCGAAATCTAAAAACCACTAGAAAAGAAAAAAACAAACAGGCCTCTTCGAAAAGGTAAGTCCAATTGAAAACATTTTCCAGCATTCAAGTCACGTGTGCCTCCATGTAACGTACAATAAAAAATTTAACACCCCAGCTGAATGCAAATGGCCATTTACATTCAGAATCAGCGCTTTTCATTCATTCGTTCACTCTTTCATTGTGTTCATTCACTCGCTTTCGGCGGCAAATGATAATTCTTGTCCGTTTTGGGGATTATGTTGGTATTATTTGGGGTTACATCCGTTGGCAATATAAGTGAGTAGCTATATGCCTCGGTTTTGGTCGGGTATGAAATTTTTATAAGTCATACTTTTGTATCGCCTAGAAAAATGTAATTGAATTTTTTTATGCTTCAGTATCAAAAATGCAAATTTCTTTTTTGATGCATTTCGATAACCCGGATAAAGTTATTATAGGTATTTTTATAACGATATTAAAAAAAAACTACTTAGTTGATAATGACATTATATAGGAAGTTCATCGTTATATCTTCACTAAATTAATATGGAGCCAACTAAATCCTAAAGGCATTCAAATAAAAAAAGAATCATCAATATCGGCAGCAATTAGCAAAGATGTCTCGTAACATACACACAAAACAAAAGATCATACAGTCGAATTGATAACCTCCTCTATTTCTGAAGTCGGTTAAAAAAGTTGGTAGCGGAGGTAAGCGGGCTCTTGGCATAGGTGATGGTCACATTTATTTATTTAACCTCATTACAAACGTAATAGGCGGACTTAAAGCCATAGCCTTTATCAGTCAAGCCACATGGTGATGCCGAGAAAAAAACTTTAGAAGGGGGTTTAAATTATGTAACTTAGAAAAATATGACAGTTCTCGAAGATAATGTGCACGCACTGCACTCTTAAAAGCTACACGAGTAGTAGATATTAATTGCCTTCCGAATATTATTGATATTGAAAATATTGTCAATCTGTCAACGACTGGCTTGTCGTAGTGGATAGGTTATCCGTCGGTTTTATATTATTTTTATTCTTACCCCGAGTTGAGCTTACAAATGAAAATTGAAAGTACCTTTACTTAAACAAACAACTTTGAAACAGTTGTGGAAACTAAAATGATGTTAAACCAAAACATAATATTATTAAAGGATAAAGAATGCTCTTATATTTAAAACCTGTAAACTCAGTTTACCTTAGAATATCTTGCATGCTTTCTCAAGCGCGTCGAGAGCGCTTAGCTTTCAGCTTTTAGTCTCATTAACGGTGTGCTTCGTGCGGTGTGTAGGTAGGTACTTAAAATGTAGTTTCATATTTTAAAATATTACGTTTTGATTTTTATAATTATTATATATTTTTTTAGTTTCACCTGTCCCGTTGTCTGTGTCCGTAATATAATCTCGCAAGTTAAATTAGACCCACTATACATTATTCGATTGAGCTGAAACCTCACATACTTATGTAAGTTCGGTAATAATGCAATATTATGGTACCAATGACCTGATCTCATGATGCAGTCGGAAGGTGGCCACGGCATCTTTGTGATAAAGCAACAAAACTCCACCGAGTTGGGGCTAAATTGATTTGTCTTGAGGAGCACTTTTTAGTTCATTAATTTTTAAATAATAACTTATTATTTCTTTTTAAATGTAGAAAAGTGACACCAGCTCGAACCAGATTGGTAAAGATGCCGAGCGGCGAACGCGAAATTCGAGCAATTCGACTTCACAGTCACACAAAAAAAAAACTAGTGGTAGTTGCCCGACTCCTAAACACCTCGATTTTTTTGTCAAAAAAAAAAGCACTTAAAGATAAAAAACCTTGATATCCAATCCCCATATATATTTCTTCATACAATCCAACTATCACCTCACTCTTGGCAAATGTAACGCTCACACTGCATCAATCTTCTATTCGCGCCATAATTTATTTTTCGCTGTTTTGTTAACTATTTGATTGATGGGAGAGCTCTTTGGCTGGAGCCTTTATTTTTTTGTGTATTAACCTTAACTCTATAAATACAATACTTTTGTATAGGTTTAAAAGAAAATGGTATTCATACTCGAACGCTTTTCAAGAGAAATAAAGCTTTTGTAAGAACCTTCTTTCAGCTTACGAATAAAACGATTAGGATACTTAAATAGGCAGGCAAAGAGTACGGAAATTCACTTCTACGATCCTGACAGACATCTCTTACTTCATCTGCTCTCATCACTCTCTTCATGTATACCCGTCGGTTACGCTATCACGTTTTTATCTCTAACGGAGGGCACAGAGCTTAGGGCTGCAAGACCAAAAGGCCTTTATTTTGAAACGACATGTCAGATTTCTGAAATTTTGTTTTTAAAATCAAACAAATTGCGAATATATAGACATATAACTAGTTTTCGCAGGCAAAATATAAGAGGGGACTCTTAAGACGATACACGGTGTCCAGTGCTGCCCCATTTAAAATAAATTATTTGTAAGGAAACGGAGATATCATTTAAAATTTTGAGCCAGTAAAACCTAGATAACCCTTCAAACTATTTTATGAACCACTGTTTACAGTTTAAAGTAAAAACACGTTAAGCATTAGTTTGCATTTTTGCGAAAAACGGCCACTTTTGGCAAAAATGCAAACTAATGCTTAACGTGTTTTTACTTTAAACTGTAAACAGTGGTTCATAAAATAGTTTGAAGGGTTATCTAGGTTTAACTGGCTCAAAATTTTAAATGATATCTCCGTTTCCTTACAAATAATTTATTTCAAATGGAGCAGCACTGGACACCCTGTATCGTCTTGAGAGTGCCCTTATACCCTAGACTTTTCCATACAAACGTAGTTAGCTTTTATTTTAAAATGACATGTCAAATTTCGACAGGAATTTAACTATTTTTTGATACGCACAATATGAACTTAAAAGAAAATATAAGGGTGTAGAAGTTTTCCATACTGATGGCCAATATGATATGATACACTATATTCTATTCTAAGTTCATATTTTGACTGTGAAAACTAGTCATATGCCTAGATATGTGCAATTTCTTTAAAATCACAAAATTTTACCGAAATCTGACATGTCTTATCGAAATAAAAGCTAAAATACATTTGTATGGGAAAGTCTAATTCTGTTTAGGGTAAGGGGACTCTTAAGAACTAGGAAATGCGTAAAAGGCGGCTTTATTAACATTAACATTTCAGTCAAAATATCCGTACCTACATAAAAACAATATGAACCCCTAAATATGCACCCTTCTGACCAAGCCCCCAATAACTTAACATGAAATACTTAGCGCGAAGGGTTGCCGCAACCCCTTTATAAAAAAGTTCAGCCAAATGTACGCCTAATTGGGGATGACATTTTTCTTTTTGGTAGCCCGTTTTCACTTCTAAAGTAAGTGATTTTCGTCGGTAAATTTTATGTTGCAACGTCAAATCAGGGCTTTTAATTCATTGATTTAAAAAAAAAGAGTTTTAAAAAATGCAGCATGTTTTTCACCTGGTACTTATTATCCCCATTAAGAGATACACTAAGTAGATACAGCCCAGCCGTAAGACCCAAAGACATTTTTAACCGACAAAATTTTTTTTTCGAAATGAACGGAATATGATAATAATTTTTACGTTTTAAACCACCATTTCTCCACCATTTTGAAAAATTCCGGGCAACTGAATCGACAAGAAAAACTTAATAATTGTTGGTGCGTACAAAATTTCACGATAATTGGTTGAGAAATGCAACCTGTAGGCAAGGACAGACAGACAGACAACATAATTTTTTGGCCAATCTCAAAACTGAGACGCCTCGTTCGGTTCACTCGCCAGGTCAATAATACCAGACCTGTGTCACTTCCCGTGTAGGTATCGAAAATGTACCTACATTATTACTATGCGCGCAGGCGGCCCCTCCGGGTGGTGAATTCAGTTATACGAATCGTTTGTCCAGAGTAATAAGAATGAAATTGGCTTGCAATGGATGTCTAGGTATTTATACGAAAAGGTGCTGAATTCTGACGTGAGCTAAATTAAACCATATCGCTAGCTACATTGAGTAGATATTTCTTTGAATTTTCTTGCTGAGTGAGACTTCTGTACGTTAGTAATATTTATTCTGTGATAATACTGAAATACTTACATAACCTATGAAGCATTACCCTCCTTTAGGCTTCTTCGTAGTCGGGTAAAAAAGACCCGTTATTTGAACAGTCACCAAACCATTAAAAGAAAAACCCAACAAACAAAAGACGTCCAAAAACTTCGTTAACTCACATATATCATCTGCTAAAGACATCTCCGTAGTAAAAGTAGTTTATTTTTAAATCGCCGCTTGGCCTTCAGCCAACCGGCCAGTTACTTGCTCGAATTATTATATCTACCAGTAGAAAAGAATGGCTTAATTTAATTTTTGGAAAACTAAATAACCAGCTTAAACAAGGGAATGGGTGTCGTGGTGTTGTGATACACCCGGTGAGAACGAAGTTCTTTCCTGCAATATCGAAAGCTTTGTGCAAGCTTAATTATATAAGACTATACGATCATCTATCTCAAGGAAACTAATCGAAGTTTTTCAGAAGGCTGGCCTATATCTTTTTCAGAAAATAAGCATTGCCATACAACGTGACAATGCTGCCAGCCTTCTGGGCACGTTGCCGCAGGGTAAAGAACTACTCGACCTTTTTTATTTGTTAAGGTGAAGATATAGGCAAATGACCTTGAAGTGGCGCCCTCATTTGAAAAAAATTGTTAACTCGTAAATATGGAGATAATTTCCATATTGCTCTTATAAGATAAAAAAATAAAATAAAAAAAATAAAAATAAATTGTTAACTCGTAAATAAGGTAAATATTTCCATATTTCTCAATGTTAGGCACTAGATAGCCCTTTAAATTATTTTATGAACCACCGTTGAAAGTATTTACGTTAGTCCGTCTAGCTTTAAAACTTGCCTCCGCCAAAAGTGGCCACGGCAAGTTTTAAAGCTAGACGGATCACCAATAATAGTTTCAACGGCAGTTCATAAAATAATTTAAAGGGTATCTAGTGCATCTATCTAGTGCATGACGAAGAGCAATATGGAAATTATCACCATATTTACGAGTTAACAATTTATTTCACACTTCAAGGCCATTTGCCTATGTCTTCACCTTAATATTAGTTAATTAGTTTAGTTTAGTGGGTAGTTTTTTTTTATCTTTATTTTAGTTTTTAAGATATTTAAGTACTTAGTTTTTTTTGAGAATAATGTAAAAGTTTGTTGTAAGAAATAAAATTTTAATTTTATGATATTTTCAAAAAAAAAATTCAAATTTAATTGCTTGACTATTTGAATATACATTACACGTAATGTACACTAAAAATTTTGACGTGTAAAATTGCCTGAGAAGGCCTTATAACTGAATAAATATTTGATTCTTTTTTCTTTGATACCATTTACTACGATCACAAACCCGCCTACACAGCTTAGTGATTATAAGTAAATCTCCCCTTTAATAGGAGAGGCCTTTAGTTCAGCAGTGGACTATATAGGGTGTAACAAAATATACTGAAACTATATTAAGCGTGAATTCAGTCCATCTAACTGAACAACTTTCCCCAAGGAACAAATATCGAAATATGAAAAATAATTGTTTGGCCTCCCATATAAGTTGACCGATCAGCTGATCCGAGTTTGTATTGAAAGCTAAAAAATTTTTGTCATATTAAGATATATGTTCCCTGGGGAAAGTTGTTCAGTATTGTTCAACAACTTTCACGAAACTAAAAAAAAATTATTTGAACTTTCATACAAACTGATCAGCTGATCGAGTCAATTTGTATGAAAATCCGTTTTTTATTGGATTTCGTGAAAGTTGTTCAGTTTCATGGGCTGAGATACCATCTGAGAGGTTTTGCGTTGTTTCATTAACACGTATAGGCTGTAAAGGGCCCAGTTCTACACAAAGCTATTAATTACAGAATGCGAACGGCACAGCAAAACCAAACTATAAATAAGAACACAAAAAGCAATCCCCAGACAATGCAAAATCAATACGTCGACGATTTCAAATGAAAAACAAACAAACAGCGCTATAAAACCTACCCTATTGTGCTTCCAGAAAGCTGCAGCTTTTGAAATTACGTTCATTTCAGCGGTAATGTTTTAATTGCTGTGGTTAAGGATGGATTAAGCTTTCGATGTTGATTTGTTAATGGGATGAAAATTGTGTAGAATTATTAAAGAATACCAAAAAGAAATAGCCGGAACCGTTTATACGATTAGCCTACGAGTATAACGACCCGCCGCGTGCCTGACGTCAACTCTCCTTGGGAATGCAATTGTAGCAACAAGACGTTTGTGCTTATTTCTTTAGTCGCCTCTTACGATATCCATAGGAAGAGATGGAGTGGTTCTATTCTAGTCTTGAAGCCACACGCTGCTGCATGTTATTTGTTATATATGCCTCTCTTAGTCGCTTCTTTCGACGCCCAAGGGAGAATAAGAAAGGGGTAATGTCAAATCGTCTGTCTGTCTTTTCTCTTTGGTAATACATTTATGTTATATAAATATTTATAATAAGTACTTAAATTAACTTCGGCTGCGCAAGCACATCCGTTCTGGCGGTAGCTGAAAATCAGTGTTTTGCTCACTGGGCAATTCCCCACACTGAGCTACAGCCTTTTGTAATACTGTAGCACACACACACATGTCTTTGATTTATATTACCTAGGTTGTTTTTTTTTTGTAATTTTCTATGTACTGTGTGTTATAGATGCAATAAATGATTTATCTATCTATCTATCAAATCGTGTTCTCTGCCGTTACCAAACGAAAAATCATAAACATTATTTTATCTTATTTTTGGCATTAAGATCTTTAAATGCCACACGACATGTATAGTTCTCGAGAAACACATTAAGAACATGTCAAATACACACACGACGATCGTCAAAAGAATTTCGTTCGAAAATATCGAAGGATTTCAAAGAAAAATCTAATTTCTTAATAGGAAAAGTACTTGTTTTTTTTACTGTATACATATAGGCATACATGTTACCGGAAATGTACATACATTGACTAGCAAATGTATATTATATTAAAAATATTTCATATTATTTCCTAGATTAGATCGGAACTATACGTTTCCTAGGAATTGTTTACAATTCCTGAATTTAACACATTTCTGGTGACAAATGCACTGTCACATATTCATCATCTTTTCATTTTGGATCTTGTGGCTCTTAGTAGACAGAGCCTAGGGCCGCATGACCGAAAGGCCACTTATAGACACGAGAGGTTAGATGAAGAAATCAATACAGTGATGGGTTGCTAGCCACATCATCTAATAACATGATTCGCATTTTCGTCCATTTATTCCATCTATAACTAATTGTAAAATTACAGTCATCAACATCATTATTATCAGGTATTTTTTAGTCTTCACTAAAAGAACAAGACCCTTTTGTACTACCAGAGCCATATATTAGCCAGAGCAGTCAGAGGATTTGGCATACACTCTCCACGCTGGCCAGACGGGTTGGAGAGATCTCATTGATGTTTATAGCTTTGTTTAGCTTGTGTTTCCTAAGTCTATATCTTCCTGAAAGGCCGGTAATGCTCCTGTTACACCTCTGGTGTTGCAGTTGTCCATGGACAGTGGTGATCACTTACCATCAGGTGACCCGCTTGTTCGTTTGCCGCTTTATAACATAAAAAGTCGCCTTCTACGACATTAACGGGAAGACTTGGAGTAGTGCTATTCTACTCTGCCCGGAACCACACGGAAAAAATAGTAGGTATATACTATGAAATAAAATTCCAAACAAACTTTCCTTTCCCATTCACCCGAAATCCCATTTTAAAACTAGTAATTAACAGCACAAAAAAATGAATAAAGCCTCGAAAAATAGACGCAATTTTTCCCCCATCTTCAAATTGTAAGCCGCACTTTTGAAATAATAGAGGGGCATGGAGTACCTCACTTCAGGTTGCCTGAATACTGAGAGCTCTCCAACGCTAGGTAGATGTTTAGTGGTTGACTGGCAGCCATTTTTTGAATAAAAAAATAACGTTAATTGGCAACGTTAATGTTTTAAAAAATAATGTCATCGTACATCTTAAAGTTTTGATTAAGTAGTTGTTTATTTATTTATTTAACTTTATTACAAAAAATGTAACAGGCGGACTTAAGGCCGCGGGCCTTTTCTACCAGTCAACCTACAGGTGGTGCGGATAAAAGCAAATTTTGGACGATTAGTACATTCAAATTAGCTATTTGACCGTTATTAAACATTTACCTAAGACACATATTCAAATATATACTTTCTTATACATTCATAGACCTACATATAAAAATACATAAATATTTTATAAATTCATAAACCCTACATATACTACATAAATATGTATAATACTCTATGACTATTTGTGAAGATAATGAGCGCGCACAGCACTCTTAAATGCTGTTGTTGTTGTTGTAAAGTTGTTTTGATGATCTTTTGGAGAGATTTTTTAGGGTTCCGTAGTAAACAAGGAACCATTATAGTTTCGCCATGTCGGTTTGTCTGGGGTTTTTAATCAACGACTATTTGTACTAGAATGCTGTAATTTGGCATGGGTACGTATATTATTCACACTGACAAAGTGGTCAAATAAAATCTAAAGTTTTAGGGTAGCTAGTTAGTAGCTAGGTAGTTTTTTCTTGACTAACCCAAGGTGTGCGATGTAGTTTAATAGGTCTTTCAAAAATATTGTAAGTTTTTAAACACCATATTTTGATTTAGGGATCCGTTTGTGAAATATATGGTATTAAATTGCAAATTTTTGTTTTAGTCGAGTATCCCCCTCTGTTAGTTAAACTGTTGTATATGGACACGAAAATCCATCAACCTTAGCCTTGTTTTTGCATGTGACGATATCATTCATCATTAATGATAATCGTTTAAAAACGCCTTTTCATGTAAACATTAAAAACTCACTTGTACAAAATATGACTACATTTTTCGTTGCCACTGATCAGAGTTTTTATTCAAAGTGACATAATTGTGTATTTACAATTCAAATAACCTTTCTTATTCAATATTTATCATTGCCTCATCTTCATTTATTTTTACCAAAAAATAAAAACACCATGACATTCCTTAATTTATCGCAATGTCATAATTCTTACTTCAAAGTGTCAAAATATGACCATCCCTGTCAAATTATCTTGTAATTCGGATAATACTTTCGGAGAAAAAGGTGAAATATATATTTTTCCTTCTTTGATACTTAAACCCGTTAAATTCGGACCCAGGAGTATTATCTGTGCCATTTTCAGAGCCTTCCGAGAAGTAAACAATATTTTCCTTGAATGTTTTTGAAGAAAATAATAAGTTATAAATATCTTCGTGTCCGAAAACAGCTCTAGAGTTATAAAAAAAAAAAAAAAATGCCGCGTGGTTCCCGGCAGTGTAAAATAGGACCAATCCAAGTCTTCACGTGGATGTCGTAAAAGGCGACTAAGAAAACACAAGCAGAACAAAGCTTACGAACATCAATGAGACCTCTACTACCCGCCTGGCCAGCGTGGAGAGTGTAGGCCAAATCTTCTGACTGATCTGGCTCTGGTGTAGTACAGAGAGGGTCGTGCTCCTGCAGAGGAGACTAAAAAACGGGCAAGTGCGAGTCGGACTCGTACATGAAGGGTTCCGTACATCCGTACAATGTTTTAAAACACTAAAAAAACACGTTTTTTGACGAACCCCTTTATTTTTAACTTTTTATAATTTTCAGTATTTTTTGTTATAGTGGCCACAGTAATACATAATCGGTGAAAATTTCAAGTGTTTAGCTATTACAGTTCAAGAGATAGAGCCCTGTGACAGACGGACAGACAGACAGACAGACAGACAGCGGAGTCTCAGTAATAGGGTCCCGTTTGCACCCTTTGGGTACGGAACCCTAAAAAAGACCTGTTGATGATAGGTATAATGATGAATGAATGAATAAAAAAGTTTTTAATTTCGACCAATTCAGGGATCATATTATTACATTTACTTCTTTCCTTCGGCGTTTCTTCTCAGCAGTACTCGTTGCGAAACGCTAGTATCGGTAACTTTTCTTTTAATAAATAAAATAATTAATTTTACACGTAATGAGTAGGTACAAAACTTATAAGACGTGTAAAAGTGCCTGCAAAGGCCTAATTACTAAATAAACTTTTGAATTTTGAATTTCATGGAAGAAATAGATATTTGTATAAGTATTTTATTTTACTCAATTATTTTATTCGACTCAAAACATTTATATTTAACAAGGTATAATAATAAATTTACAATCATCTTGGTTAATATAATATTAAGTCCATAAATATGTTCAAGGTTAATCGTCTTAACTTACCAGCATATAGTTTTGTACTACTACTACTCTCCCGAAGTCTCGAAACTTTGTAAATCTCGAATTTTCCATTAAAAGCACTTTGAAAATGCAAAATTCAATTGTCTGACAGTGTATAGGTAAATTTTAACTTGTTTTCAATTTAGTAAGAGAAAAGTTCGGTACAGCTTCGAACTTTTACGGGCTTTTGCGAGCTTTTGCGTTCCTCTTCATTCGGCAAGTAATTTGAAAATCGCCGTAAAGAAATTTCAGATTTTGATTTTCGTAAATGATGTTTATTTCGAATAATAAGGGAATGACTAATGTTCATCGACATAACATGTTATGACTGCCTCCGTGGTCCAGTGGTTAAGGCGACGTGAGTTCACAATTTGCAATACTATGCGTGTTTTTGAAAAATCACTGTAATTAAACTATTACAGTTTATTACTTTAAAAAAAACATAAAAATCTTGAGGATTTTCTACACATACTCACAATAGCCAAGACACGATTGAGCGAAAAAAATTATAAATATAATACAAAAAAAATAACAAATAAAACACTGCGAAATATCGTCGAGCACGGCTCCGGCCCTTCCTTCGCTCTCAACGAATATTTCACTGGGTTTTATTTATAATTTTTTTGTAGCGAAAACGTATAGATATTTAAATAATACATTTTAAAATTCAAAATAGTAATACGTATTGTAAAGGCAAATTTAGGCAAATTTAGAGGTATGTTTGTGATTTTTAGGGTTCCGTACCTCAAAAGGAAAAAACGGAACCCTTATAGGATCACTTTGTTGTCCGTCTGTCCGTCCGTCCGTCCGTCTGTCAAGACCCTTTTTCTCAGGAACGCGTGGAGGTATGAAGTTGAAATTTATATCAATTACTCAAGTCTACTGTCCCTTGAAGCTGTGAAAAAATCAAACTTCTAAGCCAACGCAATCAAAAGATACAGCCGTTTATGCCGCAAATTTTCGTCACTTGCAAGGGAATCAAAACCTACAGGGTGCTTCCCGTGAACTCAGAATCTTGAAATTTGGTACAAAGCAACGTCTTATAGCATAGATAAAGGAAAAATTACGAAAACCATCAATTTTTAGTTACATCACATAATATATATTTTTTTAATAATTTTAAACTTACTACCCATTTCCTCATAAACGCGTAGAGGTATTAAATTGAAATTCATACCAAATACTAAACCTTGCAGGTTTGTACGGAACCCTCGGTGCGCGAGTCCGACTCGCACTTGGCCGGTTTTTTTTTCTATCGAGCCAAAAATGCTCAATCGTGTTTTGGCTATTGTGTCTGTAGAAAATCCTTAAGATTTTTATGTAAATTTTTTGAAAAATAAACTGTAGTAGTTTAATAACAGTGATTTTTCAAAAACACGCATAGTATTGCAAATTGTGAACCCACGTCACCTTTAGGCGTTTGCCTTGTGATCCAGAGGTCGTGGGTTCACATCCCACTGGGAAGCATACTGTGTGAAAAGTTGTTTCTAGTCCGATTAGGATATTGCAGACTTGAATCACCTGAATATCCGAAAAGAAAGATGATTCCGTGCTTCGGAAGGCACATAAAGCTAGGGGTCCCGAACGCCATCTAGCGTTTGTTTAAATCTATTCTAGAGGTAGAATTGGTTCTGGTCTACCTTTTTGGTTGCGGAGGTTAGCCGGCAGTCGCTATGTGTACCTAATAATTAAATTTTTAACAAAAAATACAACCGACTTCAATTTTTTTTAGGAGTTTCTTCCATATCTATAAAGTTCTTCATCATATCTTCACCAAATTAAAATGAGACCAATTTGGTAGTAAGGGCTTTCAAATAAAAAAGAATTATTAAAATCGGTTCACAATTGGCGAAGATATCGCGTAACAAACATACATTAAAAAAAAAAAACATACTGTCGCATTGATAACCTCCTCCTTTTTTGAAGTCGGTTAAAAAAGGAGTCCTACAAGATATTACAGCGTGGTTCAAAGGCTGGCAGCTTTGTCACGTTATATGGCAATGGTGATTCTTTGTGCCAGATTATTTCCAGCCATTTGGTCACGGAATACCTCGAATAATCATTTTCTTGACAATATTTGACATTATATTTTACCATATATGATTGCTTACGCGTCAACATATCTGAATAATCTTAACAATAATCTTTTTGATAAGTATTTAAATAAATTATGGGCTGAAGGTCACCACAGCCCAAAATTTCCTACCCCAAAAGGTTCAAATACATTAAATAGATCGTTGTATGTTTACTTTTCTGTTTTTGCATCAGCGCAGCAGTCTGATCACCATGTGCCCGCGCGGTCATACTGCTACCGTTACCGTCCCGCCACCGTTGCTGTTTGAGTGAGCCTTAACATCGGGCGGCGGCCGGAAGCAAAACATTCCCAAAGAGGATTGACGTCAGGCAGACGGCCAGTCGTAAAACTATACCCAAATCATCTAAACTGTTCCGGCTATTTCTTCTCCATTTTGCTAGGTCTTTGGCATCTATAGGTGACCATTGACATGCATGTTATTTTTGGTGAAGAAAAAGCGGAATAACGCACCCCGGGCTTCGATGCATCATATCTGAAGAGCAACCGGGAACGCCCTTAGATGAAGAAGAAGGGATAAACGCCCGAATTTCAGGACAATTTGAAAAAGGCCATTTTTCTGCCCTGGCTCATGGTCGAATCTGTCGAACCCAGAACCTCCAGACTGTTGGACTAGTGACTGGGAATGCACTGTAAAGATATAAAATCTCGTATAGGTACTTCCAATTATATGCTTTCAAACGTACTCCGAGCATTCCTCTAGAGATATGTGCACTAACACCAGCACCACGCGCTTGACCAAAGGAAATTGCTACATAATTGTTAACAGAACTGGGTCAGCACGAAACAAGCCACTTTCAGCCTAGATCCACGGGAATATAATAGAATTTTGATTGGCTGCATCGCTTTGTTAATTATAGATCCAGTATTGAACTTAAACACTTGCTGGTTTGTTTTTTCTGTTAAACCATCTCAAGGCGTTATGCTTAAAAAAACGTTTTTAGAGTCAAAAATAAATTTGATTGCAACATTATGAAAATCAATCAATAAGAAGTGAGGAAATTCGTAAAAGAACAAAAGCCTCTGATAGCCTAGCGGATTAGCTCGTTGAAGTAGCATTGGGCGGTACAAATAGCGCGATGAATTGATGAGCGATGGGGCAAGAAGGCTCTCGAATAGCGACTTCATACTGGAAGCGAAGCGTAGGTGGTCAGACGACCTGCCTAAGACCGCTGGAAAGCGTTGGATGCAGACCCGCTCTAGATCAGTCGTTTTGGAAATCCTTGACAGGAGTAATGGTCAACACGCTAGTCTGCCAATCTGGAGGTTCTGGGCTCGATCCCCAGCCAGAGAAAGTTGGAAAATGGCCTTTTTAAAATGGTACTGGGTCTTGGGTGTTTATCTAATATGTATTTATTATCAAATATAGTATCGTTGCGTTAGTATTCCATACATGTAAGTTTAAACTTACTTTGGGGCTAGCTCAATCAGTGTGATTAGTCAAAAATTAGGTAAATAAAACGTTATACAATAATACAATAAAATACAATACAAATTATCTTTATTGCACCATAATAATTTATAAAATAAAAATAACAAGCAAAGAAAATATTGGTACAAAGGCGGACTTATCGCTATATGCGATCTCTTCCAGTCAACCTTTGGGTAGAGGAAAAATTAAAAGTACGGAACAAGGTGTTAAGTTAATGTATAGTTATAATAATATAATGTTAAGTTCTTATTAAATTTTCGACGTTATGTCAGATTTTAAGTCATTTATTCATAAATTACATTATTAAACTAAGTATAACCATAAATACTACTAAACAATAGATTTTAAGTTAGTTTTTGTAAAAAAAATCTCCCATTTTTTTATTATATGGCTAACCTACTGACTTGCCACGACTACGCGCGGCCGATCTCCACACACCGATCGCCAGCAAATAAGGTGGCATGCAGTTTTGACCAAAAATATTCGAAATTATCGTGGAAAATTTTATTTGCTCGTCTAAAGATGGATGTGATAGTAGGTAAGCTGGTATATACGCACGTACTTTTAAGCTCAAATGCCGGAATATCACCGTTCCACAACACCGAGGTGCGATTGTACAATTTGCCGTCAGGAGAGTTGAGAACTGTGAAATTGGGTGCGTCACTGATACCTATTACTGTGTCGAGTTATCTGCGTGACAAGCCTAGCGTGGAGCGGTTTAGATTTGTGGTATGTATTGGGTAATTTTGATAAAATATTCTGATCGAAAACAAAAATTTCCATCGACTTTAATGAAGGAGTTCATCAATTCGACACGTATGTTTTTATTTTTATTATTTTGTATAGGTATGTATGTTAGGCGATATCTTCACCAATTGGGAAACCATTCTAAAGATTTTTTAATTTTTTTTTTATTTAATCTTTATTGTCCATCAAATACAAATTGTACAGAAAAATAGGCGAACTTAACGCTAAAAGCGTTGTCTACCAGTCAACCTTTGCGTTATACAGAAAGTCTAAATGTGGGTTGCAAGATAAAGTGTAATATACATAAAATACACAATGTATATTGTTACATAAATAAATAAATAAATATATATATATATATATACCTGCTATACATATACCATATTTTTAGGGTTCCGTACCCAAAGGGTGCAAACGGGACCCTATTACTGAGAATCCACTGTCTGTCCGTCTGTCTGTCCGTCTGTCTGTCCGTCTGTCACAGGGCTCTATCTCTTGAACCGTAATAGCTAGACACTTGAAATTTTCACCGATTATGTATTACTGTATACTGTACTGTAGCTATAACAACAAATACTAAAAATAAAAAATAATTAAAAATTAAAGGAGGTCGTCATACAAGAAACATGTTTTTTCAGCGTTTTTAACTTGATATTTATAATGGCATTAACTGGAAACTTGAAATTTTCACCAATTATGTATTACTATGACCACAATAACAACAAATACTAAAAATTAAATAAAGTTAAAAATTAAAGCGGCTCGTCATACAAGAAACGCGTTTCTTCAGCGTTTTAAAACATTGTACGGTGGTACGGAACCCTTCATGTACGAGTCCGACTCGCACTTGCCCGTTTATTTTTATTAGTAAAGGTTTTCAAATAAAAAAAGAATCATCAAACATACAGTCATATCCTCTGCAGGAGCACGATCCTCTCTGTACTACCAGATATACAGGCTGACTTTTAAACCACCAGCCAAATTTCTGGAGTAAGGTCAGTCCATGATACTGAACTACTTTCCATAAAAACAATTAACGAAAAACTAAAATAAAAATTAGCCTTTTCATACAAATCAGCGCTCAGTCAAACGGATTTTCTATAGGAGGACAAAAAATTTTCATCGATTTTTAATAACTTTTTTTATAGAAAGTAGTTCAGTATCATGGACTGAACTTGCTCCAAAAATTTGGCTGGTGGTTTAAAAGTCAGCCTGTATATTAGAGCAGTCAGAGGGTTTGGCCAGACGGGTTGGAGAGGTCTCACTGATGTTTATAAGCTTTGTTTAGCTTGTGTTTCCTAAGTCGCCTTATACGTCATCCACAGAAAGACTTGGAGTAGTCCTATTCTACTCAGCCGGGAACCACACGGCAAACCGAGCACCCATTCATTGTCATTTATAAATTCTTTACTGTGATTTTGAAATTATGTATTTACTAAGAGCAAAAGCTCGCCAATGCCCGTAAAAGTTCGAAGCTGTATCGAACTTTTCTCTCACTAAATTGAAAACAAGTTAAAATTTACCTATACACAATTGAATTTTGCATTTTCAAAGTGGAAAATTCAAAGTTGCGAGTTTTCGAGACTTCAAAGTTTCGAGACTTTAGAATGTTTAACTATTTCTCGGTATATCTGGGCAAAAAACTATTTATACGAGTAGTTATTGTGTCTAACTAGTAATAATAAAACAATTAATTATTACAGACTAGTTTATTTGTCAGACAAATCAAAAAACCCCAGACTTTCAATGAACGGCAGAACTGATTTTCATCAAACATAGCTAAGAACCATTTTGACAAACAAGGTTTTCGATTTAAAAATCGCATCGAAATCGGTCTATTCGTTCAGGAGCTACGATGCCAGAGACAGACACATAGATACATAGACACATCAAACTTATAATATACTAGCTTTTGCCCGTGGCTTAGCTCGCGTATCCCAAATCCCACGGGAAAATTACTTTTTTTCTGGATGTAAGGTAACCTATATTCTTCTCAGTACTCCTAACTATGTGTATGCGAATTTTCAAGACGATTGGTTCAGTAGATAAAGCGTAAAGAGGTAACAAACAAACAAATATACAAACTCACTTTCGCATTTAAAATACTAGCTTTTGCCCGCGGCTTTGCTCGCGTATCCCAATTCCCACGGGAACGTTACTTTTTTCCGGGATGAACGGTACCCTATGTCCTTCTCAGTACTCCTAACTATGTGTATGCGAATTTTCAAGAAGATTGATTCAGTATATAAAGCGTGATGAGGTTACAAAGAAACAAACAAATATACAAATTCACTTTCGCATTTATAATATTAGTTAGGATAGGATTAGTTAGGATTAGGATTAGTTGGGACTAGTTAGGATTAGGATTTTTAGTCGGGGGTTAAAAATATAACACCATTGCCAAAATTTTATTCTGTCCAACTCCAATTCACTCCACTTCACAATAGCCGTGTAGTTTACTATTATTGGCATTAAAGATGGCGGCTTCGGAAATGCAGAATTTTTCGAGCTCCCACTGGCAAAACCAATTTTGTTAAAAGCTCAAGTGAAACGCAAAAGATCTCAAGTTCTCTCGAATTTTCGCTTATAAATATCCTACTTAATTTTTGCCTCAAAGGGATTGGGTTAAGAGAATTTCGTGGGCATTTTAAAATTTTACTTTAAAATGCTAGATACCGTGAATGGAATTTTGCAAAGATAATTTTCTAACTAAAATTCCGGTTTGATTCCAAATGTGCGTGTATTTTAGTGGAGTTCTGGGCAACCGATTTTTGCTCAATGAAAACACTGAGAATACGAGGTTCTCAATGAATGAAACTTAGCTAGATCCATTTTTCAATCTGTCGGTTAGATTATCCAAAAATAATGGACTCATATTTTTGGTTTATCAAAGTAGAAAAACACACAGACACACACACAACACACTAAAATATAGCGCGACGAAGTTTCGGACTGGGGGTGATTGACGTCACCGTCAAATGACAAATTATTTGCTAGGCAAATTAAAAAAATCCCTGACTGTCAGTACGAGTAACGCCTTCTAGTAATGAATAGCGCAACTACCGATAAGACTTGATATCCGTAGCGCCATCTTTTATTTGCTAGAGAAAGCCATGACTTTCAAGCATTAAACTCCAATGAATTTTAAACTGCTGAACCGATTTTCATGAAACATAGCTATTCATCAAATATAACAAAGAGCCACCGCAAAGAACTTGCTTTCACGTAAAAAACCGTATCGAAATCGGCTCATCCGTTCGAGCGCTACGATGCCACAGAGAGACAGACATACATACAGAAATACAGACAGATCGACAGACCTAAGCGTAAAATTTATACCACCTCTCTTTTTTGTCGGGGGCTAAAAATCGTACTTGATCGTGACGTCATGCGGAATTTAAATGCGCTGTATCTTTGTAATTGTTTGCTAATCAGAAAAAAGAAAAAATACGTAATACTGATGAGCTAAAAATATTCTTTTATTCCACATCCATAAACATTAACTACAAAGCTAAACTAAGATTTTATCTGTACACCTCTACAGCCAAGTTGTTTATTAACACCCGCAAAACAAAACAATACAATACATGGTAACTTGTGTGCAGTGCTGTATGTTTTGCAAGCGAGTCTGAAGCAATGTTTATGCTAGTGAGCTTAGTCGGTATTGTGTTGGAAATTTCAGACTTGATTCAACTAAATTTTATAACATGTTAAAACTAGTGACTTTGGGAGCTTGTAGACCACGAGAGTCTGTCATTGCGTAGCCTAAAAAAGACTATAAATTGACGCGCACTTAAAGAGTTTACTCTAGCTAGACTCATTAGGAATTTAGGTTTTGTAAAGGTACTGAATGTAGTTGAGCATTTTGTTCTTAGTATATGTAATACATTTTTTTAAGGACAAATCACACTGATTAAGCTAGCCCCAAAGTAAGTTTTAAACTTGTGTTATGGGATACTAACTCAACGACACTATATTTTATGATAAATATATATATAGATAAACACCCAAGACCCAGGAAAATTTAAGGCCATTTTCCAACTTGCCCTGGCTGGGAATCGAACCCAGAACCTCCGGATTAGCGGTCTAGCGTGTTAACCATTACGCCACGGAGGTCGTCATTTACTTACATTTATTTACTTTACCATACAAACGTAATTTAGGTATTTTGTGATTTCAAAGAAATTATTCTAGGCATATAACTAGTACTCGTATTCGATGGTCAAAATATGAACTTGAAAGAGATTTTAGTGTATCGCATATACTTGTAGCATGTCATAATCCGCTAGATGACTATAATCAGTTTTTTTTATTTAATAATTTTACGGCCCTTGATACAAGTCCTTTAGAGCTTATCATTAATTTTGTTTTTTATTCCTAATCCTAACCTAACCTAACAAGACAATCAAAGGGTGGTGTAAGCCTTTGACTGCCGCAAGGGAGCTTCTGGCGACAAATCTTTACGAGTCCACTGGTTTACATAGACGACTGAGTGGCGGACGACGCCTGAAGACGCCCAAACAGTCCACAAAATAAATATCCCTACAGCCGTACTATGACTGTCCACTTTAACTATTTCACACATTGTTCATGTCATGAGCATTTATAACACCAAACAACACCAATTTCATATTATAAAGTCCACTACAATCAATTTGTGAAATAATATAAAGCAAACCCCAACCGAACTTCTTGACTTCCCGCCAAAAAACTCAAGTCAAATCAGATACTTTTTTCTAAATGTCAAAACAAAAATTTTCTATGGGATTTGTGTTAAATACAAAACCGTGACGTCATAGATATTTGGAGTCAAATAGCGCTCTTAATATCAGTTTTTCTGCATTAATAAATCTAAAATCATGTCAAAAATGGATATGATCAATGACAAGTGGCACTACTTTGTGACGTTTTATTTCGTTAACAGTATCAAATTATTTATTTTTGACCCAGTCATCTAACTAATTATATCATATCATATTTGACCATCAGTATGGAATACTTCATCCCATTTTCTTTCTGATTCATATTTTATGCGAGCTGTAACTTCACATATACTACATGAATTTTCCGGGGTCCAGTGCTGCCCCCATTTGAAATAAATTATTTGAAGGAAACATACCTATATCATTTAAAATTTTATTCTAATAAACCCTAGATAACCCTTCAAACTATTTATGAATTACTGTTAACAGTTTAAAGTGAGAAAGTGAAGCTTTTCTTCGCACATTTGTGAAAAATGGCAAATGTCTGAAGAAAAGCTTCACGTAGGCCCTTAAGTAAGTTGGGTGATAATGTAACATTATGGTACCAATGACCTGATCTCATGATGAAGCCGGAAGGTGGCCACGGCATCTCTGTAACAAAACATCATAACCCCACCGAGTTTGGGCTCGATTGATTCGACTTGAGCAGCATTTTAAACATTTTTGTTCATTGTTTTTTTATAAAAGCTTTTAATTACTTGTTTTAAATTGAACTTACTTGGGAGTCAGATCAATCTGTGTGATGGAAAAGTATGTCCTTACCTGAAAAAAAAACACATAGGTTAATAATAGCGATAACAGTCGGGATCAACGCCTTAATGTTCTGAAATTTTTAAGAAGATGCAGAAGCTCTGATGAGCTCAAAATAAAGTTCCACCTGCAACTATCAAGAATTCTTTGCTTATTACTTACTTAAACAACTCGCCGCGAACGGAAAACTCGCGATCCCAACATATCTGCAAACCCTTAACCAAGTTGGCTCATGTTCTAATTTAAAAAATTCTAGCGGCTACATCTACATGCTAATCCCATTAAGCTCCTATCAAAGATACTAGACTTATTGTCGAGCGACATACACTCATACATACAAACACCAGATTGTCTAAAAAAAAGACTATAATTTTTATACTTGGAACATAAAGCGTTAAAAACGGTTGAAACATAGTAAGGGTGTGTGCAAACCTGCGTGTCGGGAGTCAAACCGACGACCCCTGTGCAGCCAGGCGTGCTTCCTACACCACTGGGTAAGGAAGTGCTCTTGAGCTTTGACAAGATAAAATAACGAACCATTTTGTTCAAGTTTCAAGGCGTGGCTTTTTGAACGTAATTTTTAAAGATTGCAAAATACATCCCCTCAAAGCAATACTTGTGAAGGAATTCCAGTCTTGCAAAAGCGCAACGCAGTTTTTCCTACTTAAGTTTTGAGACTACGATATACATCGAAACGCTAGTATCGGTAGCTTTTGCATTAAAAATAATGGCCTTCAAAAAATGATATATTTATCCTACATTAAATAAAAAAAAATTGACTTTTGACTTTTTTGACATCGAAAACCAAGTAAGTTAAAAACAAGTAATTATTAAAAAAATATTTTTAAAAACAAGCTTTTATCTTAAGCAATGAAAAGTGTTCCCCAAGACAAATCATTAAGCCAAAACTCGGTGGAGTTCTGTTTTTTATCACAGAGATGCTGTAGCCACCTTCCGGCTTCGTCATGAGATCAGGTCATTGGTACCATCATCATCCGAGCGTATTCCCGGTTGCATCGTCAGCGGTTACGCTTCAGAGCCCGGGGTCCACTACCTAACCTAGGCGATTTGACGAGGTTACTGGTTTTTACACAGAGCGACTGCCGTCTGACCTCCGCAACCCAAAGGGTACATCAGAACCAAACGTACGATAGGTACAAACGCTAGATGGCGTCAGCTCATTGGTAACATAATATTTAATTGTCATCCAACTTACATAAGTATGTGAAGTTTCCACTCGATCGAATAATGGGAAGTGGGTCTAATTTAGCTTGCAAGATTTGATTACGGACACAGACAACGGGGCTGGTGAAACAATAAAAGTTTTAGTAATAAAATTTTTTGGCAACATAACATTGCTAAGGAATTTACTAAGTAATTTTATTTTTTAACTGACTTGATTTTTCATGTATATGTGATCTCAAAACTTTTTTTGATGGAATATTGCATTGCGATTTGATGATTGGTGGAGAACTCACTTCTTATTGTAGATGATCACCATTACAGTAGTAAAGTACAAACAGAGATGGAGTGAAATAGGAGAGGCTTTTCTAAAATATTGGATTACAAGTGGATGATTATGGTGATGATCAGACGATAGTTGTATTTTACTGAGTAAGGTCCCAAGATACGAAACGACGCGTTGTCGTATAAAAACAGAGGCGGCCATCCGTGAATCCTTGCGTTGACCGCGTCGTTCATTCTTAAGCCGTTTCATAAGATACGTCTGTCATATTTTTAAAATATTACTTTTAAACCTAATGCAAAAAGGCGGTGTTATGTATTGAAATATGTATATGTTTGCATTATATTATTATCTATGCATTTGTCTGTCCTTCTGTCCCAATAAGTTTATTTGCCAGGCAAATTAAAAATTCCCTGACTTTCAAGCCCCAATAACTTTCGAACGGCTGAATGGATTTTTATCAAACATAGCTAAGAACCATCTCGTCAGACAAGACTTTTGATTAAAAAAACCCAACAGACACGTTAAACTTATAACACCCCTCTTTTTTGTCAGGAGGTGTTATGTATTGGAAGATATGTTTGACATATGTATCTGAGCATTGTATTATTATGTTATACTAGTTTTCTTTTTAAACGCTGGAACGTCTAAAAGAAAATTAACTAGTATTTACTTTCTAAAAACGAATTACTTGGCATCGGATCGTGATCGTGTCGTATGGTATAAAAGGTTCGAAGGAGTGCGCGGTGGAGCGTGAATCCGGACACCCAAGGACGATGGGACATTAAGGGTCTACCTGTGAAAGTGTAAGTTAATGTTTTTAAGGCTCCGTATTTCAAAAGGAACAATATCTTTATAGCGATCACTCGCGTGTCTGTCTGTCCGTCTGTCACAGCCAATTTGCTTCGAAATACTGGACCGATTGAGTTGAAATTTGGTACACATTATGTAAATCGGTGATCCAAAGACGTAACGTTGATAAATGAATATTAAACAGGAGTCATGTGACATATGAATTCAAAGAACTTGTTGTGAAAATTTAAAATATTTTTCATAATTTTAAGATCAACAGGTTAAGGTGGAAACCACATTGAAATCAGTTTAGTAGTTTTAGACTTATTGAGTAGGTACAGACATATTATTATTATTAAAATCTTTATTGACCACAATGGTACAAAAAGTGAACTTAACGCTAATGCATTCTCTACCAGTCAACCTTTAGGAAAAACAGAAATTAATTTAATTGCGATAGGCGCTTTAAAGATGTACTTAATAATTTACTATTTACAAGTATACTTAAATACATTCATATAATACACTTAATACATATACATGCTTATATAAACATACATACATATATATATATATACTACAAATGTTTTGAGATAATGACTAATTCTGCTGCTAAAATTTTAATGAAAGGTGCGTGTGAACTTTCTTCTTAAATAAGTATCATACTGACAGATACGACAGTATAGGTACTCGTCAGGGGATGATACAGAATAATAAATCACATAAAACAAATATAAAAACACATGGTAGACGGTTATGGACCAAAAAATCCATATAGACGTCCATCCAGACAGACACAAGAAATGCTGGCTTGGCGTCGGAAAGGATAATATGCGTGCCAATGGTCTTACAACCAAGGATGCTCAAGACCGTGCGAAGTCGAAAATGAAAAGCCGAAAAGCAGACCCCAGGCTTCGCAGCTGAGAGTGCAACTGGGAAAACGCTGAGATGAGAAAGATGAGAAAAAGTGTAGGGAACAAATGTCAAAAGACGGCCTTATTGCAACTGCAATTTCTCCTAGGCAACTGATTAAAGATAAGCGGACAATTACACTATATCAAATCTTTTCACCAAAACACCTCAAAAACTTACACGTGAAGATACCTGTTCCCGTGGGAAGCGTTAATATTAATACTGGGACGTCGTGGGATAACAAGGGATCATATGTTTTGCTGGATTGCGGCGCAAGATAATACTTTAACCAACGAAACTTTTAGATAGAACAATTACAGTCTATGATGCTGAACTTCTGTAAATAAAAATAGTGAGTATA
This sequence comes from Acrobasis repandana, assembly GCA_963576875.1. Taxonomy (NCBI): domain Eukaryota; kingdom Metazoa; phylum Arthropoda; class Insecta; order Lepidoptera; family Pyralidae; genus Acrobasis; species Acrobasis repandana. The sequence continues at coordinate 557,688 of OY756241.1, read as the reverse complement.
TTAATTATATTTTGATTTATTTTAAGTTGAGTTGCCATCAATTTGGACTTAATTTCATTTTATTATTGTACGCCCGTTAAGGGCAGGTCACAGTGGTAACTTTTATATATTTTAAGATCTTTTGTAACCTGTGCTCCACGATAAAGATATTTGATTGATTGATTCAGAAGAAAATTTCAGCGCCCAGGATTTTTTTTACAAGCTACTTGATCAGTGTAATGTATTTTTGTTTTTATAAGGACAAATCACGCATATTGGGCAAGCCCTACAGTAAGTTTAAACTTATGTCTGTGCTTGTGTTATGGAATACTAAGTCAACAATACAATATTTGATAATAAATACATAGATAAACAATATAATGTGGGTTCAAATCCCACTGGGAAGCATACTTTGTGAATAGTTGTTTCCAGTCTGGTTAGGATATTGCAGGCTTGTATCACCTGTTTATCCAAAAAAATGATGATTCCGTGCTTTGGATGGCACGTAAAGCAGTGGGTCCCGAATGCCATTTAGCGTTTGTTTGAACCTATTATAGAATTGGTTCTGATCTACCGTTTGGGTTGCGGAGGTCAGACGGCAGTCGCTCTGTGTAAAACCAGTAACCTCGTCAAATCACCTAGGTTAGGTAGCGGACCCCGGGCTCTGAAGCGTTACCGCTGAGGATGCAACCGGGAATACGCTCGGATGATGATGATGATTAAATTAATAATGTCTATATTTAGCAAATTTTAATAATATTATTTGTGTTATCGCATCCGAGTAACGAAGTATGGTAATCTCCTCTTTTGTCATTTTCCAGGCGGTTGGGAAATGTTTAATGAGTGTGAAGCCATGTCACAGGCTATGTTCAAGCAAGCGTCATAAAAGAAGATTTTTTGATGGTAATTTTGCGCCGAGTTCCTAGGTATTTTTGACGTCAGTAGTATCTTCTTTGCTGGTCTGGGAGAAAAGAAAAAACATAGAATGTACCAGCTGCTTCTCTTCCCGTGCAGATCGTCAAAGCCGATCGAGGGAATGGGCGAGAATCTGATTAATATGAATAGGCGACGCGGTTAGCAACCCATCACTTTTTTTATGATTTATTACGCTAAAAGTGGCCTGGGCATTACCGCCTAAGGCTCTGTCTACCCCGTTAGGGATAAAGACGTGATAGTGTATCTGTATCTGTAGAGTAGTATCCAGGGTCAAAATAAATTATTTTGGAATGATACAAGAATAAAACGTCACAATAATGTCACTTGTCATTCATCGTATCCATTTTGAACGTGATTTTAGATTGATTGATGCCAAAAAACTGATATTAAGAGCGCTCTTTGACTTCAAGAATCTATGACGTCACGCCATGCGTTTTTCGTAGAAGTCCCATAGAAAATGTTTGTTTTGACGTTCAGAAAAGAAGTATCTATTTTGACTTGAAGGCAACTAGCGGATTCGATGATCGTCTTTCTCGTCGTACTGGCGGGCATGCCAGAAAAAATGCCACATAAAATTATTCACATATTCACTTTTGAAACCTTTATACTCCTAAAGTTTAAAAATTACGAAAATTTAGTTAAATGTTTGTGAATGTCATTCATAGATGTCACGCACATTGCGCTGCGTGTGGTTTTACACTAGGGGCCGGAACAAAATATGCATAACCACAATTAATAACATACATGCGGCATCGCAGCAAAAAGAACCGCTGGCCCAGCGGCGTTATGTGCAAACGCTCTAAGTCATCGTTAAATGGAATCTTATTTATATATTAATAATAAACAAAAGACCAACGAAGCGAAGATTATACCTCAAATGGCAACTCCTAAACCGCAAATTCAGAAAACCATCCTCTTTCCTCCAGAAACTCAAATGGCTTCTTTAAAACGTTAGTCGGTTAACAAACAGATTATTCACACGCCTTCTGCGCAAATCCCAGCAAAATACACAATAACAATATTACACTACGCTCCAGCGAATACTCCAATCATATTCACTAAAACCCGCGCCATTTCCACCCCTAAAACCAAGTGACATTGCACTCAAAATCCCGTGAACGAATTCATTTTCGCACTCAGCAAAACTTCAAACCGTATTCAGCTTTGGTGTAGATGTCTTTAAAAGCTAAAATCGCGATGAGGCGAAATTTTAAGGAATTTTGAACCAACAGTTCCACATTTAAAATACAATTTTGAATACTAACGGTTTTCAGCGCCATTTTCTAAGTATTACAACGGTGCATTCTAGACTTTAGTACGTTGAATTAAACTGCAATTTGGACTGCAGATAGTTTTGTAAACGTGTTTTTGACAAGATGGTAGAATTACCAAGAAATAAGGGACTTTGCTCGAATTTCGTTGTTGTGACGTCATTTGTTGGTCTTTTGGGCGTATAAAGAGAATTGCAAAAAACATAGTAAATGTCAATCTAGTTTGTCATATCACATCTTCTTTTTCATCTTAGCGCATTCCCGGTTGCATCATCAGCTGTGCTGCTTCGGAACCCGGGGTGCGCTTTTCCACTATTTCTCCTCCAAATCGACGTCAAAGACCTTGCGGAATCGAGAAGAAATAGCCGGAACAGTTTTGACGATTTGGCTATAGTTGTAGGACCGGCCGCCTGACTGACGTCTTAGAAGATGTAGATGATGGCCGGAAGTGAAGAAGAACAAGTATTTTATTTATATATATATATATGTATCAAATTTCTATGAATGTATGTTTATTTATGTATTGTATAGGTATGTATGTTTATGTGTAAAATTTTAAACAAGTACTTATATGCATTTGTTGTAAATTTTAGTCTATTTTGTACACGCATACTACCTGTTTTCTTCTATTTTCCTCTCCTGGGTATGCTGGAAGAGATTTCTTATGAAATAAGCAGTACCTACGTACACTATATTCTTACTTTGTTTGTATTTTGTGTACATGAATTTTGTAAATAAATAAATATTTGCCAAACAAATTCAAAAAACCCTCCAACTATCAATAGTTCACCCCCAATAATTTTTGAACGGCTGAACCGATTTCCATCAAACATCGCTAAGAACCTTATCGACATAGACAAGGCTTTCGATTAAAAAACCACAGAAAAAAATTGGTTGTCTGTAAAGTCAGTTTACGGACGGTAGCTTGACGTGACAACGTCAAACATTCTCTCTCTCGTTCGTGCCGCGCTCTCGCTTGCGGAACGCGACAATGAGCGTAACGGAACAATGACGTCATCTTTATCGTGCATGCAGCTCGTTGTATCGAGTTATTAGACGTCACGTCGAAATCGGTCTATTTGTTTAGAATGCTACAGACAGACACACGGACATACAGACATCGTCGAAAGTTAAAACAACGATTTGACGGTAGTTTCACGAGTTAACTACTAACAAATATAACGTTATTGTCTTTCCAGTGTCCCATACGTTCCCACGGGCTAAGTTAATATTAATATAGGGACGTCACGGGCCGCCGGCGACCTTCATCGTAATTACTGACGTCGTGTTGTGGCGCTGTTCACTTGACGGTTAAGAATGTAATGGAACTTTTTTAAGTGAAAATATCTTTAGGCGCGTTGGGCATTTTTTGTGATGGGAGAAAACATTAAACTCGCGACACTGTTACCGTAACCGACACCACCTTGTTCAAGTTTTTACTTCTATCAGCACTCCTGGAGTGTCACTGTCTTTTTTAAGAAGTGACAGTAGCCACCACTGGTGTTACATTTTTGAAAATATGTTTTTCGAAAAATTATCATTCTTTTGTACAAGTTTTTTATTGTGAGGCGTACTTATCAAGATAAAAGTCTTGAGTCGAAACTCAATGGGGTTGCGTTGATTTATTATAGGGTTCTTATAGCCACCTTCCGGCTCTATCATCAGATCAGCTTCTTGTTATAAAGATATTGCAGTGTCATCTGATTTACATTTTACATTGATAGTTTCAAGTTGAAACTATCAATGTAAAATGTAAATCAAAACTAAAAAATGCTTGTTGAAACTTTCAACAAGCATTTTTTAGTCGAATAATACACTGGTTTATGCTCTTCATATCCAATTGTTACAACTTTAAAATATCGGAGCTCGGTATCACAATTAAACAGCAAATAGATTAATACATAATGTCCTTGTTTTATTATCGCTCATTACAGCTGTGTTTTGACTCTTTTGGCATTTATACAATATGCGACCGTACTTTTTTCGAATCGAATCACGGCTGCCAGAGCGTTTGCTCCAATCTCAAGCTTATTAGTCACTCACTGCCGGTTAGAACTGGCAGTGGCGGTTTAATTAAAACAACATCAAATAATTATTCATAAAAAAATTAATACACGTTCTAATAATTTACAAATATAATTAAATTGGCTTCTAATAACTACGCAAATATTTGAGATTGATAATAGAAAAATATTTCGTCAACGGCGAAAAAATATTTTTTATTCGAATTGCAGACGACGACATAGCAGCCCTAGGTGACACAATACAAGACATAGAACAACTACTTCAAATAATGGATAAAACATTTGAAGAATTCATCTTAAAAATAAATAAATCAAAAACCAAAACTATGATCACATATAAAACATCACCAGTAAGAGATTCAGTGCAGCTAAATGGAACAACAATAGAACAAGTAGAAAAATGTAAGTACTTTGGAAGCATATTAACAGAAGACTCTAGATGTACTGCAGATATTAAAACCAGAATTGCCATGGCCAAAGAAGCATACAATAGTAAAAAGAGACTTTTCACAGCAAATATATCCAGAAAAATACGTAAACGCCCTATAAAAACGTATATCTGGAGCATAGCACTTTACGGATGCGAAACATGGATACTGAATAAAAAAGACAGTGACAGGCTGGCAGCTTTCGAGATGTGGTGCTGGAGGAGAATGGAAAAGATCAGTTGGATGGAAAGGAAAACCAATGAGGAAGTATTAGAAATAGTAGGAGAGAAAAGAAGACCGCTGGGCGACATAGAAAATAGAAGAGGGAAAATGATTGGTCACTTAATACGACATGACTCCTTATTTAAAAACATACTAGAAGGAAAGACAAAAGGTAGAAGAGGTCCAGGACGACCAAGAAAGAGCTATGTAGACCAACTGAAAGAAAAAGCAGGGGTCATGTCGTATCAAGCACTAAAAAGTAAGGCAGAGAACCGAGAAGATCGGCGCATACTCCACCGACAAGAGCCACTAAGCTCTTAAATAAGAAGAAGAAGAATAATATAATAGATAACCATCGAAATATCATCATCATCATCATTTCAGCTGCACAACGTCCACTGCTGGACATAGGCCTCCCCCAAGGATTTTTTTTTTTAATTTATTTGGTTCGCTATTTCCAAAATGACCGATCTAGAGCGGCCTGCGTCCAGCGCTTTTCAGCGACCTTAGTCAGATCATCTGACCACCTTGTGGGTGGGTGTCCAACGCTTCGCTTGCCAGTACGTGGTCGCCATTCGAGAACCTTTCTGCCCCATCGGCCATCGGTTCGTCGCGCTATGTGTCCCGCCCACTGCCACTTCAACGAGCTAATCCGCTGGGCTATATCAGTAGCTTTTGTTCGAAATCGAAATATAATCTCTAGAAATCTAACGCTCCTACATTCACCACTTCCATTCTGATTCCATTTACGTAAACAAACTAACAGTAATTACAACGAAACACTCAAACACACACATAGGCAAAGATGCATGCGATTGGTCGCGACAAGGTCACGTACGCGTCAACGCCACGAGCGGTGAGGTACAATATTAAAATGTTTATTTACTTATTTTACTTTGTGTTTTTCATGTCGCGTGGAATGATTTTTCGGGATTAGTTACGATTCTAGAGAATTATTGTTCGTAGATGATAACACAATGGAGGTCAAGACCAACGGACCGAAAGAAATCGAAGCGAGAGGAAAATGCCTTTTCATTGGGAAATTCAATTAAAGTCGCAACAAAAACTACTTGTTACCCAAAACACCACCATTTCGGCTCAAAAGCGCTGTAAATACGAACAAAAAACAGGATGACCATCAGTCACAGGGCGAATTCAGGTGCGCCGCAGCCCTTTGATTTACGACGCAAAACAACATCCTGTATGTGAGTTACGGACACCCTGTATGTACAGGATGAATCAAATAAAGGGGCTTGAAGGTTTGGAAATAGGCGTTTCAAAATGGTATAAAGCTTTTTACATCATACGGAGATCTATCGTATGACGCTTGAATTTTGAAAAATTGGTCGGGTTGATTTTGTAAAATTTCAAACAAATCTAAATAGAAATTTTTTTTCGACTTGTCGGACAAAACTAAGAATAACATTTTTTCTAAGGCTTTAATCAAAATTTAGAAAAAGTTGTATCTGACAATTGCGGTGGAGCGTGAAATCTGTATTTTTTTTTATAATGCTAAGTTTAAATTTAATTTGACCTTTTGAAGTGGGTGAAAATCGCGTTCGAAGATTCCTTTACAAACAAACATTCAAAATAATGAGTGGAAGCAGGCGTTATGAATATATGTATGTATTCCAGAAGCTACAATAGTCTACATAAGTGAATTCATTGTATAAAAGCTAGCAATTCAGGCTTTGTCTAGTCTGAAACTGGATTTGAAGTGTGCCGTACTCTGCATACATTTGCATACAACGCGCTGATGAAAAACGATAAAAGTTAAAAATGTTTTACTATACTTTTTCTTTTACTTTTTATACAACGTGGAAGGGACATACCCGTAATAAATTGAACCACGGCCTATACTAGATCAGTAAAGTATAATAAGATTAAAATAACAGGCATAAAAACAAAAAAAAAGACATTCCAATCGCCCGGGCGGGGGGCTGCCCACTTTTGTATGGTAATGCCAATTTTTTTTTTAAATTGAAAACTTTTTTATTAGCGTTGGGCATTTTTTGAGACAGGAAAAAACCATTGAACTCACGACACTGTTACCGTAACCGACACCACATTGTTAAAGTCTGTTTTTTGCTAAGTGTACTTAGTGCTGCCAAATTAGTGACACACAGACACGCACGTCAAACTTATTCCCTTATTCTTTATTATTCCCAACTTAACCCCTCTTATTCATAGGGGATTAAAAAATATAAGCAATACCTATTTTTATGTGAAAATCGGTACCAGGTTTCAACATTATAACAGAATGAAAAGATAACACAATATTCCAAAACATAAAAACATTGTGTTTTTATAACAAAACAGGATGTTTAATCGCTGTCCAACAGTAAAAACAGATTACTTTACATACATACAAAGTTAGCCATTGTCCTTTATGACTGGTGCCACATTGAGTTATGTAGAAGGCGAGTGCAATAGAAGAGTTGAGTAGGCAAGATCATTAGGTATTTTTAGCCTCCACTGCAGGATCACGACCCTCTCTGTACTACCAGAGCCATATTTTAGCTAGAGCAGTCAGGGGATTTAGCCTACACTCTCCACTCTGACCAGACGGGTTGGAGAGGTCTCACTGAAGTTTATAACCTTTGTTTAGCTTATGTTTCCTATGTCTTCTTCTACGACATCCACGGAGTGGTCCAATTCTGCTGAGAATCACGCGGCTCTATATTTAGACTTTTGCATTATTGTGAGGCCTGTAAGAACTTACCAAGACAAATGTAATGAGCCCAAACTTAAGGGGGTTGCGACGTTTTATTACAGGGTTCCTATAGTCAACTTCCGGCTCCATCATCAGATCAGCTTTTTGTATGACAAAATTGCATTGTCATCTGATTTACATTAGCATACAAAGTTTCATCTAAACGGGAACCGGAAATTGACTCAAAAACTTGCAAGATTTGACCCAAAAAAAACAAATAAACAACAACAAACAAGTTAAATAAAAACTTACAAGACAAAAATAATTGAAATCATTCAGCCAAGTGAACTCGGCCAGAGTAAAGCGGGCTTATTGCTCAGTTGGATATAAACATCACCGAAGCGACATTTCGTTTTGCGATAACACCTTTATGCGTGATTGTACAAAGGGACATTCGCTGTATTGAATTTCATTTTTGTTGGCCATTGTACGTATGAAGGTCAATTAGTATGAGAAATACTACCATTTTTTGTAAAAGCTACCTTATTTTTTTTTATGTTCTTCTGTCTATGCCGTAAGGACAAGTTTCTTTGCCAAACAAACTTATTTGACAAGTTTATTGACAGAAAAAAAACCCTTGACCTTTAAGCGTTAACTTCCAATAACTTTTAAACGGCAGGACCGATTTTCATTAAACCTAGCTAAGACCCGACTCGACAGACATGGTCTTCGCTAAAAAAACAGCATCGAAATCAGTCTATTCGTTTAGGAGTTATGATGCCACAGCCAGACACACTAACACACACACCCTTACAGACAGACACGTCAAACTTCTAACACCCCTCTTTTTCGTCGGGGATTAAAAACAGAATTGTAAGTAGTAAGTATGGGTATGGTATATAAGTGTACGCGCTATTATTACCATAAAGATGCGTAAAGGTGCATTAAGGTGAAGCTATAGGCAAATGGCCTTGAAGTGGCGCCCTCATTTGAAATAAATTGTTAACTCGTAAATATGGAGGTAATTTCCATATTGCTCTTCGTCATGCACTAGATTGCCCTTTAAATTATTTTATGTACCACCGTTGAAAGTATTTACATTAGTCCGTCTAGCTTTAAAACTTGCTCCCGCCAATTTAATTCAATTCAATTCAAAATATCTCATTATCATAGGATATTTATAATATCTCTTAATAATAGTCACTTTGTTTTGTTTTGCACAAATGTTGACGTCAAATCGTTACTTACAGCTAAGTTTACGCCGCTTCCTAGGCGCAAGTGTAGAAGAAGCGGCAACCAACTGCACTGCACGTTTTCTCCAAAGACGTCAACTAACAAACTAAAAACTTAAAATTAGTTATATGGATGGACAGAGATTACATTTTTTGTTATGTCATAATTAAATTGAATTATAAGAATTACGAAATTTAAAATAATGTCAATTTGTAAATTTAGTATTTACCAATGTACCTAAATTATGACATGTCTAAGTATACAAACCTTTAAGAGGGACCCGCGCCAAGCTCCAGCCAGACCTTTTTGTCTTTAAGAAAAGTGACCACGGCAAGTTTTAAAGCTAGACGGATCACCAATAATACATTCCACGGCAGTTCATAAAATAATTTAAAGGGCTATCTAGTGCATGACGAAGAGCAATATGGAAATTATCACCATATTTACGAGTTAACAATTTATTTCACACTTCAAGGCCATTGGCCTATATCTTCACCTTAAATATTAATAATCTAAATATTTTGTTCGCAGTTGAACCAAATGATAAATTAAAGTTATGAACATATAATACGCTTTTTTAATCATGTTGCCGAAGCGAGCATTGTATTTTTATGCAAATTTTATGACCCACTGAATGCAGTACATACAAACTAATTAAAGTAAAGATATGAAGTCTTAATTTTTCCACGCTGCTCGGGGAATAAAAATCTTCTGCTTTTCTTCCCGCGCAGATTGTAAAAGCCGGTCGAGGGAATAGCGAGAATGTGAATCCTTTTCCAACTTCTCATTATTGCGGCTAGTCAGCGGGACGTCTTCGTGTATGCATCGCCAGTCACATTCACCCTGAGGAAGACCTCAGGATAAGGTCTAAACATGTCGGCAATAGCTGACTTTATACCTATTTCCCTTTTAAATGTCTGTGTTCTTACGTAAGTTTTAACTGAAAAATTGTCTACCATCATCACGCTAAAAGTGGCCTTTGGGTCTCAGGGTCTTGGACTCTGTCTGATTTGAGCTGTAAGACCCAAAATGCTCTATTTAGTAAAAAGGTACTCTATGTCACAACTATAGTGTGTACAATTCCCAAAGAGAGTTGACGTCAGGCAGGCGGCCAAATCAGTTAAAGTGTTCCGGCTATTTCTTCTCCATTTTGCAAGGTCTTTAGCATTCTTGGGTGGCCATTGACATGCCTGTTGTATTTGGAGAAGAAAAAGTGGGAAAGCGCACCCCTGGCTCCGAAGCAGCACAGTTGAGGATGCAACTGGGAATGCGCTTCGACGAAGAAGAAGAAGTGACATACTCAGTGTGAGTGTAGGTGCGGCAATTCTATTGTAGAATGAACTCATTCGCGCTTTATATTCTTATAATAAATATATTCGCATATAGCCCCCCGCACAAGGTAACGCTGTGTTTCAGGCTCCCCTACCCCTGTGGAGCCTGAATAATAAAATTTTTAACAAAAAAAACAACTGACTTAAATTTTTTTTAGGAGTTTCTTCCATATCTCCAAAGTTCTTCATCATATCTTCACTAAATTAAAATAGGACCAACTTGGTAGGCTTTCTGTCAGCGACGTACAAAAATGATAGGAAAATAAGGAAGATTTTATTTAGAAAAATTGTAAAGATAGGTTTTATTTAAAATCTCTTAAGATAGTTATGGTATATAGTTAGTTAAGTTTTACGGAAATAAATACTTTTTTATTAGATAGGGCATTAATTAAGTTGAAATGTATAATATTCTAGGTTGTTTTATTCCCCTAAGTTACGTTATGGTATATTGTAAGAAAGAGATAGCAATATTGATTGCAAACTAAAAAGCAATACCATAACGAGAACCACTAGACATTTTCTGTAAAAAACTGACTGCAAACTAAAAAGCAATACCTTAACGAGAACCGCTAGATGGTTTTTTGTAAATAACTTGATAATTAATGATTATATGTCGAAAATCAGTATTGTAAAACATATATAAAGATGAAACACAGAACTGGGAATTAAGAAATTGTAAAAAAGTTGTCTACTTTCATAGTACAAACCGATAAGAACTGTAGATTACACTAGAAAGAGATGCACACATAAGATAGAAAAGGAAATAGGGAAAACAGAACCGTGTGCAAAAAATTAATGGTCAACATAGTAAGTTTTTAAAGTGTAAAATAATTCGAATATTATGATTGGCTTGATTTTTGCTGAATTCTACAATCTAGACAGCCCAAAATTGTATAAATCAAGTCACGGTTTGTATGGAGGTATTCAGTTTACCTCAAGCAGTCCAGTGAAAACAAGTAGTGAATAGTAATAGTGAACAGTCATAGTGATAAGTAGTTTGATGTACTAAAGTGGTGAAATAAGTGAAAAGTTAAGTGAATTTTATTTCAAGTAAGGAAAATCCCTAAAGGTTTATGTTTTTATTTTCTTTATATTTTTACATCATTTTTTCCTATTGACTTTAAATCTGTGATTATTTGTGTGACTTTTAAATGTGAATGTGCAATAAATATAATCCACTCTGGATTATACCTTTGATCTACACTAAGACTATTGAACACCTGAGCTAGGCCTTCTGCCTCCCTCACAAGCCTGCTGGCCCGACCCCCATATATACAGTCCACTCAAGTCGTCGCTGCACGGACGACCCTGGCAGGGCTCTGAGCGCCGCCACGCTGCCGCAGCACACAGCTACGCCGCCGCTGCACTCGCTGCCGCCGCACGCTGCCACGCTGCTGCTGCACCCGCCGCCGCAGCACACAGCTACGCCGCCGCTGCACTCGCTGCCGCCGCACGCTGCCACGCTGCTGCTGCACCCGCCGCCGCAGCACACAGCTACGCCGCCGCTGCACTTGCTGCTGCCGCACGCTACCTCGCTGCCGCTGCGTATACCGCCGCCTCACGCCGCCACACCACCTCACTGCCGCACACCGTCAAGCCGTTGCTGCGCCGCCACGCAGTAGCACCGCCGCTAGCTCGCCGCGTCGCTGCTCGCCTCACCGCGCCGCCGCCTCGGCCGCCACGCCCCGTGCCAGTTAAGGGTACTGCACGCCACACCACGACGCTACGCCACTGCCGCGCCGCCACGCAGCAGCGTCGCCGCTAGCTCGCCGGGCCGCTGCTCGCTCACCGCGCCGCCGCCCCGGCCGCCGTCACACCCCGCGTCCTACCCCCTGGGTCGATAACACCACGTGCAAGCACACTTTCAAATAAAAAAAGAAATATTAAAATTAGTTTACAATTGGCGAAGATATCGCGTAACAAACATATATAAAAAAAAAGAAAAAAAAAAACATACAGTCGAATTGATAACCTCCTCATTTTTTGAAGTCGGTTAAAAACAGGCTTACCTCGAGCCTTGGTGACACAAGCTGAGGCAGTTCTTTCCCAAAAATTAGGTTCAAAGAGTAGTTCTCTGTACCTTTTGGCAACAAATGACTTTTTAACCGACTTCAAAAAAGGAGGAGGTTATCAATTCGACTGTGTGTATATATTTTTTTATATGTATGTTTGTTACGCGATATCTTCGCCAATTGTAAACCGATTTTTATGATTCTTTTTTTATTTTACAGCCTTTACTACCAAGTTGGTCCCATTTTATTTCTGTGAAGATATGATAAAGAACTCAGAAAAAAATGAGGTCGGTTGTTTTTTTTTGTAAAAAAATTAATTATTTATTTAATACTTTAATTATGCGTAACAGACAGGGGTTGTTCATTCGCACTTTCGTCAATGTGTGTGTGCAGTAACTGCAGTATGAATTTTGCGGTTCAGCATTGTGAACGCATAATTTATAGATTCACGGTTAATTATAGGCTGTAATTATACTGTATTGAGGATCTGATTGCCATCTCAGATTACTTGAAATTAATGATTAAGGGAATGGGTGAAAATACAAATCACGTCCCATCACTATTTCGTTTTTTTTTTAATGTCTAATTTACCCCACATAAGTGTTCCCTTTTTCTGAAATTCATTTATTTACTTTATTCGTCTATCTTTGGGCCACTGAGTTACATATGTGTACTAAATTTCAACTCAATCGGTCAAGTAGTTTCGTAGCGAATTGGCTGTTGTGACCGACGGATATTGATAAGTGAGTATAAAAATATAAAAATAAAAATTAGTCCCATAGGAAAAAATGTTTTTTTTTGTGCTGATTTACCCTCTGGAATTAATGTCAGCAGCAAATTTACACCAGGGACAGTAACTTTCTATTAAACCAATTCAAAGTGTGAACGTCCACCTGACATCAGCAAAAAAAGTAAAAAATCAGAACTCCCAAGTGGATCAAAGTTATACGGGTTCCATATCAAATTACCAAACCATTTTAACTGACCTATGCCCACTCGAACTTCACCTTTATTGACTTAGCAATAAAGCTTTATTACCTCTAATTGAGGTGTCCATATATTTCGGTATTGCTTTTCTTGAATTACAAATTTATTTTGCTAAAGAATTTTCAGCTTTGTGGAGATTGTTTTAAGGTTGAGTGATTTCGGCTGTGCCATGTGGTTTCTCAAGAGCGGAATGGTAGGTTTTGATGGGAAATTGCGGGTAATAGTATCCTTTGGTTTTTGTGACGACAGACGAAGCGGCCTTGTGTTGTGGTGCTAATGTAATGCATAGACATCTAGCAGCGAGCCAAGCGTCTTAGTTTCAAATTCAGCCAAAAAATGTTTTTGTCCAAAATAACAAGTTTATTTGGCAGACTTATCGCTCGGAGGGATGATGTTACAAGCTTTTATTTAACTTGCAATATATGTATGTAACTATGTTTGTTTGGGTGGAATCTTGCTACTCAATTTTGAAGCAGATATCTTCAGCTGATTGAGCTGAAGTTTTGCGCGCATATGTATATCGCGTGACAATGCAATAATATGATGACTTAGAGCTGATCTGATGATGGAGCTGGAAGGTGGACATAGGAACTCCGTAATAGAACGACGCAACCCCGTTGAGTTTGGGCTTATTTGTTATGTGTTGACAAGACCTTTGGTCTCACAATAAAAGCTTTTCTTGTTTTTTGTATAAAAACTTATTTTCCATACATTGATGCGCGCACTTGTGAGCGCGGTCCGAGCGTTAGGGCTTTTAAGCGTTCACTCCCAATTACTTTTGAACGGCTGACTGAACCGATTTTCATTAAACATAGCTAAGAACCATCTAGACAGATAAGGCGTTCGATTAAAAAAAACGCATCGTAATCAGTTATTTCGTTTAGGAGCTACGATGCCAAAGACAGATACACAGACAGACAGACACTCTTCTTCTTATATTTAAGAGCTGGGCTCTTGTCGGTGGATTGCTTTCTATGTCTCTCTTTCTTACACCAAGTTCTTAGCCTCCTTATATGTTTTCACGTTTAATTTTTCCTATAATTGATCGAAACATTTTTTTTTTTTTTTCTTTCTATTTTTTCTTCCACACAGATACCCCCCTCTGGGCCTCCCCTGAAAGGCCGGCAACGCACTTTACACCCCTGGTGTTGCAATTGTCCATGGGCAGTGGTGATCACTTACTAAACGGGCAAGTGCGAGTCGAACTCGTACATGAAGGGTTCCGTACCACCGTACAATGTTTTAAAACGCTGAAGAAACACGTTTCTTGTATGACTTGTTTTATGTATCCCTTTAATTTTTAACTTTATCTTATTTTTAGTATTTGTTGTTATAGTAGTCATAGTAATACATAATCGGTGAAAGTTTCAAGTATCTAGTTAATGTCATTATAAAGATAGAGTTCAAAAACGCTGAATAAAACACGTTTCTTTTATGACGACCCCCTTTAATTTTTAACTATTTTTTTATTTTTAGTATTTGTTGTTATAGCGGCCACAGTAATACATAATCGGTAAAAATTTCAAGTGTCTAGCTATTACGGTTCAAGAGATAGAGCCCTGTGACAGACGGGCAGACAGACAGACAGACGGACAGACGGACAGACGGACAGACAGATATACGTACAGACAGACAGCGAAGTCACAGTAATGAGGTCCCGTTTGCACCCTTTGGGTACGGAACCCTAAAAAAAATCTTTTTTTTTTCTACTCCTCTTTTTCGTTCTCTTTTTCCTTCCACACCGCCACTCAGACAAGTCAAACTTATAACACCGCTCTTTTTCATCGAGTATTAAAAATGCGAAATTTCTAACAAACACGCCTAAAAATATTCAACTTGAAACTTCTATCCAGTACATTTATCACACAGCATATAACCGTCAGTATCCACGCTATCGGAACGTCAGAACAATTATGTAGCTCTCAAAGCTGGCAGGACTCCAAATTGTCCGTCAAACATAGGTTAGCATGGACACTGTAATTGGTGACACAGATATTCAATTGAGGATGGAATCTGCATTTTTGTGGTATACTAGCAGATATTCTGTAGAATATAGGTAACTTTAAAAAAAAAAACAACTTGAGTTTTCGGTCTTTTCCATCAGTTCCACTTCGGTAAAACTCACTTTCTGAATGAAAGATATTCTTATAACACGCATTATAGTGACGCAAGCCTAATGCGTGTTATAGGAATATCAAATGGTGGCGAAATTCGGCGTGCGGGGTTGAACACGAGATGGGTCAGTTGGTTAGAGCATAGTTGTATTGAGTCTAAGGTCGCGGGTTCAAGTCCTGCTCACGTGGTATATTTTTACCATTTCTTATTATATTATTTAATTTGTGCTATATACCCTGTTATTATGCTACAAGTGGCTTTTGATGCTATATACTCTGTTGTTACGCTACGAATCCTGCATCCGTAGTCTCTGTCTGAAGACAGAAAATGCTCTGCCTGTCCCGTTAGGGAAAAAGACGAACTAGTGTGTGAGTGTGTGTACACAAGGGTTCGTGGTATATATAGAGTGTGATAACCAAATATTGACGCGTTCTAATGGATATTAAAAGCCAGATTCGTATGTCACGTTATTGTGAACATGATACTCACTTTTTACAGAAGCTTTTATTGCCCGACCTCGCCAAAACCAAAAGGAGAGCTATGATTGGTGTATGGTCAACACGCTAGTTCGCCAATGCGGAGGTTCTAGGTTCGATCCCCAGCCAGGGCAACTTGGAAAATGGCGTTCTTCAATTTTCCTGGGTCTTGGATGTTTATCTATTTAACGCCTAATAAAATATACTGAAACTTAAGGGTGAATTTAGTCCATGATACTGAACTACCCAACCAAAGGAATATATATACCTATGTCGAAATATGAAAAATAATTTTTGGCTTATTTTTGATAAGGAATGGAAAGTGAAGACCAAGGATAGGGAATTGTGGAAGGAAAGAGGGGAGGCCTTTGCCCAACAGTGGGACATAAATGGCTAATAAAAAAAAACTTTGGCTTTCCATACAAACTCGGATCAGCTGATCGGTCGATTTGTATGGGAGGCCAAAATCTATTTTTTATATTTCGATATGTTCCTTTTTAGGGTTCCGTACAAAAAATTAAAAAACGGAACCCTTATAGGATCACTCGTGCGTCTGTCTGTCCGTCCGTCTGTCACAGCCAATTTGCTCCAAATCTACTAGACCGAATCAGGTGAAATTTGGTAGAATGTTGTAATTCTATGACCCAAACACATATGTGTAAAGTAAATAAATATTTTTTTTCAAATAAGGGTCATTTTCGGGGGACAAATTAGGAAATTGAAAAAAAAAGTTTTGCAAACCTTACTGTGTCATATATCAAATGAAAGGGTTATGAGGATCTCAAACATATTTTTGTTATTATTGTAAAATGAATAGTTTTGATTTTATTCATGAAAGAAGACGAAAATGTACCATTCCCTTACCCCCTGATCTCCGAAACTACTAAGCCAATTTTGAAAAAAATACAAAGTATAGTTCATTGCTTGTAGATTACAGGAAAACCTGTAAGAATTCAATCAATTGCACGGAACCCTCTCCACGCGAGTTTAACTCGCACTTGGCCGGTTTATTTTATTAGAGACTAGCTGTGCCCGCGACTTCGTTCGCGTGGTTGTCGGAATGTTATATAGCCTAAAGCCTTCCTCTATAAATGGACTACCCAACAAAAAAATAATTTTTCAAATTGGACCATTAGTTCCTGAGATTAGCGCGTTTAAACAAACAAACAAACAAACTCTTCCGCTTTATAATATTATATTAGAGATTTGAGTGCGTTTGACCTCTATCTAGCCTGATGGATGATCCTTGGGGAAAGTTGTTCAGTATCATGGACTGAATCCACCCTTAAAATAGTTTCAGTATATTTAGTTAGATGTTATATATGTATTTATTATAAAATATAGTATCGTTGAGTTAGTATCCCATATTACAAGTTAAAACTTACTTTGGGGATAGCTCAATCAGTGTGATTTGACCTTATCTATTCTATTTACTTGCTCTCTAGTATATCACAGTATTCTTATTGGCAAAACTTACAAGAGCCAGTCCCTGAAACCCTCCATATATCAACTCAGCGGCTGTCTGTTACAAATTAAACTGCTCACCTATATATTACACACGAGTGATGGGGGTCAAACTTTGAGGTGAAAACGGATGGGAAATTCTTGCTCTTAGTAAGGACCCTTTTGTTGACTAGTTGGGTTTTTTTGGGAATTTATAAGAGCAGCTATATAGCGCTCACGCACACACACAAACTGACACGTCTTTATTCTTACGGGCGATAAAGTTAAAAAAGGAATTGAAATAGTAATGGGTTGTTAGTAGTGTTGTGAAAAACTCGAGTCTGGGAGTCTAAATATTCTGACTCGACTGTAAATCACAAGACTCGACTCATAAATAGAGACTACACTGCTAGATGTGTTAATTACACTCAAACTCCCATAATAGACTCTAGTTCGGTATTATTGGTCGAGTCTGTTGGACTGAGTCTCGTATGGACTGAGTCTACTGCGTCAATATACAAAACAGTCGTGGAGTTTAGAAAATCACAATTGTTTATTTTAAGTAAATAAGAAATATTGTTATTAGTTATAATTAATATATAATAGATTTTTTATTGATGTAATGCGTTGTATTAGAGAGTTTGTTGAGTAGACTTGCTTTGAGTTTGGTATTCGAACTTGAGTTGGTTCTGCGGCTCGACTTCTTATTTGACTCTTGATATTTATTTGACTTGAGTCCATGCTCCGACGACTCGTGCTCGACTCGACTCTGACTTAGGAAAATCTTATGTAGTCTAACAAGCATGCAAAATTAAGCCAAGTATGCAAATGTAGAACTCCCGGACTCAGTTTTTTACAACACTAGTTGTTAGCCGAATGGCATATTAACATGATTCGCGTTTTAACCCCTTCTCTTCATCGGCTTTTACGATCTGCGCTCAGAAAGAGAAGCGGTAGATTCTAAATTTGTTCTGTTCTCCCAGAAATAAAGAAAAAATATAATTAACTTCACATATTTTAAGGATGTGAACTGTCATTGTATAGCTCCATAATTTTGAAAAAAATCCCTATCATAATTAACTGCTTTTGTCATGTTACTTTTGGCAATTTATCATTAAGTACATACTTCATATAGCAAAAAGCCGGTCAAGTGCGAGTCATACTTGAACATGAAGGGCTCCGTAGCTCCATACAATGTTTCAAAATGCTGAAAAAAGTACGTTTCTTGTATGACTATTACCCCTTTAAGTGTCTCGCTTATACGGTTCTAGAGATTGAGCAATGTGACGGACGGACAGACAGCAGAGTCTCAGTAATAGGGTCTCGTGGCACACTTTGGGTACGGAACCCCAATTATGTAGATGTAAATAAAAATGTAACTTTAGATGTGAATGTAGATGTAATTAGATGTGAATGTAAATGAAGAAGCAAGTTAAAAACGATGTTTATTTACCGAGGTTGTAGACGAAAAAAAGGTTATCTACACCTCATTCGCTCTTCCTCTTATCAGAGCAGAAGGTATCAAACCCGACAATAATAGGTACATTTATCGCTCCACAATAAAAGCCTCATTCCGCGACACATGGCTCGTAATATTGAGTTAGGTGGTTATTACCGAAAGCCCGTCTGCTCTATCGAGATTACAACACTATTATTTGTATATATCCGTCTCGCTCTTGTAGGTTTTGATAGAGATACACTATGTCTTTATCTCTAACGAGGTAGATAAAGCCTAGGGCTGTAACACCCAAAGGCCACTTTAAAGGCATGATAGTGGGCGTAAAGGAGAAACAAGTCATTTAAAAAAAAATATAAAACAAAAGCTTTTTGTCTAAATAAATGAACTAAAAAGTTTAAAGTGCTCCTCAAAACGAATCAGTTGAGCCCAAACTGGGTGGGGTTATGTTGTTTTATCACAGAGTTGCCGTGGCCACCTTCCGGCTTCATCATGAGATCAGGTCATTGGTACCATAATATTGCGTTGTCACCCAACTGACATGTATGTTAAGTTTCAGCTCAATCGAATAATGGGAAGTGGGTCTAATTTAGCTTGCAAGATTTGATTACGGACACAGACAACGGGACAGGAGAAACAAAATCAAAGCTTGTAAAGAGGGGATCTGGCACAGCACAGGCCCCCGACGAAAAAGAGGGGTGGTATAAAATTTACGTGTCTGCGTGTCTGTGTGTCTCTGCAACTGTGTGTCTATGTATATGTGTATCTTACTGTGTCATCGTAGCTCTTAAGCAAAAATACCGACTTTTATGCAGTTCTTTTAAATCAAAAGCTTTGTCTGTCAAGATAGTTATTTTATGTATGTGTCACAACACTTTCATAAGATACGTGTTATGTATGTAAGGATATATAGATATGTTTGTATTTTTAGTATGTATGTATAAATATATAAATGTATATCATTATGTAAGTTTATTGCATGTATTTATGTACTTCTGCGCCATACCCACTTTACAACTTGAAGTCCTACTAGCGTGGTTGCCTGTAAGAAATTGCTTTTGCGATAAGGCCGCCATTGTACATAACATATTGTTAACATTATTTACTCTTATGTATTCTTGGTGCAATAAAGAGTTTTTATTATATTATTATAGTTCTTAGAGCCTCTTACTTGTGATTTTTTAATCGAGCGATAGTTTGATCGTTCTGGGATTAAGTATGGAGTTATATGGCAGTGCGCGCATTTGACGATTATTACTCCATTCTAAGTTCCAGAACGATCAAACTATCGCCTGATTAAACATCACTAGTTCGCGTTGGCTCTTAGCTATGTTTGATGAAAATCGGTTTAGCCGTTCAAAAGTTATTGGGGATGAAGGCTTGAAAGTCAGGGTTTTAATTTGTCTGACTAATAAACTTGTTAGTTATGTACTCATTCGTTTTTCTTCATAACAGGACAGAAGGTACAATAAAGATATTACAAACAAGCAAACAAGGTACAATCAAACCCGACAATAATAGGTACATTTATCACTCCACAATAAAAGTGACTTTCCCCGCGACACATGGCTCGTAATATTGAGTTAGGTGGTTATTACCGGCCGGTCGGTAATACCAACTGACTCAATACATATTACGTCGGTAGAGCACCGAGATTACAACACTAGTAGTGTCTGTAGGATTCCACTCCCTAGCTTTATAGAGTTCTTGTAAGCAGAATCATTAATAGGTCACAAAACTGTAAGAAATAAACAGGCAAGTGCGAGTCGGACTCGTACATGAAGGGTTCCGTACCTCCGTACAATGTTTT
This sequence comes from Acrobasis repandana, assembly GCA_963576875.1. NCBI lineage: Eukaryota > Metazoa > Arthropoda > Insecta > Lepidoptera > Pyralidae > Acrobasis > Acrobasis repandana. The sequence continues at coordinate 537,312 of OY756241.1, read as the reverse complement.
GAAACGCTAAAGAAATACGTTTCTTGTATGACGACACCCTTTAATTTTTTACTTTATTTTATTTTTGTATTTGTTGTTATAGTGGCTATAACAATACATATCTGTAAAAATTTCAAGCATCTAGTTAATGCCATTATGAAGATCTAGTTAAAAAGGCTGAAAAAAACACGTTTTTTGTATGACGACCCCCTTTAATTTTTTTTTATTTTTAGTATCAGTAATAAAAAAAGTCTTTTAGGGTTCCGTACCCGAAGGGTGCAAACGGAACCCTAAAAAGACTTTTTTTTCTCCCAAATCTTAATCCTAACTATCCCAATCCCAACCAATATTATAAATGCGAAAGTGAGTTTGTATATTTGTTTGTTTGTAACCTCTTCACGCTTTATCTACTGAACCAATCAACTTGGAAATTCGCATACATATAGTTAGGAGTACTGAGAACGATATAAGGTACCTTTCATCCCGAAAAAAGTAATGTTCCCGTGGGATTTGGGATACGCGAACGAAGCCGCGAGCAAAAGCTAGTTTCTAATAAATGGCGAAGCTAATAATCGTCACGACGAGTGACGATGTTTGTTGATAATTCTTCGTTTGACCGCCGAACGATCAATATCTGTTTTTGTGCCCGAGGATGCCTCGTGTAGAGATGGAACACGTGTCGCGAGTACGACGGCCGATGACTGGTAGATGTCCTCCTTTTCGGCAGGGCATCTATCCTAAACGTAATTTACATGGAATAGGCAACTATCCCCTATATGGACTAGTTGTGCCAAAAAATGGTCCGAAAAAATCGCCAATAGTCAGGAAATATCAAAGATAATGTTTATTCCTTTATAAATATGAAGATAAAAAACTAAAGTACCTACCCGTTTGACAAATAAAGTATCTTGCTTTTTGTACAGAGAGATAAGTATAAAATAATTTTAAAAAAAGGGGCATATATCCGGGTTTTACCCTATACAAATCGGTAGGTAGAGATTACTAATTAGACTACTTAGGTCTTAATTCATTCAGGCAAAGGGTCCCTCTGGGACTATGGCTATGGACATAATGTGAGGGGCGGGAGTTAGAATCTCACCTATAACGAAATTTTTCATCACATATTTTAAATTTATTTAAATAAATTCCTTTAGAACAAGTACCGTTTGTCACTTTTTACCAGAGTTATTGCGGAGATGAATATTTTGAGAAATAGTGCGGTGAAGTTGGAACTAGGGGAACTAGTATTGATGTGTGGTTTGGAAATGGGATGGCCATGTGTTGCGAAACGCAAAACCTAACCCGTTTTGCGGATTGCGGAATTTAAATTGGAGCACATAAATAATTATTACAGGATGATTTTGAACCTCGTAGCTAAATTTGAAGAAATTACTCTATGGTATACGCTTTCTGTTCTTAGGCTCTAAAGCGTTACCGCTGAGGATGCAATCGGGAATACGCTCGGATATGATAACCCTATTGCTCTATATAACCCTATTGCTCTATTACTAAACGCATATTCTAGATGATGTAACCCTATTGCTCTATTGCTACACGCATATTCTAAGAAATTTTCTGTCAGAAAACTTAGGAAGCGCCCGCCGGAATGCACTCTGTCCATATGTTTTGTTTTAGAACCCGCATTCTATAAGAAATCGGACTTGTTACAATAATATAACATTGTCATCTGATTTACATGAGCATACATTTGTGGCTCAAGTTCAACTTGTATTTATTTATTTGTTTATTTACATTTTATTGTACACACATACAAATGTAATAGTACAACAGGCGGACTTAATGCTAAAAGCATTCTCTAACAGTCAAACCTTTGGGTTGATTGGGAGAGTTTATGTGGGTGTAACACATCATAAAAAATAACAATAAAAACCTAAATAAAACTTTAAACTTAAAAATAAAATAAAAAAGAAACATACTAAATATAAATATTATAATAATACATATACCTACATATTAAATACATACATACATACTAACGAGCAAAAAATATATACATATCTATAAATACATATTATACAATCAAATCTGTCTCATATTTAATTTAAAAATTTAAAGATTTGAAACATCAGGCTAAAAAAAGCTTGAAAATAAAATAGATAAATAAAAAATCCCTACTTATTACTTGATACAGTCGCACACAATAGTCTTTTGTCCCAAATCCGTCGTTTTCGTCTAAAAAGGACCGTAATCACGTTACTTATTTCTCGTCTAATTACATTTGCTTTCGCTCTGACGCTACTATGTGTTCTTAAGGGCTCGACTACATCTAGCCGCATGGAACAGCACTTTCCTATGCTGCCATCTTTTTCTATCGCTCATAACTATAATTTTCTAGAGCGAGAAAGAGAGCGGGCATGCCGCGAATCGGTGATGCGGCAGAAAAGACTAGAAGCATCACCATCGTCATCATCAGGTCTTTTTTAATCTCCACTGCAGGAGCACGACCTTCTCTATACTACCAAGGCCATATATTAGCCAGAGCTGCTAGACGATTTTACCTACACTCTCCACGCTGGCCAGACGGGTTAAAGAGGTCTCATTGATGTTTATAAGCTTTGTTAAGCTTGTGTTTCCTAAGTCGCCTAGTACGACATCCACGGGAGAGTTGGAGAGGTCCCATTCTACTCTTCCGGGAACCACACGGCAACACTTTCCTAAGCTGCTATCCGTTTCTGTTTGCTAGAGCGAGAAAGAGCGAGGGTATGCCGTGGAATCAGCGATGCATCCGCATTCCTCCTCTAGGAATAGAGATAAATACAGCAACTCTTAAATCTACGCTCGGCCAAGAAATGCTTAACGTCTATAACTTGAACTTCTACTACGTAGTCGCCTCTTACGACAGGGAAATGAAAAGGGAGGCAAAAAGTTGTATTCTAATCTGTCGTCGCCTCAAGGCCCGGAACTACACATTAAATACTCGTAGCATATCTCTCTCCCTTAACTTCACCAGGACATGTTTGTACACCTTTTGATGTCGTGTTCACATAAATACATTACAAATAAACACTACAAAGTGACGTCAGCATTTCACATTTCAAGACGTTTTGCTATTAATTAATTTCCACAGGAGTTCTCTAAGTTAATATTAATTTGATTAAGTAAATAATGTGACTGTGAGCTGTTTATATTGTAAAGTTGGTTTAGCTTGGGTTGGTTTTATTTAATACAAAATTAACTGTTATTTCTTTCATTCATATTGTTCTGGGAGATAAGAATCAAGTATTTATAAAAAAAAACATTTTTTGTAGAAGCTTTTATTGTGAGACCAAAGGTCTTGTCAACACAAAACAAATAAGTCCAAACTCGATAGGGTTCCGTCGTTTCGTTACAGAGTTCATATGGCCACCTTCCAGCTCCATCATCAGATCAGCTCCAAGTCGTCATAATATTGCACTGTCACGCGATATGCATATGCACGCAATATTTCAGCTCAATCAGCTGAAGATATCTATCTTCAAAATTGAGTTGCAAGATTCCACCCAAACAAACATAGTTACATACATACATTGTTGTAAAAAAACATAAAAAGTGCCAAAGTGATTTTTCTGCAACCTTGTTTAGGTCGTTCAACCACCTAGTAGGTAGGTGTTCTACGCTGTGCTTGCTAGTACATGGCCACAATTTAGGAACCTTTCTGCCCCATTGACCCGCGGTTCTTAGCTCAAAAGTGGCCGTTTTTCGCTAATGTGCGTAGTAAAGCTTAACGTTCTCACTTTAAACTGTAAACAGTAGTTCATAAAATACTTTGAAGGGTTATCTAGGACTTGGTATAAGCAAAATTTTAAATGATGTCTCCGTTTTCTTTGAAATGATTTATTTTAAATGGGGGCAGCCCTGGACCTCGGAAAATTCAGTTACGGCCTTAATATAACTATGAAGTTAGAAAGAAAAATCACCCTAGATATTCTTCGCACGTCAATGAGCTAAATCTAAGCTTTGTTACCTATAATACTTTTAAGACATGGAAACGGAATAAAGTGGTAATAAATTACATTATACTCTAACGTCAACACAACATCAACACGGCAGATATCACGTCTAATTCGTGTAAAAATCACGTCTGATTTGTGTACAAATCACTTCTGATTCGTCGAGTTCCACTAGTAATCCATATCACGTGAGACAGGCACGAGCGAGGGGCGCTAATTCAATTGCCATTATTACTGGCACACTGAGACGTCACTACTTAGCACACTTTATTTGGTGATAGAATAGTTTTTATGTACTTTTAAGGTTTCGTATCCTAAGGATGCTGACGGGACCCTATTACTGAGTCTCCGCTGTCTGTTCGTAGGTAGATGGCGTTCGGGACCCACAACTTCACGTACCTTTCGAAGCACGGAATCTTTTCGTATAATCAGGTGATTCAAGCCTGATATATCCTAACCAGACTGGAAACAACAAAGTATGCTTCCCAGTGAGATTTGAACCCACGACCTCCGGATCACAAGGCAAATGCCTAGACCTAGACCACTGGACCACGGAGGCAATCAAAGTAGATAGTATGCATGTCATTAAGTATTCATTGTTACAAAATTTCCGTGTCGTTCCCGTCAGAGTAGAATAGGACCACTCCAAGTCTTCCCGTGGATGTCGTAGAAGGCGACTTAGGAAACACAAGCTAAACAAAGCATAAACATCAATGAGATCTCTCCAACCCGCCTGGCCAGCGTGGAGAGTGTAGGCCAAATCCTCTACCTACTCTGGCCAAGTATAGTACAGAGAGGGTCGTGCTCCTTCAGTTGAGACTTGATGATGTTGATTATTAATAGTAGTTCGCCGCGAACTTAGACCTCACGATTCTTTAATGATATTTCAAAAACTACTGAACCGATTTTGATGCCCAACGAACTTGAAAATTCTATTGATATTTCCTACATGCCTACCAAATTTCATCAAAATCGGACCATCGGTTCAGCAGTTATCGCGGAAAAAACATACATACATACAAACAATGTGTTTTCGCCCCAACTTGAATTATAGTCAACAAAATTGATTAACAGAACCTTTTACATACCAGAGCAAGAATAAATGCACAATCGATGAACAAAAGCTTTAATTTAAAATCGCTGCCGTATTTTAATTAACAATCGAATTATAGTACGTACGTCTGTTACTGATTTACAATTGTTGCGAAATTTTTAATGAGCACTCGTATCTGTTTGTTACTTTGTTTACTTTTAATTGTTGAAAATTTATATTCATTTGTTAATGACAGTTTCAATGTGCCGGCTTATTTTGTACTAGCTGTGCCCGCGACTTCGTTCGCGTGGTTGTCGGAACGTAATGTTATATAGCCTAAAGCCTTCCTCTATAAATGGACTACCCAACAAAAAAAGAATTTTTCAAATCGGACCATTAGTTCCTGAGATTAGCGCGTTTAAACAAACAAACAAACAAACAAACTCTTCCGCTTTATAATATTAGTATAGATTGAGTGACAAGCGTTCGTTAGTAGTGTTGTTGTTTTGGTTTGAATTGGATTAAAGAGACAAATTAGGTCAGTATTTTAATCCGATGACGTCAGAACCTAAAAGAGGGTTATGTTTTTTGCTATCAAGCTACATGCATATGTCGCAGTATTATGGTATAAACCGCTAATTCACTAAACATCTAGCTGTTTGGCATGGTTGTAAAATATATATATGATATATTTATATATAATATATACATATATGTAATAGTGTGTATGAAGTACTTAGTATTTTTGATGTAAGTATATAGGTATTTATAGTTTTTGCGCCGCACAATTTTCTCTGCTTATCCCTATGGTTGACTGGGAGAAAATGCTCTTAGCATTAAGTCCGCCATTTGTTAAAAGTATATTTTTACTTTGGACAATAAAGTTTGATAAATAAATAAATAAATAAAATTCATATAGCCAAATTGTTGAAATTGTTCCCAGTATTTCTTCCCGATTTTAAATGGTCTTTGGCATCCTTGGGCGACGGTTAACATACATATACATACTATCACGTTTTTATCCCTACTGCGGCAGATAAAGCATTTTGGGCATTGCACGTCTAAGCAGCCAGACCATAGGGCCGCAAGATCCAAAGGCCACTTGGCAACTTGATTTCTTTTTCCACCTTCTACGAGAAGGTGGAAAAAGAAATCAAAATAGTGATGGGTTGCTAGCCCTATCGCCTAATAACATGTTTTGTAGTTTGACCCATTCCGTCGATCGGCTTTTACGATCTGCGCGGGAAGAGAAGCAGCTGGTACATTCTAAGTTTATTTTTCCCAGACCAGCACGGACCATTGACATGCATATTTGTCTCTAAATCGAGTTGGGGACGAAAACACATTGTATGTATGTAATGTGGTTTAATTTAGCTCACGTCAGAACTCAGCGCCTTTTTGTTTAGATACCTAGACATCCATTGCAAGCTAATTTAATTCTTGTTACTCTGGACATACGATTCGTATAACTGAATTTACCACTTGGAGGCGCCGCCGCGTTCTTAGTAATAATGTAGGTATATTTTCGATACCTAAACGGGGTGTCACAGGCCTGGTCGCGCGTAAAGGTTGTGACAGAGACGGACTGAAAGAAATAGTTGATCCATCAACATACTGAATAAACAATAGCTTTATGAACTCCCGCGCGGCTGCGATTGGCACTACTGACTTTATGAAGATTCGCAAAAGCCGAGTTTGTTCTCATCATGAATGACATTTTTAATAATACCAAACCATTGAGGTGTTATCGTGTGGAACAGATATTTTTATTTATCAAACTTTATTGTTCCAAACTAAAAATACACTTTTTATTAACAAATAGCGGCAAAATGCTAAAGGCATTTTCTTCCAGGTTTAAAAATGACGGAGTTTTAAGGTAACAAACGTAAACAAGTATTTTTTTTTTATAGACAATCTTTTATCTAAAACAATGTACTAAAAAGTTTACAGTGTTCCTCAATTGAGCACACAATCTCGGTGGGGTTATGTTCTTTTATCACAGAGTTGCAGTGGCCATCTTCCGGCTTCATCATGAGATCAGGTCATTGGTATAATTTGAATATAGCTCAAAAATGCGTGAGATTTCTTAGAGGAAATTGACTACTTATGTGACTAACACCAAGGCCCTCCTCCCTCCCCTTCTTCCTACCTTCTGAGACCAAGCTCTCTTATTGCACCAAAGGAGTAAAACAATAATTAAAAGTAAATTGGAAATAGAGTATGTACAAGGGCGGACTATCACTTAAGCGATTTCGTCCAGCCAACCTTCGGTTGGCGCAGTTTGAGTATTACAAGTTAAAATGTCAAAGAATATATACAAATAAATAAAATGTAGTAGGGGAACAGACCAGTAGGTAAACCACCAGCCCTTTGATTAGGTGATGTTGTGAGATCAGCGGGAAAGCAGTGGGTGAGACTAGCACAGGACCGTAGAGAATGGCGCAAAAAAAGGGAGGCCCAACATTGGGATGATATAGGCTGAAAATTATGATGATGGGTACGTTCCCTAAGCTTTCACTTACGATCAGAAAGATAATTTTTGATCCATTGCCCGTTCTATAAGTATTTCAGTCAATGTTCACAAAGTTTTGCACCCTCGTCACTGCGTTGTCGATAACTCATATCTGCCGCTGCGCTACATATTTTATGTTTTGAATTCAAGATTTATCTTTTTTCTCCATCTGCGGCATCAATATATTATTGCTTTTCCTTTTGAGGGATTAGCGAGGAAAAGTTTTTGAAAAGTTATAGAATATCTTATATGTAACTTTATTGTACTAGACTTTGGGATTGGGCGGGTCACGTCTGCCACATGCATCTAGAAAGATGGACCCACATTCTGACTGACTGGATTCTAACTAATGGTCAAATTAATTTATCTTTTGGAACATCACCATGTTAGTCTGCCGGTATGCCCCTTATGTCTACAACACTTTCAGTTTTCGTTCCTCTGAAGCTAAGTAAAATATATACAGCCAATTCCTTCATATGTCGTTCCACCAATAAATACAATAAAAATTTAAATGAATTAGATATATTTAATGTCCTTAAATGCTTTGAAAAATAAACTAAAACTAAAACGCGCCCCTGAGGTTTAAATTAAGTAAGTACTTATAGTCTTTGTGGAAATAATTCAATAAGTTTTGTTTGTATATTTGCTCATTCACTTGCCTTTTTTCTCTCTTTTATGGAAGAGAACAGATTTGGACATATTTTTTCTCCTCTCTCCTGAGTAACTTACCTACGAATTGTACCAGAGTTTATTATTGTTACAAACTGTACTTATCCAAATAATTATTAGCTCAATTTTTTTTGTTTATGTTTTCTATTTTTTTTGTAAATCTTATCTGTTCATTCGCGTCTGATTCTTTTTAAAGTATGTTATTGTTAAAATATTAACTTTACTGGCACTGTTTAGGTCTATAATATAAACTTTTCTTATACATAACGTTATATATCTGAACATGACTGTTTGTTGCCATGAATAAATAAAACAAAAAATAAATAAAAACATCTTGTGTAGATGTACCTCTTAATTTGATCGAAATCCGTCAATCAATAACGCTACAGCAAAGTTCCCCTTTCCCCTCTATTTCTCCCTCAATCAAAAATCCCTTACCAATAAAAAAAAAATTAAGTAATTATTAAAAAATTAAAAGAGCAATTCGTGCCATTTACGGTTTAGGATCGAGAGACTCACTGAGAGAATTATTCAAGGAAATAGGTTGCATATATATTTGAAAATATAATGTATGTAAGCAAAAATATTTCCATATTGAATAAAGTAAGTGATTTTACAGATAGAATTTACGTAATAAGAATGACTTAGTTAGCCGGTATCACAGGCTGAATACAGTCAGTAAGTCTTTTATGGGGAAGTGTATACTTTTTTATAATAAATTGCCAGAATCGGTCTTTGATATGCCAGACAGAAAATTCAAAGCTTATGTAAAGAAAGTATTTTGTGAGAAGGCTTATTATAGGACCGATGACTATCTTAAAGACAAAAAGGTCTGGCTTGAGCTTGGCGCGGGTCCCTCTTAAAGGTTTGTATACTTAGACATGTCATAATTTAGGTACATTGGTACATACTAAATTTACAAATTGATTATTATTTTAAATTTCGTAATTCTTATAATTCAATTTAATTATGACATAACAAACAATGTAATCTCAGTCCATCCATATAACTAATTTTAAGTTTTTAGTTTGTTAGTTGACGTCTTTGGAGAAAACGTGCAGTGCAGTTTGTTGCCGCTTCTTCTGCACTTGCGCCTAGGAAGCGGCGTAAACTTAGCTGTAAGTAAAGATTTGACGTCAACATTTGTGCAAAACAAAACAAAGTGACTATTATTAAGAGATATAATAAATATCCTATGATAATAAAGATATTTTGAATTGAATTCAATTCAATTCAATTCAATCTATGACCTTGTAGCAATTTTTTGTGAAAATCGGTTGAAAAATGCGACTTTAAAGGTGAAAACAAACAGATGGACACATCGAAATATAATCTCTAGAAATCTAACGCTCCTACATTCACCGCTTCGATTTTGATTCCATTTACGCAAACAAACTAACAGTAATTACAATGAAATACTCAAACACACACATAGATGCATGCGATTGGTCGCGACAAGGTCACGTACGCGTCGTGTCGGTCAAGCAACCGGCTCCCCGAAGTCTGCTCGACCGACACGGCCGAAGTCAACGCCACAAGTTTTACACCATTTCACGGCACATGACGGCATTTTTAATGAATCGATTATCGCAAAAACAGCAATATTCTCAAAGGAAACTTCTTGCGACGCAACCGCACGACTCGGGTATCACGGCGAACTGTCGCGCCGCGCTGTTCATATTTTAAGCCCCGCCCGCCGCGGTACATATCGCGTGGAATGATTTTTCGGGATTAGTTATGATTCTAGGGAATTATTGTTCGTAGGATGGACAAAAGCATTTTTGGCCAATCTTGAAACTGAGACGCTTCGCTCGCTAGAAAGAAAACAATGTATTCGAATTAGGAAACCATTTGAAAGTCAACTAAAACATATTGTCAGCCAAATTCCAGAAACTATGCTATCTGTCCGTGCACGGTAGCTATCTCCAAACTTTATGAATTCATTAAAACTCCGGCTCAAATGGAGGTACTCGTATAAATCATGGAACTAGCAATAAATAACTGCGATCCTTTTCACTCGGATGTCAGAAGTTCGCGATATATTTCGGTTGTATTCTTTTCTGCACGTAAATACCATGATTCATGGCTCCGTTGAGTAGCTTTAGAATGTGAAATGAAACATATCTTCAGAGAAATTGAGTCTATTCTAGACTCTAGAGTGCGGGCAGAATCCCCCGACATGCATCTATTAATGATATAATTCATAGAACCTTGGCCACTGTCGGTGTTCCATCCATTTTGGAACCAAATGGGATCGTCCGCACTGATGGCAAGCGACCTGATGGCTTGTCCTTGGTCCCATGGAGGCAGGGTAGGTGCCTCGTTTAGGATGCCACATGTGTGGATACTCTTGCACCTTCACATTTGCCTGCAACGTCTAATCTTGGTGGAGCGGCGGCCTGTACTGCAGAGGGTGCAAAAGAGCGGAAATACGCGGGTCTGGGAGACGGTTTTATTTTTCTTCCATTCGCAGTGGAGATGATGGGACCTTGGGGCCCTGATGCAAAGGTATTTTTTAAGGACGTCACAACGCGCCTCATCGAGGCAACTGGTGACCCTAGATCTGGCGGCTTTATTGCTCAGAGAATAAGTCTCGCTATACAGCGAGGAAATGCTGCCAGCATATTGGTTACGTTGCCTCGATGTGGCGCGTTGGAAGAGATATTTTATTTGTAAAAATGTTTCTGAAAATATGATTTACGTTTGACAGGAACCTACACATTTACGTCAGTCAAAGTATTGAAGTAAACTAGTATCCGTCTATTCTGCACTTTATTTACATGATATATACTTATTACATCTTTATCCCTAACGAGGTAAAGAGAGCCTAGGTCCGTATACCCAAAAGCCACGTTTAGCGTATTAGTGGAAGTCAAGATGGAAAAATGAAAAAAAAATAGTGAGTACATAAATTGTATAAATATACTAAAATCTATAGCAATTAATAATTTATCAAAAAAATTCTTTATTAATTTAGTTTTGGGTGAGTTTCAAAATCACCCTGTACGAGTATATTATACAACCCAGTTTTAAAGTCATTGTTTTAATGTCCACTAAAATCTTCCATTTTAATGAGTCGAGCGATAAAACTATTTCAACTCAAACTAATTTCCATTCAAAGAGAAGATGACAAAAAATAATAGGTTAATTTTCACCCCAGAGAAATAAATTGAAACTTAATTGTGTTATCAAAGTAGATATTAAAATTTACGAGCCAATTATCATTGGAGACCCAAAGAAGACAGACGTCCTTCAAGGTGCAGGGACGTTTTTGGACTAGATAGGTACCTAGTGCAGATAGTTTCATTGTTAAAACTTTGATCAAGAATACAATTAGATGTCAGGTCGACGCAAAAAATACGGCTCGTCAAATAAGAGGTGGTCTTATTTTGTTAAGAACAGTCAAGGAGAAAAATACTATATACGTAGTGCAATAAGGTTGACTTCACAATGAATGTTATTTGTTATTCAAGTGGACAGAATTTAAGATAAATACTTTTAAAATATCGCGTTGCAATATTATTAAATTACTACTACGATAAATTACGCACTAGGATGGTACGTGAGGCGATTGAAATTAAGAAACATCCTAACAATTTCAACCGAGAAGATGGCCTTAAATTGTCGGCAGTGTGGAATCCAGTGATTAACAAAACACAACCCCGGTTTGGTGCACAATCGGTTAACCACCAGAATACGGTTGCGTTACGGAATAGGGACACTGTGAGTGTAGTGTGTGACGGTACTTGGAAAATGAACAATATGACGGTGGACGAAGATCACACCGGGCAGGGGGAGGCGTAGGCGTCATCGCTGCTTCAGTCAAGCTGGGACCACGTTCGGTGAAACCCGAACGAAACGTCAGCAAAATAAATAAAAAAAGGTACGTTTCGCGTTAATTCCCGTATGCATTAATTTAAGAATTTAAGATAGTTAGATTGTTGATTGAAGGTTAAAATTTATAATTTTGGACAAGTTTGACGACCTCCGTGGCGTAACGGTCAACACGCTAGTCCGCCAATCTGGAGGTTCTTGGTTCGATCCCCAGCCAGGGCAAGTTGGAAAATTCAAATTGTCTTAGATCTTGGGTGTTATCTATGTATGTATTATATATGTATGTATATAAAAATAAAGTATCGTTGAGTAAGAATCTCATAATGCAAGTTTGCACGAGTCAAGCCACTATACACATACATAAACTACTACATCTTTACTCCACAGTGAAGTAAACCACATTCAATATAAAGTCAACCTTATTACTACGCATTAAGTGTTTTTTTCCTTGGCTGAACTGAACATAATAGGAGCTCACCTTAAGGAGTACGCTCTTATTTGGCGAGCTGTTCTTTTTGATATCTAGTTATATTGTTGATCAAAGCCCATTACATATACAATGCCTGTTTTGTAATGAACAATCTGAATGCCATAAATATATTAAAGCAGACACTGAAAACAAAGTGTATTAGCGGTTTTACTTTGATGTGAAACGGTTGACTTGAAGCTGTATTTATGTCGTAATTGTTACCTGGAACAAAAAAAAACAATTGTCACTATTATTTCTTACGAGACAGACATGAGAGAGTTTACAACAAATTACGTCGCAGCGGCACCGTGTGTTAGGTTCAGTACAATTTTTTTAAAAATACTAGGTCTATGACAAATACTAACTACTAACATTTGCTTACCGCTGTCGTGGCGGTGTAGTATGTCAACGCTTTTAGAATCTTAAAGGATTTTAGCAAAACAAAAACCAGTCAAGTGCGAGTTAAACTCGCGTGGAGAGGGTTTCGTACTTCTAAGTAGGTACTTATAGGTTTTTCTTGAATATACTGTATTTTTTTTTCAAAATTTTAGGCTAAGATAAGGTCAAACTTTTTCTTAAATAAATTACTTTCATAAATTCAAAAATACTTATCGTAAACTTATAAAAAGTGTATATTTTTATTACAGGGTTCATATAGCCACCTTCCAGCTCCATCATCAAATCAGTTTCTTGTTACAATAATATTTAAAACATTGTCATCTGATTTACATTAGCATACAAAATCTCGTCTCAATCGAAAACTGGGAAGTGGGTCAAATTTAACTACCAGATTTGACCCAAAAATAACAACAAACGGCAAACTAAATAAAAACTAAAAAGAATATTGACACTATAGCAAAGATCTCCTCCATAGCAATTACAAATATGTTGACATTACGCCACTTTCATTCAACCCTTGTTTGCTTGAAATAATAATTATGCTAGGGCCACACTAACGAGAAACTTCAATGCCCATGATCGCGATAAATAATGCTTTAATTATTAACGCGCAAAATAGAGTGGCCACACTTGAACGGTTAACGTCATTGCCCATTCTTGGCGTGTTCTTTTCAAGTAGGATGGACATTGAGCCTGCTACACTGTATTTCATGAGTGTATTTTTTATTACTTAAACTAGCTTTTGCCCGCGGTTTCGCCCGCGTGGATTCGGGGTATGAAAAATAGATGTTGGCCGATTCTCAGACCTACTCAATACGCTCACAAAATTTCATGAGAATCGGTCAAGCCGTTTCGGAGGATTACGGGAACGAACATTGTGACACGAGAATTTTATATTAAGATGAATATATGTGATAATTACCGATTAAAGAAAAAAATGGAAGATGGTTGATGATCCAAATGTACAGAAAATATGATGTACCGCCATTCGAGCTATCGCTTAACTTTAAACGGCAATGTGAATGCCGTTGTAAAATTATCGCGACAAGTCGTGGCTACACTAATGTTAATTCACCGGCCATCATCGCGATAATTAACGGAGTTTCTCGTTAGTGTGGCCCTAGCATTACAAATTCTATTCACTTCAATCAGCTAAAACCAAGTACTAGTTTTCGATAAAGCCTATTTTTACGAAGCCATATCGCTTTGATAACACCGCAATACATATCATTTGTCACAATCGGCTACGATTGATTGCGGCTGTCTAACAAAAATCCATCTTAACACTCACGAGACAAGACTCATAATCAATCAAAACCAACGAAACAAAAGGAAATTGAGACACGCTATCATTTCACGAACACAACCTTTTTTCAAACTTCTTGAAATACTAATACGGTCCAATGTTCTTTGATTGCGATAAATGACGCCAAAAATATGTGCTACAAAAATGATTTCTACAGCTCACTTAACTTTAAATCTAAATGTAATTTCAATATAGTTGATTTTTGTAAAATTCTGAAAAGACGTCCAAAAAATGGAAGTTACAAAAATGAGTTCAATTCGTAAAATTAACAGAATAGGGTAGAATTTTGTATGAATAGGAATAAAGGTCAAATCATTCGATAATTAGTAAGGCCAATTAATAAATGTTAATGGTACTCAGCACGCAAGGTATCAATTAAAAAGGTTGTAACTGAATATTGTGAGGTTATTGTCAGGGAGGTATCATTTTGATTTACGGCTTTTTTGTCGTCAAGTGTAGGTACTACTCCTGGAACATTTAAGTCAATTAACAATGAAGTTTCGAATTTGACTGTAATTTACCTGTGCTTGTAGGTAGTTACCTACTACTACTACTACTGGTACTAGTTGTACTAGTAGGTAGTTTGCCTCACTGGCTTTCTTTCATGCTGATCTGGGAGAAAATAAAAAACTTAGAATTTACTAGCTACTTCTTCGCCCGCGTAGGAAATGGCCAAAAATTTGAACCGTGTTAATAGGCGATACGCGCTAGCAACCCATCAATATTTTGATTCCTTTTCCACCTTCTCGCCCATCATCACGCTAAAATTGACCTTTAAGGGTCGGCCTGATGTGGATAATCTAAGTTTTGCTCCCGCTTTCACGCACACAAATTTAGTCTAGCCGAAACGAGACAACGAGCCATGCGCGGTGAAAAGATCGCGGTAGGTCAATGAGGCTGGTTTTGGTTTTTAGGTTTTTTCCGTTTTACAAAGAATATTTAAGAGTTATTTAAAAAGTAAGACTTATGATGGCTGCCTTATGTTTAATACAATTATAATTCAAAGATACAAGTGCTAATTTATTGTATTTTTTGAATACTTTCCGTTTTAGTACTATTCTGAGGTGATTTGGAGCAACTTCGCAATGTTTTTATATCGAGAAAATTTTAATCGTGTTTTCAAAACATATAATGTGTAGAGTTAGTCCTGAACTTTAATGTGTTTTTATTTTAAAGTAAGTATTTCGTTACTATTGACAATATTTAAGATCGCATAAGTACTATTAGGGTCATACAGGCTCTTAAATTGAATAGTTACTACATATACGTCGTAGATAGAGGTATCTACGACATAAAAAATACTTGAAGATATCAGTACAGTAGTTTTCTTACGTTTGATAAATTATTGCAACCACCCACTACCATCCAAATATACACCTTAACTGCTATAGACATAGGCCGATAATCACTTGAAAGGCTACACTACATTACTAAAATTTCAGTTTTATTTCCAACAATTCAAATCTCAATTTTGTTCGAAGATCTAAATGTGATTTTAGCGAATTTATGTTTTATGTTAATAAAAATAGAGCTGAGGTTTGTTGTGCGACGTTTTAAGGTGTGTATGAAGGTAGATGACGCCAAATGATTCTTTTCACATTTAATCTAGTATGTTACGACGATTTTTTTTTCATATATCTGAAGCTACCAAATAGAACAATATTCTCCGTAGGTACAAAACAAGTCAGAAGTTTTTTTAGCTGACTTCACAAAAGGAGGTGTAAATTTATTGTATGTACCTATGTTACGCGATATCTTCGCTAACCGCAAATCGATTTTGATGATTCTTTTTTTATTTGAAAGCCTTTACTACCAAGTTGGTCCCATATTAATTTGTTGAAGACACGATGCATAACTATGGCCTCAAAGAAAATGATGTTGGTTGTTATAATTTGTTGAAAAATGTAATTACTCTAAATTAGGACTTCGCAGGCACTTTTTCAACATATACATTTATTAAAATATGCACTCACGGCGTTAACGTGAGGGTCGTGGGTTCGAATCCCACTCGTGGCGGATTTTTTCATCACATATTTTCAATTTGGATAAATTTTCGAGCATTGTAATGCTATTAAAAATAATGATTGACATTCATTTATTGCTTAATCATTTATTTAAAGGATTAAAAAATATCATTGATTTGAAACAATTTTCGCTGAGAAGAAACGCTCAAAGAAATAATTACTTAATTGCAAATTGGCAAAAACGTATCAAGACAAATTTTATAAGCCCAAACTCGATGTTGTTGCGTCGTTTTATTTTAGGGTGCCTAAAGCCACCTTCCGGCGCCATCCATAATAATATTGCATTGTTATCTGATTCACATTAGCACACAAAATTTAATGTCTATCGGAAACCGGAAAGTGGTTCAAATTAAACTTGTAAAATAAACTAAAAAAATACTATTACAGAGTACGCAGTTGAGAAAAAGTTAATATTTTTTCATAGCATATCACTTAAATTTGAAAAGAACCTTACACGATTTAACTGTAAATTCTTCGGGGAATCTCCTATTAGACCTTCTATTAGCAAAGGTCGTTTTTAATTCGATAATCTTGATAAGTCGTATTGAGCATGCCTTAATTTGCTATTTAGATTCGTTTGAACATTTTTAACGATATTCCTCAGTTGGTAACTCGGTTTTGCTTTAATTCGAAGTCCATTTGGATTATGAAGTAACTTTGAAAACATCTTTCATGTTATTAATTAGCTGATTCTTTTTAACCGACTTCAAAAAATGAGGAGGTTATCAATTCGACATGTTTTTTTATGTATGTTTGTTATGCGATATTTTCGCCAATTGTGAACCGATTTTGATGATTATTTTTTTATTTGAAAGCCTTTACCACTATGTGGGTCCCATTTTAATTTATTGAAGATATGATAAAGAACTTTGGAGATATGGAAGAAACTCCTGAAAAAAATGAAGTCGGTTGTTTATTTTTGGTAAAAGTTTAATTATTTTTGGTAAAAATTTAATCATTTTTGTTAAAAATTTAATTATTATTAGAAAGAACGTTTTCAATAATTTTGATGAGCTGTATGCTACATGCCATCTCCATGCTGCATGTTGGTTTTCACCTAATTTCTCTATTTCATCCTGTCCACTTGGTACTTGAACCGACTTCAAAGAGGTTATCATTTCGACCCGTATTTTTCCATTAATGTCCAACATCAAGGCTTGCCGTGCTCTGGTCTTAGACGCTATTACTACTACTATAATGAAAAGAAAATTATGTAGGTAGTAAGTAAATTGTTAATCAATTTAAGCTTACCAAAGGAAATAATTTTTAAGCGCCAATAAACAGATTAATGTCATAAATTATCTTCGCGCCGACCCCCACAGATGCTCAAATCCTAAGCAATATTACTTAAATCATGACGTCACTGCCCCCGGGACATTATTATTCACCCCCATATTTTGGGTGGGGTCACAGTGTGAGCGATTTTGAAAAAGACGGAGGGAGCATTATAATTGCACTTGCAGTTTTACACATGTTTTATAAAAAAAATCAACAGTGTTTTTTATAAAATATTTAAAGTTATTCGCCAACTGGCATAATATATTTAATACTGCATAAGGTAAGTCACCTTAGTACCCACGAAAAAAATTGTAGAAATCAAAGTCATTAAAAATATATATTCTGCCATCACTCATCTTCCTCGCCTTCTCTCTATTTGGGGTCGGCTCTGTATGTCAACTCCTTCCATCGTTTTCTATCATTTCTTATATCTGCACTGACCCCCCTCTCCTTCATGCCCCGCTTCACACATTATTTTACGTCTTTTTAGGTTGTCCTCTATCTCTGTGGCCATTGAACTTCAAGTTAACCATTTTATTAGCCAGATGTTTGGCATCCCGCTTCTTGACCTGACCGTACCATTTTAAGCAGTGGCTTTTTAACTTCTTTACAAGCGGTGCTACCTTTTAACTCTCTATTATATTCATCTCTGATGTTATCCATCTTCGTCACCCCACACATCCACATAAGTTGATTGTTCACTGCTCCCGCTGCTAATACAAACTATGCGAAAAATGCTGCAACGGCAAGAGCTCTGCAGTTGCTCGGTGAAATATTTAATGATTCGATTAATAATTTTGTAAATAAGTTAATTTTGTATTTGAATTCTATAAATTTTATTATTTGACATTTTAAATTGACTAACCTGATTCTATTTTATTTTTGCATTTGTGAAACTTTTTGTATGCCTAATTTAACTATTTATATTTGACAAAATTCGAAGTTCAACTATTTTTATATAATTATTATGTGTTAATAATTTCAAATTCTTCATTCTTATATATTTTTGATATTTTTCACATAATGTAAGAACTGTTTGACATGCGGATGCTTTGGTTAATACTTGTAACTGTAAATCTATGTGTATTTTTAATAAATAAACAAATAAGCATCCGCATTTCTGCTACAAACTTATGTTCTTCTTTCTTCTTCATTGCCCAATATCGCCCCCATACAGCAAAGCAGGTCTCATTACCTACTGTCTTATATATCTTTTGCTTCAGTTTTTGGGAGCGCTGATTTTTTTTGTTAAATTCAATAAAAGCCTGCACTTTTAAATTTTTTGCATGTTCACTATTTGACTAATTTAGGACGGTACTTTTTATGATTGTTACGGTTACATAAATGTAACTAAAATCGCTCCCCGCTTGCTCTCCGCCACCCACCATCACTGTGGCCACACCTACAGCCCGCAACATAATGCTAATTGAAATTGACAGTTTGTGCAATGTCTGAAAGATTTAGGAAAATTACAAAAAGAGGGTTGTCATGTTTTACATCGAGTCAGATTTAGGGCTAGGGTAGTTTTTATTGATGATATTTTAAATGCAAAACGACAGTCGGGTTTGCATGACTTTGGGTCTAAACCCACTATGCCGAAGTTTAGCGGCTGAAGTAACACTCATTCGTATTCGGTGGCTATGTGTTCCCGGCAAAGTAGAATAGGACCACTCCAAGTCTTCCCGTGGATTTCATAGAAGGCGAATTAGGAAACACAAGCTAAACAAAACATCAGTGAGACCTCTTCAACCCATCAGGCCAGCTTGGAGAGTGTAGGCCAAATTATCTGACTGCTCTGGCTAATATATGGCATGGGTAGTACAGAGAGGGTCGTGCTCCTCCAGTGGAGATTAAAAAAGACCTAATGATTATGAAAGAGGATAAACTTTCCATTATAGACCGTCGAGTTGGAAGTTCATATTTTTTGAGCAAAAAGGTCTAGATGTAAGGAGCAATGTGCAAAGTTTCAAGACGCGGAGTTTTATAGATTTTTAGGAATTAATTAATCAAGTTCGTAACTTATTGCACAAATCCTATGACGTAAGTTACTCCGGAATACGCAAAGGCGTATTTTATTCAGCCATGAGGTACGGGTTTAAATAAAATTTATTTAAATTCACTTTTATTACATATCTATATTGTATATAAATCCGCCAAATCCGCCATGGCCAACCCCGACTTCACGTAGACTTGTTTGCCCTATACTCAAGTGTTTTTTTATAGCCGGAGGCGCGGAGAGAGGGCAGCCCCCCCCCAGCTCGCCTTAGCCGAATTTGGCATGAAATGGCTTGCTAGTTTTTAGTTTTAGGTTTAAAACTTCAATCTTAACTCAAAACTTTAATCATTAATATCTCAGTAATTATAAGGTTCCGCGGGGGGGGGGGGGGGCAATGAGGGTTAGACCCCCCTCTCCCCCCACCCCCTTTCAACCCCTAAATCAACGGTCCATAATGGAAAATTTTACCATGAAAGATAATATATTCGGTGAGATGACACATCTTTCCAATACCAATAATATTTCCATGCTTGCCTGGGACAAAAGAAAAATCTTACAAATTACCAGCTGCTTATCTTCATGCGCAGATCGTAGAAGCTGATCAAAGAAATGGGCGAAAATGCGAAGCAAGCAACCCGTTACTACTGTGATTCCTTATTCCACTTTCTCGCCCACCATCACGCTAAAAGTGCGTCTTGCTTGAGGGCTCTGTCTGCTTAGAGCCGCAAGACCCAAAATGCTCTGTCTGCCCCGTTCAGCATAAAGACGTGATAGTGCATCTAGTTCCAAAAATAAATTTTGAGTGTACTGCACACCATTTGAACGTACTGTTTTATTCTGATTTAAATTCATTGGAATACAACTCCTTTGCCACTTATACTCCTTTGCCGCTAGTCCGCCAATCCGGAGGTTCTGGGTTCGATCCCCAACCAGGGCAAATTGGAAAATGGCCTTTTTCAAATTGTCCTGGGTCTTGGGTGTTTATCTATATATGTATGTATTTTAAAATATAGTATCGTTGAGTTAGTATTCCATAACACAAGTTTAAACTTACTTTGGGGCTAGCTCAATCAGTGTAATTTGTCCTTGTATATTTATTTATTATTATTATTTGTACTCATTCAATCATCAATTCGGTCACTTGCTTCTTTTCATCGCCTGTAATTTAATTTCACATTAGCGACCATTGTAAGAAGAAGACAAAACACGCATTAAAAACAATGTCCGAATCTCTAAAATATATTTAGAAAAATCTAATTTAAATTCATAAGATGACAACCCCTTCGCCCCTTAAGGCCCCCTAAATGTGTACTCATTCAATCAGACTCTTTTACCTCAATCATCAATTCGGTCACTTGCTTCTTTTCATCGACTGTAATTTGATTTGACATTAGCGGCCATTGTTAGAAAAGAAGTGTTGGTTAACTGACGAGGTAATTGAAGGAATAGAGTTTGAATTATTTCAATATTTAACATGTAAAAGAGGTGAACGAGAATGTGGAAAATGGAATCAAAAACAGTGATGAGTTGCTAGCCACATCTAAAAGGAGCTTGTATTACACACTTTCTATTTTACAATATAAATACAGTCAACGCAATAACTTTGCAAATTAAGACAAATACCCTACTAATTGAGTCATACTGTACACTATCTTCTATTACAAATTTAATATGAATTACGACCGTAACACCCGGTATTAAGAGCTATGTGCTCGCAGTGGGGTGAGTCAATCATAATTAGTATGGACTGGTTTTAACCAGAATTGACTTTGGTTAATCATTTGAGGATTTTAGGTGTATGAAAATGTTGAAATAATATTAAAAATAATAATTATTAGTCATTGAAATTTGAATAAATAAATCCCAGAATATTTTTCGTAGTAAAACCACCGTTGGATATAGAATTCTTTATTCGATTGCTTTTGCTAGCCTAATTTTGACATACATATCGATTAAAACCGCAAATATTGCATAAAAATGCTAATAGCGAGTTCTAATTTCAGAGAACGCCATCTATTGAAAACGTATGTAATTTTGCGATTTATACAATCGTTTCAGTAATTTTCTTTATAAACTTGTTTCACATGTACCAAAACCACATCACATCACAGTGACAAAAGGTGGTAAAGCAGTGGTTACTTGTGAATGTATCGCTGCAGTTTCTAGCATTGTAGTCCACCGGCCAACTACTTGGTCGATAATGATGGCAAATATCATCATCATCATCATTTCAGCCACATATTATCCACACTGATCATAGGCCTCTCCCAAGGATTTCCAAGATAACCGATCTAGAGTGGCGTGCATCCAGCGCTTTCGAGTGACCTTGGTAAGGTCATCTAGCCACCTTGTAGGTGGGTATGCTTCACTTGCCAGTACGTGGTCGCTATTCGAGAACCTTTTTGCTTCATTAGCCATCGGTCTGTCGCGCTATGTATCCCGCCCACTGTCACTTCAACGAGCTAATTTATATAATCCGCTGGGCTATGTCAGTGACTTTTGTTCTCCTACCAATTTCCTCATTTCTGATTCGATCTCGTAGAGAAACACCGAGCATAGCACTTTCCATCATGCGCTAAGCGACCTTGATCTTATGAGACCCATAGTAAGGGACCACGTTTTAGCGCCATAAGTAATCATTGGTAAGACAAATTGATTATACACTATCGTCTTAAGGCACTGAGGTATTTTAGACGAGAAGACACTGCGTAACTTCCCGAACGCCAAAATATTGTCCGTGTAAATATTAAGTATTCATTTTCATACACAATAGCGCCCGACCAAGTGTTGTTGTTGTGATGTGATTATGGTACGTGTGAAACAAACCTTAAAGTGAAAATACATCACATCTCAAGTCTATTTGCGCCGTGTTAACATCTTAAACAGTACACATACGCGATAAATACTTATCTAACACACCTACAATCTACATCTCCAACATAATCTGACATATCAATTAACACAAGTACCTGCGAGTTCCCGACTGCGCCTGCCGCCTAACCGCCAATATGCGTATTTGCTAGTCTTAAAACAAAAGGCGCTTTGTATGGGATCAAAATGTGTTTTGAGTGTTTTATGTCAAGTCTTAGTAATATTTTACATAAAAGATTTAAACGTAGACGTAAATGTCTTCGTTTAGATGTTGGGTTGAGGTTGGGATGAGGTTAAGTGGTTATTAAGATGTTTTGGGAATGTTCTCGACTTTTGACGTACTAGGTTAGTTAGATACTTATTTATCTTCCTGCAGTACCGTAGCTAGGTGGGGTCTGAGGGGGGGGGGGGGCGGCATATTTAGATTTCGCCCCACTGTCTTTCGAAACTGGGACGCTTCCCTCGCTCGGTCTAAAAAGTTTTATGACATTTTGAATATTTTTCGAAATGACTTAAAATATGATTGTTTACGTTTTCAACCCCCAGAAGTATTTCTGCCATTTTAAAAACTGGCTCGCCAAAAAATTTCACCAAAGACAAAAGTAAAAAAAAATGTAGTTAAATGGGGTAACGCTCATTCGGATGAGTATTCTCTGATTGTGGTGTAAGGCAAGGTGGTTTGTCTTCACCTAGGCTATTTAATTTATATATAAATTAACTTATTTGTGAACTGAGCAATATGGATGTTGGTTGCAGGATCGATGGTGTCTCAGTAAACAACATAAATTATGCCGATGATATGATTTTGCTTTCTCCTTCACCGGGTGGATTGAGAAAGCTACTTCAAGTTTGTGAGACTTACGCTGTGCAGCATGGTTTAAAATATAATGAGTGCAAAAGTGAGTTCATGTTGTTTAAAGGCAATATTAAAGAACCATCTAATATTCCACCACTGATGCTGAATGGAGTACATACTTAGGAGTATTTAGGGCATATCTTATCAGAAAATATGAAGGATAATTTGGACATTGAAAGAGAACGCAGAGCACTGTCGGTAAGGGGAAATATGTTGGCTCATAGATTTATTCGTTGCAACGCAGAAGTTAAAAAAACATTGTTTCAAGCATATTGACAAAGCTATTACACGTGTGCACTATGGACCAACTACACTGCCAAAGCCTACAGTGCTCTGAGGATTCAATATAATAACACATTCAGGGCTCTGTTGGGGCTCCCACGATTTTGAAGTGCATCAGGCATGTTTGCGGATGCTCGCATAGAAGATTTTTATGCCATCATGCGCAAAAAGTCTGCTTTCATGGTGCGAAGAATGCGTGGGAGCACCAATGGAATCTTGAAAGTGATAGATGGAAGAATGGATGCCGAAGTGTATATTAAACACAATGAACTACATGTTGAGTACACTAGTATAGTGCGAGGAGACCGATGTAACTTAAAATAAGATATGGGCCACTGTAGCTTGAAATAAAAGAATTTTATTTTATTTTTTTATTTTATTTTATTTTTATTTATTTTTATTTTTAAAAGACGGTTTGGAGAGGTATTAATAATGTTTATAAGCTTCGTTTAGCTTGTGTTTCCTAAGTCGCCTTTCTACGACATCCACAGGAAGACTTGGAGTGGTCCTATTCTACTTTGCCGGGAATTACACGGCTGTATTCTGTGTATAGGGTTACTCCAAAAGCGGTACGCAATACGTACGTAACTGCAAACCGTATTTTAGTGTCAAGCAACATTAAGCGTTAATACATAATGATAAAATCTAATTTGGTTTGACATAGAAATAAGTAAACCAGTAACCTCGTCAAATCGCCTAGGTTAGGTAGCGGACCCCGGGCTCTGAAGCGTAACCGCTGAAGATGCAACCGGGAACACGCTCGGATGATGATGATAGAAATAAGGCGTCACTTTCGGACGACTATTGTATAATTTTATGGAGTAACCCCCCCTGTATACGTAATCCGTAATATCGATCTGTAGATTCTTAGAATTTCTCATTGCGTTTATTCTCTTAGGAATAGCTCGGGGCGTCCTGAAGTTGAAGGATTAAACATTTTCATTATTTTCGTCTGACTTTTAAATTATTTTCTTAAGATAACAAAGTAACCTTAGAAAAAGGTCGTAGGTAAGTCGACATATATAGGGTCTAACAAAATATACTTTCGGGTTATGTTTTTCGAGTGTATGTATGTATGTTTGTATGTAAATTTATTTGGCACGCTCTACAGCCTAAACGCCTTGATGGATTTTAGCTTGAGATGTGTCGTTAGATTCGTCCTGACTCTGAGAGTGACACTGGGATATCAAAAATGTAAACAATCCAAAACGGCGGATTTTCGAGCCAAATAATGTGTCTTTGAATAATTTTTAGGTTTCCGTACAAAAATGAAAAATCGGAACCCTTATAGGATCACTCGTGCATCTGCCTGTCCGTCCGTCTGTAACAGCCAATTTGCTCGGAAGGAAGCTGCGAAAATTGAAAAAAAAAAGTTTTGCAATCCTTACTGTGTCTTTTATCAAATGAAAGGGCACGTTATGAGGATCTCAATTATATTTTTGTTATAATTATAAAATAAATAGATTTGATTTAATTCATGAAAGAAGACGAAAATTTACCATCCCCCCCTGACCTCCGACTACTGAGCCTAAAATTTTTTAAAAAAAAAGGGGAAATATAGTTCATTGCTTGTAGATTACAGGAAAACCTAAAAAAACTCAATCAATTGTACGGAACCCTCTCCACGCTAGTTTAACTCGCACTTGGCTGGTTTTATTTTTTTATTCAAAACCTATCGAATCTGGTATCAAATTAAAGGATTTTATACAAGGATTACAAAAATATATACAACTTATATGTTGGCAGTCGGGTTTTTCTTTTGTTTTTTTTTTAATAAATTACTTGTTTAAGGGTGAATTCAGTCCACAATACTACATAACTTTCCCCAAGGAAAATAACATATTGAAACCTGAAAAATAATTTTTGGCCTTACATTGGATCGATCAGCAGATCCGAGTTTATATAGAAAGCAAAAAAATATTTTTTTTTCATATTTCGATACATGTTCCTTGGGGAAAGTTGTTCAGTATCATGGACTGAATTCACCCTGAAAATTTTTTCAGTATATTTTGTTCGACGGTATATATAACTGTGACCAAAACAATCAGTTTTCACCCCCTATTGCCTTAACAAAAAGTTGATAGATTTTCGAAATTCCTATTAGTTTATTTCAGAGAAACCCGCTTTGACGAAGTTTTTTTTTCTTAACATTTCATAACAATGGTATTGAAGTTTTAATATTAAATTATCTAGGCACCAAACCCACTAAGAGACGAGACAGGAAGGAGAGACAGCTCTAAGTTAAAATGTTAGTTATTAGCGAGTTCACAGTTCGGGGCGAGCTACTAGTTTAAGGTGAAGTTAAAAGCAAATGACCTTGAAGAGGCGCCCTCATTTAAAATAAAAAAAATAAAAATAAATTGTTAACTCGTAAATAAGGTGAATATTTCCATATTTCTCAATGTTAGGCACTAGATAGCCCTTTAAATTATTTTATGAACCACCGTTGAAAGTATTTAGTCCATCTAGCTTTAAAACCACCAATAATAGTTTCAACATTGAGAAATATGGAAATTTTCAGAATATTTACGAGTTATCAATTTATTTGAAATGAGGGCGCCACTTCTGCTTGGTATTCACCTTAAGAGCCCGTACTACCCTAAAGTTCTTACAGCGATCTTAAATATTATCAATATTAACGAAATACTCACTTTGAAATAAAAACACAGCAAAGTTCAGGACTAACTCTATACATAACGTGTTTCGAAAACACGATTGCCTATAATTTTCTCTATAGAAAAAAATGAAGTTGCCTCTAAATCACCTGAGAATTATACTAAAACGGAAAATATTCAAGAAATACAATAAACTTGCCCTTGTTACTTTAGATTATAATTGTATTAAACATAAGGCAGTCATAATATGTCTTTCTTTTTAAACAACTCTTAAATATACTTTGTAAATCGAAAAAAACCTCAAAACCAAACCAGCCTCATTGACCTACCATGATCTTTTCACCCCGCATGGTCTCGCTGTCTCGCTTCGGCTAGAGTAAATTTGTGTGCGTGGAAGCGAGAGCAAAACTTAGATTATTCACATCAGGCCCAGCCTTAAATGATAGTTATTAGGCTGTATCATCCGTTTTATCGTCTAAATTTATGTTTTTGTTTCTATTACAATCTGCATTGGAAGAGAAGCAGCTGGTAGGTATGCTGTAAGTTTTTATTTGCTACCAGGCTGCCGTGTGGTTCCCGGCAGAGTAAAATAGGACCACTCCAAGTCTTCCCGTGGATGTCGTAGAAGGCGACTTAGGAAACACAAGCTAAACAAAGCATAAACATCAATGAGATCTCTCCAACCCGTCTGGCCAGCGTGGAGAGTGTAGGCCAAATCCTTTGACTGCTTGGGCCAAGTATATACAGAAAAGGGTCATGCTCCTGCAGTAAAGTAAATAAACGGCCAAGTGCGAGTCGGACTCGTACATGAAGGGTTCCGTACCTCCGTACAAAGTTTTAAAACGCTGAAGAAACACAATTTATGCATGACGACCCCCTTACGAGATATATAGTGGCGGCCATAATAATACATAGTCTGTGAAAATTTCAAGTATCTAGTTAATGCCATTATAAAGATCTAGTTAAAAACGCTGAAAAAACACGTTCTTTGTACGACGACCCCTTTAATTTTTAACTTTTTTATTTTTATTACTTTTTATTATAGTGGCTACAATAATACATAATTAGTGAAAATTTCAAGTGTCTAGCTATTACGGTTCAAGAGATAGACAGACGGATAGACGGACGGACAGCGGAGCCTCAGTAATAGGGTCCCGTTTGCACCCTTTGGGTACGGAACCCTAAAAAGACCAGATGATGACGATGATGATCCGTTCTATTGTTGAAATTTATGTTTTCGTTTATATTGCGACCTACGTGGGAAGACAAGCATCTGGTAGGTAGGTGGTCTTTATCTTGTATTTATCAATAACACATAAACTTGTTATTTGACCATTAGAAACAGAAAGTTTGCGCGCTGCATTTGCAGCTGCTGACGCGCTGTAACGCTAACAACCAAAAGGCAAACCCTAACTTTGCGGCTGCGATAACTGTCGCGTGGCCTAAAGTACAAGATTAGCGATGAGCGACAAGCGCACGTATTGGCGAGTTCATAAAACACACAGTGCAGTGGCACACAGTTTCACTTCTGTTCTTCTGTAGGCACTCCCGGAGGAGTGCTGACAGAAGTGGAATCTTGAACAAGATGGTGTTGGTAACAGCTTCGCGAGTTAAATGGTTTTTTCAAATCTTAAAAACGCCCAACGCGCCTAAAGAAGATTTTACTTCAAAATAATTTTTTTTCGTACAAGCTTTTATTGTGAGGCCTAAGAACTTATCAAGGCAAATTTAATAAGCCCAAACTAGATCGGGTTGATTCGTTTTATTAAATTCTAAAGCCACCTTCGGGATCCATGACATCTTCTTGTTATAATAATATTGCATTGTCATATGATTTACAATAGCATACAAATTTCATCTCCATCAGAAACCAGAAAGTGGCTCAAATTAACTTGCAAGTTTTGACCTAAACAAATAAACAACATCAAACAGGGCAAGCTCAATAAAAGCTTGTAAAAAGAATCAAAATAGTGCCGAGTTGCTAGCGGCATCGTATAATAACATGATTCCCATTTTCGCCTATTTCTACGATTGGCTTTTCGGCATGGAAAGAGAAACACATGGTATAAGTTTTTTTCTTTCCCCCACATCAGCATGCAAGAGACAAGTAGTCTATTCGTTTAGGAGCTACGATGCCACACACAGACATGGCAAACTAGGGAAGTAAAAAATAAGTCGGATGACGCATTCCGGGCACCGAAGCAGCATAGCTAAGGATGAATCGGCTACGCGCATAAATGCTCCAGTTTTTCCCTTGCACCACCACCCTCAAACTCAAGAGGTAAACTAAACTTAGGTGCGCGTTTCGCGTTGCAAGCAATTCCGATTTCGACGGCCCTAATTCGCGCTTTTTATATTTTGCATGTTAGCGATTTAGGGTTACAGTTGCGATAAAGGGTTGGAAGGTTTTGTCGCCTTGTAAGCTCTTGTTAGTTGAGTAGTAAGTGGTTGCGGTTTTATTTATTGCTTTCTACAAACTATTATTTAGTTTCACCTGCCCCGTTGTCTGTGTCCGTAATTAAATCTTGCAAACTAAATTAGACCCACTTCCCATTACTCGATTGAGTTGAAACTCCACATACTTTTGTAAGTTGGGTAACAATGAAATAAAATTCAGGTCATTACCTGAACTCATGATGAAGTCGAAAGGTGGCCACGGCATCTCTGTGATAAAACAACACAACCCCACCAAGTTTTGGCTCAATTGGATAGTTTCCTGGATCATAAATAAATTATTTAGTATTGTCAAAAAAAAAACAAAACGTCACAAAATATTGTCACTTGTCATTGACCGCATCCATTTTGAACGTGATTTTATTCCAATAATGCAGAAAAACGGATATGAAGAGCGCTGGCGCTAATGATCCAAGAAACTACGACGTCACTTCCAATGTTTCATACAAATCCCAGAGAAAATGTTTGTTTTGACGTTAAGAAAAAATTATCAGATAGATACTTTTCCTTAAAGTCAAAACAATATTTTTTTTGACTTGTTGGAAACAAGCGAAGTGTTTCGTCTTGAGGAGCACTTTAAACTTTTTAGTAATTACTTGTTTAAGCTTGTTTATTTCCAGTCATGCTCGGCATTACAACTACAAGAACGAATAGGGAATATGCATGTAATACCAATCCGGCTCATATTTTTATTTTACAATTTCTATTAATACGTTACCACGCGTAGTTAATATTTTTTCTTACTGACCCTTTTTTGGATTAGAAATAAATTGTTGAAAATATGCAAATATTGCGCGGGAACTATTGACAAACAAAAGGGAAATGACGACAAAGTTTACAAAAGGGAAATGACAAGTTCGGGTGCGTTCGGTAGGACTGTCCGTCCATGTAGTTTGACTATCGATGACATTCGAAATGTATGTACTTTTATATAGAGGTTTAACAAACATTACTGGTTGATAATATCGAAAGTACCCAAAAAAGAAAAACATGCGTTGACAGCTTCTGTCTCTAGCGGATATTGCAGACTTTGACGTCATATTTTAAAATGGCGTGTTTTAGTTGTTATAATCTACTTGCTATTTTTAATATTTATGTTCTACACCATATACATGTTTTTCGGCACTGATTTATTTTTTGCGGCTATTCATCGACGAGGACTATCGATTAAAAATATAAAAAAAATGCATGCATACTCTCGAAAGTTCAGTCTCGATGTACTCCTTAGTGTGATTGGAAATTGTAACTCTTAAATGGAGCGGCGAGATATCCATCCCTCCACATGATGAGACGTATGAGACGTATTTTTGTATTGTATTTATTTATTTCAAACAATTGTCTTTACTTGGACTTGGTAGTAGCAAATTTTTTAATTATGTCTCCGTTTTCTTTAAAATGATTTATTTTAAATGGGGGCAGCACTGGACCCCGGAAAGTTCAGGTACGGCCTTAAGAGATTCCGTTCTGTACGTAATACTCTTACTGTATTCTGTAGTGGAGTAAGACCTGGACGAACTAATGCTAGAAGACTGACAACCTTTATACTTTGAAGCGTATTTAACCGACTTCAAAAAAGGAGGAGGTTATCAATTCGACTGTATTTTTTTTAATGTACCTTTGCTACGCGATATCTTCACCAATTGTGAACCGATTTTGATGATTCTTTTTTTATTCGAAAGCCTGTACTACCAAGTTGGTCCCATTTTAATTTAGTGAAGATATGATGAAGAACTTTTGAGATATGGAAGAAACTCCTAAAAAAATTGAAGTCGGTTGTATTTTTTGTTAAAAATTTAGTTATTCATTTTTATACGATTTTAAGTTAAAATGTCTTAGCTAGATGGAGCTACTAGTTCGAAAGGAGGTAGTTTTGTAGAGGTGACGCTTAATTTCGGAAAGATGGCGATTAAAGCGTTCATTTTCTACGAACAAATTGCAGGAGCTCTCCCAGATTGCAGGAAGGCAAGAGAAAAATGTTACACATCAAACTTATTACAGAAGCAAAGCTAAGTCTAGTGATATATTTTGACATTGCTCGTACTCTGTTGACCTGGAAAATACAGCTGGTTTTTCCCGAAATCCCCAATTCCAGAACATGGAAGGTCAGGCGGTCATAAAACAAAAATACTCGACCTCCACCGTATAACTAAAGAAGAGTACAGAAAAATTGCAAGTATACATAAGTTTATGTGTACTTGCAAGTACTAAATGGTATATTTTTCTCGCTCATACAAGACTACCTCCGTATTCCAGTGGTCCAGGCGTTTGCCTCGAGATCTGAAGGTCGTGGATTCATATCCTACTGGGAAGCATACTTTGTGAATTTGTTTCCAGTCTGATTAGGATATTGCAGGCTTGAATCACATGGTTATCCGAAAAAAATGTTTAATCCGTGCTTAGGAAGGAATATAAGGCTGTGGGTCCAAAACGCCATCTAGCATTTGTTTAAACTTATCCTAGTATTGATTCTGGTCTACCCTTTGGGTTGCGGAGGTCAGACGGCAGTCGCTCTGTGTAAAACCAGTAACCTCGTCAAATCACCTAGGTTTAGGTAGCGGACAGTAGTAGCTCTGAAGCGTTATCGCTGAGGATGCAACCGGGAGTACCGCTCGGATGATAAATGCTCTTTCTGCTCTTTCTCTGTTTTGTGACGGTTCAAATCCGTCAGTTTATCGCGCACTGAAAGCGTACTGAATCAACTCTCTCAGGGACTGTCTTTATGATTGTATTAAAAATTAACTTCTCCAGCTTGTATTCTGCCTCCAATCAAAAGTTAGTACGCTACAAGTGTACTATTACTACAGGAATGGCGCTTCATACAAGTGGAGTAAAATTTATGTCTTCTACTACAACCAAAAACGAAACTATACATCCGTGCACTTTACGCACGTCAATGCGTGAGTTTCAGTATTCAAAGCCATCAAACGCCGCTGAGAACGGGGGAGAGGTGCGGGGACGCAGCATTGCGGGGGACAATGTGAGTTTCCATTTTGTACTTATATTAATTCTGTACTATTCATCACAATCATGTCAGCCACAGGAAGTCCAGTCTGTGCTTTTACTTTGAAGTAAATAGAAAGACAGTATTAAAAAAAAATACATTATTTTTCTTTCATCTCAGCGTATTCATGATTGCATCCTCAGCTGCGCTGCTTTGGAGCTCGGGGTGCGCTTTCACGCTTTTTCGCTAAAATCGGTCTATGCTTAATTAAAAATTTGTGATAAAAAATTTCGCCATAAATCAGATTCGAACTCACGTCCCTCACATTTGTATTGGTCTATTCGTTTAGGATCTACGATGCCACAGACATACACATACAAAGACATGTCAAACTTTTTTTTCCCCGAGGATAAAAAAAACTATCGAACATTAAGTTTTAGTTGCGGACAAGAACTTACAATAAACTTCTATCTATAACGGCCTTCACGAATTCTAAAAACATACTAGACACCACTATATCTAGACCTCTCTTTCAATTCACATACACCAGCGTAGAGGGAGGTTACACTGGTTTTAAACGGTAACTTTACTAACTAACCATAAAGGAAGGTTTACGGCCTAGTTTATATGTGTTGTAAAATATTATCTGTTAGGGCGTGTGAGAGAATATATCATGTGTGTTGATCCCTTTAAAATATTGGTCTTATATGTTGAATAAAAAGTCAGCGAGATGCGATTAAAAACAAACTACCCTCCTCAATACACTACCACTATGTCGGTCGCACATTGACGTGTCCGCACTGTGCACTTACATTCACCTCAAAAATAGGGTATGTCAGCCACATCAGGGCACATGAACGACGTCAACAATGAATTTTTGTTTGTTATTAAACGAAGTCAGTCACCACTGCCGAAAACGGCCAGGGAAGATATATATATATATATATATATATATAAAAAGTCAGCTTATATAGTAATTTTATTTTTTGTTTTGTTGTTATAAGCAGCCACAGTAATACTTAATATGCTATTTTACAACAAGTCAGATGAGATACTTTTTTCTTAACGTCAAAAACAAACATTTTCTATGGAATTTGTATGAAATATCGATTTATGACGTCATTATCCGTTTTTCTGCATTAATAAATCTAAAATCACGTTCAAAGCGGATGTGATCAATGACAAGTGGCATTATTTTGTGACGTTTTATTCTATTAACAGTACCAAATAATTTATTTTTGACCCAGTAAAATACCCAATTGGTGAAAATTTAAAGTATCTAGCTATAGCGGTTCAAGAGGTAGAGCCCTGTGACAGACGGACAGACAGGCGGACAGACAGCAAGGTGTCGGTAATAGGATACAAATTGGAACCCTAAAAATGAGATTCAAAAGTTTTGATATCACAAATCATGTGATAAACCCAAATTAAAATATTTTTTTTTTCTTCGTATCGCAATGTAAGTAGGTACTATGTTCCTTGGTGTAATCTACCTTTAAAACGGTATCAGTTTATTTTTTTAGACTTTACAAATGGTAGCGTAAGAAAAAACGGGTAAAAAATCCTCCCAATTTCATTTCAGTTGAAAAGTGGCGAAGTGTTTGAGCGTAAAACGACTCATTACTGCAGATTAGTAAACTTTGACAAATCATTAATCTAGAGAGCAAAATGCCAAGCCATTCCCGGTTTAGAGCTTTACAATTTGAAAAAAGAGAGTTCGGTTTTAAGACTCGGTCACATTAATACCTAAGTTGTCAGTGTGGCTTCCGGTCTAGAATAGGACCACTCCATCTCTTAGGTGGATGTTGGAGGTGTTCACGAGGCTGGCAGCATCGCCGCGTTGAATGGTCAGGCTAAACTTTGGCTAAAATGCCAGCTAGCCTTTGGATCCCCTGAGTACGCATACAATATTGTAAAAAATGTCAAAACCAAGCCTACAAGCCATTATAACTTCAAGTTAATATTCATACTCTTATACTCATCCCAAAGCGATGACAAAATATACTCCAAACTGCTAAGATATGTCAAGAAACTTCAACTTAAA
Organism: Acrobasis repandana; assembly: GCA_963576875.1. NCBI lineage: Eukaryota > Metazoa > Arthropoda > Insecta > Lepidoptera > Pyralidae > Acrobasis > Acrobasis repandana. The sequence goes on along the minus strand of OY756241.1, from coordinate 503,800 downwards.
TCCAATATAACTAGAACTATGTTACCATATTAGAACTACGCTACGACAGTTCATTTTAAACTGGTAATTTATTACATCCAAAACACAAAGACCCGTGTTACGCTAATATTATAATGCTACGACGGTTCAACTTATATTAGTGTTCATTGTTTAGACTACCAATTAAAGTTGAGCCGTGTTAGTATCGAGTTTCAAAGGTTTAAAAGACCATGTTAAACTAGTTTTCTCATACAAGGAAATTCTTGTACTTTAAGATATGTTGGTGAAATAATTAGGTAGGTTATTTCGAAGCAACATTTCAATCGCGTAACATCCACTGTTGGACATAAGCCTCCCCCAAGGTGTTTCAAAATGACCGATCTAGAGCGGCCTGCATCCAGCGCTTTCCAGCGACCTTGGTCAGGTCATCTGACCTTGTGGGTCCTACACTGCGCTTGCCAGTACGTGGACGCCATTCGAGAATCTTTCTGCCCCATCGGCCCTCGGTTCGTTGCGCTGCGTATCCCGTCCACTGCCATTTCAATGAGCTAATCCGCTAGGCTATTTCCTATAACTCATACATTTGTGCAGTGTTGGCATAGCATGGTGTGGTTTATTTAGCAAAAAGACCCATTCAGCGGTCGCGGTTACGACGATGTAACCGCTTTCCGACTATATTACCTGAGTTAACTATTTAATAGTATTCATAAGGATATATACTTTATGCATGGTAGGCAGCGCGTATCTACACCTTCATTTTATTTTTTCTCCTAAAAATTGACACGTTGTTTTTATTTTTTTTAAATAATATTTTAAAATACAAGCTTTTATTTAAAACAATGAATAAATAAGGTTAAAGTGCTCAAAAAAATCAATTGAGCCCAAAAACAGTGGGGTTATGTTGTTTTATCACAGCGATGCCGTGGCTTTTCGGCTTCATCGTGAGATCTGGTCATATTATTGCATTATCACCCAATTTACATAAATATGAAGTTTGTACTCCATCGAATAATGGGAAGTAGGTCTAATTTAGCTTGCAAGATTTGATTACGGACAAAGAGACAACGGGAGAGGGCAAACTGAATAAAAGCTTGTAAAAATACATAAAGCAAACAAAAAAGTAACATTTATAATACAGGAAGAATAAAACTAAACAAAACAAAGCAAACAACTTTAAGCTCATTTCTCTGTGTATCTTTAATTGTACTCATTAGCTTAATATTTACGACTTTTAACAAGCACAAAAATTTAAATTTAAACTTTATTTACCTTCAAATAAAGTTTAATTTCATTCACGACAATAGCTAGTTTGTATTTAACACAAATTACTTGCTTCGCAAACTGGTACGTTCGTTTCAGTAATTCTTATTATAATGTACGATAAAGTACATTTTTCATTGTCTGTGACGGAAAGAATGTTGTGTAGCGTTTTTTGTTAAGAAGAACATTTCTGAGGTTCCGTATTTAATGATTTGGAAATATTTGATGGTAAGTACAGAAGTGAACAATCGAATGCTCGTTTAGTTACTTTGTATGAAAATAATACAAAATCAATATCGCTGTACACTGGTTTGGAAGGAATAAGCACGAATATAAAATGCTTTTTTCTGCCATTGACATAGATTATATATAGACCACGGTTTGCAGTATAGTTCCCGGTAGAGTAGAATAAGACTCCAAGTCTTCCCGTGAATGTCGTACTCGTAGAAGGCGAGTAGAAACACAAGCTAAACAAAGCTTATAAACATGAGTAAGACCTCTGCAATCCGCCTGGTCAGCGTGGAGAGTGTAGGCTAAATCCTCTGGCTGCTCTGGCCAAGTATGACTCGTCGTCCTCCTCGTCCTCCGTCGTCCTCCTGCAGTAGAGACTAAATATGATCTGATGATAAATTGGGTATTTAATTTTCAAGCGATTAAATCTAATTACTTACCGATGGAAATTTATTTCTTTACATTTTGCCGTGTTGCTTGAATTATTCTTACTGTATTGTAACACACACCAAGGCATTTTTAATTATGTGGACCATGTTTTCGTATGGTTTTCGTTTATAAACTAAGTGAAGTTTATGGAGACAGCTACATTGAACGGGACCAAACAGTGATATGTGATGTCTCCTCTAGTTTAACATGTTATCTCTTTGTTTTCCGCCAGTCGTAAAGTAGGTTTTTTCAAGACTTTAAGCTAGAGAGTTCTGGTATTCACCACTATCATCATCATCATCAGGCCTTTTTAGTCTCAACTGCGCACGACTCTCTCTGTACTACCAGCGCAATATATCAGCCAGAGCAGTCAGAGGATTTGGCCTACACTCTCCAAGCTGGGCGCATGGGTTGGAGAGGTCTCATTGATGTTTATAAGCTTTGTTTAGCTTGTGTTTTCTACACAAGCTAAACAAAGCATCCACGGGAAGACTTGGAGTTCACTATTATTTGTTATGTAAGAATGTTCGTCTGTTCGAGTGTATCTCATATTATCCATGAAAAAATTGACAAAAGGACGATTTAAATGTCAAATAGGAGTTTTTGGCGGAAAGTTAAGGGTTCAGTTAGGGTTTACTTTAATTTATTTTGCCAATTTGTTTTAGTGGACTTTGCGGAGGTCAAACGGCAGTCTCTCTGTGTAAAAACCAGTCACCTCATCAAATCACCTAGGTTAGGTAGCTGACCTTAGCGGTAACACTTCTGAGCCCGCTCTAAAGCGTTACCGCTGAGGATGTAACCAGAAATAAGCTCTGATGATGATGGAGACGCAGAGCCAGCGCTAAAACCAATTGGCCTCCACCGCGAAAAATATGTACGGATCCCTAAAACTATCACTACGGAAAAATACAAAAATATCTCCCCGTCTCGCCCTCAAAGGTCGATCGTAAGTGATTCTTATAAACGGGGAATTTGCATTTTTATACATTTCTGTTCTGATACCGAAATAGTTATGTTATTTTATTGCTGCGGCGTTTGTACCGAACGGTTTATTATAGATTTTACTCGTTCTTTAGTAAAGTATATATTGACTACGGCTATTATGTACAAGATATTATTTAACTTGCAAGTTTGTCAGTGGTCTGGATTGATTGGACTGGTGATGGATCTACACGTGTACACATTAAACGTAATAAATCAAAGTCAAAATTAAAAAATAAAAATACCAAACGAAACTTCGACATTAAAAGAATAAATTAATGGCAATCACATGTTGTGTAATAAAAGGGAACTCATTTTTTGAGCTGTTATTTAAATATTCGAGATGTTATTATGATCAGTTGGAAAACATATTGAGCAGTTATTTAATTTAATGGCGATTGATTAATAATTGCGACAGTAAAATATGAACAGTAATAAAAAATCAATTAGTCAGTTATTTTATCATATTACTAGTTCTATTCATTTTACTAGGTTAGGGAAAACCTATAGGTTAGGTTAGGTTAGAACTGCGACCAACACATGCTAGGTCGGCTTTATCCATTTTACTAGGTTAGGGAAAACCTATAGAACCGCTCGTTCAATTTTTTTAAACCGCCCATTTAATTATTTTCCTGCTCAATTATATATTCACTGATCCAGTTCATTATTTTTTATTACTCATTTTTGTTTACTTTACTGCTTAGTTTTAACTCCTGAACTAGTTATTAAACATGCCATTTATAATTTTTAACTTACCAAAACTGCTATTTACAACTACCTCTTTAAATCGGTGCCGTAATAAAATCTTGAAATCAGGATCAATAATAGAATACAAAACCAGATTTATTTTTCGTAAATACTTTTTCTCCCAAATTCCAAAAAAAAATAATATCCTAAAAACTAGGAAAAGCGCTAAAGGTGGCATTATCGCTAAGCAATTTCTCCCAGGCAACCTCGCCCAAATAGAATACATATAAAATGTATATAATAAGTATACAGTTTTCGGCTGATGGCCTTGGTTTTTATTATAAAACGTCGTACCAGGCCTGTGTCACTCCCCGTTTAGGTATCGAAAATGTTCCTACATTATTACTATGCGCGCAGGCGGCCCCTCCGGGTGGTAAATTCAGTTATACGAATCGTTTGTCCAGAGTAATAAGAATTAAATTGGCTTGCAATGGATGTCTAGGTATCTATACAAAAATGTGCTGAGTTCTGACGTGAGCTAAATTAAACCATATCGCTAGCCACATTGAGTAGATATTTCTTTGAATTTCTTTGCTGAGTGAGACTTCTTTACGTTAGTAGGTATTATTTATTCTCTGGTCGTACTAATGACAGAATATGTATTTTGGAATACTTTCTTTGAATTATATAGCTACGAAAATCACATCACCCGTATCTGTCCAAGTACACTCGCAACACTTCGCTCGCTCATTAATAAAAGAATTTCTTCGTTTAACCCACCGTATTACAAACCAGAATTACTTACCCCTTGAAACGAAGTGTTAATTTATGTGAAAGCTATAAGTACTCATTATAGTTTCGTTCGGCACGACATGAACAAGTCACGAAGGTTTTGTAATATTATTATTTTATTACTCTTTTACTTCCACGCTGGTCCGGGAGAAAAAGAATAAGTTTTATTGATTATAATATAAAAAAATCATTTTGGGTTCCGTACCCAAAGGGTGCAAACGGGATCCTATTACTGAGACTCCGTCTGTCCGTCTGTCCGTCTCATTTGAAATTTAGCTACTACCAAGTCCTAGATAACATTATTAACAATTTTATGCACTACTGTTTACAGTTTATAATGAGAACGTTAAGCTTTACTACGCACATTTGCCAAAAGTAGCCGTTTTTCGCAAATGTGCGTAGTAAAGCCTAACGTTATCACTATAAACTGTAAACAGTTGTTCATAAAATACTTTGAAAGGTTGTTGGGGCAGCACTGGACCCCTGAAAATTCAGGTACGGCCTTAAAATAAATTATTTGAAAGGAAACGGAGATATAATTTAAAATTTTGTCTCCAGAATGCCTTAGATAACCCTTCAAATTACTATTTTATGAACTACTGTCAGGCCTGTGTCACTCCCCGGTTATGTATCGAAAATGTACCTACATTATTACTATGCGCGCAGGCGGCCACTCCGGGTGGTAAATTCAGTTATACGAATCGTTTGTCCAGAGTAATAAGAATAATATTGGCTTGCAATGGATGTCTAGGTGTTTATACGAAAAGGTGCTGAGTTCTGACGTGAGCTAAATTAAACCATATCGCTAGCCACATTGAGTAGATATTTCTTTGAATTTCTTTGCTGAGTGAGACTTCGGTACGATTACGACTTCTGTATTATTTATTCTGTGCTACTATTTACAGTTTAGAGGGAGAACGTCAAGCTTTTCTTCGCACATTTGCGAAAAACGCAACTGCTTACAGCGAACAACGCAAGGTAGATAGGTAACTTAGAAAATAACACCGTTTACAATTTAAAAAATCCAATTTTGTGAGATGATTTTTGTGCCGGACCGACAGTAGACGACACGTCTTGTACCAAGACTCGTCACATGTCATTTTGATCACTATCTCGCTTGCTCTTGTCAGGATGACCGTTATCGTATTATTATCGCACTCGGATCTTTTTACACAGTAAAATAACTAGATCTATATGCCAAACAATGACAGCCTGGACCAACGACTTCACGTGCATTCCGAAGCACGTTTTTCTCTTAGACCAGCTTAGAAGGAATAAACAAAACTTATTTATTTATTTAATCTTTATTGTCGTTTTAATACAAATTAGAAAGAAAACCGGTACTGTGAGAATGAATAGAAAGGGTCAAACTATTAGAAAAACGCAGGATTCTTGAAAGATAGGAGTTCAAAATTTGATTTGAGATATTACAGGGCAAGGGGATTATTAAGTAGATTAAAAAGTTGTCATAAAACATGATAATTCCTGCATTGGCGGATAGGGAGCCTTTTAAGCTCAGAACGGCTCAAAATTCGACCAGAAACTAACAGCGACAGTAAACCTGTTTATTAAAAATACAAAGACAAATATTTTCCAAGTTGCCTTTACACAAAGAACATCCATGCCTGTGGAAAATATGAACGCATTCCGTAAAGCACACAAAGGTAAAAGACAGTTTAAATCTCAAAAAGAACGAAGCGTTCATTCAAAACCAGCGCCATTTTAAATCCTAACCCCAAAAAGCTAAAAGATTTACTCAACAAACGAAAACACTAAACAAAATTCAACACAACGTTACATTTCCTAAGAAATATAACTGCAATATCAACAGAATAAAGCCAAATCTTTTGTAAACCGACACCAGAGGTCGCTGTGTGCCTTTGAATCATTCCATTATAACTTGACCCGTTTCTACAAGCAAAACAAAACTATATACAGTTCAAAATAATTTGGTTCTTTTCCACATGTCCAGTGAAAATTGACATATGAAGAGAAGACTTCCCACCCCTATGTCGCCGTGTTTATGTATAGTTAAGGGGGCGGGGAGGTTTCAGGATATATTGGACACTTTTGACGTTGTTTCGCTCCAGAAAATAGTACCCCAAGGACTTTTGAATGCATGGAAAAATGCTTTATTTTATTCTCGAGTTTTGTAAACTCGTTGCTTTTGCTCGAAAGGATTAGATAAGTTGTTATACCGTTTTGTTATTGCCTATATTGAGAGCTTGTGGAGAGGAAATCGTTGTTATTGAAAGAAATAGCATAACTTTCGCGATGTTATGTGTTATATGCGTTGTTGAGTGCGTTTGCATCGGTTTTCTTACAATTATACATAAGAACTACAAACTGTGATTAAATAGTTATTGCTTAGTTATTGTTATTCGTGCAAATAGTAAAAAACCGGTCCAGTGTGTGATACTAAAAGTAAAAAATTAAAGGAAGTCGCTATACAAGAAACATGTTTTTTTTTCAGCGTTTAAAAACATTGTACAGAGATACCCTTGTACCCTTCATGTACGAGTCCTACTCACAATTGACCGGTTTCGCAACGACCACTGCTAAGAAGAAACACCGTAAGAAACTCAATGACACAGTATTGTTGCAATAACACAGTTGCAGTGTTGAAAGATTTATAATTAAAAAATCAACACTACAAGTATGTCTGACATCCCACCATTTTATAACATCACTACTTTCTCACGCTGTCTCATCGAAAACCATACAAAATGCGTCATACTCTATAATTTTAGTTTATGCGTCATTGCCGTGGGAGATTCTTACCATTGTTTGTGAGTTTCGAGGTCACTTTTTGAGGCTAAGTGTCAGGTTAGGCAAGATTTCTTTTTGAGAAAATAATCTACGACTTAGTGCTCATATCGTCTATTTTACTTATTATAAGAGTGGCTTCTCTGCAGAAATAATGTCCTTCTATCATGTCCAAGGTGTTCAATTCATATACTTATTATACACACTCCTCTAACATGGTTGAGTTCAGCGATGGCTGATCCACACGTCAACTCGTGAACGGGTGCCGCCAGTAGGGACTGGTCAGCTTGGCTCCATTTTTAAAGACTGCTCAATGTTACTTATTTCTGTGAATTGAATTGGGCACTCGTTCGAAAGCTTTTTCGTTCATACATGTTGTATTATGATAACATTGTATTATAACTGTGGAGCTACTGACCAAACCTTAAGCTGAAGGGATAAGCAAATGGCCTTGAAGTGTGAAATAAATTGTTAACTTGTAAATATGGTGATATATATATACATATTTCCATATTGCTCTTCGTCATGCACTAGATAGCCCTTTAAATTATTTTATGAACCACCGTTAAAAGTATTTACATTAGTCCGTCTAGCTTTAAAACTTGCCTCCGCCAAAAGTGGCCACGGCAAGTTTTAAAGCTAGACGGATTACCAATAATAATTTAAAAGGATATCTAGTGCATGACGAAGAGCAATATGGAAATTATCACCATATTTACGAGTTAACAATTTATTTCACACTTCAAGGTCATTTGCTTACCCCTTCACCATCATATCGCTGAAGAATGTCCGCTATAACGTTTCTCTGGAGGACTTAGCGAACTCCATAGTTTAACCCCGGCAGCCTTAGACTGGTGAAAAAACCTGCCATTTAGTATTAAGGATTCATGCAGTAACATGCCGTACGACATGATGATGATTGTATTAGGCATAATATCCTTGTAAACTGACGAAGCCCTTTTGGCGCGTAGGCGACCAATACTGTGTAAATGAGTTTTGGTGTGGTGTGTGGTCGTTGCGAAATGTATTTAGGTAGCTTGAAATTTTATTTAAAAAATAATATTTAATATTTTAAATAGAAATAATAAACGGGCAAGTGCGAGTCGGACTCGTACATGAAGGGTTCAGTACCACCGTACAATGTTTTAAAATGCTGAAGAAACACGTTTCTTGTATGACGACCCCCTTTAATTTTTAACTTTATTTTATTTTTTGTATTTGTTGTTATTGTGGTCATAGTAATACATAATTGGTGAAAATTTCAAGTCCCAGTTATTGCCATTATGAAGATCAAGTTAAAAACGCTGAAAAAAACACGTTTCTTGTATGACGACCCCCTTTAATTTTCAACTATTTTTTTTTGTATTTGTTATCCGCCACAGTAATACATGATCCCGTTTGCACCCTTCGGGTACGGAACCCTAAAAATTACACACGTAATGTACACTAAAATTATTGACATGTAAAAGTGCCTGCGAAGGCCTAATTATTGAATAAATTATTGATTTAATTTAATTTGATTTGACACACATTTTATGGAAACCAATGTATAGCCATACATATAATGTTGGGTGATAACTCTAGTGTCTTTTATCGGAACTTAACAAAAGGCAAACATACAAATCACGTTCTTAACACTTACAGGGTAAGTTAAGTCTAGGGCTATAAGAACCATTTTGTTACAAACCCCCAACTTAGGCACATATAGAGGTTAACTTAAAAGCTCATAAAAGTTTACGCCAACGTGCTTTCTAGGCGGTATGTGTAATGTTAGTGTTAAGGGCGGTATTATATGTGATAAAGATATAAGTTAAATTCTTTGTAGATTTAAATTGTTCGTGTATAGTTTGGGCTAATAAAGTGTTTATTTTATTTTATTTATTTTATTTATTCAAGTACACTTGGAAATTTACAAACATATACATAAAAAAATAAGGAAAACATAGTACTTAGGTGCTACTTATTTCTAAAGAAATTTCTTCCAGTAGACCCGCGAGAGGAAATGGGAAAAAAAGAGGTAATTGGCGTGTACCTACAATACAAATCTAAATAAATAAATAGACAAGATATATACCTACATAAACATACATAAATATACTTACATAAATACATAAATAAATATATATTCATAAAGCATATATACAATAAATACATATGTTAATATTTCTAAATATATTAGGATGATAAATACAGATAGTGATCTTTTACTCGTTTCTTGAACATTATAAGTGTTATAAGTATAATACTGTGTTAAGCTATTTTATGTTGTTATTTTACTAGTAGGCTATATATATATATGTCGTATCTGATCGGCAGTGAACATTCTGAAACGCTACATATATTTTTGGATATGGTCATCTATTTGTCCCTATATATTTATTTATATTTATATATTTATCTTTTTAAATCTCCACTACAGGAGCTCGACCCTCTCTGTACTACCAGAGCGATATATTAGCCAGAGCAGCTACATATATCGTCATCATAATGTCAGATCGTCAGACCACCTTGTGGATCCCAAAAGGTCCAACGCTTCGCTTGCCAGTACGGAGTCGCAATTTGAGAAACTATTTGCCCTATCGGCCATCAGTTCGTCACGCTATGTGTCCCGCCCACTGCTATCTCAACAAGCTAATCCGCTGGGCAGGTTATATGACTTTTGTTCTCCTACGAATTTTCACGTTTCTGATTCGATCACGTAGATGAACACCGAGCATACCCCTTTCCATAGCCCGTTGAGCGACATGATTCATATTCTCTCTGATTCCCCCGATGGGCTTACAAGATCTGCCAGGAAAAAGAAGCAGCTGATTTCCACATTTTAACTAGAGTACCTTCGAAATTTAGTTTAAACGAAAAACCATAGAAAAACGTAGCTGATTTTGCTACAACCCTCGCGGCGTTGCCCCAACTTTGGCACACATGAAGGTTAATTTGAAAGCTCGTAAAAGTTTACGCCAGCGAGCTTTCTAGGTGGTATGTGTAATATAAGTGTTATGGCCGGTATAATATGTTATAAAGGTATAAGTTAAATTCTTTAAGAGGTAAAATTGTTGGAGGTGTAATTTTGTTTTCGTACCCGAAGGGTGCAAACGGGACCCTATTACTGACACTCCGCTGTCTGTCCGTCTGTCAGTCTGTCTGTCCGTCTGTCTGTCTGTCCGTCAGTCACAGGGCTCTATCTCTTGAACCGTAATATCTAGACACTTTAAATTTTCACCGATCATGTATTACTGTGGCGGATATAACAACAAATACAAAAAAAATATAGTTAGAAATTGAAGGGGGTCGTCATACAAGAAACGTGTTTTTTTCAGCGTTTTTAACTTGATCTTCATAATGGCATTAACTAGATACTTGAAATTTCCACCAATTATGTATTACTATGACCACAATAACAACAAATACTAAAAATAAAATAAAGTTAAAAATTAAAGGGGATCGTCATACAAGAAACGTGTTTCTTCATCGTTTTAAAACATTGTACGGTGGTACGGATCCCTTCATGTACGTGTCCGACTCGCACTTGCCCGTTTATTTTTTGACATTTTAAGCTATTTCATGATGTTTTGTCGACCGTAGCGTAATAACACAGAATTTATACTTGTGGTTCTGTGAGCTCTTATAACCATGCAATAATCGACACTTACCCCTTTCCCCTGGCTTAGCAAAGCCATTTCAGTGAAACCCGTCCATATATAACGCTACAACTACCCCCCCCCCTTCCCCCTTTCCAAAATAAATTTTAAACGGCTGAACCGATTTTCATCAAACATAGCTAAGAACCACCGCAAGGAAACTTGCTTTCACGTGAAAAAACCGCATCGAAATCGGTCCATCCGTTCAAGCGCTACGATGCCACTGACAGACAGACAGACAAAAGCGTCGTCATACTTATATCACCCCTTTTTTTGTCGGGGGTTAATGAGATAGTGTTTGTCGCTATAAATCTGTCAAAGCTTGACAATTGACATACAGTTATTTTATGATACTCGTAATGTAGTTTGTAAGTTGTGACTGCCTCCGTGGTCCAGTGGTCAAGGCGTTTGCCTTGTGATCCGGAAGTCATGGGTTCAAATCCCACTGGGAAGCACACTTTGTGAAAAGTTGTTTCCAGTCTAGTTAGGCTATTGCAGGCTTGAATCACCTGATTATCCGAAAAGAAAGATGATTCCGTGCTTCGAAAGGCACGTCAAGCCGTTGGTCCCGAACGCCATCTACCGTTCGTACCTATCCTAGGATTGGTTCTGGTCCACCCTTTGGGTTGCGGAGGGAGGTCAGACGGCAGTCGCTCTGAGTAAAAACCAGTAACCTCGTCGAATCACCTAGGTTAGGTAGCGGACCCCGGGCTCTGAAGCGTTACCGCTGAGGATGCAACCGGGAATACGCTTGGATGATGATGACTTAGTTTGTAAGTTATTGTAATTTTTTACGCCTATGGGCAGAAAACAGAGTGCTGTATCTTTATATTTCAATTGTCGTATTTTGTAACTTGTTTCCACAAATAAAGAAGTTTAAAGTTGAAGTAATGACAGTCAAAATAAGACAGTCGGGTAAAACTGTAAAAGAATCCAAAAAAAAGACGGGTAAAATGTGTCGAACGCCTGATTGTTTATTTTATTTAACTTCATACACAAATACAAGTGTAATGGCGGACTTCAAACTAAAGGCCTAACAGTCAACCAATCGGCACCGGGTGATGTCGAGAATGACAGAGGTAGTGCAAAACTCGAATAAAATTGTTCAAATATATTCGGAGAAATTTGCTCGCTTCACTTGCTCGTTCAAAAATGTAATATAGCACAGGTAGATACTTATTTGTCTGCAATGTACATCTAAAAAATTTCTCCTTTTGCAGTTGGGTAAAAACAAAATTCCGTTCAATTATGCATTCCCAATTTACAATTTGAGAGTCTGGAACCGATTTCTTTAAATTAAGGGACATTTTTTTGTCCTTATCTCTTACACCAAAGTAAAAGTGGTGACAGAAGAATAACTCGTGTCATATGCATTTTATTTTCTGATAGATACAAGTTGATTTTGCATATTGAAATCATGTAATCAGAATCAGTAATAGAACACAAACAGACATACTATAATTCAAAAAAATTCAAAATATCTTTATTATCATAGGATATTTATAATATCTCTTAATAATAGTCACTTTGTTTTGTTTTGCACAAATGTTGACGTCAAATCGTTACTTAAAGCTAAGTTTACGCCGCTTCCTAGGCGCAAGTGCAGAAGAAGCGGCAACAAACTGCACTGCACGTTTTCTCCAAAGACGTCAACTAACAAACTAAAAACTTAAAATTAGTTATATAGATGGACAGAGATTACATTGTTTATTATGTCATAATTAAATTGAATTATAAGAATTACGAAATTTAAAATAATGTCAATTTGTAAATTTAGTATGTACCAATGTACCTAAATTATGACATGTCTAAGTATACAAACCTTTAAGAGGGACCCGCGCCAAGCTCAAGCCAGACCTTTTTGTCTTTAAGATAGTCATCGGTCCTATAATAAGCCTTCTCACAAAGTACTTTCTTTACATAAGCTTTGAATTTTCTGTCTGGCATATCAAGGACCGATTCTGACAATTTATTATAAAAAAGTATACACTTCCCCATAAAAGACTTACTGACTGTATTCAGCCTGTAATACGGGCTAACTAAGTCATTCTTATTACGTAAATTTCTATCTGTAAAATCACTTACTTTATTGAACATGGAAATATTTTTCCTTACATACATTATATTTTCAAATATGAATTGTGATGCAAAAGTAAGTATACCTATTTCCTTGAATAATTCCCTCAGTGAGTCTCTCGATCCTAAACCGTAAATAGCACGAATTGCTCTTTTTTGTAAAAGAAAAATAGTCTGAATGTCCGCTGCACTCCCCCATAGAAGTATCCCGTAAGACATTAGACTGTGAAAGTAACTAAAGTACACTTGTCTAGCAGTTGCTACATCTGTCAATTGTCTTATTCTCCTAACAGCGTAAGCCGCAGAGCTAAGCCTATTAGAATGTTTAGTTATATGAGCGCCCCATTGAAGTTTCGAATCAATTGTGATTCCTAAAAAGGTAGTACTTTCAACCAGATCGAGTTTCTGACCATTAATTAGTATGTCAACACAGGCTTGATTCACATTAGGAAGAGAGAATCGAATGCATTGGGTCTTGTTCGCATTTAACATGAGGTTATTGGCCGAAAACCAATCAGAAATTAAAGATAAGGTGCTGTTCACCGCGCTAGCATCACTGTTATGTCGATCTATTTTAAATATTAGCGAGGTGTCATCAGCAAACAGCACCATGTCAGCCTCTTTCTCAACCATGTAAGGCAAGTCATTGACATAAACTAAGAAAAGGAACGGTCCTAGAATTGAACCTTGGGGTACGCCCATTTTCACATTAGACCCGTGTGATTTTACGCCGTTTATATCAACAGTTTGAAGCCTATCAGTTAAGTAAGATTCTATTAATTTAATTGACTTATCATCAAAACCGTATTGACGAAATTTGAGCAAAAGTGTTGGATGATCAACGCAATCAAATGCTTTAGAAAGATCGCAAAATGATCCAATTGCATCATTTCTGTTTTCCCACGCGTCGTAGATATTTGTAATAAGTGCTACTCCTGCATCGGTGGTCGATTTTCCAGCAGTAAAGCCGTATTGTTGGCTATGGAAAAGATTATTGGTCTTAAAGTGAAGTAGCATTTGATTGAGCATTATCTTTTCGAACACCTTACTCAAAACTGGCAGAATAGAGATAGGTCTGTAGTTGCCAGGGTCTGTTTTTTCTCCTTTTTTGAATAAGGGGATTAGTTTACTACATTTCATTAAGTTAGGGAATATGCCTTCATCAATACATTCGTTAAATATAAAAGCTAAATCGGCAGCAATTATGTGTATAATATGACTTACTACGGCTACTGACATGCCCCAGTGATCTTCTGATTTTTTTAAATTTAACTGTTTAAAAGCATCTATTATATCGCTAGGGCTAACATGCTTAAAATTAAATTTAGAATCACAAGGGCTAACATTACTCTTAAGCAAAGCCTCAGCACGCTGGGCGCTAGAACTCACATTAGAAGTGAGTTCCAAAGGAATGTTAGTAAAATAATCATCAAATATATTTACTATTTCTTCAGTTTTTAAAGTATTTTTACCATTACATTTGATTCGGCAAATATTTTCTTTGGTTTTATTTTTACCTGTTTCCTTATTTATGACACTCCATGTTTCTTTAATTTTATTAGGAGCATTATTTATTTTTTTGCTAATACTATTCGACTTGGCTCGTCTACAAACTTTTTTAAATATTTTAGAATAATTTCTAACATATTCTATAAAAGAAGGATTAAAGTTATATTGTTTTTGGGCATATAGATCATATAACCTGTTTCTACTTATGTAGATGCCGGTAGTAGCCCATTCACTAAACTGTGATTTACTATGAACTACTACTCTTTTTTGTTTTAATGTTTTAGAATACTCAGAGGAAACAGTACTAAATAGTTTATTATAATGGTCGTCAGGATTATTTCCTGTATATACCACTGATAATAATTTGTTATCTAAATTATTTTTAAGTTTTTTTATGTTTTTAGAAGTAATCGGTCTACACAAGATCTTATTTTTTCTCAAATTACTGGTGGACTCTTTGACAAAAGCTACATATACACCAGAATGATCTGAAGGCAATTTATTAATAACAGATTTATCACAATATTGAATATTACTAAAAAAATTATCAAGACATGTGCCAGATGTAGCTTTAATTCTGGTTGGCTCAAAAAATAAGTTTTCTAATCCATAACACTTAAAAAGATTTAGGAATTGTGTGCTCTTTGGATTATGTACTAAAATATCAACATTAAACATTATCGATGTTTCCCCATACATATAATTTAGGGATTTTCAAGGCAAGAGTGAACAGGCATTTTTTGAGTCTGCGTGATACACCTTAGACCTCATCTTAGCTTCCCATCAGGCTAGATAGAGATCAAACGCACTCAAATTTCTAATAAAAAAAAAAAAAAAAAAAAAATCCCCGCAAATAATTAAATTCTTTTTACTAGTTGAACAGGACTTAAGAACCTGGTCCATTGCTTTTAAAAAACTTTTGAAATTACTATCTGGTGGACTGTATACACAAACAATTATATGATGATCAAGCTCGGCACAGGCCACCTCACAACAGCGCTCAACAGAATGTCTGACAATATCCTTCCGCTCTTTGCTACGGAAAGAATCTTTTATAAAAATTAAAGAACCCCCTCGTTGAGCAGACTTTCTGTTAAAGCAGCTAACAATAATATAGTTGTTTAGGCTGAACATCATCTGACTCTCATGCAGCCAATGTTCAGTCAAACATAAAATGTCCACATCCATTTCTTTTAAAACTAATTCTACTAATAATTCTTTGCCGGAAAGACCTTCTAAATTTTGATGAAGTATTCTTAATTCATGAGGCCTTCCCGTTGTCCGAATGGTCAGTTTAAATCTGTCGTCAAGTCTACAGAATTACCGTTACATAAACTTGGTAAGTCTGTATGTGTCTTAAAACTAGAATCTTGTTTACAATGTAAACTCGTCCAAAAATTAATATTATTTGCTATCAATGTAGCAATCTTATGTCTAAAATATTTTGAAAGATAAATATTATCTTTTGTCACATGACATTCACTTATAAAATTGTAAGTGTCAAAAAACACTAATTTATCACTATAACGACATGTCATATTATGTATCAAAGTATTGAGATAGTGAATAATTTTGTTAGTTTTTGGAGACTGGCAATGTAGATATGGGAACGCACATAATATTATTTTGCTTACTTCTAGTTCAGATAAATAATCCATACAGCTGATTATTTCTTTCTTTCCTACTTTGTTACTATTGCCTATTAATAAATAGTAGTAATAGAACAACAGAAACAGACAGAAAATATATATATTTTTTTTATTTCATTTAACGAGTACTTTCTTTGATATTATAGCTAAGAGGTTCAAAATCATCCCGTACACTAAGTTTACAAATTCTTATAAATAACTATATCACGAGTTGACGCACGGATTTGCAATCGGTGCACTCAACTATATTAAAGGAAATCCAGCGACCTGGTCCACGACGCCACCACCAGATTAGACAATTTAGTGAGCATAGCAGCCCGAGTTCGCAGACCTTGGAAAGAAAGAGGTACTTATTGATATGCATATGACCTATAGTAAAAAAAAACATTAATGTCATTCGGAAAACACTCCCGAAACAGCACAGCTAGAGATGCCTCTGGCTGGGAACGCGCTGAGGTTATAAAAGGGTCGAATCTTCTTCTTCTTCATCCAAGCGTATTTCAGGTTGCGTCCTCAGCAGCAACGCTTCAGAGCCCGGGTTCCGCTACGAGGTTACAAATTATTACACAGAGCCACTGCCGTCTGACCTCCGCAACCCAAGGGGTAGACCAGAATCAATCCTAGGATAGATTTAAACAAATACTTATGGCATTCGGGACACACAACTTTACGTGCCTTCCAAAGTACGGAATCATCTTTCTTTTCAGATAATAAGGTGATTCAAGCCTGCAATATCCTAACCAGACTGAAAACCACTTTTCACAAAATATGCTTCCCAGTGGAATTTGAACTCACGACCTCCGGATCACAAGGCAAACGCCTTGACCACTGGACCACGGAGGCGGTCTTTAAAGGGGTCGGATCTGTGTCTCTATAATTGTAGCCCCCACCCAGTCATTAATAAAGGTGTCGGTGGTGGCATAAATTTGGGGCTTAGAGCGGGAATTCGCTGAAAAATAACTTACACCGCTTTTTACTGCTGACTAGTGATAGCGTAACGCTGCAATTTATGGCGTTTCAATGAGTGAACGATGGTGAATTATTGGCCTTTTGGATATTACTTGTAACCAGGTAAGAAATAGCATTTTGCAGATACGATTTTATTTTTCTTGAATTTTGGAGAAGACAATGGCAAACCATTATATCTCTACCAAATATTTATTTATTTTAAACATTATTGTTCCACAATACAAATTGTCTTAGAAATATCATCATAATACCAAACATCTTAGTTATAATAATTTTATTATGTATTTTAAATTTTTAAATGTCAGCACCACTGCATTAGGTATATTATGAGACCTGTAATGATTAGTGCTTGTGAGATATCAAATAAATAAATAAATAAATCTTAACGCCTAATATTAAACTAAACGTGGCTTATGGATCGAATAGGCTCTCTCTACCCCGTTTAGGATGAAGATCTGGAAATGATTGCGTTTAAAAAGGCAGTGCGTGCACACTATCTCCAAAAACTGTCAGAGGTTATACAAATAGTGTTTATGTACGAGTAGATTATGTATGCGGTTTATTGTGGAATAATTTATATATTTATATTTTTGTTTAGGTTAATATGCAATATAATATATGTATGTATAAACATACATACATATATACTATCACGCCTGTTTCCCACAGGGGTAGGCAGAGACTATGGACCTCCACTTGCTACGATCTTGACAGACCTCTTTCGCTTCATCTACACTCATCAACCTCTACATACATGCCCTTCGGTTACGTGTATTTCTTACCTTACTTATGTATGTTAATACAGTGTCAAATGTAATTTTTACCCAAAATATAGTATTTCTTAGCATCATCTGTTGGTAGACTAGTAGAAAAAGCCCCTGGCTCCCTTAAATCCGCCATTTACAGGTATTGTAATAAAATTAAATAAAAAAATAAATAAAAATCGCATGAAAAATATGCCCACGCTTTTTTAATTTTCAATTTAAAAGTACAAAATAACATATCAATTGTTCAAAAAGTAACCGAAACTCAACAAATAATTTTTCCCAGTCGTTTTTCAGAATTAACGCGGATTAATTTTTAATTGGAAAAAATGCGAACTTTTTTATTGTTGTTCCGAACGAATTTTGAGGGAAGCCATTTTTTAACGAACAAAAATTTATTTGTTTTCATTCATTTCAACTGGAAAATTAATTTGATGTGTTATTTATGACGTGGGAAGTATGGAAATAATTTCGGAAAAGAGCAAAATGTGAAAGTGTTCATAAAAATAAAAGGTCTGATTTTATGGGCCACCTTTAGGGTGATAATGATTGTGAAGTTGGAAAGAGAATCAAAATAGTGATGGGTTGCTAGCCGCATATCGCCTATTGACATGATTCAGATTCTTGCCCATTACATCGATTGAATTTCAAGATCTGCGCGAAAAAAAAAAAAACTGCTGGTATAATCAACGCAACGTTTTTCTGTTCTCCCAGATTAGTAAGTTTTTTAAAAGAAATTATTTTTTTCGTACAAGTTTTTATCATGAACCCTATAATAATTTGTCAAGACAAATGTAATAAGCCAAACTCGATGCGGTCGCGTCGTTTTATTACACGGTTCCTATAGCCACCTTCCGGCTCCATCATCAGATCAGCTTCATGTCATATTACATTGCCATCTGATTTACATTAGCATACAAAATTCCATTTCATCGGAAATCGAGAAGTGGCTCAGACTTGCGAGATTTGACCCAAAAAAACAAAAAAAGCGGCCAAGTGCAAGTCGGACTCGCCCATGAAGGGTTCCGTAGCAGCAAGTAACATAATATAAAAGTTCTAAAGGTAAATTGCGGTTTACGATTTATAACGTATTAAAAAAAAAACTATTTACTAGATCTCATTGAAACCAATTTTCGGTGGAAGGTTGTATGGTACATCATATATTTTTTTTTGTTTTATCATTCCCTTAGTTTAGAAGTTACAGGGGGACACACACACATTTTACCACTTTGGAAGTGTCTCTCGCGCAAACTATTCAGTTTAGAAAAAAATTATATTAGAAACTTCAATATTATTTTTAAAGACCTATCCATAGATACCCCACATGTATGAGTTTGATTAAAAAAAAATGAGTTTCAGTTCTTAGTATGTAGAACCCCCAAAATTTATTGTTATTTTTCTATTTTTGTGTGAAAATCTTAATGCGGTTTACAGAATACATCTTCTTACCAAGTTTCAACAGTATAATTCTTATAGTTTCAGAAAAAAGTGTCTGTGACATACGGACGGACAGACAGACATGACGAATCTAAAAGGGTTCCGTTTTTTGCCATTTGGTTACGGAACCCTAAAAACCAGTTAAGTACGAGTTGGAATCGTAAATGAAGGGTTCTATAACTCCGTATAATGTTTTAAGGTAAATATAAAAGCAAACGACCTTGAATGAACGGCCTCATTTGAAATAAATTGTTAATTCGTAAATATGGAGATAATTTCCATATTGCTAATCGTCAGGCACTAGATAGCCCTTTAAATTATTTTATGAACCACCGTTGAAAGTATTTACATTAGTCCGTCTAGCTTTAAAACTTGCCTCCAAACACCAATAATAGTTTCAACGGTAGTTCATAAAATAATTTATAGGGCTATCTAGTGCCTGACTATAAGCAAAATGGAAATAATCACCATATTTACGAGTTAACAATTTAATTCACACTTCAAGGCCATTTGCTTCAATATTCACCTTAAACGCTGAAAAAAGAAAACGACGGGTTGCACTCCGGGAGTGCCGGCAGAAGTGAAAACTCCAATATTAACGTTGTGCATTTTTGATATTTTGGAATGGCTAGGGAATAATTATGCACGAATTGCTTTAATTATCAGTATAAAAGTAGTACATTTATGTGGTAGAATACAATATTTATTTATTGCGCTATCGTACACAAACATGACAATTTATATTACATTAAAAAGTTTATCTCTCAGCTAAACGAAACAGCAGGCGCAGGCATACATTTTCGCCGCGCCGTAGAAAGAGAGGGGGATACTTCCTCTCCTACGCCGCTCCGGCTGTCTACTCTCCATCCGTCTTACGAATTTTCGATCAGGACACGTGTCCTGACGCGAGTTTTACATTTTTTACCCATTACAAAAAAAGTGCACAACGCCGCTAAAGAAGTTTTCACTTCAAAAACATGTTTCTTGTATGAATGTAAAAGATTGTTAAAAGCATTGTTTATCAACATTTTAAATACAAATATATTTCTGGAAGCTTCCAAACTAGCTGTTTCTAACCTATATAAAAGCGGCCCGTATCATTCCAACAGAATACTAAAACATGTAACCTCACATCATAAATCGACATTTACATCTCATCCCGGGGGAAATATGTGATGTGATGTGATCCTAGTATATTTTGTAGGAACCGTGGACCAACTATCTTAGTAGACTAGACAAAACGAACAAAAAAACCGGTCAAGTGCGAGTCGGACTCGTACAGAAGGGTTCCGTACAATGTTTTAAAACGCTGAAAAAAAATTACGTTTCATATATGACGACCCCCTTTAATTATTTACTTTATCTTATTCTTAGTATTTATTATTAAAGCGGCCACAGTAATAGATAATCGGTGAAAATTTCAAATGCCTATTAACGGTTGAAGAGATAGAGCCCTGTGACAGACGGACGGACAGCGGAGTCTCAGTAATAGGGTCCCGTTGGCACCCTTTGGGTACGGAACTTTAAAAGGGGGAATTAAAACAGTGATGGGTTGCTAGCCGCATCACCTATTAACGTGAATCGTATTTTCGCCCATTCCCTCGATTGTCTTTAACGATCCGCGCGGAAAGAGAAGCAGCTGGTCTTTTATTTTTTTTCTAGACCAGAAATGATGGATTAGAAAGGCTAAAAGAAACCGTGGTCTTGAAATCTAACGGACCTAGGCTCTGTCTAACCCGTTGATAAGGATGAGATGTTAACAAAACCGAGCTGTAATGCCAAACACCTAGAGGTTTAGTGAATTAGCGGTTTATACCATCCAACTGTGACATATTATATCCTTCCCATTATCATTCACACTATGACCATTTAATTATTATTTCAGTTTCAATTAAATCCAGCAACTCGAGGGATTTAAAATAATTTTTGATTTAAGTATACAGCATGAAATTGATCGGAACAATATGTAAATTATTGAAAATATGTGAGAAATTTCGTAACGAGTAAGATTCGAATTCATGCCCTTCAATCCGGGGTCACATCAATCCCCCCTCGTCATACAAAACAAAAGACACACGAACAAAAGTGCCTTCCCCATAATAGAGACATTAAGAAAAGTGCCGATGGAAACATTCTTATAAGTACTTTATAAAACAAGGTCAATGTAAAATTACTCATTAGTCTGAGTTTAGGCTTGATCGTAATAATTGTAGCGTATTTATTTGAAATACGCTACAATACAAAAAAGAATTCCCTCACATCTGTACTGTGAGTGCGCTTCCAATATTAAATTTAGATTTGAAATAAATTTATATTTATACTTTGGCAATCTATTTCTAGTTTCATCGCTGGTCTAGACAAAAGTTTTTAGTGACTGATTCCGCAGGGAGTCTGGCGCAAAGTTAATCGAGGTAGTTTAAATCAATGAAATAAGTTTGTCAACTGCCTCTCATTTCTATAACTTGTGGCCTCCGGACGTAGGAATATAGGCCACTTTTTATACATAATATGTATAAATTAGTAGTTAGCCCAAAACTGTTTAATCTCGACCCCACTTATATTATACTAGTATATGAGGTACGTTACACTCAAAGACCGAATTCGCTCATGGAGCCAAATAATAGGCCACAACGCGTTGTGGCAATCACAGGATGACCATATCGCGAATTTCCAGTCGCCCAATCGCCCAATCGCCCATGGGCGACTAGGACAACCCAATATTAAATAGTGATTTGATATTGGGTTGTCCTAATTTAATACTTACCTACTAACGAGTTCGACATACATATTAACGATTATATCTTTCCATACCGAGAGATTTACGAACACTATGACGAAAAAATATTCTGTTTTATATGTAATAACGTGAAATTATATTGTTGCTTTACTCACCTGTTATCGTCACTCGGAAATCTATGAAATATACGTTCTTTATTGTATTCGGTGGATAAACAATTATTATATGCGCATCTTCTCACCACGATGGTTACTATTGGTTGACAGTTCTCAAGGCATGTCGCGAATTGCGTGCGGCTAGCAACTACCTAACCCTGGTTTAGAGCGCAATAAGGGGCACACAGAACGGGGGAGAGGTGCGGGGACGCCAAATTGCGGGAGACGCTGTGAGATTCCATTCTGTTTGTACTCTTATGTATTCTGTGGCATGAGTTCGATTATCACTGTGAGAAAACCTGCACACTACGTCACTAGTGTGTCATAATGACTGTTGTCACTAGATGACGTCATTGAGCTACGTCAGATACCTGTAGGCAGCTTGGAAAATCCGACCCCAGTGTTAGTAATAACATACTCGATGAGAAACAAGTCATTAGTATTGAAATAAACCGGCCAAGTGCGAGTCGGACTCGTACATGAAGGGTTCCGTACCTCCGTACAATGTTATTGTATGACGACCCCTTTATATTTGAACTTTATTTTATTTTTAGTAATTTTGGTAATACATAATCGGCGAAAATTTCAGGTATCTAGTTAATGCCATTACAAAGATCTAATTAAAAACGCTGAAAAACACGTTTTTTGTATGACCAGGGGGTGACCCATGTTTTTCGGTTTCTCAAAAAAGTAATAAAAAATTCACAAAGATACAGTGCGTCGAAGTTTCGGAGTGGGGGTGATTGACGTCACCGTCAAATGAAAATCGTACTTGATCGTGACGTCATGCGGAATTTAAATGCGCTGTATCTGTGTAATTGTTTGCTAATTAGAAAAATTAAAATACTTAATAATAATAATAATAATAGTTGGCAGCAGTTCAGCAGCTATGGTGGACTGTCCGTTAGTGCATCTCAATGGTATATTAAGGGATAGACCTCCATAGATGCAGCCATCTTACTTTTTAGATAAAAAGGTACTAAAAGGCCTCTTCATGTTGGCTTTGGCCCCATGAACGCCTCAAAGGACAGGGTCCCCATGGACCCGTGGCTGAAAAGCGTACTGACATAATAATAATAATAAACCGAGGATCGCAAGAACGTATGGAAGAGCAAAGAGCTCCACGGGCGGTTCTATCGGGCCTTAACAGGGCCTGATGTGGATCAGCTCGCATCGGTGAACTGGTTACGTTTCGGCGACCTCTTTGGGGAAACCGAAGGTTTTGCCTGTGCAATTGCAGACGAAGTCATGATGACAAACAACTATCGGAGATATATCCTGAAAGACGGTACGGTTGATGTCTGTCGAGCATGTCGACGTCCCGGAGAGTCGATCAGGCATATAATCTCCGGTTATTCTCATCTGGCTAACGGCGAGTACTTGCACAGACATAACCTAGTAGCCAGAATTATTCACCAGCAGCTTGCTCTTCGATACGGGCTTGTAGAATCGGAGGTACCGTACTATAAGTACTCACCGGCGTCTGTTCTCGAAAATGGTCGTGCCACGCTCTATTGGGATCGATCTGTCATCACGGACAGGACTATTGTCGCCAATAAGGCTGATATCGTGCTGACAGATCGATTGATGCGCCAGGCAGTGCTCGTCGACATCACCGTCCCGCATGACGAGAACCTCGTGAAGGCCGAGAAGGACAAACTTAGCAAGTACCTTGACTTGTCCCACGAGGTGACTGCTATGTGGGAAGTGGATTCGACGATCATTGTCCCGATAGTCGTATCGGCCAACGGTCTTATAGCGAAGAGTCTTGACCAACATCTTAAGACTCTCTCGCTAGATGGCTGGATCAAGGGTCAGATTCAGAAGGCAGTACTCCTGGACACGGCACGTATTGTCAGGAGGTTTCTTTCTCTGCAGCCCTAACCGCCGGTAGTTTGGGCCTTGCCCCGCTGCCAGTGGGCAGCTAGGTTAGGTTTTTGTAAATGTTTATATTTTGTAGTATGTTTTATATTTTACTGTATACCAAAACCTAGCCTAAGTTTCAAATTAAATAAAGAGAATAATAATAGCCTTTATTCAGAAAAGTGTGTGTATGTTATGAGTTTTCACTGCACATTTTTATATCTCCCCGTCTCCCGTCTGTGTGCCCCTATTGGCAAAGGCCTCCTTCAAGAATTTCCACTCCTCCCTTTTCGTTGCCGTTCTGGACCAAGTTCCACCTGCTGCCTCTCTTATGTCATCTGACCATCTCTTAAACGGTCTACCTCTTTTCCGTTTTTTATCTCTTGGATACCAAAACATCATTCGTTGGCTCCACTTGTCTCTGCCTCTCACCGTATGCCCTGTCCATCGCCATTTGAGTTTATTTACTATTTTTGAGACTTTTTTACTGTTTGTTAGTTTTTTAAGATTTGAGATTTTGACATTATCTCTCAGTTTCACCCCTAGCATACTTCGTTCTATAGAATTTTGACATACTTCTAGTTTTCTTACATGTGCTTTAGTGAGGCCCCATGTTTGGCATCCGTAGGTTAGAATAGGTAGAATACTGATATTGCTTTTAATGGTTATATTTGTGGTCCTGTTCTTCATTATCTCTTTCATGCTCCAGTATCTCTTCCAAGCATTGCCAATTCTTGACTCTATTTCTTTTGTTGTTGCATCTGTTGGGGAGATTATTTGGCCAAGGTAGCTGTATTCATCCACATAGTCTATCGGATCGCCGTTGATGGTGATTAGTTTTTGAGGTTTGTCATAAATTTATTTTTTTTGGCGTTCATGGCTAATCCCGCTTTTTTGCTTTCCCTGTCTAGGTCACTAGGCATTGTTTGTAGGTTTTTGTCTGATGAAGAAAATAAAATTAGATCGTCTGCGAATCTTAGATGTGACAGTAACTCGCCATTAATCTTCAGCCCATAATATTCCCAGTTCATGCTTTTAATATATATCTTCTAGAACTGCAGTGAAGAGTTTGGGTGATATAGGGTCACCTTGGCGGACACCTTTGCCTATCTTTATTTCCCTGCCTTCTCTTTCTACCAATACCTTTGCTTTACTGCTTTCGTTTATATTCTTTATTATTCTGGTATATTTATCTTCAACTCCCTGATTTTGAAGTGCTTGCCATATATTATAGTTTGTTGTTCGAGTGAATCAAACGCCTTGCTATAATCTACGAAGCAGCAGTAGAAGATTATGTTGTTTTCCCTGCATCTCTCAAAATGTTGCCTTACGACGAAGATGTGGTCCAGAGTCGAGAAACCGCTTCTAAATCCAGCTTGTTCTTTGGGCTGGTTTTCACCAAGTGTCTTTTCGATTCGACTTAATATCACCTTCGCAAAAACTTTGTAAATATTCGACATTAAGCTAATGTGTCTGTAGTTATTCATGTCCCTTTTGTCTCCTTTCTTGTGCAATACTATTATTGAAGATATGAGCCATTGATCTGGTATTGACTCGCTCTCTAGAATGTCGTTGAATAAGTATGTAAGTATAGGGCTGATAACTTCTTTACACTCTGTTAAGAATTTGTTGGTAATGCCATCTGGGCCTGGAGATTTATCTTTCTTAAGTGTCATTATAGCTTTTTCGACTTCCGCAACCAATATTTCTGGTACCTTTTCTTTTCCTGGCAAGTCGGTTGAATGTGTGGTGTTGTTGCTGGTGTATAGCTCACGAAAGAAGTCAGTAGCTGTTGTTAGTATTTCCTTCCTTCTGGTAAAATTTTTGCCTTGTTTGTCTTTGATGCTTGGGATCCAGGCTTTATTAGATTTTAGCTTCTTGACTGCTCTCTGGATGCCTCCTGTTTCTTGAACATATTGTTCTATTGTTTCTAATCTGTATTGTTGCCTGTCCTTTCTCATGTTTGATTTGATCTGTTTGCTGATTTCTGCTATTTCCTTTCTCATGGCTTTTTTTTTGTGGTTGTTGATAGTAGACGGGATCTGGTTTCCAGAAGACCTTTTGTTTGGTCTGTTAACCATATTTTTTCTCTACTTTTGCCTGTTTTTTCTTTTTCTTTTGTGTTTAAGATTTCTTGTAGCATGTTGTACTTTTCTTGTGTATTTAAATTCTTTGTTTTTTCTATAAAGTTGTGTAATTTCTTTTAAAGTACTTTTGTATCTATTGATGTTCTTATGTTTTTAGGTTTTGCTATAAAAGGTCTTGTATGTTGAGAACTGTTAAGATTTAGTTTTGCCCTGACGGCTCTGTGGTTACTGTTAAAGTTGAGTTTGTTTATCACTCTACAGTCGTGGAATGCTGTATGTCTGTTTGTGAGAACATGGTCTATTTCATTTTTATAGTTTCCATTGGGAGATGTCCATGTCCACCTGTTGTTGTTCCGGTTCTTGTATTGAGTGTTAGTATAGCTAGGTTGTTTTCATTTGCCAGTTGGATTAGCTTCTCTCCATTCCTTGTCCCCTTCCCTGCACAGTAAGGACCTAATATTTTTTCTTCTCCATATCTTCTGCTTCCTGTTCGCGCATTAAAATCGCCCATAACTATTAGGTTGTTTTAATCATATTGTTTCATTGTTTCCGAGAGCAAAGAGTAGAATTTGTCTATTTCTGTTTCGGTGGCTTGTTCGGTTAGGGTGTAGACTTGCATTATCGACCATATATTATTGAAAATTGTAGTTTGATATTAAGTTTAGCTATACGGTCTGATATGCCTTTAAATGCATCGATGTAGTCTTTTAAGTATTTTTGTACCAAGAACCCAACTCCATAATGGCCAGGTGTTTCTCCTTTATGGTAAAACACGAAGTCGCCATAGTCTTTTATGCTTTCTCCTATTCTTCTGACTTCGCACAAGCCTATTATACTCCATTTCACATTTTCTAATGCCAGGATCAGTTCTATCAGACTTTCTTGAGTTCTTAAGGTGAGTGTGTTATATGTTATTATAAATAATGAGTTCTTTTCCTGTTTACTGGTTATTCCAGTCTTGGATTTTTTGGAGGGTAGTAGTCGTCTTTCCCCACGGTGACTAGCCGGCTTGGGGTGCTTTCATGTATGGTTATTGTTGTTGAAGTTAATGTATTTTGGTCCCAGCTGTTAAAATTAAAATACTTGCAATATTTTTAATAATCTACCTGATAAGTTAAAAATATTTTAAGTCTACATCCTTATTGCACATATTCGTAGCACTGACAAAAATAAACTAATGTGCACTCACACGAGACAATTAACTTGACATAGTGAACAAATACAAGATACAGCCGGTCGTACAAACGTAGATTACAAAGAGAGTTAATTAGGTTTTAATTTACTAACCAGCGTCTACCCAGTCACCTATGCCATTCAGAACTGCACATATTCCTAGCAATGACAAAAACAAACTTACGTGCATTCACACGAGATAATTAACTCGGCATAATGAACAAATGCTTGATGCGGCCGGTTGCACGAACGTAGATTAGGAACGGAGTTAATTAGACATTTACATATGAAGTTTTAGTGTTTTTATTATAAAACAAGATACATGACAGAATATTATCAAAACTTTATTAAACTAACATAATCAATTGAATCTAAAACTAATACTAATAAACCGGCCAAGTGCGAGTTAAACTCGCGTGGAGAGGGTTCCATACAATTGATTCAATTCTTATAGGTTTTCCTGTAATCTACAAGCAATGAACTATATTTCGTATTTTTTTCAAAAGTTTAGGCTCAGCAGTTTCGGAGATCAGGGGGGAGTATGGTCAATTTTCGTATTCTTTCATTAATAAAATCAAAACTATTCATTTTACAATAATAACAAAAATATATTTGAAATCCTCATAACGAGCCCTTTCATTTGATATGTGACACAGTAAGGTGCAAAACGTTTTTTTTTAATTTCCTAATTTGTCCCCCAAAAATGACCCTTATTTTAAAAAAATATTTATTCACTTTGCACATATGTGTTTGGGTCATAGGATTACAACATGCTACTAAATTTGACCTGATTCGGTCCAGTAGATTCGGAGCAAATTGGCTGTGACAGATGGACGGACAGACAGACGCACGAGTGATCCTATAAGGGTTCCGTTTTTTCATTTTGTGTACGGAACCCTAAAAACATCAAACAATAATTCATACCTGCGAGATTTTCGTGTATTGGTATCATTTCAATGTATGCACCTATATTATTTTATTAATTTTGAAATAAAACACACATATTACTCTTTCTCTCTGATCTTTCATGCTGATCTGTGATCAAAGTAAAACATAAAATACACCAGCAGCTTCTTCTGCCACGCAGATCACAGTAAACAACTAGTTATCGTTGAACACATACAAACATAACACCCAGATTTTCCAAATACTTTTGGTGAATTTTGCTCGCTTGTTCACAAATGCTCGCTTAGCAATCATGCTGGCTCAGTAATGAGAAGATTTTCTTATGTCTTCTCCATTTGAAATATATTTATTAACTGGATTGTCATAAACCATAGGGACGTGTTATATTGAATAAAACTATCATTTGAAATTAAAAAAATATAAATATATACGAACATATCACACAGATTGAGCTAGCCTCAAAATAATTTTTTAAACGTATGTTATCGGATACTATCTCATAGATACTATGTTTTTTGATAAATACTTATTTATACATAAACACCCAAGGCTCAAGACAATTTGGAAAAAGCCATCTTCTAACTTGTACTGGCCGCAATTTTAATTTGGTTACCAATATGCCACAGAGGTCGTCAAATTCAGAATTATCCATGGCTAAAGTGCAGCAAATTCAAACTTCCATCTAAACTTGACCGCTAACTATATCCCAGAAATCTTAACTCGCATCACAAACAATCGATCCTGCACTCTGACCACCAATTAAATCTGTAACTCGGTCTTGCAACCGACCTTATAACGGAGTGAGACAATGTAGACAGAGACTGCTGTAAACCTAGGACAATGTGACCTGGATCTGGATGGAATGCACTTTGTTTTAGGTTAATTAGATTTGAACAAATAGTTCTTTAATTGTGAATTCACGATTCCTCTTATAGCCCCATATCTTGGCAACCCCTTGACCGAGTTGACTCATGCTGATTGATTAGTAATTAAATAAATATATAACGTGGAAGGGACATACCCGTAATAAATCCAACCACGGACTATACTAGATCACTAAAGTATGATGAAATTAAAATAACAGTCCAAAAACAAAACAAAAAATGACATCCCCATACAAATCGCCTGGGCGGCTGCACTTTTTTATATGGAAATGTCAATTTTGTTTTTGTTTTTTGGCTGCTATTTTAATTTCATTATACTATAATGATCTTGAGTCTAGACCGTTGTTCGATTTATTACGGGTATGTTTCTTCTACATTGCATAATAAAATCACACTGATTGAGCTAGACCCAAAGTAAGTTTAAACTTGTGTTATGGGATACTAACTCAACGATACTATATTTCAAAATAAATACAGATAAACACCCACTTAGCTGACCCCTGGCTTCACAGCGTTACAGCTGTGGATGCAACTGGGAACACGCTGAGATGAGAGAGAATGATGAACACTCAAGATCTAGGACACTTTAAAAACGGTCATTTTCCAACTTATCCTGGCTGGAGATCGAACCCAGAACCTCCGGAGTAACAGACTGGCATGTTAACCACTACGTCGAGGAGGTCGGAGGTCAAATCAGTAGTGCAGACACTTATGTTAGGATTGATACACACTTACTCGGGCCGGCACTCTCGGTTCGAACATCAAAGTCGACCCGAATCGATTATATCACCTTTTTCCCCCAACTCATCTACATGTATTCGATTTAACCGCCGAGCTGTGACAATAACATATATATATATTAATCACGACGACCTCTGTGGCGTAATGGTTAACATGCTAGACCGCTAATCTGGAGGTTCTGGGTTCGATCCCCAGCCAGGGCAAGTTGGAAAATGGCCTTTTACAAATTGTTCTGTGTCTTGGGTGTTTATCTATATATGTATTTGTCATAAAATATATTTCGTTGCGTTAGTATCCCATAACAGAAGTTTATAACTTACTTTGGGGCTAGTTCAATCAGTGTGATTTGTCCTTACATATTTATTATTTATATTTATATATTAATTAATGCCAGCCCAAATAAATGTGAAGCATTCCTTAGACTTTCAAGATGCTAAAGGTATCTAACTTAACTTGGCGACCTAAGCTGCTATACAGTGATAACAGCCTCCAAAGTCCTTAACTGCTGACGATGCAATCGGGAACGCCCTGAGTGACAATACTCAAAAACAATTTACCCAGGGGTTAAAATCAAAGCAACCGCGGTGTATTTATACAGTCAATTACTGACTGATGTCGCAGTCGGATGTCATTTGACTAAGTAAGGAGCTTTTTTTTGAATGATGCTCATTTGCGAGGCTACGGGGAGCGGGACCAA
The DNA here is from genome assembly GCA_963576875.1 of Acrobasis repandana. Classification (NCBI taxonomy): domain Eukaryota; kingdom Metazoa; phylum Arthropoda; class Insecta; order Lepidoptera; family Pyralidae; genus Acrobasis; species Acrobasis repandana. The sequence goes on along the minus strand of OY756241.1, from coordinate 473,390 downwards.
GGCAAAGGAGGACGCGTTTTCTGTAAATATTTTTCATAAGGGGATACATGAATTTTTTGGGGTCCAGTGCTGCCCCCATTTGAAATAAATTTTTTGAAAAGAAATGGAGATATTATTTAAAATTTTGTCTTTGTTTATAAACTACTGTTTACAGTTTAAAGTAAAAATGTTAATGCTTTTCTACGCATTTTTGCGGAAAACGGCCACTTTTGGCAATAATGCGTAGAAAAGCTTAACGTTCTCACTTTAAACTGTAAACAGTAGTCCGTAACATAGTTTAAAGAGTTATCTAGTTCTTCACAAAGACAACATTTTGAATGATATCTCCGTTTCCTTTGAAATGATTTATTTCAAATGGGGGCAGCACTGGACCCCAACTGACAAACAAGAAAACAGTCCGGAAGTGACGACAGAAGTGAAAACTTTAACAATTATACAGAGGTGTCAGTAACAGTGTCGTAACAGTGTCGCGAGTTCTTTGGTTTTTTCCCATCTCAAAAAATGCCCAATGCGCCTTAAGATATTTTCACTTCAAAAAAACAACAAACAGGCAGGCTAAATAAAATATACATACAAGATGTACACGAATACGGAAGTAATCTTATTACTTGAGCCATATTTAAAATAAAGGCAGAGGTACGGTGAATCCGTAAAAAGTCATTGATTTTGTATTGAAAGTCATTTGGGAACAAAATGGGTCAGCGGTAGTATGGAAAAGGATTTTTATTAAAACCGGTATATTGAAAACCCTTCCTTCTTAATTTTTACGGTAAATATAAGTACTTAGCATTATTACTGATGACACATATACAAAGAAGATATAAACGATGACTTCCGTGGCATAGTAGTAAACACGCCAGTCCGCCAATCCGGAGTTTCTGGGTTCCATCCCCAGCCAAGGTAAGTCGTAAAATGGCCTTTTTCAAATTGTACTGGATCTTTTAGCCTAGCTCAATTAGTGTGATTTGCCCTTATCTTTTTTTTTATATTTCTATTGATAAAATCTTATATATAAAATTCTCGTGTCACAATGTTAGTTACCATACTCCTCCGAAACGGCTTGACCTATTTTTATCAAATTTTTTATGCATATTCAGTAGGTCTAAGAATCGGCTACTATTTTTCATACCCCTAATCTACGCGAGCGAAGCCGCGGGCAAAAGCTAGTAAGAATCTAATATAATTGATAAAAATTAAATAAACGGGGTATCATTTTTAATTTTTAATAATATAAATAATAGTATAGTTTAACCTAAATTGGCAAACTTGCTACCACCTGCTCTTAACTCTAACCTAATAAATCTCCATAGCTCATATCTCGGAAACCCCTTGACCGTTTGAACTTGTATTCGAGCTCTATCCTCAGATCAGCTTCTCTCATCATTTTTTTTATCTCATTTACATTGGCATACAAAATCTCACTTCAACCGGAAACCGGAAAGTGGCTCAAAAACTTGCAAGATTCGCCCCAAACAAATAACAACAAACAGGGCAAGCTAAAAAGCTAAAACGCGCAAAAGTGAAAAAGTAGTACCAATTAAAATTTTAAAGCATGGAAATACAGGGGTCTACGCTCCGAATATGATTTTGTTCCATTCGGTGTCGAGACCCTTGGTCCGTGGGGTCCTAGCGCTATAAGGCTTTTTAAGGAAATAGCAAAAAGGTTAGTCGACATCACAGGAGACCGAAGAGCTGGCAGCTACCTCGGACAAAGAATCAGTCTAGCTATTCAAAGGGGGAACGCTGCCAGTATCTTCGGAACCTTGCCTAAAGGGACTCCTTTTAATAATATAATTTAGTTATTATATTATATTTTTTAAGGTTTTTAGTTTTAGGTTGTTTCTAGTTTTAGCTTACTTTAGGTATTATATATTAACAATTATATAAGTATTAAAATTTTACTTTAAATATAAGTTGGTGAATACGGACTTAATAATTCTTAAAAATATCTTCAGTAAATCCCTCTCCATCCTTTTTCACCAATAAATGGCTTCGAATCGCGTCGTTCGTTACCTCCATTGTCAGTGTTTTATGATTTTCAGTTTATTTGTAACAGTCGATTTCTGGTACGAAAATATTCTGAAGTATGTCAATTGGGTATTGAGGTATTTTATTCAGTAGCATGATGTTGAATGAAGCTTAATGTTTCGAATTCATTAGAAACTTTTGTGAGCTTGCAAGAATCAATTTGACGATTTCAATGGACTCGCCCTGGCTGGGGATCGAACCCTTTTACCTCGTGTTAGTGGGTTCGATCCCTAGTCAGGGAAATAGACTCAATATATTTTGAGACTGTAGGTATTTAATAATAAATACATAAATAGATAAACAAACACCCAAGACCCAGGACAATTTGAAAAAGGTCATTTTCCATTTTTTAGGGTTCCGTACCTCAAAAGGAAAAAACGGAACCCTTATAGGATCACTTTGTTGTCCGTCTGTCCGTCCGTCCGTCCGTCTGTCAAGACCCTTTTTCTCAGGAACGCGTGGAGGTATGAAGCTGAAATTTATATCAATTACTCAGGTCTACTGTCCCTTGAAGCTGTGAAAAAATCAAACTTCTAAGCCAACGCAATCAAAAGATACAGCCGTTTATGCCGCAAATTTTCGACACTTGCAAGGGAATCAAAACCTACAGGGTGCTTCCCGTGAACTCAGAATCTTGAAATTTGGTACGAAGCAACGTCTTATAGCATAGATAAAGGAAAAATTACGAAAACCATAAATTTTTTGTTACATCACATAATATTTTTTTTTTTAATAATTTTAAACTTACTACCCATTTCCTCATAAACGCGTAGAGGTATTAAATTGAAATTCATACCAAATACTAAACCTTGCAGGTTTGTACGGAACCCTCGGTGCGCGAGTCCGACTCGCACTTGGCCGGTTTTTTTAACTTGCCCTGTCTAGGGATCGAAGCTAGACCCTACGGAGTAGCATACTGATGTTGTGATGATGACGATGATGACCACGGAGGTCGTTAAACTAAGTTGTTACATATTTTTAGGAAAAGTTCAAAAGATAGGCAAAATCTTTGTTTTTTTTAAATTATCTAAGTCAAGAATTCGTGATTCAATTTTAAAATATTTAAGTTCAAATTATGATAAAAAAAAACCGGCCAAGTGCGAGTCGGACTCGCGCACCAAGGGTTCCGTACAAACCTGCAAGGTTTAGTATTTGGTATGAATTTCAATTTAATACCTCTACGCGTTTATGAGGAAATGGGTAGTAAGTTTAAAATTATTAAAAAAAAATATATTATGTGATGTAACTAAAAAGTTATAGTTTTCGTAATTTTTCCTTTATCTATGCTATAAGACGTTGCTTCGTACCAAATTTCAAGATTCTGAGTTCACGGGAAGCACCCTGTAGGTTTTGATTCCCTTGCAAGTGTCGAAAATTTGCGGCATAAACGGCTGTATCTTTTGATTGCGTTGGCTTAGAAGTTTGATTTTTTCACAGCTTCAAGGGACAGTAGACCTGAGTAATTGATATAAATTTCAGCTTCATACCTCCACGCGTTCCTGAGAAAAAGGGTCTTGACAGACGGACGGACGGATGGACAGACGGACAACAAAGTGATCCTATAAGGGTTCCGTTTTTTCCTTTTGAGGTACGGAACCCTAAAAACTACGGTCGATGTAGAAAAATAGATTAATTAATACTTCTAAATTAATCTCCACGACCTGGATAGAATCGATTAGTTATTCGATTATCTAACACTCGATTATATTCATAATTACTAGAATCGATGTTGAAAAACCGTTTCTCAAGTTTCAATTTATGCACTAGTATAGTGTTTTTATGGGAAAAGACATAACCTATGTTTTATACTTTATAAACACTAAACCCCAATCGAAACTGAACTCTATTCCTTTCTAATAACATTAAAAATTGATTCAAGTTAGAAAAAATATTTTTTTCAAAGAAATTTGGATTTTATTCATCAGGAAATATGATTTAGAATTGTGTGTAAGTAATTGCGAGTATGTAAGGTTGTATCCTACATGCCGTGGGAATTCTTAGCCTATTGTCTTTACTCTCTAACCTTTGTAGTTCAATGAACCGAGTTAGCCGACTGTGACGGCTTTTTGCGTCGTAATGTTCATAGATAACAGGTAGAGTTTAACTTGATTAATTAAGTTAGCTTTGTAAATCCTTTCCTTACACCTTGATTTGGGTGCATTTTTCCCCTTTTATTTTATTTATCTAATATAAGTGTGAAGCTTTGTGACTGAAAGTTTGGATGTTTAGTACCTACTCGCTGGATACCCTTAAATATAGTTGAGTTCAGCTATTGCTAATCCACGTGTCAACTCGTGAACGGGTGCCGCCAGTAGGGACTGGTCAGCTCGGCTCCGTTTTTTAAGACTACTCAGTGTTACTTATTTTTGTAAATTAGATTTGGGACTCGTTCGCAAGCTTTACATGTTATATTGTGATAACATATATCTTTGTAAACTGTCGAAGCCCTTCCGGCGCGTAGGCGACAAATACTTAACTGTGTAAATAAGTTTCTTTCGGGGTTTCTTTAATTTTTTTGCCAATTGAGTGACGGACGACGCCTAAAGACGCCCACCACATTCCGCCTACACTTTAACTTCACATATTGGTAATGAGCGAGCATGAGCATTTATAACACCAAACTACACCAGTGTTACATTATAAAGTCCACTAAGTAGAATTGATTTGCAATATAAATTAAAGCAAACCTCAACTGAACACCTTGATTTCCCGCCAAAAACTTCAACTGCAAGTCTGCAATAAGGGTTGACTTCTATTGTCAATGTAATTATTTTCATATTTGTTCAAGTCAGTCAGCGCCCGGTCCACCATCATCGCACCCCTTTGTCGTAACCCATCACATAATATCCCATCGACGTGCCCAAACGCGTCTTACAACATCCATTACATTACAATAACATTTGGGACTCGCGTTTAAGTCATAAGAGTTAGCGATTGTGTGATTGATTTTGAATTGTGAATGATTGTGAATTTTGGGTCATGTCATTCTAAAAATATAGAGTTCCAGTGCCTCAAGACCCAAACTCCGCTTTTATAGCGTGATTTTCCGAAAGAAGATGGAAAAAGGAATTAAAATAGTGACGTGTTGCTACCTACATCGCCTGTTAGCATGATTTGTATTTTGGCCCATTCCCTCGATCGGCTTCTAAGATCTGCGATAGTAGAGAAGCAGCTGGTAAATTCTAAGTATTTTCTTTTCTCCCTATTAAGAAAAGTTGAATGTTGCAAAAAGGATTCAAAAGGAAGGAGTGGAGGAGGAAAAAAGGGAGAAATTTGCTGTAGCGTTATATATGAACGGATTTCGCTAAAATTGGTTCGGGGGAAGAGCGAGTGTACTGTATGTAAAAGGCGTTAGTGGAAAGCGGGAGGGATAAGGGTGGTTTGAACAATGTGATGTGATGGGTTTGAAATAAAGGCCTGCTTACCCGCAGTGTTTGTCCAAGTCAGCCACAATCTTTAGCTTCCGCAGCCGCACTAACTCTTCACTATTTAATTATGAAATGCGACGTGGTCTAGGCCTATTTATGGTAGCAAGCGAAATAGCTAATGCTTTTTTGGAGCGTAGAAGAGATTAAGAGTTCAAACACACACTTTTTTATTTATTAAAGCGAATAATTATTGCCATGCGTTGAGCGATATGAAAAATCACACATTGACTTTTTTTACTGTCAGCGAGGAGGCCATAGATGAGATGATGATAATATCAGGAGGATATGTCATAAAAGTATGGAATGCGCGTTATGGCGCGAACAGAAATATTATGGCTTTGCTAAGCCAGGGGAAAGGGAAATATTTCCGAGGTCTACTATTCTCACAGAACTACTAGTATTTATTTTATCTAAATCTTATCGCCTTTGATTTGGACCACGTCCGCCATTACCCCATACGTAAGTGTCGTCCCAACGTCCTATACAAACACCCGCTGCTTGTTGTACTAAGTTCTGCATAGCATTATCTGGCTTTTGGGCTTAATCCAGCTTCCAAAGAAGAAGTTGTAGCCAGTAAGTACTTAGATACATAGGTTGACACCTACGATCAACAAAACAACTAGACAACACATTACCTACAAAACCAAAGCAAAATTCTATCCGCTTGAATATCAAATGAACATTCACTGTGAAGTCAACCTTAAAGCACTACTTATAAAGTGCTTTTCCCCTTCACTTAACTAAACTAGTGACTCTGTGAGCTGTAAACCTCGCGACTCACCCCCATCCCGTTGAAGTTTATCGGATAAGAAGTTGCGTCTTAATAAGGGTAATAAAAAAGTTTTATGACATATTTGAAAATTTTTCGAAATGGCTGCAATATGATTTTCTTAAAGTTTTAAACCCCCATATCTCCGTCATTTTGGAAAATTACTGAAACTGAATCAAAAAGAAAATTGTATATAATTATCAAATCTGCTTATAAAACACGAGGATCGGTTGATACTCGTAAATGCGAAATGTAGGCGAGAACAAACTGACAAAGCTCGCTCAGTCAACAAAATAAGAGCTAACCGCCCCGGGAGTGTTCCTTATTTGATGAGTCGTTTTTTTTGTGCCGACCCGATGTCTAGTTGTATTGTTTGATCGGAAGTTAACATACATAGAGGTCAAATTTCCAAACTGAATTTCTTCAAGATGCGGCCAGCATCGCAGTATTATGATTTCTTTATCCACCATCAACTAGCCGTGAAGTTCCCGGCAGAGTATAATAGGACCACCCCAAGTCTTCCGGTGGATGTCGTAAGAGGTGACATAGGAAACACAAGCTAAACAAAGCTTATAAACATCAATGAGACCTCTCCAATCCGTCTGGCCAGCGTGGAGAGTGTAGGGTAATCGGACTGCTTTGGCTAATATACCTATGGCTTTGGTAGTACAGATAGAGTCGTGTTCCTGCAGTATAAACTAAAAAGGACCTGATGATGATTCACCATCAAGCTGAAGGTGGCCTTTGGGTCTTGAGGACACTATCTGCTTAGAGCTGTAAAACCGAAATTTCTTTTTCTACTCCGTTATGGATAAAAAGGTATAGTAATAGTGTATAATTTCATCGGTGTGACGAAAGCCGCTAAGCTTCGCTAGCTCGGACACGTAGAAAAATTGGGAGAGGATTGGGTGGTGACGAGAGCCTACTTGGGTGGGACTGGCTGTCGCCATGTTGATAGCCCCAGAAACAGATGGGCCCATGAGGTACAGAAAGACCTGCGGTACCTTGGAGTTCACGATTGACAGAAACGCTTACAAGACAGCAAGCAATGGCGCCGTCTAGTGTTGGAGGTGATTTCATCATCATTATATCAGCCACAGGAAGTCCACTGCTGGACATAGGCCTCCCCCAAGGATATCCAAAACGACCGATCGGAAGTGGCCTGACCATCTAGCAGGTGGGTGTCCTACGCTGCGCCTGCCGGTGGGGGTGATTTATTTATTGCGAATTCACATTTAAAGTAAAATTAACGATTTTCAGATCCAATTAAAAAAAGCAATATAAAAATTGTGTTATTTATCCATGCTACACCATTAAGACTTGGTAAATGGGCCAGATTAAATTTATAAGGGATGTTTTTCATTATTTAGCAGGCAGATAGCGCGGAGACGGCTTTTGTTGCGATTTTGACTCTTTGTCGCTGAAATTATGTTCTGCTACTGTATTTTAGGTGATATTAAAATTTTTTGATAATGGAATGGACAAAGTTATGTTCAAGTTAAATTTTGTGATATATTGATGTTTTATTTGGAATATACATAGGTACGTATACTTATGAGTTAAGCAATATGTAATGCATGTCAAAAAATTGTGCCTGTCTAGATTTTTACAAATATAAATGAAATTGAAGTATTTTTATTTCAGTTTTGAGATTCATAATATTTTTTGAATGAAATATTACTATCGGTTAATTTTGACCAAAATAAAACCCCAAAAACTATATATTTCGAGTAAATTAATTGAACTATTTTTCTTCCTTTTAAGCTTTATAGGACAACTTACATAAACTGTAACAGCAGATCTTTTATCAGGACTGCAATTCTTCATCCATTTATTTTTTACAAAAGAATATAATGTTGTATCCGTAGTTTAAATACCTGAAACAAACAAAAGGAGTAATAAGATACGTAAGACAATAAATACACGGAAGAATATCTAAATCATAAAATTCTAAATATTGGGTAGTAATGAAGAAATACGCATGCTTTAAAGGGTTCCCTACGAGTCTGCGAAACACTTTTCTTCGAAAATTGATACATCGCGAATCCTTCATAGTACGATGTCTCGATGCTACGAAAGGTTTTTTGTTCGATGTTTGTAAACATCGAGCACCTTGCTTCGAGACCTTATTTCTCCAACTTTTGGTTTGTCGATGTAATTTTACTTCGAAAAATGTGTTAATACATTGCCTAATGTTAAATTTTTAAAAAATGCGTAATTAATATATGACAAGGAAATTCGTCAGGATGATTCGAAGACACGGTAGCACAATACAGATGTGGACTTAAAAAATATTTATTTATTTAAAAAACTTTATTGTACCTCAACGATAGTTACACATAATAAAATAACAAAGGTAATTTTACAAATGGTGGACTTATTTCCATGGGATCTCTTCCAGTCAACCAGTAGGGCAGAGGACAGTTACAAATTTGGTAAAAATATTTCTTCCTCATCGGGTATTGAAAAATATTGTATATATATGTTTTCTTTTTTCTGATTATCAAATAATTACAAAAAGTCAGGGCATTTAAATTCCGCATGACGTCACAATCAAACGAACGAAAAAAACCGATCTTCACTTGACGGTGAAGTCAATCACCCCCACCCTGAAACTTCGACGCGCTGTATCTTTGTAAATTTTTATTACTTTGATAAACTGAAAATTATGCGTCCATTATTTTTGGTTAATCTAAATGACGTACTAAATAATTAAATTTTTAAGAAAAAAGTAAAACATTTTTTTAAGAGTTTCTTCCATATCTCCACAGTTCCTCGTCATATCTACCAAATTAAAATGGAATCAACTTGGTAGTAAAGGCTTTCAAATAAAAAATATCATCAAAATCGGTTCACAATTGGCGAAGATATCGCGTAACAAACATACATAAAAAAAACATACAGTCGAATTGATAACCTCCTTTTTTGAAGTCGGTTAATAAAACACATATCCCTATTGAAAGTGCACTCACGGTACAAATGTGGGCGGCATGAATTCGAATCTTAATCGAGGAATTTACATATTCTTTTTCTTTCTCGCATTATCCCAGCCGAGTCTTTTCTATTTACCTTGACACTATATCATTTCATTTGTTAATTTACTTGTAATTCTATGAAATCTACATTTTGTTTAAAAATTTCCCTTTCCATACTTTGTTTTCCAGCTTAATTTTTTCGCCATTTTAAAAGGGTCTGCATTGAACCGATTTCCGACCGCCCAATACCTATTGTTTACCTATACCCATTCATTACCAACTTACAAAAACCTTCTTCAACTCACAACCACTCCAAATTCAACTTTATTAACAAAAATATACGAGGTGTTTTTGAGAATTTGAGGTGTTAAAATATGTTTGTTAATGTCCATATTTTTGGTATAATTTTTGATTAAATTAAGGTTATTCTTTTAGGCCGGCTTTGAACAGGATATGGAAGCTTATAAATGAGTATCGATATCTTTGTTTAAATGGGCTTTGTTGGCTTCTCTGGCGTTTTCAGGAAGTGTAGCTTATAAAGGTTTATAATGTTCAAAATTTTGCTGAAATCTGACATGTAATTTCAGAATAAAAGCTAGATTACATTTTTATGGAAAAGTCTAGTGCTTTTTGACTCCAAGAAACTATTAGGTTGATAGAAATCGTTGGTTTGAAGTAAATAATTTTTTTGTAAATGGATTTTTAAAATGTCGAGATGCCAGCGTTGGTTCACAAAACGATCACAATGGGATATCACCCCAGAGCCATGCATTTACAATTACCAACCTTAGATCTGTTCCTCGAACTCCCGACATATTTATTGGATAGCATTATCCACACGTACGAACTATTACGTGAAATTGATATCTCTGAGTTAGGAGCGTGAGCCTGTTCTATGACATTATTGGTTAATGCAACCCCGGGCTTTCTGACCTGAAAATTACAGATATTGGAGGTGAATATATTCCGCTATAATGTCTCAAAAGCATAGCCTGTTTCGAAACGTAGGTGGTCAGACTTTGTGCGCACGGACTTATATGACGTAAGTCACCTAAACAGAAGTCTACGTCATTAGACAATGTCATTTAAATTTTGTTGTATTAAGCAGTAACATTATTATTTTGTCGTAAAAACAGGTAACATTTTTACTTTTGACGTTTGGCGAAGTCTCATTCTTGCAACACTAAATGTCGATAAGAGGGAACTCTTTCCCTCTACACATGATGGGTTAGTCAAATTCTCTCTATAAGAAGGTACACTCCAAGCTCTATGGTGAAAACTGTTATATGGGTGTGAAACGTGAGAGGTGACCAAAGAGATCACGCAGCAGGTCCAAGTCTTTATAAATCACTGCCTTCGACAGATATTGGGTATTTTTTGGACTGATAAGATATTTAACGAACGTCTGTGGGAGCTTTGTGGGTCACCAAATAGCGCGTCGCAAATGGACATGAATTGGCCACACGCTCAGGAGAGATCCCCCTCACATTCCGAGGCAGGCTCTAGAATGTCACACCTCAGGGAAAGAGAAAGCGTGGTCGACCAAAGCACATAGACCTCATAAAAGACATAGGCCTCTCCCAAGGTTTTCCAAAATGACTGATCTAGAGCGGCCTACATCCAGCGCTTTCCAGTAACCCTGGTCAGGTCGTCTGACCACCTTGTGTGTCCTACGCTTTGCTTGCCAGTACGTGATCGTGGTCGCCATTCGATAACCTTTTTGCCCCATCGGCCATCGGTTCGTCGCGCTGTGCGCTTTTTTATAAGCTACTGCTTTAATATCTGGATTATAGCTCTCTTTTAAATTTTCAGAACATAAGGTGGCTTGTGAATTTGATAGAACTAAATGGATTTAAGAGCTAGTCAACTTGTAAAAATAAAAGAATGAGGAGCAAAAGGAAGACGTAGGATGAAGTTTTTCCAACAAATTAAAGAAAAGTTTGGAGTACGGTACAGAGAGGAATGGAGGTATCTCCACATAACTCTGCCGACCAGGGCAACCTCTTAAATTACAAGAAGATATCCAATCTTTTACAAACTTTAATTTAGTTTCACCTGTCCTGTAGTCTGTGACCATGTCTTTGTTGTTCTGTGGTAACCATAATTAAATCTTGCAAAGCTAAATTAGACCTATTTCTCATAATTCGATCGAGCTGAAACTTCACATACATTATGTAATGCAATATTATGGTACCAATGACCTGATATCATGATGAAGCCGGAAGGTGGCCACGGTATGTCTGTGATAAAACAACATAACCCTTTAAACTTTTTAGTTCATTGTTTTAGATAAAAGCTTGTTTTTAAAACATTTTTTTTAAATAAGTGGGTACTTGTTTCTTATGAAGTCGAAATTGGCTATAATTAAATTAGTTTCCCCCTTGTCGTTGGCCTCATTCAGATATAAATTTTCCAATAAGAATCATAACCTAATAGGGTAGTAACCTAACAATCAGGGGTCAGTAATAATTTATTTGGTACTGTTAAGAGATTGATACGTCACTAAATGACCTGATTATTGATTTATTACTACAGACAAACTGATTTTAAAAGCCTTTTTGATTCTAAGAAACTATAAAGTCACTGTTTGATCTACATAAAAATTCCATAGAAAATGTTTGTTTTGACGTAAAGAAAGAAGTATCTGATTTGACTTGTTGGAAACTAACGGATTGGAATGGTTTTGCATCCAAATATTCATTTTCGGAATGTTTTATTTTTATCTTCGCTTTGGAGAAAATAAAATAAAAGCAGCACTTTCCATAGAAACGCTTTAAAAATAAACCACAGAAAATTAACAAATTTCTTCTTGGACTACTTAAGCAAATCTCAACAAAATCTTATTCTGTTCTGTGCCATTCATTATTTCCCTAACAAGAAACTTTTGAAAATCCTGAACGGAAAACATCTAAAGAAGTCTCTTTGAGTCCTTAGGCATACAAATTACGTTTAGGACTCAAAAATGTCGCAATTTCTAAGAAATTTAAAGCTATTGTTGATATTTTCAATCTAGAAGGTGTCTAAACGATTCTTTGTGACGAAAATTCTAAATATCTACCGTCAAAGCGAGTTTAATTTTCAGACTTTGACAGAAATTGTGCAATTTAAATTCAAATACAATTTTAGAATAATTGAACGTCTGGTTTTCGAAATGAGATGCTGGAGGTGAATGGAATAGATTGGATTAGTTGGACTGAAAATAAAACTAATACAGATGTTCCCAAACTTGTCAACGAGGAGAGAACGTTAATAAGAACAAATAGCATAAGAAGAGGAAAAATGTTTGGACAACTTATACGACACGATAACTTCATCGAAAAAAGGGAAAGAGATTTTGGTGGTTTCACCTGCCCGTTGTCTGTGTGTCCGTTGCAAGCTAAATTAGACCCACTTCCCATTATTCGATAGAGCTGAAACTTTACACACTTATGTAAGTTGGGTGACAATGCATTATTATGGTACCAATGAGCTGATCTCATGATGAAGCCGGAAGGTGGCCACGGCATCTCTGTGATAAAACAATATAATTTCACGAGTTTGGGCTCGACTACTTTAAACTTTTTAGTTCATTGTTATATACAAGTGTTAATGAAATAACGCAAAACCTCTCAGACGATACCTCACTTTATGAAACTGAACAACTTTTGTTCTACAACTTACACGAAACCCAAAAAAAATTTGAATTTTCATACAAACTGATTTCATAAAAATACGAATTTTATTTTTGGCATTTTGGGAATGTTTTAGAACGAAAGTTGTTTAGTTTCATGGACTGAGTTACAACCTGAGAGGTTATTAAATATATTCGGCCCATAAATTTTTTAAGATTGTAAATAAAATGCTGGTAGAGGTGTCGGTTCGCTCAACGAGTAAGCATTGCCATCCAACGTGGCAATGCAGCCAGCGTTTTGGGCACCCTACCGCAGGGCATTGAACTGCACGATATTTTTTATTTGTAAATACATTTTTACTTTTTAATTTCATATGTTTAGTTTTTAAGCTCTAGTGTCAGTTAGTTTTAATAATTTTTATCTAGTTATAATTTATATTAAATAATTAATAGTTTTTATTTTTGATACAATAAAGAAAAATTAATAACTACTTGTTTATATTCTTATTTTCCTTATTCTGTGTTCTACAAAAATAAGAAACTTACTGGAAAGAATACAAGATTAAAAGGTTTCGAAGAAGTTTTCTAAATTCCGCAAAATTGGCTAAAGCTCACCAGTCGACACCGCGATTACACAAACGGCTAAACCGAGGAAAAACAGTAATCCATATTACGACGTTCTGTTGATACTGGAAATGAGAAATATGGTACGGGACAGTAAACGTTTTTCATTTCGAATTTGTTTTTTAATATGAATTATTTTATTCCTAATTTGAACTAATATCTCGGCGAACCCATGACCTTATGGAGTCTCTACTGATTCATAATGACTACCAAGTAGAAAGCGTATATATAATTTTTATTTATTTACAAAAACATAATTTTGTACATTGAAATAGGCAATAAGATACAGATACACTATCACGTCTTTATCCCTAACGGGGTAGACAGAGCCAAGGGCGGTAAAGCCCAGGCCACTTTTAGCGTAATGGTAGGCATGAAGGTGAAAAAGGGAAATCATAATAGTGATGGGTTGCTAACCGCATCGCCTATTCATATGATTCAGATTCTCGCCCATTCCCTCGATCGGATTTTACGATATGCACGGGAAGAGAAGCAGCTGGTACATTCTATGTTTTTTCTTTTCTCCCAGATCAGCAAAGAAGAAATGCAATAAGCTCATCATAAATTTAATCGCACTCACTAAAACTAGATAACTCTGTTTATGATTTATGTTCAACTTTAAGTTAAGAAGTCCACTGCTAGATATCTTGGCTTAAAGTTGAACTTAAAGTTAGTAATTAATCATAAACTATGTTACCTTTTTTTAGTGCCAGTAATTTACAATACAGTACCAACCGTTGTTCTTAGCACATTTAAGTACTATAAAGAGTTTTAATTACATACAAGTACTAACTTTCATTTCAACCTTAAGCCGAGAAGTTGGATATATGGGCCTAACCCAGAGGTGGCAAATTGACAATTCAGGGCAAACTTTTATAGTTAGAAACATTCAAGAAATATTAAAAACTAATCTCCCAGTTTCTATAATCCACAATTCTTAAAGACAAAACTGTGCTCAGCAATTTTCACTACAAAACTCCTTTTTAATTACGAATGGGGATTCAAATTAAAGCGGATTCTTTTGTTGTGTCTGGACAAGATTCTTGGAGGTCTAATTGTTTCAGATATTATTTTGAATTCCACGTCTAGTCTTGGCGGGGTCGGACAGGGCCTTTGATTGAAGTTTTAAAGGTTTCAAAGATTTCAAAGAGGTTTCAAAGATTGATTGGTAGAGTTCATATATTACAAGATATAGTTTTAATAAACGGGCAAGTGCGAGTCGGACTCGTACATGAAGGGTTCCGTACCTCCGTGCAATGTTTTAAAGCGCTGAAGAAACACGTTTCTTGTATGACGAACCCCTTTAATTTTTAACTTTATCTTATTTTTAGTATTTTTTGTTATAGTGGTCATAATTATACATAATCGGTGAAAATTTCAAGTGTCTAGGTAATTCCATTATAAAGATCTAGTTAAAAACGCTGAAAAAAACATGTTTCTTGTATGACGACCCCCTATAATTTTTTTTTATCTTTTATTTTTAGTATTTGTTGTTATAGCGGCCATAGTTATAGATAATCGGTGAAAATTTCAAGTGTCTAGCTATTACGGTTCAAGAGATAGAGCCCTGTGACAGACAGACAGACAGACGGACAGACAGACGGACAGACGGACAAACAGCGGAGTCTCAGTAATAGGGTCCCGATTTGCACCCTTTGGGTACGTAACCCTAAAAACTAAAACCCGAAAGGTAGTTGGTAAGAGCATAGTCGTATTGAGACTAAGGTCGCGAGTTTAAGTCCTGCTCACGTGGTATTTTTTCACCATTTCTTATTTCATTATTTAATTTGAGTAATAAAGTACAATCCTCCAGAAACTGCAATTAAACTCAATTTGTCAACTAAAGTTCATTCGGTGTAATGGAACTAGTTAGCACATCAGTTCTACTGAAACTTGGAATGTAGTTTCTAAGATAGGTGACAGACAAATAAATTCACTAGAATTTGTCTCATGAAAATCTTATTTTGTTTTTTTCTGTGAGTGACCAACACTAATGTGATTTTTAATAAAAAACTGCTTATTTTCCTGAGCAGATCGTTAAAGTGGATCAAGGCAACCACTATTTTGAATCCCTTTTTCTCCGTACACACCTTCCCTTTTGTTACAAAATTTTATTTAGCTTGCCGTGCTAGCCGTGTGGTTCTCGGCAGAGTAGAATAGGACGTCTTCACGTGGATGTCGTAGAAGGCGACTTAGGAAACACAAGCTGAACAAAGGTTATCAACCTCAATGAGACCTCTCAATCCCGTCTGGCCAGCGTGGATAGTGTAGGCCAAATTCTGTGACTGCTCTGGCTAGTATATGGCTCTGGTAGTACAGAGAGAGTCGTGCTCCTGCAATGAAGACTAAAAAAACCTGATAATGATGAAATGATGATTTAGCTCGCCTAAATGTTTTT
The DNA here is from genome assembly GCA_963576875.1 of Acrobasis repandana. Taxonomy (NCBI): domain Eukaryota; kingdom Metazoa; phylum Arthropoda; class Insecta; order Lepidoptera; family Pyralidae; genus Acrobasis; species Acrobasis repandana. The sequence continues at coordinate 457,558 of OY756241.1, read as the reverse complement.
ACGAAAGAATTTAATTTTTGCGAAAAACTTGGTATCCCAACGTTTTGCAAAACTTTACAGTCTTGTAACTTTACCTAAACACACGACACTAAAGCCCAGAATTATCCAAAGCATTCAAACTAGTCTCAACTGCCGTGACGTCACAGAAGCAACTTGTATGTACTCTAATCTGGCAGAAGTTAGATTGTGCGAGCTTGCGTGATTGCGAAACAAGTTGCTGTGACGTCACTAGGGACTATGGTTTGAGTATATTTTGCTGCTGTATGATGATAATTTGAAACCCAGAAATATAACAGGGTTACTTTTAAACACTGGCAACAGTTTTTGAGCAAATTCAATCCGTAAATAAATAAATATATAAGGACAAATCACACTGATTAAGCTAGCCCCAAAGTAAGTTTATATGTTTTATTTATATGTTCATACTGAACCACTTTCCATAAAAACAATTATCGAAAAACGAAAAAATTCGGCTTCCCATACAAATCGGCGCTCAGCCAAATGCATTTTGTATAGAACTAAATTTTTTTTATCAATTTTCTATAATGTATTTGTTTTTATGGAAAGTAGTTCAGTATTACGGACTGAACTTGCTCCTAAAACGTTGCCGGTGTTTAAAAAGTAAGGCCTCTTGTCCACGAATCCGATTTGCGCCGTGACACAAACCGTTTTGGCTTCATACATGACTGATCGACCGGACGCCGGTCCGGCGCGCTGTCACGGCGCAAATCGGACGCACACCGGATACGTGGACACGAGGCTTAACCCTGTAGAATCTGCTTAGAGCCGCAGAACCTAAAATGTCTACCCTATTAGGTATAAAGACATGATAGTATGTATGTATCAATAAAAAAAGATACATACATTTTATTAATTTACGAGTATTATATACGAGTAAAATAAAGCGTATATATAAATAGCCTTTCGACTCGAGAAGAAAAAGAAGCGTTGTAAAAAAGTCCCAATATTTTTCACACTTGAAGGCGTAAGAAAACCTGTAAACGATTCCTAAACGGATTTCACCTTTCATTTGTCGCAAAAAATAGTGAAGGCCGACCCGGAAAGCATCTTAAAAGCTCTTTAAAGTCTCAGGTTTCTAGGTCAAAGCCTCGGATCTGCGGAAGATATCCCCAATTTAATTCCTTGGTACACTGTAAGATGACTTTGTCTCACAAGACAGTTAAACGCTTCAAGACTTTTGATTTATTGAAAGTTTTAACCATTGTTAAAAAGTTGTTGTTGGTTGTTTTGTATTCGTGCTTCAAAATCTGCTATGTAATTTTTTTTAAAGTGAATACTTCGTAAGGCGCATTCGGCATTTTTTTGAGATGGGAAAAAAACCATTGAACTTGCGACACTGTTACCGACACCTCTGGAGTTTTCACTTATGTAGGCACTCCCGGGGTGCTACTGTTTTTTTTTTTGCTCACCCCATTGATATTCCTTACTCATACACTATACCCAATTCGACACCTATTCTTTGTATTATATTACATATTCGTAAGCATGTTATTATTCTTATATACTCTCTATAAACAAACGCCGAAGCAAATAAGTATAGACTGAAATGTTGAGGCAATTCAGCTCCTCGACAATACGGACATAGTGTGACGTCTTGAAATAACCTTTTTAAACTAGTGGAGCTATAAAAAAAAGCGATGATATTGTAGTGCAGTAATGTGCCAGCAGAGACAAACGAACAAAGTACCTTCCCCTTAATAGAGACATTAAGAAAAGTGCCAATGGACACATGCTTAGTCAAAAACGTTTATGACTAGGTAACTGTTAAATAACTTATTAGTCTGAATTCAGGCTAGATTGTAATATTATTAGCGTACTTATTTATGTGTAGTTAAGTAAGGAAAAATTCTCAATATTCTTAAGTAATAATAAAATCATTTTGTCTGTTGTTTATTCTCGGCTCAAATAATTTTTTTTTAAATATAAATTCGAAACATCTGAGAAGAATCTATTAATAGAATGTGAAAATTAAAACTTAATTTATTACATCTATTTGTGACTTTACGTGATTTGTATACTTATAGATAAATTAATTACAAAAACAAAATTCATTTTACATGCATGCATATGTCCAATGTTACGTTTTAATCATTTATTGCTTCCTTAATGTATTACATACAGGTCTTTAATATAAATAAATTCCAAGCTAGGAGTAGGTGTAGATAAGAAATTCTTACCGTTGAATTAGAGTTACACAGCAAAATCAGCAAAACTAATCTTGCAACATTGTACTACTTAAATGTTTTTCACTTTCCACGAGAGAAAATTTTCACCGATGCATTTCACCTATTGCTAAACTTTACAAACAAACTTATCTTAGGATTGTTCAATAATTTAAACAAGTTTTTCGAAAAAAAATATTTTTTTCGTACAAGCTTTTTTTCTGAAGGTACTCGTACTTATCAAGACAAAATGTAATAAGCCCAAACTCGATTGGGTTACGTCGTTTCATTACAGAGTTTATTACTAATAAACTATATATATATAATTTTTATATATAATTTTTGAAATTTCTATGCCTGAAAGGCAAACCTCAGTTAGCACTTGTATAGATTTTAAGATCCTTATTTATACATGCTGTGACCTGTGATACACAAATAAATGATACACAAATACTTTGAGTTCTTATAGCCATCTTCTGGTATCATCTTCAGATCAGCTTCTTGTTATAATATTGCATTGTCATCAGATTAATTTTTTTTTTATTAGCCATTTATGTCCCACTGTCGGGCAAAGGCCTCCCCTCTTTCCTTCCACAATTCCCTATCATTGGTCTTCACTTTCCACTCCTTATCAAATGCACGCAAATCGTCTGCCCATCTCGTACTCTTTCTGGATGCATACGGCCAATGGGACCCGCCCAATCCCACTTCAACTTAGTATACAATTAGATTTACATTAGCATACAAAATTCTATTTCTTCCGAATGAGAAAGATTCGTTAGATATGCTTTTATTTAGATCGCCCTGTTTTTTTTGTTTGTCGTTCATTTGTTTGTGTTTAATCTTACAAGTTAAAGAGCCATTTTCCGATGCAGCAGAATTTCCCGGTTTCCGATTGAGATGATTACATTAGCATATTTTGTATGCTAATGTAAATCAGATGACAATGTAATACTATTGTAACAAGAGCTGCTGATCTGATGATGGAGCCGGTAGGTGGCTATAGGAACCCTGTAATAAATCGACGCAACCCCATCGAGTTCGGGCTTATTACATATCCTTTATTAGAACTTAGCCTCACAATAAAAGCATGTGAGTATAAAAAAAATATTATTAACTTATTTCATGTGTTCATGATAATCACGTCTTTTTTTCCTAACAGGGTAGACAGTAGAAAGAGCCCAGGGCCGTAACACCCAAAGGCCACGTTTAGAGTGAAAGTGATCCTGAAGATGGATAAAGGGAACCAGAAATACTGATGGATTGCCATCCGCATCGCCTCTTGATTCAGATTTTCTGCAATTTCCTCGATCGGCGTTTATGAATTGCGCGTGAAAGGAAACAGCTGGTAAATTCTATGTTATGTAAGATTTTCTAAGTATTTCATTTGAAAAAATGTTTAAACAAGATAATGTCTTACAATCTGCACTCGTCCTAACAATGATTGAAACTAAAGGTTCTTATCGAATCGACTACCCCACTAAAATCTCTACACATGCAATTTCAAACTTAATCATCGAGCTATTACGTCCAAATTCGTTTGACTCAATGACAACACTTGGTCCAGTATCGAAAAGTTCTACTACTTTAGCATTTTTAATAATTTTGCTATCTAATACTTTAAATATAGAGCTCGTTTTAGCTTGTCCTATCGTTAAGTCGTCTAAGTGTTGTAAGCTAAGTAAGCAAATTTAATTTTGCTAGATTTAAACCGTATTGCAAAAGAATTAGAGATAGTTTTTGCGTAAATTACTTTGGGTTAGTATTTGCTAAGACAAATCCCGTTGTATCTTGAAAATTAGACCACGTTTCTGTATTTTGCAAGAAAAGATGTAAAAAGATACTGCAATATAAAGGAAAGAAAACTAAAATCATCTTTTTGAGTATAGATTTAAATTTTTTTATTGGAACACAACCTTTTTGCATGAAAAAGATATGATTTGTTGTTTCGCATTTTCTCTTTCCCCTATTCGTATTTACCCCGCGGTGAAATGGAAACAAAATTACATGCCTATCTCTTCTAAGGCAAGATATCTTTATATTTATCTATATTATATATCATTATTGTCGCCGTGTGGTTCCCGGCAGAGTAGAATAGGACCACTCCAAGTCTTCCTCTTGAACAAAGCTTGTAAACGTTAATAAGACTTCTCCAACCCGTCTGGCCAGCGTGGAGAGTGTAGGCCAAATCCTCTGACTGCTTAGGCTAATATATGGCTCTGGTAGTACAGAGAGGGTCGTTCTCCTGCAGTGGAGACTAAAAAAGACCTGATAATGATGATGAATGTAAACCAGATGACAATGCAATATTTATTATAACAAGAAGCTGATCTGATGATGGAGCAGGAAAGTAGCTATAGGTGATGATGATGATGATATATCGTTTGAATACACCTGTAAATAAACTAAGGGCTCAGACAGACAATCGATGACAGCTCGCAACCTTAGTCGGCAACGCTCGGCAACAGTCAGCGATTGTCACGGGACAGTCGCCAACTGTTGGTTGGAGGAGAAATAGGCGGAAAAGGGGGGGATTTTGCTGTACTGTAATTTATTGATGGATTTGAATCAAATTTGAGAGACTCACTAAAAACTTCATTCTACACAAAAAAAATTCAAAAAGGGTGAGTGGAAGGGGGAACAGGGGAAGTTTGCTGTAGCGTTATATATGGATTTAACTGAAATGGCTTTGCTAAGCCAAGGGAAAGGGGAAAGTGTCGGTTATTACATGGATATAAGAGCTTTCGGTTATAAGCCGTGTGGTTCCCGGCAGAGTAGAATAGGATCACTCCAAGTCTTCCCGTGGATGTCGCAGAAGGCGACTTAGGGAACACAAGCTGAACAAAGCTTATAAACATCAGTGAGACCTCTCCAACCCGTCTGGCCAGCGTGGGGAGTGTAGGCCAAATCCTCTGACTGCTCTGGCTAATATATGGCTCTGGTAGTACAGAGAGGGTCGTGCTCCTAGAGTGGAGACTAAATAAGACCTGATGATGAAGAGCTTGCGAGGTCTACTGTTCTCGCCCACCGTCACGCTGAACGTAGCCTTTGGGTGTTGCGGCACTGGGCTCTCAATTATTGAAGCCGCAAGACCCAAAATGCTCTATCTGCCCTATTAGTGATTCTAGTACGTACGTATAATAAATCTTTACTAATATTATAAAGCGGAAGAGTTTGTTTGTTTAAACGCGCTAATCTCAGGAACTAATGGTCCGATTTGAAAAATTATTTTTTTGTTGGGTAGTCCATTTATAGAGGAAGGCTTTAGGCTATATAACATTACGTTCCGACAACCACGCGAACGAAGTCGCGGGCACAGCTAGTAATAAATAAATAGACAAGAACAAATGACACTGATTGAGCTTGCCCCAAAGTAAGTTGAAACTTGTATCCTGGGATACTGTTTGTTTGTTCGTTTGTTTTTCGTGTATGTAAGTGGCCTGGCCAACACTGGTGTCAGATTTTTCAAGCTGCCTAAAGGCATCTGACAGAGCTTGATGACTGCTATACAATGACAGCCGGGACCAACGGCTTTTACGTGCCTTCCGAAGCACGGAGTTGCTCAAGAAATTTTTACTTTGGACCACGCCCGGGTTTGCTTAACTTGTGAAAACGCTAGCAATGCGTACTCCCCCCGGGCCACCGAGCTCCTCCTCTGGGATACTAACTCAATAATACTATATTTTATAATAAACACACATATAGTTAACGACCCAAGACCCAGGAAAATTTGAAAATGGCCATTTTCCTACTTGCCCTGGCTGAGGATCGAACCCAGAACCTCCAGATTGGTGGTCCCATGGAGGTCATCTGTCTATTCACACGGTTTTTGCCATCCTTGGGTAACCTCTGACATGTATTCTTACGAAAAATATAAACAGAAAATTCTATTTATGGTCTTAAGTTTAGCTTTACTACGCACATTTGCCAAAAGTGGCGTTTTTCGCAAATGTGCGTAGTAAAGCTTCACGTTGTCACTTTAAACTGTAAACAGTAGTTCATAAAATACTTTGAAGGGTTATCTAGTACTTGGTAGTAGCAAAATTTTAAATAATGTCTCCGTTTTCTTTAAAATGATTTATTTTAAATGGGGGCAGCACTGGACCCTAGAAAATTCAGGTACGGCCTTAACGAAAATCTATAAAAGATGTCATAAATAAAATTGAAATATTTATAACAAGCTTCGAAAATGAACTGTCATCTCCAATCCTAATTCGATCAAAACTATTTTTATCTTCTAATCCAATAAAGCCTCTGATTCCCTAAATCAGTTTCGTTTGAAGCTAAATTAAGTAAAAGACCCTCTTTGATCTGTTTATTGCGTTAGAATATAGGGTAGGTACTTTTTAAAAAATCAAATTGAATTGAGAAATACACGGCATCAAGTGTTATTCTTTTTTAATCCCCAAAGTTAAAGAAGGGTAAGTTTGACGTGTCTGTGTGTCTGTCTGTAGCATCGTAGCTCCTAAACGAATACACCGATTTGGAAGCGGTTTTCTTTTTATCGTAAGCTTACTTTGTCGAGCTGGTTCTAAGCTATGTTCGATTAAAATCGGTTTAGCCATTCAAAAGTCAGTCGCAGATCGTAGAAGCAGATTAAAGGTATAGGCGAGAATCTAAATCATGTCAATATTGCTTAATAATGTTATTATAGCAATATTGCTTTTCCATCTTTACGTCTTCATTACGCTAAACGAGGCTTTTGGTCTAACGGTCCCAGGCTTTGTCTACCCCGTTAGGCATAAAGACACATTAGTGTACCTATTTATTTTATTTATTTATATCTTTAATTACAAAAACATAATTAGAACATCGAAATGGGATGAGCAAAAACCATTCAAGGTTTTTATACGCATATCCAACTCGCAAACAAAAAAAACATTTACAAACAAAATTCACATGCACATACTTAAATATTAATATTTAACACAAAATTATTCTCAAATAAAAACTCTTCTTCTTCTATAATTTAAGAGCTTGCTCTTGTCGTTGGAGTTAAGTGGAGATGCTTCCATTCCTCTCTTCTCTCTGACTTTTTAATGTAGGCGAAGACCAAGGATAAAGTTTTTCCAACAAATTAAGGAAGAGTTAGGAGTAAGGTCCTACCAAGACATTAATAATAACTCAATAAATATAAATACCTATACAAGACAACCTGTATCAGTATTCCCCAGTTCTCTGTTTGGAATCCATGTTTAGATTCCATTTTTTAAATATGGAGAGGCAGGAAGTACCAGTAACTGAGGGCATGTACTCGTATGAAGAGGTTGATGAGTGTAGATGAAGCGAAAGAGGACTGTCAGGATCGTAGTAAGTGGAGGTCCATAGTCTCTGCCTACTTCTGTGGGAAACAGGCGGGATACGGTGATAGTATATATGTTATGTATGTATTGCATCGGTAGCTTTTGAACAAAGAAAAATATAATTCCAATCCCAATCCCAACTAAAATAGCATAAATGCGAAAGTGAGTTTGTATATTTGTTTGTTACCTCTTCACGCTTTATCTACTGAACCAATCATCTTAAAAATTCACATACACATAGTTAGGAGTACTGAGAAGGACATAGGGTACCTTTCATCTCGAAAAAGTAATGTTCCCGTGGAATACGCGAGCGAAGCCGCGGGCAAAAGCTAGTTTAGTTATAAATAAACATTACACGTAATGTACACTATAATTATTGACGTGTAAAAGTGCCTGCAAAGGCCTAATTACTGAATAAATGTTTAATTATTGATTTTGATTTGTATTTTGAAATATCTAGAGAAATAATATTATATTGCCGTTTGATCCCAATTCACTATTGTCGTTGAATCCCCGTTCGTGCACTCGCAAGAAGGGACTTTTTCTTTTATTGTAAAAAAAATATTTACTAAAAGTGGCAAACATTGCCTTTATAGGGTTCCGTATCCGAAGGGTGCAAACGGGACGCTATTACTGATATTCCGCTGTCTGTCCGTCTGTCCGTCTGTAGGTCTATCTGTCTGTCCATCTGTCCGTCACAGGGCTCTAAAATTAAAGGGGTCGTCATACAAAAAACGTGTTTTTTCAGTGTTTTTAACTCGATCTGTCACAGGGCTCTATCTCTTGAACCGTAATAGCTAGACACCTGAAATGTTCACCGATTATGTATTACTGTACCGCTATAACAACAAATACTAAAAAAAAAAAAAAAAAAAATTAAAGGGGATCGTCATACAAAAAACGTGTTTTTTTTAGCATTTTTAACTAAATCTTTATAATTGCATCAACTAGATACTTGAAATTTTCACAGATTATGTATTATTATGGCTATAACAACAAATACTAAAATTAAAATAAAGTTAAAAAGCAAAGGGGTCGTCATACAAGAAACGTATTTTTTTTGCGTTTTGCGCGGACCTTGTGCGGAGGTACGAAACTCTTCATGGACGAGTCCGATTCGCACTTGCCCGTTTATTTTTTTTAAATCTGCGTGCATCTATGGTATAATACTAAACTATAGTTTACTAGAAAATCTAAAGAGTAGAAAGAGGCGGATACTAGTTAAGACATATTTCACCGCCGGGTACCTTGGGGTAAGATTACACTAATACCCCATTTAACGCGTCACTAGCGCTTCCCCTAGGGTTGGTAGTTGTATCAATGCGGGGTATAACGAGGAATTTAGGAACAGTAATCCTTAATTGATAATGAAACTTTAATTTTAATTAAATTAAATCTTACTTAGACATTTAATTTGTAAAATAAACGGTCAAGTGCGAGTCGGACTCGTACATGAAGGGTTCCGTACCACCGTGCAATGTTTTAAAACGCTGAAGAAACACGTTTCTTGTATGACGACCCCCTTTAATTATTAACTTTATCCTATTTTTAGTATTTGTTGTCATAGTGGTCATAGTAATACATAATCGGTGAAAATTTCAGGTGTCTAGCTATTACGGTTCAAGAGATAGAGCCCTGTGACAGATTGAGTTAAAAACACTGAAAAACACGTTATTTGTATGACGACCCCATTAATTTTAGAGCCCTGTGACGGACAGATGGACAGACAGATAGACCGACAGACGGACAGACGGACAGACAGCGGAATATCAGTAATAGGGTCCCGTTTGCACCCTTCGGATACGGAACCCTAAAAAGGCAATGTTTGCCACTTTTAGTAAATATTTTTTTTACAATAAAAGAAAAAGTTGTGATAATCATGGATATAAATACGATTTTGCGAATATATTTCATATTGTCATACCGGCTTTTATTGTGTAGTTTAAGTATTTATCAATTACAAATGTAATAAGCCAAAACTCGATGGGGTTGCGTCGTTTTATTACAGGGTTCCTATAGCCACCTTCCGGCTCCATCATCAGATCAGCTTCTTGTCATAATAATAGTAATATTATTACGGATAGTTGTTTTATATGTATGTACTCGTATGTTTTACATTTTCTCTTCCTATACTTTCTGAAATACGCCAAAAATATTGGCATCAAATTTCTATTCGCATTACACATTTATATCTTCATATCAAACCCACATTTCATACGGAAACTAGTAAAATATCAGCGTTCTTTTTTCTCATCTAAAAAATGGCCGCCGCGCCGTACCACAAAAACTCACGGCAATCTCGAAGCTATCTCGAGAGTTATTAATCATTTCGACGTGTAATCTTGGCCTTATACTTTATTTCCTGAGGCGAAGGAATTTAAATTAATATATTTTTCACATGCCTCAAAAATTCTATTAGACGAGCTCCCAGTCGTTATGCTTTTAAACGGGCGGTTCATAAACGGTTTCTCCGAGTAGAGTCTTCTTCTCATATTGGCCTTGCGTAGTAATTATAGTCATCCATATATGTTTTTATTTATCCGTATACATATATATTAATTATTGACTGAGCGACCGAAGCGTCTCTTCTCTGTCTGTCTGTTCTCGACTACAGGTCGCATTTTTCAACTGATTTTGACGAAAATTGGTACACAAATTCCTTGATTTACTGAGTTGATTTATTTAAGTAATATAAAATAAAAATATTTTTAAAAGGGGGAAGTGGAGGAAGGAAAAGCCAAGCTAAGCCAGGGGAATGGGGAGTGTGTTGGTTATTGCATAGTTATAAGAGCTCGAGAGGTCTACCGTTCTCACAAAACCTCTAGTACTATCATATACCCACTAATCACGTCTTCATCCTTTACTGGACAGTCAGACTCTAGGGTCATGTGACTCAAAGACCATGTTCGGCGCTAACGTTCACTTAGGCCGCAACTACGGTCGGCCTGGCGGCTCGCGCGGTGGCCCGCTTAGCAGACCGCGTTGCACACCGCGCTGCGTGTCCGTGGACGCGGCCTTAAGTGCCGGTGTAGGTGGAACAAAAATCAAATATCAAGTGTCATTCTGAATTTCGACAGCGAATCGCCTGTTGACATGATTCTGAAAATTTTTACCTACTACGTCAATCAGCAGTATCAAGCACTAAAAAGTAAGGCAGAGAACCGAGAAGTTTGACGCATACTCCACCGACAAGAGCCACTAAGCTCTTATATAAGAAGAAGAAGAAGACGTCAATCAGCTTTTAGGCTCAATTTACACTGCCGCGGAATGAAACAAAGTTTAAAAACTCTACAAAGCATATTGAACCCTATGTCAATGTAGTAATGTATAAAATTGTGTCAACAAAAAGAACTTCCGCGGAATTCCTGCGAAGTTTCTTTCTTCGTGCTAATTTGTACTGTATTCTCCTAAATTATAAAAGTCATTATCATCATCATCATTCGAGCGTATTCCCGGTTGCATCCTCAGCGGTAACAGCTGGTCTTCTACCTGGCCTAGGTGAATTTACGAGGTTACTGGTTACTGGTCTAACCACCGCTACCCAAAGGGTAGACCAAAATCAATCCTAGGATAAGTTTAAACAACCGCTAGATGGCGTTTGGGACGTGGAGTTTTACGTGCCTTCTGAAGTAAGGAATCATCTTTCTTTTCGGATTATCAGGTCTTCTTCTTATCGAGTCGAAATGGTTACACTGCAGCTTCAATTTCAAATCACCTGTGATCTCTCTGTCGTTAGCTTTATTAAGGTCCTCTATGGTACATGACGTAGGGCAGCTCGGACATGACAAAAGGTGGTCCATCGACTGAATGGCACCGCAGTCGATGAACAGGTGATTCAAGGCTGCAATATCCTAACCTAATGAAAGATATAATGTTACAACACCAAATTAAACACATCTATGCATCCTCTTTACTATATTCCAGCAACTATGTCGCACCAAACAAAGGAACGTCAAAGTAACGTTACCGGTAGCGTTTGAGAATAATTTTGGCATTAATTAACTTTGTACAAGATGTTGACTTAATATTAATATTCTGACTAAGTAAATAATTCGCATAAACTTAATACGACATGACTCGTTATTTAAAAACATACTAGAAGGAAAGATAAAAGGTAGAAGAGGTCCAGAACGACCAAGAAAGTGCTATGTAGACCAACTGAAAGAAAAAGCAGGGGTCATGTCGTATCAAGCACTAAAAAGTAAGGCAGAGAACCGAGAAGTTTGGCGCATACTCAACCGACAAGAGCCACTAAGCTCTTAAATAAGAAGAAGAAATAATTCGCAGTACTGCGGGTGTTGACGATAATTGGTTTCTTGGAAACTATTAAAGTGAATTTTTGTAACTCGGGCTTGGCCGTGTGGTTTCCGGCAGAGTAGAATAGGACCACTCTAAGTCTTCCCGTGGATGTCGTAGAAGGCGACTTAGGAAACACAAGCCGAACAAAGCTTATAAACATCAATGAGACCTTTCCAACCCGTCTGGCCAGCGTGGAGAGTGTAGGACTCTGGCCATATGGCTCTGGCAGTACAGAGAGGGTCGTGCTCCTGCAGTGGAGACTAGAAAGACCTGATGACGAGATAGTTATAAATATATTTTTATTTTATTTTATTTATTTTTATAACTAACAACGCCAGACTATCAAGTAAACTCGGAAAACTTCAAATTTATCTCAACAATCCATTCCACCCTCGTCTTTAACTAAAATTTATGGCAGGGGTGCCCAGCTCAATCGCAGATCAATTCGGTAATGCCGATAAAGGGAAAGCCCGAAATAATGCTATCACGATACAGGGGCGAGTGACCCCTGGCTGTTAAGGAATATTGGTAGTTTATTTGGTACTTAAGAAGTGATGTCTTCGCAGGGTGCGAAAAACATAAAATAAATCTAAGTTATATACAGGGTCTACCAAAATGTACTGAAACTATTTTAAGGGTGGATTCAGTCAACGATACTGAACAACTTTCCCTAAGGAACATATATCGAAATATGAAAAATAGTTTTTGACCTCCCATACAAATTGACCGATCAGCAGATCCGAGTTTGTTTGGAAAGCAACAAAAAAATTCATATTTTGATATATGTTGGGGATAGTTGTTCAGTATCTACCCTTAAAATAGTTTTAGTATATTTTGTTAGGCGACAGGCTGACTTTTTATCCACCTACTAAGTTTTTGGAGCAAGTTCAGTCCATGACACTGAACAACTTTCTATAAAAGGTTATTAAAAATCGATAAAAAAATTTCGTCCTTCCATACAAAATCCGTTTGGCTGAGCGCTGATTTGTATGGGAGGAAAATTTTTTTTTATCGATTTTTAATAACTTTTTTTATAGAAAGTAGTTCAGTATCATGGACTGAACTTGCTTCAACAATTTTGCAGGTGGATAAAATGACAGCCTGTATAACGTCTAAGACGTAAGTACTTAACTATTTTAGGTTAAATTTAGTCCACCATTCCATGGACGAACAATATAAAAACAATGTAACAAAATACAAGAAGGCTGACAGCTTCATACTTTGAAGTGTAATTCGATTTTCAGTTAAAATTTTGTAGCTAGATGGAGCTACTAGTTTGAAGGAATGTAGGTACGTAGTGGTGCCGCTTAGTTTCGGAAAGATGGCGGTATAAGCGTTAATTTTGTACTAACTAACAAGAGCATTCATAACGGAGAAACGCATATCTCTCCTTTTGGTAAAAAGTAACTCGCCATAAAAGTAACATTACAGCCCTACAAATCTTTTCCGCACTACGATGAGACAATCCTCTGTATTTCGCGCTAGGGTTGCCGTAAATCATCTCGATTGCTCATCGATACCAATACCCGTGAAATATGGATATCGATGTCGATAAAATATGTAGCAATATCGTAAATGTTAATAGTTTATTTGTGTGGGTGGGTTTTGAAACTTTTTTCGTAAACTTTATTACCATTTTTGTACAACTCCAATACAATGGCAACCCCATAACCGATTTGGCTCATGTACAAACAAGTTTTGTTATTAGTCTCAACTACTTGCCTACAAAACCAAATATATGTCGGAATAAAAGGACGACTAGAAGGTTATCTTTGACAACAGAGTTTAACAAAAACATTTATTTACGGTAACACAATATTTAAATTAACAAATCAACTGCGAGACAGACGATCCGTCGGAGTAAGTGCGTGTGCACTTCGCGCCAGCCGAACTCAGACTGCTTTCCGTCGACTGCGTTTCCCCCGACGTTCCGTTAGCACGTGACTGCTACACTAGCGCCATCTGCCGGTGCGGCAAACTCGCGTACTGTGTCTCAGTGTAGTCAAATCACTGTCTAATATTAATCGCGCCGACATATATTTGGAAAATCTCTAAACCGATGTCCGTTCCCTGATACCTATTGCTTTAATCGCCTCTTACGACCTCCGTGGGAGGCGAAAGGAGTGGTGACAAATTGTATTCTACTCTGTCACCACACGGCCCATTATTTCTTCATCATTGTCGAAATAACTCTTGATTTGACTCTATTCTAATTAAAAATATATATTGAACTCGTTTACTGGCCTAGCGAATATGGTGAAGTTATATAGGTATATATCTATAGGTATATATAGGTAGATACCTAATATGTTAAATGTAATTATTCAAACAATTGTGTACAGAGCAAAGTAGTACGCGACGCGCGCGGTGGCACAGGCATCTGATTAACTATCTGTACTAATATGACATTTCTTTTCTAGTTATTTTTGTTTAAAAACAAACCAAACAACCGATTCACACCACAAAAAGAATTTTCCAAATCAGTCCAGGTGTCTTCGAGTAATCGGGAAACATACATAAAAAAGATTTCGACGAATAGATCCTCAATTTTTGAAGTCAGTTAAAAATAAAACGAGTTGTCGTCAAAAATACAATAATTACATAATATGCTCGCTTTACTTACTTGTTTAAAAATGCGAATCAATCAAATATTTTGCTGGACGCATTTTCTACAAAAAGAGTCATGAAATATTCGTGCCGTCATTCGTTTTCACGTAAAACAAACAGACAGATTGACAGACAATGCTTCAATTCAAAACCCCTCTTTTTTAAAAAGGAAACTTTCCCTCGCACATACCGACGTCACAGGGTATAAAATCAAGCGCCATATACAAAGAGCTTATAAGTAAATGCAGTTCAGAATTGACACATCATATTACCCACAGGAAGTCCACTGCTGGACATAGGCCTCCCCCAAGCATTTCCAAAGCAACCAATCGAAAGCGGCCTGCATTCAGCGTCTTCCTGCAACCTTGCTCAGGTCGTCCGACTACCTAGCAGGTGGATGTCATACGCTGCACTTGCCGTTACGTAACCGCCATTCGAGAACCCTTCTGCCTAATTGGACATTGGTTCTTCGTGCTATGTGCCTACTGCCACTCCAAAGAACTAATTCGCTGGGCTACGACAGTAACCTTAAGTCTTCTACGAATCTCCTCATTTCTGATTCGATCATGACCAGATCAGATTACAATTGACACGATTTTACTCGATACTCTCTTTGAACAATGCACGACATTGCCTTCGATCTTGAGCTTTCCTCATCTTAGTCTTTGTGGCAACCTTCGGTCGGTTTACCAACGCTTCTGTGGCCAGTTCTAGGTCTCCGACAGGCTAAAGTGGTCAGGTAGGCTCAGTGCGTTTGTTGATTTTTATTAAATATAATTTTTGTCCACAATTAGAATAAGTAAAGCAAATTGCTAACTTTTGCTAAAGTATTTAGTAAGAAATATAGTTGACTGATAATATTATTACTAATTTTACTTATATCAGGTAAGATTTATAACGAAAAGCCTATATCGTAATAGGTGGCACATGTAACCCGCGCGAGTACTCAGGGAGTATTTTAAGGCGTGAGAACTGTAGTGTAAAAGTACTTAGATATATGAAAACCAAACTACCTGTTGATTCAGGTGTTACTTTGCGAAAGTCAAATATCATAGAACTACATCATAAGGATGCTTATTTACTTTAAAAAAAATTAAAAAACGTAAATATCGACTATAGATGAATGATGAGAAAATAATGGGTTTTAAAATAAAATTAGGAAAAAAGTAATAAAAAAGTATTAGTTAAAGAGCTCGCCTCGGAGAGTATCAGGCTCGATTTAATTTAATATTAATATGAAATTAATCTTTCCTTAAATAAATAAACTCCGCCGTTGCCGGTCCCAAGCCCGGATGAGAAAGGAGGAGGGTTGGAGGTGACCCACCCTGCCGTAAAACTTATATGCCGAATATCGGGCGGCAATAACCTGATCCAACCGGCTACCACAAGCCATAAGGGACTAAATCCCCTTTAAAAGCGTGGACTCGCCAACTCGCACTGGCCAGCGCGGTGTTTTAAGGCCAATTACCTCCCATATGGTAAAAACAAAAAAACCCAGGCCCCCAGTCCCCGGCAGCCCTGCTATTCCTGACTCCGGTAGCGGTCATGGTAACGGCGGGGCAGGGGGTGCGAAGAATCTCCGGCAGAGATCCGGCTACCACTCCTGTCGACGACTGGCCCTGGTAACACACAACATACGCACTTTGAGGACAGACGAGAAACTAGCTGAGGTGGAAGAGGAAATAAGTAGGTTACGGTGGGACATTGTAGGGTTGTCTGAAGTCCGAAGAGAGGGCGAGGGCACGACAACCCTGAAGTCTGGTAACCTACTCTATCACCGGGAAGGAGACCAAAAGAAGTCCCAGCATGGTGTCGGGTTTCTCGTCCACAGGTCCCTCATAAACAACGTCATAACCATCGAGAGTGTTTCTAGTAGGGTAATATACCTGATACTCAGAGTATCCAAAAGATACTCGCTGAAGGTCATACAGGTATATATGCCAACTGAGGATCACTCCGATGAAGAGGTGGATGAGGTGTATGAGGACATCAGTAGGGCCATACATACTTCTGAAACCTATTTTACAGTTGTTATGGGGGATTTTAACGCAAAACTGGGCAAGCGAGGCGATGGAGAGTTTAGGCTGGGAAATTTCGGATATGGAGTGCGAAATAACAGGGGTCGTAGGCTAGCAGATTTTTTGGAGAAAGAGGAACTCTTTGCGATGAACTCTTTCTTCAAAAAGTCGCCGCAAAGAAAGTGGACCTGGCTGGGTCCAGGAAAGAAAAACCAGCCCCCTGTTAAGAATGAAATCGACTTCATCCTAACGACAAAGAGACGAATATTCAACGATGTCTCAGTGATCAATCGAATCAAAACCGGGAGCGATCACCGTATATTAAGAGGCATCGTAAATATTGGTCTCAAAGTCGAAAGGTCGCGGCTGATGAAGTCAACGCTCCGACCGTCGCGGGTCCAAATCGAAAACTCCGAGAACTTCCGGCTTGAACTATCAAGTCGCTTCGAAGGCCTTCAGGATTGCGCTACAGTGGACGAGTTAAACCAAGGGTTGGTAGAAGCTGTCCAAGCGGTGGGATCAAAGGTGTTCAGGTCCCGCCCCAAACGAAAACCTCAAAAAATCTCTGCTCAGACTCTAGACTTGATGGCAGAGCGACGATCCAGGCCGCTGCAGACCTCCGAAGATGCTGAATCATATCGGCAGCTCAACAGACGTATACAAAAGTCCTTGCGACACGATATCCGCTCCTTTAATACTGAATGTATTAAGGAGACGATCGAGCAGAACAAAGGCTCCAAAGTGTTCGCAAGAGCTATGTCAGTTGGGCAAAGTCGATTGATGAAGCTGAAGACGGAGGACGGTGGCGTGGTGTCGACAAAGGAAGGGGTTCTGGCAGAGATCGAGAGGTTTTATGGACAGCTGTATACCTCAGTCGCACAACCCAGTGGACAAATGGCTAAAGACCCAAGAGCCAAGCTGACCCGACACTATACGGAAGATATCCCGGACATCAGCCTATACGAGATTAGGATGGCCCTCAAACAGCTTAAGAACAACAAGGCGCCGGGTGAGGACGGAATCACAGCATAGCTTCTGAAAGCGGGCGGGACGCCGGTACTGAAAGTCCTTCAGAGGCTCTTTAATTCCGTTCTGCTCGAGGGCGTAACGCCAGAAGCGTGGAACAAGGGCGTGGTAGTCTTGTTCTTCAAAAAGGGAGATAACACCCTATTGAAGAACTATAGGCCTATCACGCTTCTGAGTCATGTATATAAGTTGTTTTCGAGGGTCATCACGAATCGTCTCGCGAACAGGTTTGATGCCTTCCAGCCTCCCGAACAAGCCGGTTTCCGTAAAGGCTTTAGCACCATGGACCACATTCACACGCTGCGGCAGGTTATAGAGAAGACGAGGGAATATAACCGGCCGCTATGCTTGGGTTTTGTGGACTATGAAAAAGCCTTCGATTCGATCGAAACATGGGCCGTGCTTCAGTCTCTCCAGCGATGCCGTATTGACTATCGGTATATCGAAGTGTTGAAGTGTTTATACAGTAACGCCACTATGTCAGTCCGAGTACAGGAGCAGTGCACGAGGGCTATTCCACTGCAAAGAGGTGTGAGACAGGGAGACGTTATATCTCCGAAACTGTTTACCGCTGCACTGGAAGATGCCTTCAAGCTCCTGGAATGGAAAGGACTTGGCATCAACATCAATGGCGAGTATATCACTCACCTTCGATTCGCCGACGATGTAGTTGTTATGGCAGAATCCATGGAGGACTTAAGTACTATGCTCGGAGACCTTAATAGAGTTTCCCAACAGGTGGGCCTTAAAATGAACATGGACAAAACGAAAGTAATGTCGAATGTCAATGTTGTGCCCATACCTGTTTCTGTTGGGAGCTCCACCCTCGAAGTTGTAGACCAGTATACCTACCTGGGTCAATCGATCCAGGCAGGAAGTTCCAGCTTCGAGGAAGAGGTCTTTCGACGAATCCGACTCGGCTGGGCAGCGTTCGGGAAGTTACGCAGTGTCTTCTCGTCCAAAATACCTCAGTGCCTTAAGACGAAAGTTTATAATCAATGTGTGTTACCAGTGATGACTTATGGCTCCGAAACGTGGTCCCTTACTATGGGTCTCATAAGAAGGCTCAAGGTAGCTCAACGCGCTATGGAGAGGGCTATGATTGGTGTTTCTCTACGTGATCGAATCAGAAATGAGGAAATTCGTAGGAGAACAAAAGTCACGGACATAGCCCAGCGGATTAGCTCGTTGAAGTGGCAGTGGGCGGGACACATAGCGCGACGAACCGATGGCCGATGGGGCAAAAAGGTTCTCGAATGGCGACCACGTACTGGCAAGCGAAGCGTAGGACACCCACCCACAAGGTGGTCAGACGACCTGACCAAGGTCGCTGGAAAGCGCTGGATGCAGGCCGCTCTAGATCGGTCATTTTGGAAAACCTTGGGAGAGGCCTATGTCCAGCAGTGGACGTTATGCGGCTGAAATGATGATGATGATGATGATGATAAATAAATAAAAAAGATTGTGTGGCCGGTATACCTCGTCACGAAAATTGCGTAAAGTTGCTTACGTTTTTCGTCATGCCTTTTCTTACAGCTTTCATAGACAAATGAGATCTCTAATAATACAGCGAAATGTCACAAAATTAAACACGTTAATTTCAATGACAGCATTTGAAATACGCTAGTTTTATTTTGATAATGTCGAAAAAAAAGAGTTACATCACTATACACAAATCTGAGTACCCCCGTCCTTTTTAAGTATTATGATTCTGTTTATATCAATTTAAACTAACAAAATTAAAAATATAGTTCAACTAGTTTTAAATGCAATTGTATTGAAAAACACAAAAAAAGTTGTGGGAACTTGAAAAAACCCATACTTACATCACTTTACATGAATCCTAAGTTTGGCATTTTAAGCCCTATGGCTATGAAAATAAGACAGAAAAATAGCATTTTTTTTCTGATTCTGAATACGTAAGAATATTAAAACCAATATTACTCGATTTAACTCAGTTTTCACTGAACGTACAGACTTATGTTATATGTTCTACCAGTGAATACACGCTAGACCGCTAATCCGGAGGTTCTGGGTTCGATTCCCAGCCAAGGCAAGTTGGAAAATGGCCTTTTTCAAATTTTCCTGGGTCTTGGGTCTTTATCTATATATGTATTTATCATAAAATATAGTGTCGTTGAGTGAGTATCCCATAACACAAGTTTAAAACTTACTTTGGGGCTAGCTTAATCAGTGTGATTTGTCCTTATATATTTATTTATTTATTTAGTGAATTTCGACCGCAAGCCAAAAATTCATTGTAACAAGTTTTTTACCAGATAAATTAAAAAAGCGGCCAAGTGCGAGTCGGACTCGCACATAAAGGGTTCGTATGCCGTACGCCTTGGTAGCAGCAAGTAAATAATATAAAAGGTAAATTGCGGTTTACAATTTATGACGTAGTATTAAAAAAAACCACTTACTAGATCTCGTTCAAACCAATTTTCGGTAGAAGTTTGCATGGTAATGTACATTATATATTTTTTTTAGTTTTATCATTCTCTTATTTTAGAAGTTACACATTTTACCACTTTGGAAGTGTCTCTCGCGCAAACTATTCAGTTTAAAAAAAAATTATATTAGCTAAAAAAAGCTAAGAACCATCTCGACAGAGAAGGCTTTGTTATATTGACTATTCGTTTAGGAGCTACGATGCCACAGATAGACACACAGATACGTCAAACTTATAATAACCCTCTTTTGCATTGGGGGTTAACAAAAGCATTATTTCTAATTCGGGAACTTCCATTTGTTTCTCGCCTCCTCGTCACCGCTTCACAAACGGACGTGCGTTTTATATTCCCGTATAATGTTATTGTCTCACTTCAGAGAATCGTGATGTCTATTGCTGTCCCACTCGTTTGGTTAATGTGAGAAAGAGACACAACACGGGGGGAGATGGCAGTAATATTTAGAAAAATGATACTGCAAGAGCGACTTGTGTTTTATGACTTTTGTATCTTTTTAACCGACTTCAAAAAGGAAGTTCTCAATTCGTCGGAATCTTTTATTTTTATGTACCTATGTCTTCCGATTACTCGAAGATGGCCTGGACCGATTTAGAAAATTATTTGTAAGGGTATACTTGCCACTAAGTCCCATAGTTTTAACAAAATCGGTTGTAGTTTGATTTTTAACCAAAATTACAACAAATATGTCGTGTATACAATTGTTGCGTACTAAGTTTTGCTGTGACTGTCACAGGTGCAGTCGGTTTTAAGTTTTGAAAAATTATTTTGAAAATGTTTCAGGCTGTGCAAAAACGTCAATGCTACCATTCTACGAAATATATGATTTTTACGAAAATAAAGATAAACTTTTTTTTTCTTCAAATTGATTGATTGAATTGATTGCGGCGGTTAAGGTATGCCTTACTGATCGACAGTTTTTAGTTTTCTCTGTTTATATGCCAGTGGACGACAAAGACAATATACCCGAGTTTACAGATTGTTTAAGCGAAATAAGTGCAATAATAGAAAGTAGTGGTGTTGATTCCGCCTACATATTGGGTGATTATAATGCCGATCCCAAGTCTAATTGTTTTGGTACTGAGTTGAGTAACTTTTGTAATGAACAAAGTTGGGAGTGTATGGATGTTGCAATATTAGGCTTAAACTCGAATACTTTTACGTTTGTTAGCGATGCGCACGGTACAACATCATGGCTGGATCATGTGGTAACTACAGAAGCTGCTAAGCGCTCGGTTACGAACGTAAAAGTTAATTATAACGTCTCATGGTCTGACCATTATCCTTTAGAAATTACCTGTGATATTAACATTTTAAGGCCTAAATTTATTCAAACTGATAATGTAAGAAACAAAGTTATTTGGGGGGAGAGAGATTCAGTACAAATAAGAAAATACAATAAATTATGTAATGATAAGTTAAGAGAGATAGATTTTCCGACTGAATTCAGCAACTGTAGTGATGTAAAGTGCAATATTAGTTCTCATAAGTTAGTCATAGATACCATGTATAAAAATATTACTAATATTTTAAGTAATTCTGCAAGTGATAGTTATAGGGAAGATACTAACAGTTCAAAGAAAAATAAGTCAAGACACATTATAGGTTGGAATACATATGTAAGAGATGCTCATAGGGAAGCTCGGCGCTGTTTCAATGAATGGGTGTTAGTAGGTAGACCTAGAATTGGACCTGAATATGATGAGATGCGCCTTTCACGTACTAATTTCAAACTTAAACTAAAACAGTGTCAAAACAACAAAAATCAGATTAAAATGGACAAACTTGCAACACAACATTCTTCAAAAGATTTTAGTAAATTTTGGAAAGAGACCAGTAAATTTAATCCGAAGCCGAGCTTACCTGTAAGCGTTGAAGGAGTCAGTGAACCTACACAAATCGCCAACCTTTTTAAAGATCATTTTATAGTAGATACGCCGATAGATAAAAGTACGGAAACTGACATTACCAGTAGTCATAAATACGAAGAGAAGATTTTACGAGTGTCAGCGAAGGAAATCGCACGGGCAGTAAACAACATGAATCGAGGTAAATCTCCCGGCCATGATTCTTTAAGCATTGAACATCTGTTACATGCGGGTACTCACCTATCTAGGGTTCTCGCCATGTTCTTTACTTTCTGTTTAGGGCATTCATATATACCTGAGGAGATGACGAGAACGATTGTGGTCCCTATACTTAAAAATAAAACGGGAGATGCCTCTAGTTTAAACAATTACAGGCCGATATCTCTGGCTACAATACTGGCTAAGGTGCTGGATAGTGTGCTTGAAGTTTACTTAAAAAAGAATATAACATCTCATGATGCTCAATTTGGTTTTAAATCAGGGCTATCCACTGAGTCAGCTATAACGAACCTCAAGCACACTGTTCAATATTACACCAGTAGAGGTACGCCCATTTACGCTTGCTTCCTAGACTTATCGAAGGCATTCGACTTGGTAAATTATGAGAAATTATGGTATAAGCTAGAGACAGAGTCCAGCGTTCCAAAAGAAATAATATCGCTTTTAAAACACTGGTATGGGCACCAATCAAATTATGTTAAATGGGCGGGGTCACTATCTAACATGTATAGCTTGAGATGTGGAGTAAGACAGGGTGGCCTTACCTCTCCCACACTTTTCAATGTGTATATGGATGGACTGATAGATGAGCTCAGCATTGCTGGGGTCGGCTGCTCAATTGACGGTATCTTTGTCAACAATATCAGCTACGCCGATGACATGGTACTGCTGGCTCCATCTATCAATGCTTTAAGAAAGCTAGTGTCCATCTGTGAGTGTTATGCGGTGGCTCATGGGCTCAAATACAATACAACCAAAAGTGAACTAATGGTTTTCAAGGCTGGTAATAAAACCTATGATTCCATTCCTCCTGTCACACTCAACGGATCTCCTCTTAAGCGAGTTTTTCACTTTAAGTATTTGGGTCACTGGGTCACCGAGACACTTTCAGATGACATGGATATAGAAAGGGAACGCAGGGCATTGTCCGTCCGGGCGAATATGTTGGCCCGCAGGTTTGCACATTGTACCGAGCAGGTAAAAACAACTTTATTCAGGGCATTTTGCCAGTCCTTTTATTCTTGCAGCCTGTGGGTCAAATATACGCAAAGGGCCTATAATGTCTTGCGGGTCCAGTACAATAACTCTTTCAGAACGCTGATGAAATTGCCTCGTTTCTGTAGTGCGTCCGGGATGTTTGCTACCGCACGTGTAGACAGCTTTGCGGCCATTATAAGAAAAAGAACTGCGTCCTTGATGCGGCGTATAAGGGGCAGTCTCAACAGCTATATGAAACTCATAGCAGATAGGATGGATTTTGACGGTGTATTGATGGGGCATTGGACTCAGATTCATACAAATGGATCCGTCTCCCATGTCTGATCAAACATAATAAATTGTGTAAAGAATGTACACTTATATGGACCTATGTCTGAAATAAAGTTATTATTATTATTATTATTATTATTAAATTACTTTTAGGAACGTTTTATGTATAGTCCTCAAATTTAATAATTTTCACCAAAAGAAGTTTCTTTTTGGAGAAAATTGATTTTGAAGCTTGACCTTTAGAAGCTAGACTTAAATATAATTTGAAAGATATTTTCAATAATTTAAATAAATAAGGAATTCGTTTGAAATAAGTTATTATTAAGAAATAAAAACAAGCGTTTATCTAAAACAATTAACTAAAAAGTTTTACTCGGACAGGTTTTATGTTTTATCACAGAGATGCCTTGACCCCCTGCTGGCTACATCATGAGATCAGGTCATTGGTACTATAATATTGCATTCTCACCCAACTTGGGTGTACTTTCTTTACAGACAAAAGTTTAACAGATTTTCGTTATTTAGAAATTTTATTTCAATAATTTTAAGATTATCATGTCATAGAATAATCAATATGTAGGTTACTCAGTATAAAGAATTTTTAATAATAGTTTTTTTTGCACAGAAAATCAGTAATTAGAATGTTTGTTATGAATAATTAGAAATCATAGAATTTTATTACAAATAACATTTACTTTTGCGATGTTTCTAATATCAGAATATCAAATTAAATATTATTATTTTTAATAAGTTTAGTTAATATAATATTTATAACCTATAAGTTTGCCCTATTCTAGTAAAATGGATAAACCTTTCTTAGCACTCACCGGCCGCTGCTGCGGCACGCTCGCTTCGCTCGCTCGGCTCGTTCGTGTGTTGGTCGCAGTTCTAACCTAACCTAACCTATAAGTTTGCCGTAACCTATATTTTGGTAGCGATTTATAATGTATTCTAACTTATTATATGGTATTTAATTTGATTAAACAATGTTTTCACTTAATACTTCCTTAAATAATAATTTTCAGTAAAATAAAATTCCATGAAAGATTATACCGAACAAACAATATTCTTTAAAGAAATATTCTACTGTTTGATTAGTTTGTTAAATGAAAATATGAGATTCTAAAATTCATTGAACTGTGTTTCTAGAAATTGTGTTTCATTCAAGTAAATAGTCTTTGAAACAATAATATTTGAAATAAAAATATAAGAATTAAATATTCTATGAAAAATTTTCAGTGAATCGAAATTCTATGAAATTTCAGTCTGTGAAACAAGGGGCACCCCACCCAACTTACATCAGTATGTGAAGATTCAACTCGATCGAATATTGAGAAGTGGGTCTAATTCAGCTTGCAAGATTTGATTATGGACACACAGACAACGGGACAGGTAAAAAATAAAAGCCTGTCGAAATAATTCATTGAGGATAAGGCCAGCATTGATAAATAAATATATAAGGACAAATCACACTGATTAAGCTAGCCCCAAAGTAAGTTTTAAACTTGTGTTATGATAAATACATATATAGATAAACACCCAAGACCCAGGACAATTTGAAAAAGGCCATTTTCCAACTTGCCCTGGCTGGGAATCGAACCCAGAACCTCTGAATTAGCGGTCTAGCGTGTTAACCATTACGCCTCGGAGGTCGTCTAGATTGATAGACGAGTCCCTTTAAGCAAGAGGGTGGATAAAATTTAGAGGATAAACAAAACACTTACCTTGTATGTAATCTGTGTCCTTAACATTAGTTGCCGATTTTACTATCAAAAACTATTATATTATTACAGGTATGGACCTGCACTTAACAAAATAATTAAATTTTTAATGAAAAAAACAACCGACTTCAATTTTTTTTTATGAGTTTCTCCCATATCTCCAAAGTTCTTCATCTTATCTTCACCAAATTAAAATGGGACCAATTTGGTAGTAAAGGCTTTCAAATAAAAAAAGAATCATCAAAATCGGTTCACAATTGACGACGATATCGTAACAAACATACATAGTTAACATTCATTGTGCCATACTGTTAAATTATTTTATGGTGGTCTGGGAAAAAAGACAAAACTTAAATTAAAGAATGTACCAGCTGCTTTTCTTCCCGCGCCAAACGTAAAAGCCAATTGATTCACGCCTGCCATCACGCTTAAAGTGGCCTTTGGAGCTTGCGGCTCAAGGCTCTATATGCTTAGAGTCGAAAGATCCAAACGCTATGTCTGTACCATCTATACTAATATTATAAAGCGGAAGAGTTTGTTTGTTTGTTTGTTTAAACGCGCTAATCTTAGGAACTAATGGTCCTATTTGAAAAATTATTTTTTTGTTGGGTAGTCCATTTATAGAGGAAGGCTTTAGGCTATATAACATTACGTTCCGACAACCACGCAAACGAAGTCGCGGGCACAGCTAGTTAGGGATAAAGAAGTGATAGTACATAGTATAGCATGTATTAATTTTGGAAAAAATATAGAATACATGTCGATTTCCAAAGCGGATGCAGCGTTAGGATTTCTAAAGACATAATTTATCAACTAACCAGACATAACCTTCAACAAACTTAGGAGGTCAAAAATCTTTATGCGATTTAAAAATATTACGCCATTTTCTCCCTAAAGCCTAAGATTACCTAAGAAGCATACTTGAATTCATAATTCAACATAATTCACGCCCCCGAGGATTGAAAGTGTCAGCGATATCTTGTAAGACAATATTTTATATTCTTGTAGAATAAATTTAGGATCCCTAGGGCTTAAGGCGAAGATATAGGCAAATGGCCTTGAAGTGTGAAATAAATTGTTAACTCGTAAATATGGTAATAATTTCCATATTGCTCTTCGTCATGCACTAGATAGCCCTTTAAATTATTTTATGAACTGCCGTTGAAACTATTATTAGTGATCCGTCTAGCTTTAAAACTTGCCGTGGCCACTTTTGGCGGAAGCAAGTTTTAAAGCTAGACGGACTAATGTAAATACTTTCAACGGTAGTTCATAAAATAATTTAAAGGGCTATCTAGTGCATGACGAAGAGCAATATGGAAATTATCTCCATATTTACGAGTTAATAATTTATTTCAAGTGAGGGCGCCACTTCAAGGTCATTTGCCTATACCTCCACCTTAAATAAACGAATGTGCGCTATTTGCGAAGCAAAATTTGAATATTATAGTATTTATTTGGATCGTTGTATTAAATTATGTGATTTTTCCAGTCGGTTGGGTACATCTGTAAGGCTAAGATGTATTTGTTGGACTAGGTTTCATTCTTACCCATTTTTCGTTCTCGTAGTCGACTTTTAAGACCAAGTGACTAAATAGATAGAACTTATTTTATAGATTTATGAACTGAGGCTTTATCTGCCTTATAAATTGTAAAGATATGCATCTATGTGTATTGAATTTAAAATAAACAAGATAAATTACAAATCAATGGATTTCGGCAGGACACCTAGCAAGACGTGGCTGGTGATGACAGGTGGAGTGTGATGAATGGTAAGCGCAGCGTGGTTCGTCCGCTGGCAAGATGGGTAGACGACATCAGAAGGTTCTCGGGTCGAATCCAGGTGAGAGTAGCTCAGGACCGTGGTAAATGGCATTCATTGAGAGAGGCCAATTCCCAGCAGTGGGAGGTTCAAGGCTGTGAATGAAATTACAAATCATGTTAAGAGGAAATAGATATTTCTTTACAAGTAGAGTCCCCCAGATTCCTCGCCGGATGGTTCCAGTAGAGCAATGTTTATTTACCAAAAAAAAACTAGGTTTTGGCATGTCCCTATGCTTTTCTCATAATTTAATTGTTAAAAGAGATACGAACCTTCATTAATCTATTCACACATTTAGCAAAGAAATTTTTTTGGGATTATATTATTAAAAGAAAACATAGGCACACAGACATAATGCAAATAGGAGGCACAGCTCTTTGAAATTAAAAAAAAATAATTGGTTGTCTGTAAAGTCGGTTTACGGACGGTAGTTTAGGCACACAGACATAGTGCAAATAGGAGGCACAGCTCTTTGAAATTAAAAAAAAATAATTGGTTGTCTGTAAAGTCGGTTTACGGACGGTAGTTTGACGTGACAACGTCAAACATTCCGAACTGAGCCGATCGCTCGAGCCGATCATGCCTCTCTCTCGTTCGTGCCGCACTCTCGCTTGCGGAACGCGACAATGAGCGTAACGGGACAATGACGTCATCTTATTCGTGCATGCAGCCCGTAGTATCGAGTTATTAGACGTTGTCACGTCAAAATCTATTGAGTTTTGAAGGAGAAATCAGGGGACTACGAAACCTTTATTTTATGTACTTTTTAGAGGTTTTTTCGATCCGAGCTGCAGTTGCCTCTATCGCACTCGCTCAGATGTCGTTCGGCACAGAGCGACAGCAATAGATTTTACAAATACCATTTTCTAATTCTCTCGACCTCAGTGTTTCCTGTTAATAGGCGATGAGGCTAGCAATCCGTCACCTTTTTCATTCTTTTCTACGTATTCCCCCATTTTTAATCTGAAACTGGCTTTGCGGTCTTACAGTGCTGGGGTTTGTCTGCCCCGTAAGGAATAAAAACGTGATAGATAAATATGTACGAACCTACTATTTCTTCTTTTCATTTAAGCTTTATTCGAGAAAGGTCACATTTGCGCTTCAAATATAAATCCTTAGTGACGCAGTATGAAAAGACAACCCAAGTCTAAAATATTCTGGAAACAAATTATATTTTGAGCTTCCAATTGACAGGTTTAATAATCACATTTACCGCCCGAGAGATTTGAAGTATTGTGATGGAATTACATCATTTACAGTCCTTGAATTTTAAGCCTTATGCCTAAAATGAGGTCACTTCAATGCCTACGTACAGGTTAATAATTTCTTACAAAAATTTTAATATGCTGTATATGATCTTTTTATAAATATGGCTGTATTAAAAAAAATGTCGTATAAAATAATTTGTGTGACGGAGTGGTAGCAGGCTGTTATGGAAAAGAATCCTTAAAAAAAGGAAGTAGAGAACACCTCTACAGGCTAAGAAAAATGAGTTTCATCCTCAGCCGTTCTGCTTTGGTGCCCGGGATGCGCTTTACCACTTTTTCTTCTCTAAATATGATATGCATGTCAATGTCACCTAATGACGAAGACCTTGCAAATAGCCGTAACAATTAAAACGATTTGGCTATAGTTTTACGACCGGCCGCCTGCCTGACGTCAACTCTCCTTGGGAATGCATATGTAGCACAAGATGTTTGTGCTTATTTCTTTAGTCGGCTCTTACGACATTTACAGGAAGACATGGAGTGGTCCTATTTAAAACCGTAAACCCTACGCACGAACAGGTGGGA
The DNA here is from genome assembly GCA_963576875.1 of Acrobasis repandana. Classification (NCBI taxonomy): domain Eukaryota; kingdom Metazoa; phylum Arthropoda; class Insecta; order Lepidoptera; family Pyralidae; genus Acrobasis; species Acrobasis repandana. The sequence goes on along the minus strand of OY756241.1, from coordinate 428,962 downwards.
CCCTACAAGAGGATACCTGTATAAAATTAAATAAGTTTTAATAAAAAAAAAGCGACGGTTTGCACTCCGGGAGTGCCGGCAGAAGTGAAAACTTGAATATCAACGTTGTGCATTTTTGATATTTTGGAATGGTTAGGGAATAATTTGGCACGAATTGCTTTAATTATCAGTATAAAAGTACTATCATTTATGTGGTAGAATACAATATTTATTTATTGCGCTATCGTACACAAACATGACAATTTATATTACATTAAAAAGTTTATCTCTCAGCTAAACGAAACAGCAGGCGCAGGCATACATTTGAGCCGCGCCGTAGAAAGAGAGGGGGATACTTCCTCTCCTACACCGCGCCGGCTGTCTACTCTCCATCCGTCTTACGAATTTTCGATCAGGACACGTGTCCTGACGCGAGTTTAACATTTTTTACCCATTACAAAAAAAGTGCACAACGCCGCTAAAGAAGTTTTCACTTCAAAAATTTTGTACAAGCTTTTATTGTGAGACTAAAGGTCTTGTCAACACAAGACAAATAAGCCCAAACACGATAGGGTTCCGTCGTTTCGTTACAGAGTTCCTATGGCCACCTTCCAGCTCCATCATCAGATCGGCTCTAAGTCATCATAATATTGCATTGTCAAGCGATATACATATGCGCGCAAAACTTCAGCTCAATCAGTTGAAGATATCTGCTTCAAAATTGAGTTGCAAGATTCGGGTGGAAACCCGAACAAACATAGTTACATACATACATTGCAAGTTGCAATAAAAGCTTGTAAAAATAATTATTTCCATAATAATTATACTTTGAAGGTTGAAATGACAAGCTACGCCTAGAATTTCTACACAATGTCTAGAAGTATTAAGTGAGTGAGCAACTATCTCACAGTCCGTCATCTAGATTACAATATAAATGTTCGTCGTTACAACTTAAATCGATGCATTTGTCTGAGATAACCGAGTGTTTACTATACAGGATGATTTTGAATCACGCAGCTATATTCATGGAAAGTAAGCGAAATTAATAACACATATTATGTCATATGTAATTTGTTTCATAATAAATAAACCGGCCAAGTGCCGTAAAGTAAACTCGCGTGGAGAGAGTTCCGTACAATTGATCGAATTCTTATAGGTTTTCCTGTAATCTACAAGCTAATGAACTATATTTTGCATTTTTTTCAAAATTTTAGGCTCAGTGGTTTCGGAGATCAGGGGGGGAATGGTCAATTTTCGTCTTTTTTCATGAATAAAATCAAAACTATGCATTTTACAATAATAACAAAAATATATTTGAGATCCTCATAACGAGCCGTTTCATTTGATATATGACAAAGTAAGGTTTGCAAAAAATTTTTTTTAATTTCCTTATTTGTCCTCTGAAAATAACCCTTATTTTAAAAGAATATTTATTTACTTTGCACATACGAGTATGTGTTTGGGTCGTAGGATTACAACATTCTACCATATTTCAGCTGATTCGGTCCAGTAGCTTTAGAGCAAATTGGCTGTGACAGACGGACGGACAGACAGACGCACGAGTGATCCTATAAGGGTTCCGTTTTTTCATTTTTTGTACGGAACCCTAAAAACAAAGATATCAGCCATTATTGAATACTAAAAATCTCACATTTGATTGCCACCGCCCTGTACCGGGCGGTGGCCGTACTGAACGTCGAGGACAACGGCCGCGTGTGTAATAAAGTTAGGAGGATGGCCATTTAATAGAAATTTGGAAGAAATCAGAAATGACAAAAAAATATATTTTCTTGTTACGATTTTGTGTTCTATTATTCATACTGATATAAAGCCGTGTGGTTCCCGTCCACTCCAAATCTTCCCGTGGATTTTGTAGAAGGCAACTTACGAAAAACAAGCTAAACAAAGCTTATAAACATTAGTGAGACCTCTCCAACCCGTCTGGCCAACATGGAGAGTGTAGGCCAAATGCTCTGGCTGCTCTGGCTAATATATGGCTCTGGTAGTAAAAAGAGGGTCGTGCTCCTGCAGTGGAGACTAAAAAAGACCTGATGTTGATGATGAATGATACTATATACCAGATTTCAACATAGCTAAGGGTGCAACATCAACCTGTATATTATAATAAATTGACTGAGACACATTTCAAGAATAAAGTTATAAAAGTACATACTCGATTAAAAATAATCCTGTCTCAAAAAGATATTGTTACTCATACTTTTTAAGTAAGAGGATGTAATTTATTTTTTAATGGACTAAAAATACAATGCCTTAATGCCTTCCAAGGCTTGCACATTTAGAAGTGATATCATGACAAAACATATCATAGGCATACGAGTGTCAACCGGTATGGGTTTTGTAAAGACGCCTTTCGACTCTCCACTCCAGTCATATAAAAAATAATATTTTTTAGTGAAACTCATAAACAATCTTTTTTTAGGGTTCCGTACCCAAAGGGTGCAAACGAGACCCTATTACTGAGACTCCGCTGTCTGTCCGTCTGTCACAGGGCTCTATCTCTTGAACCGTAATAGCTAGACACTTGAATTTTTCACCGATCATGTACTTTGTGGCCGCTATAACAACAAATACTAAAAATAAAAAAAAGTTAAAAATTAAAGGGGGTCGTCATACAAAAAAAATGTTTTTTCAGCGTTTTTAACGAGATCTTTATAATGGCATTAACTAGATACTTTAAGTTTTTACCGATTATGTATTGCTATGGCCACTATAACAACAAATACTAAAAATAAGATAAAGTTAAAAATTAAAGGGGGTCTTCGTACAAGAAACGTGGTTCTTCAGCGTTTTAAAACATTGTACGGAGGTACGGAACCCTTCGCGTACGAGTCCGACTCGCCCTTGCCCGTTTATTTTAAAAGACAGGGGCTTTTTGAAGTTTACAATAATACAATTTTAGATTGGTCCTATTAAAATTTCATTTACTTAAATCGGTTTATTAGTTTTTTCTTAACCCAAAATAACTGAAAAAATATATCATCCAACTAAACGGTTGTTAAATATTTTGTTTTTCTGAGACATTTCGATGGTGTTTTTTGTACGTTCACTAGAATTTAATTCTTTTTTGAAAATAGTTTAAGTCTTGAAATGTTATAATAACAGTATAAACAAGAAATTGGTTGAATCACTCGCTCTAAGGTGTCAAACCACAGCGCAAAATGCGTGACGCAACTTGCGTCGTTCATACAATTTCTACCTGCGCTACTTGCGTGTAGTGTTTTAATTCTATGAAACGCCATATAGGCGTCATCTTGCGCTGCGTGTGGTTCGGCCCTAAGAATCCACTAAATAATCCCCTAACCGAATATCCGTCTGTCTGACTGTCCTCGTGTCCCAATCGAACCTCGATAGTCTCAATTTGCCACGTTCCTATTTAGGCATGCATAGACTTCATATGTACTAAATGTATCTGTTTTGGTATATTAAAAAAAAAAAACGAGCGAGTGAACCCTAAGTATCCAACGTTAAATTTTGATTGAGGATTGTTTGATTAAAAAATTCCGGTCCACAATCAACTACGGAATCTACCAAAAGGCTATTTTATACCAAAGAGTACATTCTTGCTTGCCATAATACTTCCAGATATAAGGAAAAATGTTTGTCAAACAGTTTTTTTTGTTATGTGGCAACTAAGCGCAAAACTTAGTTGAATGCCACTCCTCCTTTTTTAAGCGCGTTTCTAGTTGCAATCTTTACTACTTTTCTGTACTACTACTTTTCTTCTGCTATGATTATATGCTTATTATACAGTCACCCAACGATGATGAAGTAAGTACCTATTTGTTGAATGCCCTTCTTCACTTTTTGTGGGTTCATTTGAAGTAACTATCGAAAACGGGTCGAGAAAGGAATTAACTACATAATCCAAAAGGCCCCGGCTCCCATGCGGGACTCTACCACATAACGTGTCCAATTACTCAAGCTATATATTTAAAGCTGTTTTACTTAAGCAGTGGTCTATTCCTAATGTGCCATCATCCAAGTACCACATGTCAAATCCCTTAGCTCAAATCATTGCGTGTGTGTGTATGAATAATGTATCTTTGGTTGTGTGTGACTATTGTGAGACAATTTTGCTTCGAAAGTACGGAAATTTATACAGAGATGTGCCATAATTTCAAATAACATATTGACTTAAAAATGTATCCAATCAGGAACGGGTCGAGATAGGAATTAACCGTCCAATCGGAAGGGGCCCGGCTCCCCTGCGGGACCCTACCACTTAACGTGTCCAATTACTCAAGCTGTATGTATAGGATTAAGCTGTTTTCACTTAAGCATCGCCTGTAATGTTCTTCGAAGACGTTTTTAATGATAGGTTTGGATGTTCGATAGTGGGATAGGGAAGGTTTTGTTTGAGTTTGGTATTAAAGAACTAAGAACGATGAGCCTAATGGTATTTCTTTGTCTTTGATAAGTACCCGTTTTACCCGACTACGGTGAAGTCATAAGGAGGGTAAAATATTTCGCCGCTATGTGTATGTGCATGAGTATGTATGTGTGCTATGTTTATGTGTTCTTTTGTATCTTTAGTGATATCCATGATAAATTCATTGGTAAATTCAATATGGCGCCTCTATAGGCCATAAAGTAATTATACCGTGTGGGGTATACATTATTAGCTGTTGCTTCCTGCTGTGCTTGCATTTACTGGATAAATATACTTTTCTGTATGAATCTTTCCGTGGGGTTTTAGTTTTTAAAACTATATCTTGTTTCTTTTTATTATTGTTAAAGAGTGTCTGAGATTGTCTGTGGAGCAACCGATCCCTTCCTCTATCTTTGTCCAAAGCCAACTCCTTTACATCTTTGTGGGTTGAGACATGGACTTAACCCTAGATAACTAAACTATCCTGGGAGTTACACAATAACTAAACATTCGTCTAGCGGACTACGCATTAAAAAATCTTATATTATCAACATCATTTAACGTGAGGAAGAAATTGTTACATGATTCGTATAAAGGGCTCTTGTGAATAGAGACAAGTATAAATAATTTTATACTAATGATGCCACATACCTTTTATACACATCTACATTATGGGTGCCACAAATTGCATTTTTATATCTAAGGCATCAACTTTATGTCTTCCTTAGCAATTTCGACGGGCAAACGTATAATTTTTTTGTAATATTTCATACTTAAGGAAATGGAGCAGATTCTTCATATGATTTCACCAAGGATATCTCCTATCATGACCTTGATGTCACGTCTCAAAGTTACCGTCCGAACAAGTTGCCGCAACCAAGGCTCCATGAGGTGGTTCGTCAATTTCAAAACAAAATCTCGCCGTGTTGCTATTTTTTTATTATTTTTGATGTTATTCGCGACGTATCATAACATAAGTAGGAGTAATCCTAGTGCAGATGACCATTTATGATGAGTTTTACTGGATACAAATCAAAGAGTTGCTAAAGCACATGTCGGATGCTACCTGAAGTACGTTTCTTTTCATGTTCAAATCATCCGAATTAATAATTTGGGTTCTGTTGTCTTTTACTTGGTACTAAAAAATCTCATTCAGAACCCAAATATTGGCACGAGACATCAGTATCAATGCTGATATTGTATTGACTTGCAACCTTCCAATTATTTGTCATCACCACAGAAGTTAAATTATCTTGTTACTTTTATCAGAGTCATCAATCTTAATAAACGTGAATTTGTACTTTCAGCCTAGGACATATGTTTCCATTTATAAATCCATCAATAATATTAGGTATATGAGAAAAAGTTGAAAACAATTAGTAGTATGAATGACATCTTACTATTAAACCCTAGTCATTAAAAAATAACCGTTTTCATGAAGTTCATATTATTTCCTAGTATGCTAATGTATATTATCTAATTATAATACAAACATTTATTATTTTAATTTATTTTAAAATACTAATATAAAATAAAATGCAATTTAGATACCTTTGAAAATCTGCACCTGTTATAACTAAACTTTCGTAATCTAGACGACGCGGTGATTATAAATCACAAATAAAGACAATTGTTTGCGCAAACGCCGCATTTGTGCCACTTTTCACTCTAATTATGAAGGTATACAAAGGCGTGCAAGCAGGGGGTACGCGAAAGTTTGTGAACTAGACTTATGCAAGGGGTCGCGTAGTCTGCCAGACGAATGTTTAGTTATCTAGGGTTAATCTTGCAGTTGTTTTATAAAACTGTCTCTAGGTCTTCTTTTACCTCATCTTCCTTCTATTTTTCCCTCCAATATTACTTTGAAAAACTCATCATGTCTAAGTCATAATCATCATCCGAGCGTATTCCCGGTTGTATCCTCAGCGGTAACGCTTCAGAGCCCGGGGTCCGCTACCTTACCTAGGTAATTTGACGAAGCTACTGGTTTTTACACAGAGAGACTGCCGTCTGACCTCCGCAACCCAAATGGTAGACCAGAACCAATCCTAGAGTAGGTTTAAACAAACGCGAGATGACGTTCGAGACCCACAACGTTACGTGCCTTCCGAAGCATGGAATCATCTTTCTTTTCGGATAATCAGGTGATTCAAGCCTGCAATATCCTAACCAGACTGGAAACAACTTTTTATAAAGTATGCTTCCCAGTGGGATTTGAAACGCCTTAATAACTGAACCACGGAAGCAGTCATTGTGTAAGACGTTATATAGAGACATATAGATAAATCGGAGAGCTTAAAAATTGTCTCCAATTACTTGTCCAAATTTAATCAGCTGTTCAACAAATCCATCTAAAGTTACCAATTCTGCTGCCATTATTATTTCCTTCAAAACCAACAAGCCATTCCTTCCATCACCCCAACATATGTCCGCTCAGTTATTATAACAATAATCCGTTACAAGAGGCAGGGCGCGGGTTCGACGCTGCAGACCGAGACAATTTGATTGATATTGTATTTGGAGCCCCGTAGATAGATAGGTAGGTAGTTCAGAGGGGACGCAGCTCGGCGCAAAACGCGTGTTGTCTAAATTCTCACCTTTTTACGCTCATAGTCAAATCAAGTCAAGTCAAAATCATTTATCTTTGGATGTCTGTATCACTTGAAAAATGTATTTTTTTTTCTTTCAATTTCATAAAAGTTGTTGACGTCAGATTATTTACTTACAGCTAAGTTTACTGCGCCTCTTCCTAAGAGCAAGTCTTCAAATACATCTCCAAGTAGAAGTCTACTTGGACAATGTATTTAAAGACTTTCTTCACTCATTTAATAAACTCCCACCGGGTAAAGTCCTTAAATAGTCTCGATTGGTGTTGGGAGGTGACATGAAAATCGAGCCAAGTGGGGTATCTCAAACAACGATCGTTGTGACTACCATGGCCCACCTACGCTCATGCCCCAACTCCCAACACCTTGTACAATAGACACCTTAAACTCTGCTAATGACTGGGGAGTAAGTCACTTACTCTAAGCAAATATAACGGCAACTGCAAGCAGGCGCACAGAATTATTGTAACCATACTTTCCTTTCCGCTCTTGCTATAGGTCGTTTTTGGTCGAGATGGATTGCGACGGTCTCGCAATTTCCTAGTATATCACAATGACCATTTTAATACCTAAGAGTTCCGTCTCCTTACTAACTTCTAGAATGGACAAAATTAGTAACTAGGTTTACATGTAAATCATGTTTTGAAGTGTCATAACTAGGTTTCGAGATAAGCAAATTACGAAAATTTATGGAAATATTGCGTTTAGAGTCTGCATCATGCGCATAATTAAATTATCAGTAGATATGTTAAGAAAAACTAATTCGGAAAAAAAATGGAGCAGCCGTGTGACACACTGGTCCACAATCGTATAAAAAATAAATATTTTTCTCACAACGATAATCGAAACGCAAACATCAGATAAAACGGAAGTAGCAAAATTGCACCAACTCGAAATATAATCAAAATAACCCTACCTAAAATGTTATCACATAACACGATCCCATTTCCAAGGAAAACTGGCGTCCATACATCTTGCTTATTATTAATTCACAATAAAACCGATTCCGGGGGCAAACGCGACCATGTTCGCCGCAATTACCCCATTTCGCGGGAAAAGGGGAAAATTTCCCCACTAGGAACATTTATCACTACAACACAGACTAGTTATTTAGTTATCCGTTATTATTTCCTTTTCGTTATACAATGACGGTTTTGTTAACAGTTGTGTGTAAATGTTTGCGCTGACAGAGTAATGTATTGAATGGAGTATGGAAATGTAAGTGTTGGCGTGTGTTGTGGTGAAGGGTGGGGGTTGGCCGTGTCAAGAAATCGCTGCGTTTTGTTGCCATAATGTCTTTTAGGCGCTCCCCGCCGCGTATCAGACAGTTGCGCAAATTGGAAGTAATGGAATAAAGTTTTATATTCGCGTAACTTGTAATATATTTTTTGTTTTAGATTAGCAGTAAAGAAGCAATTATGTTTGTATGTGTATCCCTGCGCAGAAGTCATTTAAGAACAAGGATTTTTACCCGACTATGGCGAAGACAAAAAGAGCGTTATATGTTTCGCCGCTATGCATGTTCAATTTCATCTGTTTCCTTGTATTTTCTATGATATCCATGGTACAAGCAATAATGTTATAAACAAAAAAATAAAATAAATCCAATGATACCGTGTTGGGTATCAAATGAAAGCACTTTAAAAAAAAAACATAAGATTTACGAATACTACGTACTACGTATGAATTATTTTAAAGTAGAGTTTTAGTATTTTAAACAATATCTTGTTTCGACTTTCACGTTACTCTGTCGCGCACAAACGCTCGCTGCGTTTGCAAAGAAACATCAATTACAAAACTGTGTGACAGTCAGCCCTCTCCCCCATACTCGGCAGTACATTACACCATAAAGATCTGACTCCGCAAATGCAATAACGCTCGGGCGATAATTCTTAACGCGTTGGATCTCGAGATAAATAAGAAACCCTCTAGTTTCTTTCCTGTGTGGGATTGGATGCCTAAATATTTACAGGGAGCAAATGGAAGATGACTGCGTACCGGGAGTAATGTGTGGTCAACACATATCATATTTGAAGGGATGACTCTGAACGTCAATATGAATAAACAAATAAATATATACGGACAAATTGCACAGATTGAGCTAGCCCCAACCCAAAGTGAGTTCGTGACTTGTGTTACGGGATACTAACTCAACGATACTATATTACAACAAATACATATATTAATAAACATCCAGGATCCAGGTCAATCTGAAAAAGATAATTTTCCATCTGGACCTGACCGGGGATCGAACCCGGGACACATTATCTTCGAGAACTGTCAGATAAAATATACAATAATGTACAGAGTTTAACATATATTCTGAAACTTTTTTAAGGGTGAAAGTCCATGATACTAAATAACTTTTCCCGAGGAATATAAGTATATCGAATTATGAAAAATAATAGGTACCTACTTAATACTTATAATGTCTGTGACATCGCCAAAATCTGTCGAATAAATGATTCTGATTCTGTCGTTTTTCCGTTATCGCTCTGCATTTCCCTAACTCAGAAGACACTTATAAAACCGAGAACCGGGGCCTTAACGACAGCGAGCGAGTTATGAGTACAAATCACCCTTAACTATTGATATATACACGCGCATCCACCATCTTACAACATTGGTAGGTACATTGCTGGGGAATAGTTTCCGTACCACTATAGGGCTTCTGCTGGGAGCATCTGTGTGCTCTCCACACCGTTATATGGCAGCGATGTTGATCAGTTCGGGCGCCGAGGCCTATTCTATCAACTCAGCGCTAGTAGAATTCCTTGACACGGCTCTCCAACTTATCAGAAAGGCTTTCGCCTTGCGTCCGTCTGTCCGTCTGTCACAGTCTCTTGAACCGTAATAGCTAGATACTTGAAATTTCTACAGATTATGTATTACTGTGGCCGCTATAACAACAAATACTAAAAATAAAAAATGTTGAAAATTAAAGGGGGTCGTCATACAAGCAATGTGTTTTTTTCAGCATTTTGAACTCGATCTTTATAATGGCAATAACTATAGATACATGAAATTTTCACCAATTATGTATTACTTTGGCCACTATAACAACAAATACTAAAAATAAGATAAGGTCAGAAATTAAAGGGGTTCGTCATACAAGAAACGTGTTTCTTCAGCGTTTTAAAACATTGTACGGAGGTACGGAACCCTTCATGTACGAGTCCGACTTGTACTTGCCCGTTTATTTCTTCATAAACAGTATACTAAAATCGATAAAAAATATTACAAAACTCTACACTTTAAGAATCAATATAAATTTATTTTATATTGTATTAGTTTTTTAAATGCGTCATCAGTCGCTTTTCCGTTATCTCTTCGCATTCCCTTAACTTGGAAGACACTTATAAAACCGACAACTGCGCCCGCCTAACGACAGCGGGCGGGCTGCGAGTACAAATCACTCTTAACTAAACGCGCATTGATTTGGCAAAACTGCCTTTGCGTTGTTTAGGAATTAAACGTCGGCAAAATTACGAAACCGAGGGAAAGAGAGGGGAATTTTAAGGCGAATTTAAAGATACTCGTGGAGAAATTTATTGTCGTGAAGACTTGAGAATAAGTGTGGGTATAAATGGTACAAACGGTATAAAATTGAAAGAGCGACTCAGACCGTCATCGTGTACAAGTTAATTTAGGAGAGAACATTGGAATCTCAATATTAGATCATTGAAGCAAAGATAGAAGAGAAAAGAGGACCAAGTATATTAAGGCATAGTTATATGAAACAGTTACAGCGAAGTAAAACAGCTGGCGAATGAAAGAGACAATAGAAGAGAATTCACATTCCACCGACAAGAGCATAGCTCCTAGTAAGGATAAATGTAGATAGATAAATAAATAAATAGATAAATGATAAATCTCCTAAATGTAGATAGATAGATAGATAAATGGGTTCTCGAAAAATTTTGGCCGTGTGGCTTCCAACCTAGAATAGGTCTACTCCAAGGTCCAAGATATGGATTACTTGTGTACCCATGTGGTTCCAGGTTAGAATAGGATCACTCCATCCCTTCCTGTGGATGTCGTAGGAGGCAACTAAATGACTACGCACAAACATCTCGTGCTACAATTGCATTCCCAAGCATGGTTGACGTCGGGCAGCAGCCAGTTGTAAAAGTTTTCGCCCAAATGCATACCCAAGAAGTTTGAACCAGTGGGTAACCATTATTTGGAGAAGAAAGGGCGGGAAAGCGTACCCCGGGCTCCAAAGTAGCTCAGCTGGGGATGCAACCGGGAACACACCAAGATGAAAGAGAGAGGGAGAGTATTGTCAATTAAGTAGTTGCTGTCGCTAAGAGTTTAAGACAACATGGGGTACTTACTCCCCTAGATTATGAGATTCGCCACTCAAATTTTAAATTGATAAGCAAATAATTCAAATTAATAATATCGGCAATTAAAGTCTTCTCTCCCCTTAGTATGGGGTGAATACAAAGAGAAAATATGTTAAATATTGCAATTAATAGATAGAGGAGACACCCTTGAACAAAATTGTTTCACGCTGTAAGAAATGGGAACAATTTCTATGGGATTTGTATGAAAATCACAACTGTGACGTCATAATTTTTTGAGACAAATAACACTTAATATCAGTATTTATGCATTATTAAATCTAAAATCAAGTTGAAAATGGATGTGATCAATAACAAGTGACATTATTTTTGACGTCTTATTCTCGTGACAATATCAAATAATTTATTTTTGACTTCGATCATATATTCTATAGATGCACAGTTGCCGCCTTAAACATGGCACCTGAAAAACAAGGCATAAAAAATTATTATGCCTTGTTTCGCTCTCATTCGCTCGGTGGCCGCGCGCGTGACGTTACGTCAAAGATGTTAAAGTGCGTGGTGAAAATACGAATTTATTTTCACGCTTATCTCAGTTACAAGGTTTAAATTAGATTAAACTGTATGACACTTTAGAACCTTTTTTTGCAATACTTGAAATGGTACACATCTACCTATGTACGTGTTGACACGGGGACAACATTTTGTTTGATTTAGCAAGGAACTGTGCATCTATATTCTATATATATGATCGAAGATTTTTGGCCTAGTTATCTACCTAATTGAGCGAATGAGTGCGAAGCGTTTCCATTTCAGTCTAGTTGTCTAGCAGTTCTGCTCTAAATACTCGTGAAATTTGTGAGTAAGTTCGATAATTAATCTGACATCTCACCTTGGTAATGGCCAACTCTACCACCGCGTGCGCTCATTGGTCAAATCTAATAGCGCACGCTTACCCGGCTTCTTGTTACTTCCGACGCATTTCACAAAATCACGATTGCAGTAAAGCTAGAGGAAAAATGTTACACTTCAGAAACTTCCTGTTATACAGGCTGACTTTTTATCCACCAAACGGTTTTTCGCCAAAAGTGGCCACCGTTTTAAAACTAGACGGACTACCAATATTCCTTTCAAAGATTATTCATAAAATAGTTAGGTCTTTTTAGACATCGATCCAAATCAAATTTTTAAATATCACCATATTTAGTTTTAAACAATTTATTTCAAATGAGGGCGCCACTTATGCTACCACTTCACCTTAACTTATTTTTAGTATTTGTTGTTATAGTGACCATAGTAATACATAATCGGTGAACATTAATTAAAGTATCTAGTTAATTCCATTAAAAAAATCGAGTTAAAGACGCTAAAAAATCACGTTTCTTGTACTCGTATGACAAACCTCTTTACTCGTAATTTTTAACTTTATCTATATTTTAAGTATAATTTGTTGTTAAAGCGGCCACAGTAATATACATACAGACATAATCGGTGAAAATTTAAGTGTTTAGTGAACAGAAAGACGGACAGACAGCGCAGTCTCAGTAATAGGATCTCGTTGTCACCCTTTGGGTACAGAACCCTAAAAAAGTATCAAAGTCTATTGAGATATTAAGGGTTGCGGGAAACAATGATAATTAAACGAGTTTCCTGCCATTAGAACAACAAAATACGCGGTACTTTCCATCTGAGATCGTCAGCACGTGTCTCCCCCCCCCCCCCCCCCCCTTTGGCGCTAGAGTGGTATTTACGAAGGGTCGCTTTTAATCCGCCAGAGCCAAGATTGATGTAAGTCAGTGGGGAGAATAGTCCAAGAGCTAAGTGTGCTTTTTATAGGATTTTTTTTATTCCAGTCCGCATTTTTTATACGATGATAAGAAAGAATAAGACCACTTCATCTCTTTCTGTGGATGTCGTAGGAGGCGACTAAAGGACTAAGGACAAACATCTCCTTCTACTACTGCATTCCCAAGGAGGGTTTACTCAGGCGGCGGCCGGTTGTATAATATTTCGCACAAAAGCATTCCCAAAAAGAGTATAAGTCAGGTAAGCAGTCGGTCGTAAAACTATAGCCAAATCGTTTAAAACTGTTCCGGCTATTTCTTCTCGTTTTCGCATACGACAAAAAATGCACATCGATATACATTAAATGGGAAAAGTTGTTCAAAATAATGTACTGAATCACTTCTTAAAATATTTTACTAAATTAAAAAAAAATCATAGGGTAGGAAACATTTATTTTTTAAAAATGCGTTTTTAAGTCTATCTCCTGTACTAAGGGGTAGATAGGTGCGCACAACACTAGCGAGATAGTTATCTGGCAGGGTTTGTCTGTTTGTATCTCTTTCTGAGTCCGGTGCGACCGCCTGGAAGAGATAGCCAGGATTTACTGCAATCTGACACCGGTGTTGGCCACTTATAACTTACATACTTTAAAAGATAATTTGAATAAAAAAAGGGAAAATTAACTTTCCTAACTTATCTTTCTTTCCCTGGTTTTTGCAAAATAGAATTTACAAAAAAAAATTATTTTAAATGCCGAGCCGATGGCGCCAAAATCCGTGGTCCTGGTTGGTAGGGTGTTTTGGCGTGGGTCAGCGTCACTACCATGCTTGATGCCAAATGTGGTTTCCAGCTTATGGAATTTTTATAGGGATATAAACGTGATATTTATTTATTTATATAATTTTTTATTGAGCATAAAGCTACAATAAGTAAATAAATATATATGGACAATGTTTTGAATAAAAGTGCTTTGTTAGGAGACTATCGCCGAGAGACGCCATCTGCGTGTGATCTCCACAAACACGGGCAAGATTATCGATTCATCGATATCCCGTGCGCGGATTGTCTTTGCCCGACCAGAAAAATAATCATTGTCTTTATGTCAGGTTGCGGGCGAGGCCATTATAATTGACTTGCCTTTGTGAAATGTAACTGGGTGTGGCAGCCGCGTGCTTTGGAAGCATTAAGTTTGTAATTTTGATATATAAAATCGAAAGTTTCGTGGAGAATCGTCGGTAATTGTTTGGTGGCCAATTCATTTGAACGGCGGGGAGCCGAAATTGTTTGTATTATTTGTTACTAACTACGCTCTGCTACCAAAAAATCTTGGGCGCAGAGTAGTTAAGATTACGTTCTGGGTACCAAGAGATTTTGTGACTACGCTCTTGGTACGAGTCCGGCAATCTCAACGGCAACAAACAAACACACATACAACCTACGCAGTCTGCTACCACCCTATATTATAAGGTATAGGGAACCTATTAACCTAACTTAACCTAATTATGAGTTGAACTTAATTCTAATTAAATGTAGTTATACTAATTATAAAACTCACCGCCTCCACTGCGGTCCTCAGGCAGCCTCGCCTGGCCTTCGCGTCGATCCCGTGGTCCTCCTCAGGGATGCGACGGCCTCAGGTCTCTTCATAGACCCAAGGTCAGTGGTGCAGAAGAATTGGGTCCCTACAATAACCTAACCTCATGAGCTCATGCCCCAAGATGAATACGTAGTATTTTAGTATTTGTTACACCACTGCTATAACACAATAATTTTCTTGTTCTTCTTTCGACACTTCACTATTCTTCATTAACTATTTTATAAGGACGCATGGCACGTTTCACATTTGACACACAAATCAATGTTATTTACGGAACACAAACAATTTCGGCTCCCCGCCGTTCAAATGAATTGGTCACAAACACAATTAACGACAATTCTCACGAAACATTCGCTTTATATACCAAAATTACAAACTTAATGCTCTAAAGCATGCGGATCATGCCACACACAGTTACCTTTTTTCTTCACAAAAGCAAGTCGATTATTTTGACGTAAAGACAAGTTGAGACTTTGACATAAAGACAATGAATATTTTTCTGGTCGGGCAAAGACAATCCGCGCACGGGAAATCGATGAATCGATAATCTTGCCCGTGTTTGTAGAGATCACACGCAGATGGCGCTAGTCTCCTAACAAAGCACTTTTATTCAAAACATTACGTAAAGAACATTGATTTGTGTGACAATTGTGAACCGCGTGTCATGCGCTTTGAAAATTGTTAGTTTGTGATACTGTAAGTGAACAATAGTGAAGTATCGAAAGAAGAACAAGAAAATTATGGTGTTATGGCAGTGGTGTAATAAATACTAAAATAATACGTATTCATCTTGGGGCAAGTACATGAGCTCATGGGTTTAGGTTATTGTAGGGACCCAATTCTTCTGCACCACTGACCTTGGGTCTATGAAGAGACCTGAGGCCGTCGCCAGCCCTGAGGAGGACCTCAGATACGACGCGAAGGCCAGGCGAGGCTGCCTGAAGACTGCGTGGACGCGGTAAGTTTTATAATTAGTATAACTACATTTAATTAGAATTAAGTTCAACTCATAAATAAGTTAAGTTAGGTTAGAAAAGGTCCCTGTACCGTATATACAGGGTGGTAGCAGACTGCGTAGGTTGTTTGTGTGTTTGTTTGTTGCCGGTGAGATTGCCGGACTCGTACCAAGAGCGTAGTCACAAAATCTCTTGGTACAAAAACGTAATCTTAGCTATCTGCGCCTAACAGACAAATTACACTGATTAAGCTAGTAGGTAAATTTAAACTTGAGTTATGGGATACTAACTCAACGATAATATATTTTATAATAAATTTATATATACATAAACACCCAAATCCAGGACAATTTGAAAGGCCATTTGCCAACTTGCCCTGGCTGGGGATCAAACCCAGGACCTCCGGAGTGGCGGACTGGCGTGTTAACCACTACGCCACGGAGGTCGTCAATAAAACAATAAAATACAATAGGTAGACTTAATGCTAAAGTATTATCCTTCTGTCAACCTTTAGGAAAAGAAAAACATATAAGATAGTTGGTGGAAAATGTATAACGAACATATTTCATGGCACATTTTATGTATCATTAATGGTACAAAGAACCAATGAAATTAAATCCCTTTTTAAACACTGTCCCCGGGACTAAGGGGTAGATAGGTGTGCTCACAACCAGGGTTGTTGCTGATGCATCATTTCACTGTATCCGTGGATGCTGGATCAGCAGATTTTTTTCAAATCAATATCAGTAGATGCTGATCAGCTGATCTTTTAAATTTCAATATCAGCGGATGCTGATGCTAATATTAATAAATTACTTAAATAATTTCTTTTATTGTAACTTTAAGATAACAATTATTTAAGACTGCAGTCTTCGACCGTGGGAATTTTGGATTGAACACCCGAATCTATATTTTCTATTTACATATACGCATTGCGCTTTGCGTTGCGTATTGTACATGCACCATGGGGACGAACTTATACGAATTCAGAAGCGCAGCGAGCGGTCTGCCTTATCAGCGTTTTCGTCCCCATATTTATTTGAGAATTTCGGAGAACTTTACATTTTTCTATCTTTTTACAAAAGACAGATATTATAATTTATTTATTGTACGTGTTTAACATGAATCAGTCTTTATATATAAGTATTTTTCATTTTTTAACTCAGTCTTATGCGCAAGAAATCCGACGACGTATACGCTTATATTTTCTTCAAAGTTTAACCTTTTTAACTAAGTTTTTGAATGAATTAAAAAACAATTACTAAAATCTTCTCATTCACTTTTTAGGATTTTCCTTTGTCTTTATTTCTCTGTAATTTAAACACGTCTTCATGTTAGAAATTCCGTGTAAACAACAATGACATGAACGTCGCACACCGCAAAAAATCGAAACACGTCTCAGGTTATTTGGAATTTAAACAAACTATTACAATGAAAATCAATAAATTGTCTAATTCACTTTTTTAATACTTAAATAAACTTCAATTTAACATATCTTAACTTAATGTTACTAAAATAGTTTGGCTCCAATCAGCTCCGAAAAAGCAGTCAAAATCATTAAAAATAAGGACTGGGCCCTTAAAATTTATTAAAATCAAATACTGAAAAATAAAATAGTTTGGTGCAAAAATTTACGTCGGAAAACGGCTGCATAATCAAGACTATTCTTGCAAAGGACTTAGCTATACAATAGTCTATTTTACAAATACTGAAAAAAATAAGTACCTACCTAAAACAATGAACTAAAAAAATGTAAGTGCTCCTCACTACAAAACAACTGATTCCAATCACGGTTGGGTTAGGTTGTTTTATCACAGAGATGCCGTGGCTACTTTTTAGCTTCATCATGAGGCCATTGGTACCATATTATAACATTGTCACCCAACTTACGTAAGTTGGTGAAACAACTCGATCGAATTAAACGAAGTGGGTCTAATTTAATTTACAAGAATTGATTACGGACACAGACAACGGGACAGATGAAACAAAATAAAAGCTTGTAAAATCAGCATTAATTGTTGCAGATGCTGATATTATAAATCATCATCATCATCAGGTCCTTTTTAGGGTTCCGTACCCAAAGGGTGCTAACGGGACCCTATTACTGTGACTCCGCTGTCTGTCCGTCTATCCGTCTGTCACAGGGCTCTATCTCTTAAACCGTAATAGCTAGACACTTGAAATTTTCACCGATTATGTATTACTGAGCCGCTATAACAACAAATACTAAAAATGAAAAAGTTAAAAATTAAAGGGGGACGTCATACAAGAAACGTGTTTTTTTCAGCGTTTTTAACTTGATCTTTATAATAGCAATAACTAAGTAGATACTTGAAATTTTTACCGATTATGTATTACAATGACCACTATAACAACAAATACTAAAAATAAGATAAAGTTAAAAATTAAAGGGGTCGTCATACAAGAAACGTGTTTCTTCAGAGTTTTACAACATTATACGGTGGTACGGAACCCTTCATGTACGAGTCTGACTCGCACTTGCCCATTTATTAGTCTCCACTGCAGGAGCACGATCCTCTCTGTACTACCAGAGCCATATATAAGCGACAGCAGTCAGAGGATTAAGCTTACATTCTCCACGCTGAAATATGAATGATCATATTGAAAATATTGTTGATAATTCTTAGATGCTGATGCTGATATCCACAACAACCCTAATCACAACACTAACGCTTATATTACCTTTATTTCACAAAAACGGCACTAGTATCGATAAAGACCAAAGATGTGTAGAGGCTTCGAGGCTCCCTTTGCAACCGCGAGGGAAACCATAGCTCTCTACGGGCTAAGGCAGCTAAGAGACTAGCAAATCTTGGTACAGCAAGTGTAGATAGTAATGCATGGGCAGCCGCAGCCTCCGCAGCATGGACCACAACAACCTCCGCAGCACATCTTGGTTAAGTTTCAAGAGCACAACCAATGGTCAGAAATATATAAAATTGTGCGATTTATATTTTCGAGACAAATCTCAGGATTTAATTCTTAAGATTTTTCTTTTTAAGTTTTTTTTAACGAGATAATTGTCTGCAGGGTTTGTTTGTTTGTATATCTTTCTGAGCCCGGTGCAACCACCTGGAAGAGATAGCCAGGAATTACTAAAGGTTCCAAGAAATTTGAATCCAGCCAGAAAATATTTATTTTCTCTCCTTTTCCCGCAGCTGTCAAATGATGTTAAAAGGCAAAATTTTTGATACCTTGGGTTGCATTATTGCAGTTTTCGTAGTGATCTTCAATTTTAAGCCTCTGTTTTCGAAAAATAAAATAAAGCTTGTGTTACTCGCTGATAACGTACCTTTCTATAGGTTAAAGAATTTTTAAAATTGGATCAGTTGTTATTAGGGTTTGTGCCAACGGGACCCTATTACTGAGACTCAACTGTCTGTCCGTCTCTCATAGAGCTATATCTCTTGAACCGTCATACCTATACGTTATAAATTACTATGGCCGCTATAACAACAAATAGGTTGAAGTTAAAAATTAAAGGAGGTCATACAAGAAACGTATTTTTTCAGCGGTTTAAAAGTAAGTACGGAGCGGAGGTACGGAACCCTTCATGTACGAGTTCGAGTCGCACTTGACTGGTTTTATTCAGTTTATACATTACACACAAACGTATAATCATTCTTCCATGCTGGTCTGGGAGAAAAGAAAAAACATAGAATGTACCAGCTGCTTCTCTTCCCGCGCAAATCGTAAAAGCCGATCGAGGGAATGGGCAAGAATCTGAATCATATCAATAGGCGATGCGGTTAGCAACCCATCACTATTATGATTTCTTTTTTCCACCTACATGCCCACCATCACGCTAAAAGTGGCCTGGGCCTTCCGCCCTAAGCTCTGTCTGCCCCGTTAGGGATAAAGACGTGATAGTGTATCAGTATCAGTAGTATAATCAAATCTTTTACTTTATTATATTAATTTAGATAATCTATATAAAACCATTCAGTATCATAGACCCACGTAAAAGAACCAAGGTACTAAGTATCTTTTTCTCGTCTTAATCCCAGCTCGGGCTATCTTTCATCAGCTGATCCTAATTAATTATACTTGGTGCTAAGCCCGACACACTGGAGGGTTTATCTCAGCGGTCTATCTCTTTCAAAGGTTAAATAACTATTTACTGCTGTGGAAAAGTGACTTTATTAAATCTATACTAATATTATAAAGCGGGAGAGTTTGTTTGTTTGTTTGTTTGTTTAAACGCGCTAATCTCAGGAACTAATGGTCCGATTTGAAAAATTCTTTTTTTGTTGGGTAGTCCATTTATAGAGGAAGGCTTTAGGCTATATAACATTCCGACAACCACGCGAACGAAGTCGCGGGCACAGCTAGTTAAATATAAAACAGATGTACTGTTTTGTCTTAATCCCTAACAAGGTAGAAAGAGCCTAATTTCGCAAGACCCAAGGCCAATTTTAGCGTGATGGTAGATATTTATTTCTTGCTAACATCATCATCAACCGAGGGTATTCCCGGTTGCATCTTCAGCGGTTACGCTTCAGAGCCTGGGGTCCGCTACCTTACCTAGGTGATTTGACGAGGTTACTGGTTTAACATAGAGCGACTGCCGTCTGACCTCCGCAACCTAAAGAGTAGACCAGAACCAATCCTAGGATAGGTTTAAACAAACGCTAAATGGCGTTCAGGATCTACAGCTTTACGTGCCTTCCGAAGCACGGAATCATCTTTCTTTTCGCATAATCAGGTGATTCAAGCCTGCAATATCCTAACTAGACAACTTTTCACAAAGTATGCTTCCCAGTGGGATTTCAACCTACGAGCTCCGGAACACAAGGCGAACGTCTTAACCACTGAACTGGACACGTCATAGTTTTTGTTGCTAACGAAACACATAAAATAATTTTTTTTTTTTTTTTTAAAGATTTATTCATTATAAAAACAGTACAATTACAACATACAGTATCTGCCAAACTGCGCAGCAGTTTGTCGGCAGTTGTTCTCGTGGATAACTTACGCAGCTATATGTACTTATTGTAAAAAATTGAACACACTGTTACACTTAGACATGTTTAAAATATAGATAATAGCAATAAATTAGTTGCATGTGTGTGCTGCAGTAACACAAATAGGTCAAAGCTCAGTGGCTCAAAAGCTATACACTGATCTCTCTGACTCTGACTTAGGCTTCAATCTTATAGGATTTATTTCTGCCGACGGGGGGGAGGGGTCCAAGTACGATATAGGATTCTTCAAATTTGCCGCCCCATTGTGAACGAAGGGGGGGGGGGGGTGCATACAAATAAGTGTCTAGGAGTTGCTGCCATTAACCAGCCGCTATTTATATATTTATTATTACCTGTGACCCCCCCTTACCCAAAAACGACCCCTGTCGCCCCTTTGTATCTGGCGCCCTGGGCGGTCGCCCAACCGCGCCCTACCCTAACGCCGCTACTGGGTGTACGCACAAGAGCCAATCAAACTAGAAAAGTATTGATAATTTGAACATTAAATTAGGATAAACGAAACATATTACATACAAAGAAGATCCAGTGTAGCTGAAGTCATAATCTCGCGTAAAAGAAAATGTAGGCGTGAAGATGGAATACGGAAATCAAAGTGATGGGTTGCTAGCCGCATCACCTAGTAACATGATTCGACTTCCCGTATATTTCCTCGATCGGCTTATTACAATAAATTTAAAAAAAAAACGCGGAATTAAGCAAAATAAGTTTGCCTAAATTGAACATTGAACGGCCGGTAAAGGGTGGTCACGTGATGTTTTCACCGGCCCTCTTAATGGACCCAGAGCCTATCCAGAGCGTTGGCCCAAAATGCGTAAAGTTCCAGCCCATCTTAATAAAAAAATACCGGTCAAGTGCGAGTCAAACTAACACGGTGAGGGTTCCGTATAATGTTATAATATTTTAGCTTACTCGTCTGGAAAATGTGATGGCGGGATGACATATTTAGACACCTATAGCACCACTGTGGATGACAGTTTATGAGTCACGATAGATATAGTTATTCTACTTTTACAACCTTTTTTTAGAGCTAAAACTAGGTGATTTGACGAGGTTACTGGTTTTTACACAGAGCGACTGCCGTCTGACCTCCGCAACCCAAAGAACCAATCCTAGGATAGTTTTACAAACGCTAGATGGCGTTCGGGACCCACAGCTTTCAGAGCCTTCCAAAGCACGGAATCATCTTTCTTTTCAGATAGTCAGCTGCAGCAAGAGCCAAGCTCTTGTCGATGTTGTTATGTCAGAGACGCACACAATGGCGATTTTTTGGCATAGATAATGGAGTGGATAATACCTTTGGGTACGGAACCCTAAAACGAATATCGCTGTATGTTTATGTCACCGTGGCCCCTAAACAATGGGTTAATGTCCCGCATTGTGAGCGGCTATTGATAAAATTTAACAAAGGTTTTCGCGAAAAATCCCGTGAAAAGTGTCTGATATTTACTTGGGGTGGCGTGTTTTTAGATTGCCCGACTGATACAGAAAGAGGACCATGCTTTTTCAAGGTATGAGTAAGAAATGCTCTTTGCTAAGAATATATTCTTCTACCCCAAACGCATCATCATCTTTCAGCCGCATAACGTCCACTGCTGGACACAAAGGCCTTTCCCAAGAATTTCCAAAATGACCGATCTAGAGCGGCCTGCTTCCAGCGCTTTTCAGTGACCTTGGTCAGATCATCTGACCACCTTGTAGGTGGGTGTCCTACGCTTTGCTCGCCAGTACGTGCTCGCCATTCGAGAACTTATCTGCTCTCTCTTTCTCCTCTCACTGCCACTTCAAAGAGCTGATCCGCTTCTTCTTCTTATCAAGTCAAAATGATTTCACTGAAGCTTTAATTTCAAATCATCTTTGACCAGTTTGTGGCCACGGCGATCCCTCTGTCGATAGGTCCTCTATGGTACTTGACGTAGGGCAGCTCGGACATGACAGAAGGTGGTCCATCGACTGAATGGCACCGCAGTCGCAAAGGTCATTATCAGGGTGACGCCACCTAACTCGGTTTTCCCGATCCGCTGGGTTATATCAGACGCATCACTCCTCTCAATTACTGGCCGGTTAACTGGAAAAGATCCCTATATGGGATAAATCCGCCTTTGTATGTTTACTTTTCTGTTTCCGTAGGTATCTGAGTTCACTCTTGTGTACAATAAAGGTTTATAAACAAACAAACATAAATATATTAGGTACACAAAGTTTACATGTATATATGATCTCATATATACCCAGGCAAAGCCGAGGTTAACCGCTAGTACTTATATCAAATTTTGACAAACATTTATTTAGCTTGCCTTGCCTTGCTAAGTTCTTGTTAATTTGTTTGCGTCAAATCTTGCAAGTTAAATTTGAGCCACTTCCCGGTTTCCGATTGAGATGTTTTGTATGCTAATGAGAACTATATGACAATACAATATTATCATGACCAGAAGTTGATCTGATGATGGAACTGGAAGGTGGCTACAGGAACCCTGTGATAAAACTACGCAACCCCATCGAGATTGGCCTTATTACATTTTTCTTGGTACTTATCCCTCAATAAAAGCTAAAGTACGTAAAAATGATTTTTGTTTCCAAAAACACTCGCACATAAGAATGATTCTAAAAAGTCTAAAAGATTAGACAAGTATCGTTAACACATCAAGGAATATTTCTATATCCTAAATCCACACTAATCTTCACATTCTAACACTAAACTTCAATATCTAAGATAACACATTTAATATTACACCTAATTGCTTTATCTCACGATACATTTTCCCTTGAAGACGGTCGCAATTTACTAACTTACCTTGATACATTAAATCCAATCTTATTACAAGAGTATCAAGGACCAATTTTCCGTAAAATCTTCTTTACAAAAAGGGGCTATTCGAAAATACATTTTATGAATTCATTGTTAAGGTGGAATTTCCTTTGTTAGTTTTCCCAGCGCCGTACATTACAAGGGTCTCTAGAGTAGGGTGACCCCACTTTACAACGTCGTGGGATAAGTTTACGATACTGTCCACGGTCGTCGTTACGTGGGGACACTCAATGGGGTTTAAAACTTAATATGCATTGCTGTTTCGTGCTTGACCTCGTCCTTTGGCATTTTCTTCCTTTTGTTCTTTAATTTAGAGGGCAGATGTGAATAAAATAGTTAGGGCACAGATCCCAATAAAGTTTGAAATAAATTATTTTATCGTAACGTAATCAGAGATCATAATCATATGGTCCAATAAAGTTATTACAAACGAACAAACTGAAGTTAATTAAGGGTGAATTCAGTCCATGATACTGGACAACTTTCCCCAAGGAACATATATCGAAATATGAATAATACAATCTCATACAAGTTGACCGATCAGTTGAACAGTGTCTATGGGAAGCAATTTTTTTTATAATTCAATATATCCTTGGGAAATTGTTCAGTATCATAGACTTAATCTACCCTTTTAATAGTATCAGTATATTGTGTTAGACGATAAACAACGTGGAAGGGACATACCCGTAATAAATCGAACCACGGTCTATATTAGCTCATTATATTATAAAGAAATTAAAATAACAGCCAAAAAACCAAAGAAAATTTCGGCATTTCCATACAAAAGTTTATCTATATATTTATAATTATATTTATCATAAAATATATTATCGTTGAGTTAGTATCCCATAACACAAGTTTAAAACTTACTTTGGGGCTAGCTTAATCAGTGTGATTTGTCCTATATATTTATTTATTTTATTTTATTAAAAGTTTGCAGCCGCCAGGCGATTTGTATGGGATTTTTGACTGTTATTTTAATTTCATTATACTTCAGTAATCTAGTATAGCCCGTGGTTTGATTTATTACGGGTATGTCCCTTCCACGTTGTATAAGTATTATACACTATAACGACTTTATCCCAATGAAGCAGACAAGGCATTTTGGGTCTAGCGGCTCTAAGAAGACAGAGCCCAGAGCCGCAAGATCCAAAAGCCACTTTTAGCGAGGTATTCCTGCACCTGGGCGAATAGCACCTGGCCTATTTCACGAAGAGCACCTAACATTCGTAGACGCTCTTTGTAAAATTTTATTTTTACATTTTTATCCACGAAGAGCACCTATGATTTAGCAGCTAGTGCTGGGATTTATATTTTTAACTTTTTTTTACGAATAAAAGATATCAATACAAAATCACCTAGAACCTTTATTAATTGCGCTATATGTGTATTTTGTAAATATGAAATCTGTCTAGCTAGACGATATGCGACATAAGAAAATAAAATAATAACAAAATCATTAGTTATATTTATCTTACCCAATAGTTATTGCAAAATCAACCTTACCCAGTAATAATATTTTCTTATTTATAATGTTTCATAATCAGTCTTATATAATCTCTGTTCTGATCTGAGTTCTAGTGCTGTTCGTGGACAAAAATGTAAAAATAAATTTAAGTCCACGCAAAGCACCTGCGAATATTAGGTGCTCTTCGTGGAATAGGCCAGGTGCTATTCAGACGGGTGCCCTAAGTTGAATAACTGCTTTTAGCGTGTTGGAGAGCAAAAAGTAATCAAAATAGTATGGGCTGCTTGCCGCATCGTCCATTCCCTTGATCGACTTCTACTATCTGCGGGGGAAGAGAAGCAGCTGGTACATTTTTAGGTTTTCTTCTCTCCCAGACCATCATGGAAAAAAAATAACCATCCTGGTTACAAATCGCGTAACCAACGAACATACGTAACATACCTAGTAAACTTAAAGAACCTCGCTCTGTTAAATAAATCTTTAAAGAGCAAGCTCACAACACACGTAGTTAAACAATTAATTACACACCTCTTCTAAGAAGTCGGTAAAGTTGGTTAACCAAACGATGTACGGAGTGTTGCATATATTATACTAGTGGTGCGATGCTATTACTCGACTAGAAGTGGCTTGTTCATTTACGAATCCAACTGGTATATTCGTCTTAACTTCATCACTTCGATTTGATGAAAATCGTCCATCTCTTAATGGACATTCCTGATTAGGAATGAACGATTTTAAAACAATATTACTTACACTGTCAAGGCAAAAAAAAAATAGTTCAAAGATACGTCATCATTGAAAACCTAATGTCAAATAAATTGAAGGTGCAGTGAACAAATCAAAATGGAAATGCCAAGAACTACTGAATACGCTCATGGTAACCTAACATGATTATCAAACGTACATTTACATTTATTTATATATAGATTTTCAGTACAGTATACACCTACATATCTGCATGCTAGAGACTTGCATACCAACTATTATGAATACAATAATAAAAAATGAACATTTATTTTCTCAAATTTACGTCATAGGTATAATAATTAAAAATAATACTGAATTTCATGACAAAGCTTAAATTATAAAATTTATAGAATTTAAATAAGCAATCAAATTGCTGATAAATGCTCTAATAGGATCATTAAAAACATCCACTTTATTGTTCTGCACGAGCATGTCACCGAGCAACTGTCGAAGCAGGTACCGTAGTAAAGGTAGGTATATTAATATATATAGACTGTTTCGTTATCATAATTTAGAAAACTCTTAATCTTAAATCGATTAATTTCGATTCATTTCGCATATCGATGCTGCACTTGTTAGAATGACAGCTATTGGGCAGACAGTACCATAAAAACTCTCGAGCGGACGGTACGTACGCCCTATCGCGCGCGCTTCCCTCCAATAGACCAAGAAACCGAAACAACGTAAGCTCGTGAACCATCGACGCCTGAAGGTGGAATCATCGGCAGACAGGACTTCAATACTCAATACTTTATTGCTCCTTAAATTACTTACAGTATCAGGTACGTGCCTAATGCTTGTACCCCGTGGGTTGTTCATTCTGACCTAAAAAACATCGAATAAATCGGCAGGCCACGCCCTGCATCCCCAAATGTAGTAGAAATCCATACAAAGTAATGCGTATGCTACACAGACAGAGAAGTTACCAAAAATGAGGCTGCAAAAGGGCCACGAGCTCACAATACAAAGTAAACTACTTGTTATAAGAATGCCACATCTAGTAACTCTAATTCACTTAAACTTCTGACCGTGAACCATGCCAAGAATTTATCTTCGGAAGTCGGCTAACGAAAAGTTTAGGCCCAAACATAGAACTTTGAACCTTATGAGTATAGAAACAAGGAGGGGGCGAGTTTAATTAATTTGAATATTGGTAAATTGAGTTTAGAAGTTATGTTCGGTAAGAGTTTCCTAGGTCATGAATGTTTGGCAGTTGTAAGATTTGATCAGTTTAATTTTGAGCAGTAATTGGGAGATAATATCGTCCCTTTATATATTGTTTCAATTTTTAATTTACCACTTTTTCACCGCGATTTATATTCATACCGATGCTAAATTACAGCTTTCTAGTCAATTCAATTCAATTCAATTCAAAATATCTTTATTATCATAGGATATTTATAATATCTCTTAATAATAGTCACTTTGTTTTGTTTTGCACAAATGTTGACGTCAAATCGTTACTTACAGCTAAGTTTACGCCGCTTCCTAGGCGCAAGTGCAGAAGAAGCGGCAACAAACTGCACTGCACGTTTTCTCCAAAGACGTCAACTAACAAACTAAAAACTTAAAATTAGTTATATAGATGGACAGAGATTACATTGTTTATTATGTCATAATTAAATTGAATTATAAGAATTACGAAATTTAAAATAATGTCAATTTGTAAATTTAGTATGTACCAATGTACCTAAATTATGACATGTCTAAGTATACAAACCTTTAAGAGGGACCCGCGCCAAGCTCAAGCCAGACCTTTTTGTCTTTAAGATAGTCATCGGTCCTATAATAAGCCTTCTCACAAAGTACTTTCTTTACATAAGCTTTGAATTTTCTGTCTGGCATATCAAGGACCGATTCTGACAATTTATTATAAAAAAGTATACACTTCCCCATAAAAGACTTACTGACTGTATTCAGCCTGTAATACGGGCTAACTAAGTCATTCTTATTACGTAAATTTCTATCTGTAAAATCACTTACTTTATTGAACAAGGAAATATTTTTCCTTACATACATTATATTTTCAAATATGAATTGTGATGCAAAAGTAAGTATACCTATTTCCTTGAATAATTCCCTCAGTGAGTCTCTTGATCCTAAACCGTAAATAGCACGAATTGCTCTTTTTTGTAAAAGAAAAATAGTCTGAATGTCGGCTGCACTCCCCCATAGAAGTATCCCGTAAGACATTAGACTGTGAAAGTAACTAAAGTACACTTGTCTAGCAGTTGCTACATCTGTCAATTGTCTTATTCTCCTAACAGCGTAAGCCGCAGAGCTAAGCCTATTAGAAAGTTTAGTTATATGAGCGCCCCATTGAAGTTTCGAATCAATTGTGATTCCTAAAAAGGTAGTACTTTCAACCAGATCGAGTTTCTGACCATTAATTAGTATGTCAACGCAGGCTTGATTCACATTAGGAAGAGAGAATCGAATGCATTGGGTCTTGTTCGCATTTAACATTAGGTTATTGGCCGAAAACCAATCAGAAATTAAAGATAAGGTGCTGTTCACCGCGCTAGCATCACTGTTATGTCGATCTATTTTAAATATTAGCGAGGTATCATCAGCAAACAGCACCATGTCAGCCTCTTTCTCAACCATGTAAGGCAAGTCATTGACATAAACTAAGAAAAGGAACGGTCCTAGAATTGAACCTTGGGGAACGCCCATTTTCACATTAGACCCGTGTGATTTTACGCCGTTTATATCAACAGTTTGAAGCCTATCTGTTAAGTAAGATTCTATTAATTTAATTGACTTATCATCAAAACCGTATTGACGAAATTTGAGCAAAAGTGTTGGATGATCAACGCAATCAAATGCTTTAGAAAGATCGCAAAATGATCCAATTGCATCATTTCTGTTTTCCCACGCGTCGTAGATATTAGTAATAAGTGCTACTCCTGCATCGGTGGTCGATTTTCCAGCAGTAAAGCCGTATTGTTGGCTATGGAAAAGATTATTGGTCTTAAAGTGAAGTAGCATTTGATTGAGCATTATCTTTTCGAACACCTTACTCAAAACTGGCAGAATAGAGATAGGTCTGTAGTTGCCAGGGTCTGTTTTTTCTCCTTTTTTGAATAAGGGGATTAGTTTACTACATTTCATTAAGTTAGGAAATATGCCTTCATCAATACATTCGTTAAATATGAAAGCTAAATCGGCAGCAATTATGTGTATAATATGACTTACTACGGCTACTGACATGCCCCAGTGATCTTCTGATTTTTTTAAATTTAACTGTTTAAAAGCATCTATTATATCGCTAGGGCTAACATGCTTAAAATTAAATTTAGAATCACAAGGGCTAACATTACTCTTAAGCAAAGCCTCAGCACGCTGGGCGCTAGAACTCACATTAGAAGTGAGTTCCAAAGGAATGTTAGTAAAATAATCATCAAATATATTTACTATTTCTTCAGTTTTTGAAGTATTTTTACCACTACATTTGATTCGGCAAATATTTTCTTTGGTTTTATTTTTACCTGTTTCCTTATTTATGACACTCCATGTTTCTTTAATTTTATTAGGAGCATTATTTATTTTTTTGCTAATACTATTCGACTTGGCTCGTCTACAAACTTTTTTAAATATTTTAGAATAATTTCTAACATATTCTATAAAAGAAGGATTAAAGTTATATTGTTTTTGGGCATATAGATCATATAACCTGTTTCTACTTATGTAGATGCCGGTAGTAGCCCATTCACTAAACTGTGATTTACTATGAACTACTACTCTTTTTTGTTTCAATGTTTTAGAATACTCAGAGGAAACAGTACTAAATAGTTTATTATAATGGTCGTCAGGATTATTTCCTGTATATACCACTGATAATAATTTGTTATCTAAATTATTTTTAAGTTTTTTTATGTTTTTAGAAGTAATCGGTCTACACAAGATCTTATCTTTTCTCAAATTACTGGTGGACTCTTTGACAAAAGCTACATATACACCAGAATGATCTGAAGGCAATTTGTTGATAACAGATTTATCACAATATTGAATATTACTAAAAAAATTATCAAGACATGTGCCAGATGTAGCTGTAATTCTGGTTGGCTCAAAAAATAAGTTTTCTAATCCATAACACTTAAAAAGATTTAGGAATTGTGTGCTCTTTGGATTATGTACTAAAATATCAACATTAAAATCACCGCAAATAATTAAATTCTTTTTACTAGTTGAACAGGACTTAAGAACCTGGTCCATTGCTTTTAAAAAACTTTTGAAATTACTATCTGGTGGACTGTATACACAAACAATTATATGATGATCAAGCTCGGCACAGGCCACCTCACAACAGCGCTCAACAGAATGTCTGACAATATCCTTCCGCTCTTTGCTACGGAAAGAATCTTTTATAAAAATTATAGAACCCCCTCGTTGAGCAGACTTTCTGTTAAAGCAGCTAACAATATTATAGTTGTTTAGGCTGAACATCATCTGACTCTCATGCAGCCAATGTTCAGTCAAACATAAAATGTCCACATCCATTTCTTTTAAAACTAATTCTACTAATAATTCTTTGCCGGAAAGACCTTCTAAATTTTGATGAAGTATTCTTAATTCATGAGGCCTTCCCGTTGTCTGAATGGTCAGTTTAAATCTGTCGTCAAGTCTACAGAATTACCGTTACATAAACTTGGTAAGTCTGTAGGTGTCTTAAAACTAGAATCTTGTTTACAATGTAAACTCGTCCAAAAATTAATATTATTTGCTATCAATGTAGCAATCTTATGTCTAAAATATTTTGAAAGATAAATATTATCTTTTGTCACATGACATTCACTTATAAAATTGTTAGTGTCAAAAAACACTAATTTATCACTATAACGACATGTCATATAATTAGTACTAATAGTCTCTGGTTAAAACCGCGGGTAAGCAGACAGACATATATGTTGAAACTATAAGGGTTTCGTATTTAGTACGGGACCCTTAAATAGATAGATAGATAAGACGTTTATTTACAAAACTGCATCACATACACACATATGTAAAGTACAAGAAAATAATAATATACAAACAATCACAATAAACAACAATAATACTACCTAATATATGTATGTGCTGCAGTAGCACAAAGTAGGCCAAAACTCAGCGTGGTTAGCCGGCGGCCAACTGGTTTTCAGTTTCAGCCTGTAAGTACAGTCGGGCCGTAATGGTAATGTAATGATTGATAGGAAAAAAATAATGTTATTCGATTGAATAGGTCCCGTCGGTAATTTCTTTTTGTTCACTTTTCGGCCCATAATTTTATATATTTTGTTAACCCCTAAATTCGTGAATTTTAAATGTTTAATTATACTTCTTTCAACTTCTTTCGTTCTTTTTACTGTTTTGTTGTGGTGATTTTTTATTTTATCACTGCAAATTTGAGGTGAGTAAGTTGATTAAGTACTTTTAATAAGAATAGTAGATGATACACTATCACGTCTTTATCCCTAACGGGGCAGACAGAGCCTAGAGCGGCAAGGTCTAGGCTGCTGTTAGCGAGCTGGTGTGCTATTATGAATAGTAGATTGGGGAGACGACTGGGTCAAAAATATATTATTTGGTACTGTTGAATGAATAAAACGATACAAAATAGTGTCACTTGTCATTGATCATACTCTAAGATCATACCATTTCTCAACATGATTTTAGATTTTTTAATGCAGAAAAACTAATATTAAGAGAGCTATTTGACTCGAAAAATCTATGACGTCACGGTTCTGTATTTCATACAAATCCCATAGAAGATGTTTGTTTTGACGTTTAGAAAAAAGTGTCTGTTTTGACTTCTCGTCATCTAGCGGATTTTAAGAGTGAGTGCAATATCATTAACAAGGAGGACAAAATGTGCAACTGTGCGATGGAATTGATTAATAAACGAAAGGAAAGTATTTAGAAGCCAAAAGTTTTCACTCCAGGTCCTTGGACAAAACAGATATGCCGCCAGCAAAATAGTTAATTACACAAGTAACTATCTTCTTTTTCATCTAAGTGCGTTCCCGGTTGCTTCCTCAGCAGTGCTGCTTCGGAGCCCGGGGTGCGCTTCCGCTTCTTCAAATATAACATGCATGTCAATGGTCACCCAAGGATGCCAAAGACCTTGCAAAATGGAGAAGAATTAGCCGGAACAGTTTAAATGATTTGGCTATAGTTTTACGACCGGCCGCCTGCCTGACGTCAACCCTCTTTGGGAATGTATTTGTGCGAAAAGTTTTACAACCGGCAGCCGCCCGACGTTAACCCTCCTTGGGAATGCAATTGTAGCACGAGATGTTTGTGCTTAGTCCTTTAGTTGCCTCTTACGACATCCACAGGAAGAGATGGAGTGGTCCTATTCTAACCTGGAACCACACGGGTACACAAGTTACTATATTTATACAAAAACACACTATCCTTTTCAATTAACGAGGCAGATAGAGCATTTTCCACCCACAAGGTGGTCAGACGATCTGACTAAGGTCGCTGGAAAGCGCTGGACGCAGGCCGCTCTAGATCGTTCATTTTGGAAACCCCTGGGAGAGGCCTTTGTCCAGCAGTAGACGTTTTGCGGCTGAAATGATGATGATGATAGTATGTTGGGATTTTGTGGGGCTGCAAGAGACACAGCTCAGGGCCGCAGGACCCAAAGGCCACTTTTAGCGTGATTGTGTGCGAAGAGGAGGAAAAAGAAACCAATTTTCATTAAAGATATAAATGTGATGGTGTGTGTGTAGTGATGAAGCACAGAAGACAGAGAACATACAGAACGGAACCTCCTAAGGTACGCGCAATATGCGTCCCCGTTCCCCGTCCCCGCACCTCTCCCCCGTTTTCACCTTATCGAGAGACGAGAGCGGGCGAACACACAGCCATTGACGTGTGAAAGAATTGACGCACAAGAACAGGGGAGAGGTGCGGGAACGGGGACGCATATTGCGCGTACCTTAGAAGATTCCGTTCTGTATATTACACTTACTATCTTCTGTGGTTGAAGTTACGAATCTCATGTAAACTAGATTTTAGTTTGAATCCAAACGCTTCCAATATCTAACACAAACAAATTCCATTTGCACCAATCCCGGAATTTGAGAAATTCAATCAAACATGCGGGCGAGAGATGCGACTACGTGCTAGAGCGAGACAGAAGACGTCTTAACCTGAATACTGTAAATAGATTTAATATGGATGGTAGAGAGTAATGTATGTGGGTGGTCTAGGATTTGCGTTTTGATGGATATTTTGTATTGAACAGCTTTTTTGTACATACATACATACTACTGTCATAGAATAGTCATAAATAGAGGATGATCTAGAAAGACGAGGGGGGGGAATGTGTAAAGCGGGACATGATGGAAAGGGGGGTTAGTACAGATAATATTAGTGATAGAAAACGATGCAGGGAGTTGACATACAGAGCCGACCCCAAATAGTGAATTATCAAAATCGGTTTACAATTGGTAAAGATATCGCATAACAAACATACAAAAAAAACAGTGGCACTCCGGGAGTGCCAACAGAAGTGAAAACTTGAACAAGGTGGTGTCGGTTACGGTACGGTAGCGGTGACAGTGTCGCGAGTTCAATGGTTTTTTCCCGTCTCAAAAAATGCCCAACGCGCCTAAATAAGTTTTCGCTTAAAAAAACATCTGATATAACCTCAGCTTCTTTTAAAGTTGGTTAAAAATACAGATAAAAAGACGTGATCGATCACGTCTTTTTTCCCAACGGTGTAGACAGAATATATAAAATATATTTCATCAGAAATCTGTATTCCCAAAAAGGCTACTAACAAATTACAACTTGCCGCCCTTATCAAAACTTATAATGAATGCAAACGACTTCAACACAATTATCCACTTTTAAAGATGGCCGCATCGCTTATATAAATAATCCGCAATATCTGGGAATATGCTCAAATTTAATCCGAATGGGGAGCAGGTCAAATGCAATTTATGAAATGACTACCCAATTTCACTTTACAATTTCCGATGGTACATAAATGTACGGTGCGCAAATGTGAATCACACATTTTTTTTTATTAGTTACCTAGATTTTTTAAATTTCTTAGTTAATTTCTTAAAAAAGGAGGACTTTTTTAATTTAATATACAATTGTTGCGTATTTAGATTTTTATTTATTTATTTAACACTTTATTGTTGCAAAGTAAAAATATACGTTTAACAAATGGCGAACTTAATTCTAAGAGATTTTCTGTGACTGTCACTGGTGTTGCAGTCAGTTTTTTTGTTATGAAAAATTATTGAAAAGATATGATGAATGTAAAATAATTCATAATGCAAGTTGATGATCGATGGAGACAAAAGAACCAAAAAAATCAAATACTGCACGAGCGAGATTCTTCATAACTACATGGACAATCCGGAATTTGTATGTATGTGTATGTTTGATGTAACTCCTTGGTCGTAGCTTCATAAAATTAAATGGGCCCGTAGATGAGGCGGAAAAATTCAAACATTAATCAGTGTTTTGCAATAACCATTACTGAGAAAAAACGTCATAAAATATAAATATCTGTATGTAATTTTACAAAAATATTCGACTGCGAATAGTATCAAAAACATATCACAATGTGCTTAACATATTATTCTTACAAATAAATCAATTTAACTATTAATTACTTATGTAAGATACTTTAACAAAATATTTGCGTAAAAATAATATTGCGATCCATTTTTCCAACTCGAGAAATAGCTTTACCGACTAGCTACATTTCCTTTCCACAAACGTAATCTTCAAAAGATGAGAAAAATCAAATTAAAATCCGTATCAAACCTCTTTTCAGACAAAGCCGCGTATCACGCGGTATCACGTCAGATATTAAAAAGATAACGACCAAATCACTTTCCCACCATTTCTATTCCGGGGCATTGCGTCGAGTTACATTTTTGTGCGCACCGTACTACGCGTATTACGTTATTACGCGGCGCCCCGGGGATTCATATGTTTTATATATTAAATCTAGCAAATTCGGCCAATGCATAATTTTCCGCCTGTTCCGATCGAATTTCTTCTTGTAGGATTTACTTACGAGTATTATTATATTGTTTATTTTTTTTATTTTTATTTTTAGGTGGATAAATATGTGAACTTGTAATAAAGAAGAGAAGAAGATAAAGACCGAGGCATAGCTACATGAAACAGATAAAGGAGAAGGTGAACGTCATGTCATACATTAAAGTAAAACAGCTTTCATTTCTGATTCGATCACGTAGAGTCGTAGAGAAACACCGAGCATAGCCCTATCCATAGCACGTTGAGCGACCTTGAGCCTTCTTAAGAGACCCATAGCTGTATATGTGAACGGAAACTCATACTTCACTTTGTAATAAATATGTACATACGCATGCGACGTGTAACTTTGTAACTCACCATGTCTTTTGTAAATTACTTCGTAAAACAATGTTTCGTAAGACAATTTTGATCTTGCTTTTAAAAGGGGTATCATGCAAAGTTAATTAAATTTGTAGTACGATCACACACAGCTGTATAAGCATATATATGTGTCACAGTTGAATGGTATAATCCGCTAATTCACTAAACCTCTAGCTGTTTGGCATTACAGCTCGGTTTCGTTAAACAGCGTTAAATAACTGACAACTCATACGCAAAATGGCATAAACGATTTGTATTCATCAATGCCCCGGCGCGAGACGTAAGATTGTTGATTTAGTTCGGAATTATTCACAGCGTTCCGAGAGAAAGCTATTTTCATCGAGAGATATCGGAGACATCGTTTATGATTATGGACTGCAAATGGTTAGGGAAAAATAAAGCAGATCTTCAGCTTTCCCATATAGTTATTTCGACGCCCGCCTTTCGGCAAGATGGAGAATTTACGTGAATCAAATGAAGGCCGAGAGATACCGCTACGCCATTGAGATTATGCCGCGTCAACAAACTTTTCTGTATCCACTTGTATCAAACTTAGTATCATTCCTTATTGGTGTTCTATGATGTTGGAGACTAGATTACATAGTAAGAAGTTGAATTGAGGTTTTATTTTAATACCCCGTCATAAATTTGTTTGTTAATAGCATGCCTGCAAATGACCTATTCTGCGGTCTAAACGTAGTTGGTTTGTTGAACGTGACACATTGACAATCCAATAGAACGATATTCAGCTGTTTAACAAAACCAAGCTGTAATGCCAAAAAGCTAGAGGTTTAGTGAATTGGCGATTTATACCATCTAACTGCGATATAAAACAATCTCGAAACTGAGACGCTTCCATCGCTCGGTCAGTAAAGAATTTAAAATACTTTTATTCTTAAAAAAGTATTTGACTTTTCAACAGAGGTTCTAACGTTTTACGAGTACGGTACAGGCACCGGAATTGAATATCCGACCGGCCGTATTCATATATCACGGAAGATCACTACGTCCGCTGCGGACCTACGTGGCATATATAAGACAATTGACAGATGTAGCAACTGCTAGACAAGTGTACTTTAGTTACTTTCACAGTCTAATGCCTTACGGGATACTTCTATGGGGGAGTGCAGCGGACATTCAGACTATTTTTCTTTTACAAAAAAGAGCAATTCGTGCTATTTACGGTTTAGGATCGAGAGACTCACTGAGGGAATTATTCAAGGAAATAGGTATACTTACTTTTGCATCACAATTCATATTTGAAAATATAATGTATGTAAGGAAAAATATTTCCATGTTCAATAAAGTAAGTGATTTTACAGATAGAAATTTACGTAATAAGAATGACTTAGTTAGCCCGTATTACAGGCTGAATACAGTCAGTAAGTCTTTTATGGGGAAGTGTATACTTTTTTATAATAAATTGTCAGAATCGGTCCTTGATATGCCAGACAGAAAATTCAAAGCTTATGTAAAGAAAGTACTTTGTGAGAAGGCTTATTATAGGACCGATGACTATCTTAAAGACAAAAAGGTCTGGCTTGAGCTTGGCGCGGGTCCCTCTTAAAGGTTTGTATACTTAGACATGTCATAATTTAGGTACATTGGTACATACTAAATTTACAAATTGACATTATTTTAAATTTCGTAATTCTTATAATTCAATTTAATTATGACAAAATAAACAATGTAATCTCTGTCCATCTATATAACTAATTTTAAGTTTTTAGTTTGTTAGTTGACGTCTTTGGAGAAAACGTGCAGTGCAGTTTGTTGCCGCTTCTTCTGCACTTGCGCCTAGGAAGCGGCGTAAACTTAGCTTTAAGTAACGATTTGACGTCAACATTTGTGCAAAACAAAACAAAGTGACTATTATTAAGAGATATTATAAATATCCTATGATAATAAAGATATTTTGAATTTTGAATTTTGAATTTTGAATATTGATTTTCATACTAGACCGCCACTGCGAAGGGTCTGGGTTCGATCCCCAACTAAAGCAAGTTGGAAAATGGATTTTTTCAAATTATCTTGGGTCTTGAGTCTACAAAGTTTCTAACGAGAATAGTGCGAAAGGCATTTTACGGAAAAGGAAGCGAAATTGAATACCCGAGGGAATCGCAACTTTTATATTTATTAGTAGTTTAGGGTTCTGTATATATATCGCACCGTGGGTTAGTCGAGTACGTATGGGATACAGGTATGGGAGCTAAATTAAAAAAAAAAATACTTTTATGTATCTCTAAGAACTAAATCTAAAAAAATTACAAATTATGTAATCCCACTAAAATATTACCCCTCGGCAACGTGCCCAAAAGGCTGACAGCATTGCCACGTTGTATGGCAATGCTGATTCTTTGTGCCAGATAATTTCCAGCCCTTTGGTCACGGGATACTTCGGACAATCTTGTGGACAAGTATTTAAATAACTTATGGACTGAAGGACCCCACGGACCAAAAGTTTCTACCCCAAAAGGTTCAAATATGTAGTTTACTCCGATGTCTACATATTTGCGCCTTTTGAGGCTCTCTGCTGTGGCAGCTACTGCGCCGGCCTTTGACTTGGTGACCTGAAGATGAGACGGTGCGAGGGTATCCACACAAGTGGCATCCCATACTAAGGGCCGCCCCAATCTCCAAGGCACCAAGGTCATCCCATCCGGCCTCTTGCCATCATCTCTAACCATATTTGCAGAGATAAAAATGCCATATTTGCAGAGATAGAAAAATATCGTTCACCACAACTAAAAGTTAAAAGAACCAAGAAAGAAGTTGAAAGAAATATAATTAAAAATTTAAATGGACGGATTATAGGGTTGACAAAAATTATAAATATAAAAATATAAAATTATGGGCCAAAAATCAAACCAAAATAAATTCCGAAGGGCACGGTGTTTTTGAATTTTTTAATTATATTTTACTGCTTTGTCGGTGTGATTAATACACACCATGCCAAGCTTTCTAGTACATACCAATAATCTCTTAAGTAAAATCGCAGACCGACAGACATAGAGACATGGCAGAACTATAAGGGTGCCTTGTTTACTATGGAACCCTGAAAACGTTTGTCTAATTACACTCGGAGAACTACGCTCGTTCTAATTATGTTGCGGAACCCTCAAAACATTTTTATCAGAGTGCCATCAGCAAAGTTAATGAAAAGCTTGTAAAATAAAAATAGCTGCCTTCGAACGTCCCATGTCCAGTCATCAAATGTCCTAACTTCTAACTATCCGCAGTGGAGGCTCGCGCAGCGCGACACAAAAAAATACCGGAAAGCTTTTAAGCTCACGTCACGGCGGTTTCGGTGGCGACCTGATTGGTTCTGGGGCAGGCGGGCGGATAAAACGTGGCAGGGAAACGCCGGCCCAAAGAATATCAAAGTATAATTAGGAACAGCCCAAAAAGTTCCAAAAATCTATTTATCGTGCAGTGGCAATGTTATTTTTTAACCGACTTCAAAAAAGGAGGTTGTCAATTCGACTGTTTTTTTTTTTTTTTTTATTTATGTTTGTTACGCGGTATCTTCGCCAATTGTGAACCGATTTTGATAATTTTTTTTTTTATTTGAAAGCCTTCAATACCAAATTGGTCCCACTTTAGTTTGGTAAAGATATGATGAAGAACTTTGGAGATATGAAAAAAACTCCTAAAAAAAATTTAAGTCGATTGTTTTTTTTGTTAAAAATATTTATTTATAATAATATATTAATATTAATATGTATAAAATAATATTAATATATAATATATTATATATATATAATTATTAATATGTTACACATCATATTTTTTTAATCAATCATATTGAAATGCATACAATACCCGTGTGGTTCCGTGTTAGAATAGGGCCACTCCATCTATTCCTGTGGAGTAAGAGGCGACTAAATCATTAAGCACAAACATCTCGTGCTACAATTGCATTCCCAAGGAGGGTTAACGTTGGGCGGCGGCCGGTTGAAAAACTTATTGCACATACATTTCCAAAGAGGGTTGACGTCAGGCAGGCGGCCAGTTGTAAATCTATAGCCAAATCATTCAAAATTTTCCGGCTATTCCTTCTCCATTTTGCAAGGACTTTGGCATCCTTGGTTGACCATTGACATGCATATTATATTTGGAGAAGAAAAAGCGGGAGAGCGCACCCTGGGCTCCGAAGCAGCACAGCTGAGGATGCAACCGGGAATGCACTTAGACGAAGAAGAAGAATCATATTGGAATGCAAAATAAAAGTAAAAAGAGGAAAATGAAGGCCAAGAGGAAGCTATAAAATTCAATTAAAAGATCAAACTAATGTTTGCACCTACAAGAGCATAAAAAGATTGGCTAAGACAGAGAGGGATAGACATACATCTAGCTCTATAATTAAAAGTTAATTGAACGATTTAACCGGGGCGTTCTACCCGCCGCTCTACTCACGCTCCCTGTCAAACAAGGCCGTACAGGGCTTTTGTTTCCATCAAAAATCGTCGTTTTTGCGTTACGAGTATACTGCGCCCGAATTTAAACAATCTGTGTGTACTATACTGTACCAACTACAGTGACCGGGAGAAATGAAGTGAATTTTTTTTCGAGGCTGAAATTCAGCTGCACGTTTTTTAGAAAATTGCAACGTAGAATTTCTAATGTATTGTATGGATGTATATGTTCATTTTTAATACGTTCTTTTACTAGCAGTCCACCCAGGCTTCGCCCGTGGTACACACATAGCCTATGTCACTCGGGGATAGTGTAGCTTTCCAACGGTGAAAGAATTTTTTAAATCGGCCCAGTACTTTTTGAGCCTATTCATTACAAACATACAAACATACAAAAATAGGTACAAATCTTTCCTCTTTATAATATTAGTGTAGATATTGTAAAATTTAAACATATGTATAGCACTAAACTTTTGCGCATTTCCTAATTTTTAAGATAATTATGTTCTGTTTTTTACTTTTGTGCAATAAAGGGTATTGTATTGTATTGTAAACTGACTAGAGAGAATACATAGTTTTAAATGGATTACATGACCTAAATGAGAGTTTCATTTTACGTAAAACTATAAGTTCTACTACATTGAAACAATACTTAATGAAAAAGAAAAGATTTTTTTTAAATTTTTTATATAGATTTTCTTCAGGATAAATGCTACCGATATGTATGACCTAGTGTTCTCAAAATATGATGCTATTAATTTGATTCAATATAAAAAAAAACACGAAAATCACGAATATACCTGTATATATAAATAAATGTATAGGACAAAGATAAAAGATAAAAATGAATTTATTGCTATCCATACAATGAAACAATGGATTAGGTACATCGATAAATTAAGCAGTAGTGTCCGACTGAATATTTGATTTCGGTTTCGGTCGAGTTTCGGCAAAAACCGGGTTTCGGTTTAGGAACACTATGGATATTTTAATTCAAGCACAACAGGTTGCATCAGCTAAAAATGTATATATTTTATTAAATGTCCTTGGTAAGACCTTTCATTTGATACCCCACACGGTATTATTCAATTTATTTTATTTTTTAATTCATTACGTTATGCGCTACAGTGGATTTACTGTGACGTCACATAACCTATAACCAGGACACAGCCAAAACGATTCCGACGATACCTCGTTTGTTAAGGTATCATGGATATCTTTGAGGATACAAGGGAACAGATGAACAAAGAAACATACAGCTGCGAAACACATAACCATCCTTTTGGCTTCGCTGGAAAAAAAGAGCCTTTGTATAGGTACTTAACACTTCATTAAAAACTCGGGGTGTGTCAACTGACCTCTTTCTCCGAAGACGGCCGGCGTCGCCACCAACAGAAGCAGCAGCAGCGGGACAGCCATAGTGTCACTACACTTTACCACACTAACACATGGTACGAGCTGAAACAAACAAAACATTCTATTAATTTCAAGTGTTTCTAGAAGATGAGGTCCAAACACTAACCCTCGTACTTAACAAAAAAAATGTAACCGACACAAGTTTTCACTTGTGTCGGTTACATTTTTTTTACACGGTAACAGTGTCGCGAGTTAAGCGGTTTTTTTTCATCTCAAAAAATGCCCAATGCCGATAAAGTTTTCACTTCAAAAAAACTTTTGGTAAACCTTTTTTGCAAACCCCATGCACATTTTTTTTAAATAATTATTTGTTTTTCTATGAATTTTTGACACATTTTCTTTCTGTTTTCTTTTTTTGTTTGTTTTCTTCAATTTTCCTCTCCTGGGTCTGCTGGAAGAGATTTCTTATGAAATAAGCGGTACCTATGTACTTTTTACTATTTTCTTACTTTGTTTGTTTCTTTGTTTGTATTTTGTGTACATGAATTTTGTAAATAAATAAATAAATTTTTCAAAGCCTAAAATAAAATTATAGATTTTGGCGGAAAGTCAGTTCAGTTGGGTTTTTTTTTGAAAATTGATTCTAGTGGACTTTACTATGTGAAACTGGCGTAATTTGGTGTTAGAAATGCTCATAAAAAAATATGTGAAATAGTTAAAGTGGACAGTCTTATTAGGGCTGTAGTGATGTTTGTTATATGCGGACTGTAGTGGGCACCTTAAGGCGCCATCCGCCACTCAATCGGCTATGAAAACCAGTGGAGTCGTATAGATTTGTCGCCAGGAGCTCTCTTGAAGCAATCGAAGGCCTACACCAACCTTAGATTGTAACTAAAATAGGTGTGATGGAATTGGGTAAATGACTGGGTCAGAAACGTATTATTCTAATTAGTCCGTTAGTTAAATTATCCAAAAATAATGTACCCATATTTTTCAGTTTATCATTTAAGTAAAAATTCACAAAGATACATAGTATCTAAGTTCCAGAGTGGGGGTTTATGACGTCACCGATGTGTAAAAATCGTACTAAATCCTGACGTCATGCGAAATTTAAATGCGCTGTTTCTTCGTCATTTATTGCTTCTCAGAGAAAAGAAAAAATACGTGTACAATATTTTTCAATAATCTAACCGATGAGTCTAAAATAATTTTTCAGTCATCATGCCTATTATTGCTATATGAACGGATGAATTAGGGAAATAAACGATAATCAGTCAATAGCTAGATTTTTCTCCTGCCGAAACCTATTCTATCCTTTCAATTGTATATCTATATATATGTTACATATATGTGTTTTGGTGGGACTGCCACATAACATCAACTTCTCTAAAGGGCCTCTACGTATTGGATCTGTATCCCCACACAAGCCTCTTAAAAAACCGGCGTGAAAAGTCTCAAAATTTTCAAAAGTACTAACTAAAGACGTAGTATATCTGCTTAAAACGGAATGAATCAGATAACCGATTACAATACGTATCAGACCAAAATAAATATAGCGATCTATTTCTGTATGTGGAACGGAACGCAGACATAAAGAATTGTACTTTGGTACTTTTCTTTTAGTAAAATTTTCCGTGCAAATATCATCATCTATAACACACTTGCTTTAAACTTTAGTAACCATAATTATTGGAGACAAATTAAATTGAAATAAGTATTGGAGATGATGGGACCTTGGGGCCCTGAAGCAGTTATTTTTTAAGGACGTCACAATGCGCAAATGCATGCGCAAATGCATCGAGGCAACTGGTGACCCTAGAGCTGGCGGCTTTTTTGCTCAGAGAATAAGTCTTGCTATACAGCGAGGAAATGCTGCCAGCATTTTGGGTACGTTGCCTCGATTTGGCGCGTTGGGAGAGATATTTTATTTGTAAAAATGTTTTTGTATAATTTTGATTTGTTTTGAATAAAGATCAAATTCTGTAACCATAATGTTTGAATATCCGCAATTTTGTTTTACCTAATCATCTTTAGTCTTAAAACTATTAAGAATCATAATATCAGGTGCTATAATAATTGGATTTTCTAATTTTTCATGCTATAAAATTTAATCACATGTCCTTAGTGTTGTTTGTAGAAGCGAATACCCCATTGTCAATTGGCTACCCCAAATTAGCCATGGAGGTACATAGGTTAGGTTATAGTTGTGTAGTATCCACCACAGAAGCGAGCGTGGACCAAGTTTTATGTCTTAGTATTATGGATTGTAATATTTTTTAACTCCTAAACTTTAAACTCGTATATAATTTGCTATGTTAAAACCTTTAATTTTTTTTTAATTATGGCAATAATACGTTTTTATATGTAATCAAATAATTTTAAATTGATTTAACATTTCTGATTTATGTTTATAAAAAAAAACCGACGTAACCTTTTGTCTACAACATGCAACATATTACTATTTAATTGGTATATGAAAATGTACGTTTTACAATTTTTTTATTAAGATATTCTATTCTATTCTAACATTTATGGGTGTACTTTCTTATACAGACAAAAGTTTAACAGATTTTCGTTATTTAGAATTTTAAAAGATTATCATGTCATAGAATAATCAATATGTAGGTAGGTATTCACTATAAATAATTTTTAATAATAAATTTTCGTTGCACAGAAAATCAATAATTAGAACGTTTGTTATGAATAATTTGATGAAATCATAGAATTTTATTACAAATAACATTTACTTTTGCGATGTTTTTAATATCGGAATATCAAATTAAATATTATTATTTTTAATAAGTTTAGTAAATATAATATTTATAACCTATAAGTTTGCCCTATTCTAGTAAAATGGATAAAACTTTCCCAGCAGTTGGTCGCAGTTCTAACCTAACCTAACCTATAAGTTTGCCCTAACCTATATTGTGGTAGCGATTTATAATGTATTCTAACTTTTTATATGGTATTTAATTTGATTATACAATTTTTTCACTTAATACTTCCTTAAATAATAATTTTCAGTAAAATAAAATTCCATGAAAGATTATACCGAACAAACAATATTCTTTAAAGAAATATTCTACTGTTTGATTAGTTTGTTAAATGAAAATATGAGATTCTAAAATTCATTGAACTATGTTTCTATAAATTGTGTTTCATTCAAGTAAATAGTCTTTGAAACAATAATATTTGAAATAAAAATATAAGAATTAAATATTCTATGAAAAAATTTCTGTGAATCGAAATTCTATGAAATTTCAGTCTGTGAAACAAGGGGCACCCTAATATTTATAGCAAAAAAAAATAAGGCCTTTTGTATTTAGAGATTTCAACTTTAGGGCACGTGATATTAAGTCATCATTCAGACACATGATGGTAGGAAAAAAAAGATAAGACCTTAGATTATGGATAAACTAATTACGAGACAAACAGTTTGGTGTATTACGTGACATTTATTGAAATTCTTAGAATCTGCTTGGAGAATCCAGAGTTCGTAAAAATGGGACATGTGTGTCAAAGAATGTATTGTTTATTTAGTAATAAGTTCTTTGCAGGCACTTTTACACGTCAATAGCTTTGGTGTTTACAAATATTTAATTTATTACGTTGCTACTGTTTTAGAGGTATGTTTGTCTTTAGCCTTATTTGAAATACCTATATTAAGGAAAGTTTTTTAAAACAATAGACTATACTATACACACTCTTAATATATGTTGTTCTCCATTGAAAAGGAACTTGTATAAATCTGTAAAAATCTGTACGAAGTGCAATTGAATGTGTATATCGCGTACAGTTTTAGCGGCGTGTCTGCGCAGAAATAGCCGGTCGACGACTGCGGTTATTTCCGTACGGATTATGACCGGCGGAAAACCAAATATTACAAGCTTGGAATTGCATGGAGACTTTTGCATCACGCAATTTTTACAAGTTCATAATTATTCTTACGCCTTATTCCCATGGGGAT
This sequence comes from Acrobasis repandana, assembly GCA_963576875.1. Taxonomy (NCBI): domain Eukaryota; kingdom Metazoa; phylum Arthropoda; class Insecta; order Lepidoptera; family Pyralidae; genus Acrobasis; species Acrobasis repandana. The sequence goes on along the minus strand of OY756241.1, from coordinate 384,202 downwards.
ATGCAGAGGCTCTGGTTCTCGACTTCATCGTTATCATCAGGTCTTTTTTTAGTCTCCACTGCAAGAACACGACCCTCTCCGTATTACCAGAGCTATACTTGATTAGAGCAGCCAGAGGATTTGTCTTACACTCTCCACGCTGGCCAGACGGGAGAGGTCTCATTGATGTTACTAAGCTTTGTTTAGCTTGTAATTCGGAAGTCGTCTTCTACGACGAAGACTTGGAGTGGTCTTATTCTACTCTGCCGGAAACCACACGGCTTCTCCATTCAGATTTCAGATCTCCACTTGCTACGATCCTTGCAAACCACTTTTGCTTCAACACTTATTATTCTTTTCATGCATGCTCTCAGGTTTTGGTTACTCCTTACTTCACCTTTCTTAAGAACGTCCGCAATGGTCGCAGATCGCAGAACGGGGTTGACCCAGCTCGGTTTTATGAGCTAGATTTATTATTTATTTATTTTAGATAAATGGGGCAGACAGGACATTTAAGATTATTCGGCTCTAAGCAGGCAAAGCCCATAGACGTGAGCTCCAAAGGCCACTATTAGCGTTATTGGGGCGAGTTGATGGAAAAGGAATTAAAATAGCGATGAGTTGCTATTGGTAGCCAAATTGCCTAAACACATGAATTTTAAAATTTAATTATTTAATTTATTATTACTTAAATTAATTTGTTACGATGACGTATTACAAAGAAACACTTAACAAAAAATTATTAACTTCTCATAAAAACGTGCGAATGAAACGTTTGCTAAACCTATTTTAGTTAAAATAGGTTTATCATACGTTTGCTAAACCTATTTTAATCATACGTTTCATATCTAAAAAATACCCTCGATGAAAAAAATATTTATTAATTTTATTTTCGACCGAGCAAGCGAAGCGAGCGAGGGCTATAATTCAAGTTGAGGCGAAAATACACTGTTTGTATGTATGTATGTTTGTTCCGCGATAACTGCCGAACCGATGGTCCGATTTTAATGAAATTTGGTAGGCATGTAGGAAATATCAATAGAATTTTCAAGTTCATTGGGCATCAAAATCGGTTTTGTAGTTTTTGAAATATTAATAAAAAATCGCGAGGTCTAAGTTCGCGGCGAACTACTAGTTATTAAATTAATGCATACGGGAATTAACGCGAAACGTACCTTTTTTTATTTATTTTGCTGACGTTTCGTTCGGGTTTCACCGAACGTGGTCCCAGCTTGACAGAAGCAGCGATGACGCCTACGCCTCCCCCTGCCCGGTGTGATCTTCGTCCACCGTCATATTGTTCATTTTCCAAGTACCGTCACACACTACACTCACAGTGTCCCTATTCCGTAGCGCAACCGTATTCTGGTGGTTAACCGATTGTGCACCAAACTGGGGTTGTGTTTTGTCAATCACTGGATTCCACACTGCTGACAATTTAAGGCCATCTTCTCGGTTGAAATTGTTAGGATGTTTCTTAATTTCAATCGCCTCACGTACCATCCTAGTGCGATAGTGGCAATCGCCAGCGAGGACTTGCGTACGATGAAATTCAATCCAGTGATTAGCGCCTGCTTCGAGTAGATGTTCTGCAATGGCCGATTTGGTGATTTGTCGGTTCTTTACAGCGGCGATGTGCTCCTTGATCCTCTCAGCTATAGTCCGCTTCGTTTGACCTATATAGGAAGCACCGCAACTGCAATCCACCTTATAGACGCCTGGAGTTTGTAGTGGCAGCACATCCTTCGGAGTGCCTACCATGTTGATTACTTTACTACATGGTGTGTATACTGTAGGTATAGAATACGCTCTCAACATGGATACAACAAAACCCGGATGTATGTAGGCAGCCGGCATACATGCCTTATGTCCGAGGAGTAACAGATAAGATCAAGGAGAGGATCAAGGAGCACATCGCCGCTGTAAAGAACCGACAAATCACCAAATCGGCCATTGCAGAACATCTACTCGAAGCAGGCGCTAATCACTGGATTGAATTTCATCGTACGCAAGTCCTCGCTGGCGATTGCCACTATCGCACTAGGATGGTACGTGAGGCGATTGAAATTAAGAAACATCCTAACAATTTCAACCGAGAAGTTGGCCTTAAATTGTCAGCAGTGTGGAATCCAGTGATTGACAAAACACAACCCCGGTTTGGTGCACAATCGGTTAACCACCAGAATACGGTTGCGTTACGGAATAGGGACACTGTGAGTGTAGTGTGTGACGGTACTTGGAAAATGAACAATATGACGGTGGACGAAAATCACACCGGGCAGGGGGAGGCGTAGGCGTCATCGCTGCTTCATTCAAGCTGGGACCACGTTCGGTGAAACCCGAACGAAACGTCAGCAAAATAAATAAAAAAAGGTACGTTTCGCGTTAATTCCCGTATGCATTAATTTAATAATAATGCAACGCGATAGTTTAAAAGTATTTGAACTACTAGTTATTTTTTATTGAGTAAAATAGTGGACTAGTTAATGTCTTTTTATTTACTGCTAAAGAGATCCTTTGAGATTTAATCTAGTAACATTGAATACTAGTCTATTTTTTCACAACTTTCCTAAATACCTAAAACATTCACGACCATCCGAACACACCGGTATTTCACGAGCTATCGTGGCATTCACACTGAATTCCTTTTTTCTTTTGCCACTTTTCAATCCATTGATACCAGGTGTTGTGGTTAAAATGCTGGCGATAGAGGATAGTTTTTTAAAAATAATTTATTGGTTAGCTTTCACGGATTTATATACCGCTCTACCTATACTAAAAAGTTTAAAAAATATAAAGTTTATCTCGAGCTGCTAACTTATGTTATCAAGAGTCAGGACATGTTAGATTGAAAATTTTGAACAATGCATTATTTTAAAATAACAATACAATACAATACAAATTATCTTTATTGCACCATAATATTTCATAAAATAAAAATAACAAACACAAAGAAAATATTAGTACAAAGGCGGACTTATCGCTAGATGCGATCTCTTCCAGTCAACGTTTGGGTAGATGAAAAATTAATAGTACGGAACAAGGTGGGTGACAAAATAATCCAATCTAAATAATAAATAGACTCTACTAATAAAGTATTATATGTCACCACTCCCAATTTTCGATGAACTCTGGTCTGGGAAGCTTCTAAAACGAATTATAGATCCTCACACCTCTGTCAAAATATAATGTACTGGTAAAAAGAATAAAGTTTTAATGCGAAAAAAAAAACTTAAAAGAAAAGGATAAGAGTATACTTTTGTCTATTTTTAAGCCTTTCTGTTGTCATAAAAGAAAATCCTCTATCAAAGCACCTCGAGAGACTGTTGTATAATATTCGTCTACAATATGAACTCACAAATAGGGTTGCCAGACATATTATGTTAGGCTTTTTCGAGTCGCTTCCGACCAAATATTTGTGTCTCCGGCCTGTCCGGCATTTGTTAGGCTTTGTACCAGCCTTTTCGGCTTTTGTTAGGCTTTTTAGCAAAGCGGAATTATTTTTTTAGGCATCGCCAGAACTTCGTCCATTACGCCACCACTGTATCCATTCCGGCTTTAAGGGCTAAATGTCCGGCCTATTTTTATGTCATAGGACGGAAAACGAACAAGCGGGTCACCTGATGATAAGTGATCACCGCTGCCCATGGACAACTGCAACACCAGGGGTGTAACAAAAGCGTTTTCGGCCTTTCAGGTGGGAGGGGGAGGGGGGATGAGGGGGGCTCAGGCTCTCTCACTCACCGAACGTGAGATTTCTGTGATTTTCTGTGAGAGTGTGGTACTTCCCCGGACGAGCCGGCCCATTCATGCTACTAGCAAAACTGAGTTTTGCCGGAAGCGTGGCTCTACCACAACTTATACAGCACCGCGTCCGGCTTATATAATTTTAGAGATGGCAACCCTACTCATAAAGCATATACGTGTTATTAACAACCCAGTACCATGTAACATCTCCGCCTCGTCGACTGCAATATGTTCCTCGGAAAAAGACAATTTCGTCACCTGTCGCGTCGTGGTGGCGATGCCTTGTTCCTGGTAAGGGGCAAGTTGTAGGAGAAAGCGATGTCAGAGCATTACAAATGTATAATAGTACCTCTTTGAGCCGTAGACCTCGCGAGTCTATCTTTGCATAGCGTAAAATGAAATAAATGTTAAAAATTATATATTAAATGATTAGATCAAAAAAGCGGCCAAGTGCGAATCGGACTCGCCCATGAAGGGTTCCGTAGCAGCAAGTAACATAATATAAAAATTCTTGTAGTTCGTATTAACTTTGATCGATGTTTTAATAATAGTGTATTTTTTTAATTAAGTAAGTAATTGATAAGTAAACATTTTAATTAGGTACCTAAATGATGGGATTTACATCTAACTATATGCAAGCCCATCTATATGGGCTCGCATATAGTTAGTGAGCCTATGCTTGTGATAGCTAAACAAGCTAATATAGTTAAGCTTAATTGCGGTTAACGATTTATGACGTATTAAAAAAAAACTACTTACTAGATCTCGTTCAAACCAATTTTCGGTGGAAGTTTGCATGGTAATGTACATCATATATTTTTTTTAGTTTTATCATTCTCTTATTTTAGAAGTTACAGGGGGGGGACACATTTTACCACTTTGGAAGTGTCTCTCGCGCAAACTATTCAGTTTAGAAAAAAAGTATATCAAAATGATATCAGAAACCTCAATATCATTTTTGAAGAACTATCTATAGATACCCCACACGTATAGGTTTGATGAAAAATATTTTTTGAGTTTCAGTTGTAAGTATGGGGAACCCCCAAAATTTATTGTTTTTTTTCTATTTTTTGTGTGAAAATCTTAATGCGGATCACAGAATACATCTACCTACCAAGTTTTAACAGTACAGTTCTTATAGTTTCGGAAAAAAGTGGCTGTGACATACGGACGGACAGATAGACAGACAGACATGACGAATCCATAAGGGTTCCGTTTTTTGCCATTTGGCTACGGAACCCTAAAAAACATTAATTTATACATTAAATTATTTTTTTATTCTGGCTCCGCCACTTTAAAAGAAATTCCAATAACTGAATTGGATCCATCGGTTTTTTGCACTATGTGCCCACTTCCACTTCAATGAGCTAATCTGGGCTATATCTGTGATATAGTTCTTCTACGAATCTTCTCAGTTTTGATTCGATCACGTAGAGAACACCGAGCATAGCCCTCTCCATAGCACGTTGAGCGACCTTGAGCCTTTTCATAAAACCCATAGTAACGGCCTGGCCACGGGACATTCGCCGTGGCGAAAATACGCGCAGCGCGAACGACGAGGCGACTGGCGAATAAAACAACAGTATAGAAAAGTACCGAGCAAGCCACGCGCGCCAGTTGCCGGTGCGCGTGGCTTGCTCGGTACTTTTCCATACCAAATAAATTAATAAAAACACTAGAATAGCATGGTAAATAAATACCCTTCCTCACCATCTCATATTCCACCCGCTGAGAAACTATGGCGATCTCCCCTGGGCAGTCTGGAAGTCCCTAAACAGGCTCCGGACTAGTATTGGGAAATGCCACGAGAACCGAGCAAAGTGGGGTTTCTCAAAATCAATGTGACTGTGGAGTTGTTCTAACCATGGCCCACCTACTATCATGTCCCAACTGCCCAACCCCTTGTACAATAAACGACCTAAACTCGGCTACTGACAGAGGAATAAGTGTGGCCCCACATTAGTCCACATTCATATGATAATATTAGCCATTTCGACTCGCTAAGAAAAAGAAATCATCGAGCTCTACCCCCGCTCGTCGCCTATGACTTACGCCACACTAAAAGAGTCACAAAGGGAGTTAATATCAGGGTATCACACGTCCGTTTTGTTTCAGCTTCCATTCAATTTTTCAATCATGCTCCGATACTGTTTCTGCTGACTGGACGCGTGTTTTGATTTTTTAAATCCACAAGTTCTCTTTGGAACAGGACTCGCAGCAAAGAGTTGAAAAAACTTAATTAAGGGCTTTTCTGATGCAATCTTTGCGCTTATTTCAAAGTATTTTTATACATCTTAGTTTAGGGTGTGTTAATAACACTGGTGTCATTTTTCTATCTTCCTAACGGCATTTGACGTATGAGTAGCTCAATAATTAGTGGCACTAGTGAACTTGTGCCCAAGGTTTTCAATTGCCATCCACCACGTGCAGAAAGAAAGTGATCGACGACGTGTTGTTTTTTAATATCATTTTTATTTAATTTCTCTTTATTTTAAAGGAAAGCTACCGATTAGGACCGACACTGCTGATAAGAAACGCCGAAACAAGTAATTATTTTAAAAAAAAACCCAACTGCCAACATATAAGTTGTATATTTTTTTTAATCCTTGTATAAAATCCTTAAATTTGATACCAGGTTTTGAATTAAAAAAAACAAACGAAGACACATAATTTGGCGCGAAATTCCGCCATTTTGGATTATAAATTCTTGATATATCAGTGTCACTCTCAGAGTTAGGACAAATCTAACAAAACTTCTCAAGCTAAAATACATCAAGCCTTTTAGGCTGTAGAACGTGCCAAAGATAATTTAAATACAAACATACATACTCTCAAAAACATAACCCTCCTTCTTACGCAGTCGGGTAATAAAGATTATATTTTGTCCTGACGACATCTTAAGAGGGCGCCTGATACTCTAGCCGAAGCGAGACAGCGAGCCATGCGAGGGACGGAAGAATTACGGCGGGTTAATGAGGCTGGTTTACGCGTTTCTGGTTTTTGAGGTTTTTTTCGTTTTACAAAGAATATTTAAGAGTTATAATTTAATAAAAATAAGACATAATTATGATGACTGCCTTATGTTTAATACTTAGGTAAGTAGTGAAAACGAATCAGCAAGCATTTATTAATACAAAACAGTCAACAATACTTAATACAATTATAATCTAAAGTTACAAGGGCAAATTTATTGTATTTTTTGAATACTAGCTGTTTTAGTATAATTCGGAGGTGATTTGGAGGCACCTCGCAATATTTTTCTATCAAGAAAATATTGAGCAATCGTGTTTTTGAAACATATAGGCTAGAGTTAGTCCTGAACATTGCTGTGTTTTTATTCCAAAGTGAGTATTTCGTTAATATTGATAATATTTAAGATCGCTCTAAGTACTATCAGGGTCATACGCGCTCTTAACGAGTTCTCAAAGTTCGCTATTAGCCGGCAGCCATTTATAATCGTTGTGATGGATCTGCCGGCACTTTGTCTCCAGTTCACAGCTTCGCAAGTCCTTAATTTCATATTCCAGTTATTTGGAATTGAATCAGAGAAAATCTTGAAGTTTATAGTCCATTCATTTAATTGGTAGGTAGCTGTCGGCATGCCGGCGAAGCGGCTTTCGCTTTTACAAAGACGCGGCCTTTGTGGCCTGTGTGTCATTCATGCCATTTCAAACAAATGAACTATACTTAGAGAAACCGGGTTAGTCTTTATCTTAGCATCCTCAAATCTGCTTCGGAGCCCGGGCTGTGCTTTCCCGGTTTTTCTTCGAAAAATGGAGGAGGAAATGCCACCACTTGCAAATGTCAATGGTCATATAGGGATGCCGAGAACCTCGCGAAACCGAGAAGAAATAGTCGGATCAGCCAACTTGAATGGGAGGCCAAAAATTATTTTTCATATTTTGATATATTATGTTCCTTGGAGAAAGTTGTTCAGACTGAATCCACCCTAAAAATAGTTTCAGTATATTTTGTTATAACTACGAGTACCATATGGACTCCAGGAGACGGGAAACGATCAAGGGGAATGCCTAAGATGAGATGGAGGGACGACCTGGCTGCTTTTGACAAGGTTTGAAGAGAAGTAGCTTCAGATTAAGTAGCTGGAAACTACTTTGCCCAACTATGGGACCTGAATGGCTAGAAAAAAATATATAAGACCCTGTAAATATACTGATTTAGTTATTGACTGTGATCCTAATCCTAACTTCCTAACTAATATTATAAATGCGAAAGTGTGTTTGTATATTTGTTTGCTTGTTTGTTTGTTACCTCTTCACGCTTTATCTACTAAACCAATCTTCTTGAAAATTCGCATATACATAGTTAGGAGTACTGAGAAGGACATAGGGTAGCTTTCATCCCGGAAAAAAGTAATGTTCCCGTGGGAATAGGGATACGCGAGCAAATCCGCGGGCAAAAGCTAGTAACTTATAATTCGACGACCTCCGTGGCGTAATGGTTAACACGCTTGACCGCTGATCCGGAGGTTCTGGGTTCGATCCCCAGCCAGGGCAAGTTGGAAAATGGCCTTTTTCAAATTGACATGGGCCTTGGGTGTTTATCTATATATGTATTTATCTTAAAATATAGTATCGTTAAGTTAGTATCCCATAACACAAGTTTAAAAACTTACTTTGGGGCTAGCTTAATCAGTGTAATTTGTCCCTATATATTTATTAAATTATTTATTAAATTTATTGTCCTTTAGAAGGTAAAATTCAGTAAAACACCCCTTATTTATCCAAATAATCTTCAGTAAACTCGTTAACCGCTGCCGACTCTAAACTCGTCATCTCAATATGTTTACCTGGTTGTTTGCCGGCGTTGATTAGTTTAGTTGAGGATTACTTTCCGGCCCGGTATTGACATAAAGCTTAATAATTAAGGTTACAGTAGGCTTACATTCAACAAGTAATTACTGAAACAACACAAAAGTCAACTAAGTAAAAGTAACTTATTAAATGAACTGAAACATGATATACTTATCTATTTTCAAAAACTAATACCCGAATACGGAAAATTCCGACGATACCTCATTCGTCAAGGTTTCATGGATATCTTTGAAGAAACGAGAAAACACATAAACATACATACACACATAGCGTCGAAACACATAACCCTCCTTTTGATTTCGCCGTAGTCGGGTAAAAAGTAAATTTAGTTTGCGATAAAATAATGTATTTCAAATGAAAGCAGCAGCAGGCGTAAGACTTTAGGTCTTCTTATGAAGTTCATACTTTGTTTTCAAAATTGTGTTATTTATAGTCGGGTAGAAGGCAAAATGGCGTCGTTACAGCCGCCATTACAACCCTAACCCGAGTCTGCACAGCGTTACAATAACAATAATGGAGGAACGACAGTCGCTGACTCTATCCAGGTGGCGGGAGAAAGTTACCGAACTTACGTAAATATTAACAGTTTTGTTGATTACAGATACACTGTCTGTATCCTCAACGGGGTAGACGGGACCTATAGGCGCGAAGGTAGAAAAATACAACCAAAATAGTGACAGGATTCCTAGAGTCACGTAATTCCTTTACTTTAATTTAATAATTTTATGAAAGTTCCTAATTTGTATAATTTATATATGTTTTATACAACGTGGAAGGGACATACCCGTAATAAATCGAACCACGGTCTATACTAGATATTAAAGTATAATGAAATTAAAATAAACAGCCAAGAAACAAAAATAAATTTCGGCATTTCCATACAAAAGTGTGCGGCCGCCCGGGCGTTCTTTGGAATGTCAATTTTTTTTTTGGTTTTTAACTGTTATTTTATTTTTATTATACTATAACGATCTAGTATAGACAAAGTTTGTTGTAATAGAATAAACACTACCTTAAAGTATATACATAACACTACCTTAAAGTATATACATAACACTACCTTAAAGTAAGTACATATATTTTTGAGCAAGCTAACCTTTGTACTCGTGCTGTCAAAAACTTTACGTGCAAAAGAGATAGCATCATACGTCGCGTGATGCCCTGCGTCTGTCGCACGAAGACTTTGTGACAGAGATAGACTAAACACGTCGCTTGGTCACAGCGGCGACAGTCCCTGTACGTGAGAATTCGAACGCCGGTGACCTTGAGGTCGGAGCTCGTAACGCTAGGGTTGATACCGAACTGAAATGGAGTATCGTGCGGTGCGTGAGAGAGACGTGAACTAGGTACCAGCCCTCGGCCCAAGCAGTCAGCGATAGCTCGTTTCACGCCCCGCGCGCCTCTCAAGGCCCCCTCGCACATCCAGCCATCCACACATAGCCGCAAGCGATTTTACGTGCACACATGCTTAAGTGTCGTTTCTTTTCGCGTAGTGTATATATTCTTTGGCTTGGTCCCGCTTGACGCAACGCACGCCCTAAGATCTCAGTGTAGCTGGAAGCAAACTCAGCCACCGCGAAAGTGTTATAATTATCGCAGCACCAGGTGCCAGCAATTATCCACACTAAGCGACTGCAGCTTCGAAACACCGGGGCACACTAAGAGCACATAGGGAAAATAAACAAGTTTTTATCTAAAACCAATGAACTAAAAAGTTTACAGTGCTCTTCTAGACGAATCAATTGAGCCTGAAAACGGTTGTTGTTATATCATAGAGATGCCATGGCCAACTTCTGGCTTCATCATGATATCAAGTCATTTGTACTATTTGTTTTGTCATCCACTTATAAGTATGTGAAGTTTCAGCTCAATCGAATAATGGGAAATGGGTCTAATTTAGCTTGCAAGATTTGATTTCGGACACAGACAACGGGACAGGTGAAACTAAATACAAGCTTGTAAAAAATAATCTTGCAGATATCTTTTAACTTTTAATATCGTTTCCATACGGGTCTGGGACAAAATAAAAAAAAAATGGTTGTCTGTATATCCCATATCTCTGGTCTGTAACTCAGAACAATAAAACCAACTCTGTAAAGTCGGTTTACGGATGGTAGTTTGACGTGACAACGTCAAACATTCTCTCTCTCGTTCGTGCCGCGCTCTCGCTTGCGGAACGCGACAATGACGTCATCTTTTTCGTGCATGCAGCCCGTAGAATCGAGTTATTAGACGTTGTCACGTCAAAAAAAAAGAATGAACCAGCTGATTTTCTTCCCGTGCAGATCGTACAAGACGATTGAGGGAATAGGTGAAAATGCGAATCATGGGCTAGCAACCCATGACTATTTGGATTCCTTTTTACCATCACATTGTAAGTGGCTATATGGCTATGCTTAGAGCCGCAAGACCTAAAATGCTCTGTCTGTCCAGTTAGGGATAGAGACGTGATAGTGTGTGTATGTTTATATTGTAACATAAGATCCGTACAATGTTTTCATAAATGTTGTAAAAGACGACTAAAGAAAAAAAAACAAAATCAACAACTGCATTCACAAGGAAGATTAACGTCGGGAGGTAGCTGGTAGTAAAACTTTTCACACAAATGCCCCAAGGGGATTGACGTCAGGCGGTCGTGAATTATAATGTTAAAAATTTGTCAGGTACAAATGAATGCAATTGATTAAATATTTTATATGCAACAAAATACATTGTCGGAATAATAAATCGACTCAATAATTCATTGATGTTCTGCATGGGCGTATACATTTATGGGGGTGGGAATGAATATTTGAACCCCCAACCTTAGCTCACGTAAAAAAATTGAAGTGTGCATATTAAGTTGAAACATACTCGTACATACAAGTTTATTTAAAAAGGAATATCAAACAATTTACATATTTACAGATACAGAAAAGTTAAATACCAACTACAAATTTAATCTAAACATACCGTCTTAATCCCTAACGGTGCAGACAGCTTTTTGGGTCTTGCGGCTTTAAACAGTCAGAGCCTAAGGTCGCAAGACCCAAAGGCCACTTTTAGCGTGATGGTGGGCGAGAAGGTGGAACAAGGAATCAAAATATTGATTTGCAAGCCGTTCGCGTATTGATATGATTCGCATTTTTGCCCTTTCCCTCAATCGACTTTTACGATCTGCGCAGGAACAGAAGTAGCTGTTACATTAGTAATTATTATGGTATTATTAAGTTTATACATATATAAGTATACAATTTTATAAAAATCCCGCACTGGATCTCAAGAAGATGCTTACACAAGTTTTTCTTTGTCACGAGATGTTTTATTCTTAAATTAAAAAAAACATGATTCAGTCTAAAATAGACCTCTACTACTTACAGGGTGACTCTTCAAACACCAGCCAAATTATTGAAGCAAGTTCAATCCATGATACTGCACTACATTCTATAAAAAATACTAAAATTCGATAAAAAAATTCTCCTCCCATACAAAATCCGTTTGGCTGAGCGCCGATTTGTGTAGGGGGCGTTTTTTTTCGTTTTTTGTTACTTGTTTATGTCACAGGCCGGAATCTCCTAAGGTACGCGCAACATGCGTCCCCGTTCCCCATCCCCTCACCTCTCCCGCGTTTACGCCTCGATGACTCACGTTGGCCGTCAAGAACCGGGGGAGAGGTGCGGGTGCGGGGAACGGGGACGCATATTGCACGTACCTTAGGAGATTTCGTTCTGCTTACTCTTACTGTATTTTGTGTTTATGTGGAAAGTAGTACAGTATCATGGACTGTCCTTGCTCTAAGCATTTTGTTGGTTATAAAAGTCACCCTGTATACAAGTACTCCTAAAGACAAGCCATATCTATGCCCGTGATATTGCATTGTTCACACGGCCGTTCATGTTGCTCACCAATGCATGTCAATTTATGCGAAAAGTTTTTCATTGAGTTTTTGCCCGACCGCGAATGGAAGGTTATGTTTCATTTTGCAATCTTTATGATCCGTGTTGCGACCATCCTCCCATGACAATTTGCCACGCAAGGGAAAGAAATAAAGTGCAAATAATTTAAAGGATTGGTTTAATTTACACAAACACCTTTTTAAGGTTTTGCTGGCATTTTTTTAAATTATCTTATTGTTTTATACTAACGGCCCGCCGCAGCTTTGCATTGGTATCTATATCTACAAATATTTTCTATCTGTTAGTTGAAACTGCATCATTATCGGCCTAGGAGTTTAAATAGTACAGACAGTAAAACAGATTCAAATCATCAGTAAAATTTCATTTTCTATCTTTATTTCCACTTAGGTAATTTCTTCATTATGTCCTGTTATATGTATTTTCTTTGTGTAAGCTGTATGTATTTAAGTATGAATGAAAGATAAATGTCGGGGAGGGCAACGGCCGCGCGTATTGTAAAGTCAGTAGGTTAGCCATTTATTAGAAAGGGAGAAAAAATAATTGACAAAAATAAGTATTTTTTTGAGGTTTTGTGTTCTATTAATGATTCTGATTACCAAATTTTCAATATAACTATGGGGTACTAAATCAGCACGTATTCATAACAATATTGCTGATTGTGTCCCCAGCCTTATAGAACAATTAAGAAGTTAGGATAGGTAATTTATTTGCTCATAAATTCCCGCGTTGGCCTTCGTTTTTGCAATAAAATTAAGAATAAACCCGGGGTGCTATGAACTTGGGGGTTCACGTGTTCACATAATTTGGCTGGTTTGGAATAAACCAACAAAAGTAACAAATTCATCATCATCATCAACAGGTCTTTTTTAGCCTCCACTGCAGGAGCATGACTCTCTCTGTACTGCCAGAGCCATATATTAGCCAGAGCAGTCAGAGGATTTGGCCTACACTCTCCACGCTGGCTATACGGGTTGGAAGGGTCTGACTGATGTGTATAAGTTTAGCTTGTGTTTCCTAAGTCGCCCTCTACGACATCCACAAGAAAACTTGGAGTGGTAATATTCTATTCTGCCGGCTTATTAGCATAATTATTTAAAAAATATATTAAAACAAGTTTTATTTAAAAGAACTAACTTAAAAGTTTAAAGTGCTTAAGACGATTATCAATTGAGTCCAAACTATGGGGGGTATGTTGTTTGCCGTGACCACTTCTAACTTCGTCATGATCAGGTCATTAGTACCATAATATTGCATTGTCACCCAACTTACGTACCTATGTGACGTTTCAGCTCCATCGAATAATGGGAAGTGGGTCTCATTTATCTTGCAAGATTTGATTACGGGTCAGGTGAAACTAAAAAAAAGCTTGTAAATCCTTTAAATTTACTTGCTGCTTCTCTTTCCGTGGTAGGGTTTAACTCCTAGGGACTAGCAACCCATCACTATTTTAATTTCCTGTTTTTCACTCTTACGGCCCCAGTCACTGTCTATCCCATTAGCCCATTAGGGACAAAAATGTCACAGCATACATCTAGGGAATAGGTGAAAATCCGACAAGCAACCCATCACTTTTTTGATTTCCTTTTTTTCACTCTTACGGCCCCAGTCACTGTCTATCCTATTATCCCATTAGGGACAAAAATGTGATAGCATACATACTATTCTTCATCTTAGCGCGTTTCCCTGTTGCATCTTCAGCTGTGCTGCTTCAGAGCCCGGGGTGCACTTTCCGGCTTTTTCTTCTTCAAATATAATATGCATGTTTATATAATAGTCACCCAAGGAAGTCAAAACCTTTCGAAGTGGAGAAGATATAGCAGAATTATAGTTTTACGACCGCGCCTGCCTGACTGCAACCCCCTTCGGGAATGCATTTGTGCGAAAATTTCTACAACCGGCCGCCGCCTGATCACGTTAACCTTCTTGGGAATGCAAAAATGTAGTAGTATATAATATTATAACAGAAATATTATGTAAAGTATCTAATCTATGTAAAAGTATTTATTAACTGCGAAACCCATAACCCTACTTTTTGTACTCGGGTAATAGCATAACTGGCTATTAGGCGAACCTTCCATATTCAAATTATATCACTAACCGATACTATGTTCGCATTAACATTAACTTTAGTTACGCTATTCTGAACTGTATTTTAAGGTGATAAGAGTTACGGTTTCACGTGGAATAATAAATTGTGATATGCTATTGTGGACTTTATTGCGACGTGATAAGAGTAACGTTGTGGAGTTAGAAAAGTTGAGCTTGAGCCAAATGGATGTAGTAGAACAAAATATGGAGTGAACAGAAGATTTAATTTAATAAACCGGCCAAGTGCGAGTTAAACTCGCGTGGACAGGGTTTTCTACAATTGATTGAATTCTTATAGGTTTTCCTGTAATCTTCAAGCAATGAACTACATTTTGTATTTTCTTAAAAATTTTTGGCTCAATATTTTCGGAGATCAGGGGGGGGGGATGGTCAATTTTCGTCTTCTTTCATGAATAAAATCAAAACTATTAATTTTACAATAATACCAAAAATATATTTCTATACTCATAACGAGCCCTTTCATTTGATATATAACACAGTAAGGTTTGCAATATATTTTTTTTTTCCTAATTTGTC
Source organism: Acrobasis repandana (assembly GCA_963576875.1). Taxonomy (NCBI): domain Eukaryota; kingdom Metazoa; phylum Arthropoda; class Insecta; order Lepidoptera; family Pyralidae; genus Acrobasis; species Acrobasis repandana. Next base: position 369,120 of record OY756241.1, on the reverse strand, counting down.
CCCCGAAAATGTAGATTGTGCTACAAGGTGTAAAGGTAATAGGTAAAGGTAAGATTTAACGCGAGGGCGCTACTTTGAATCCCTCGCTTTACTCAGGATTCCACCGTAGAATCTATTTTAAAAAAATATTTATTTACTTTGCACATACGTGTTTGGGTCATAGGACTACAACATTCTACCAAATTTCACCTGATTCGGTCTAGTAGATTAGGAGCAAATTGGCTGTGACAGACGGATGGACAGACAGACGCACGAGTGATCCTATAAGGGTTCCGTTTTTTTCATTTTATGTACTTATTACTTATACGTACTTATTGTTAGGCACATTTTTAGGGTTCCCCTAAAAATGTGCAAATTGTGCAATGCAATAACAGATAGGAACCCTGTAATAAAACGACGCAACTTCATTGAGTTTGAGCTTTTACATTTATCTTGATTAGTACTTAGCCTCACGATAAATAAAAGCTTAAAAAGTAAACAACTTCTATGTAATTGAATGAGCACGAAGCATCTTCATTTTAGCTTGGTAATGCTTTCGTATTTCTTACCTATGTTCTCCTCTACAGGGGCATTTCTCAACTAATACCCGTTGAATTTCTTGAAGGAAGTTATCAATTTGACCCGTATGTTTGTCTTGTTTCGTTTTTTTTTATATATATGTTACGCGATATCTTAGCCAATAGTGAACCGATTTTGATGATTCTTTTCTATATTGGTAAGGCTTTACTACCAAATTTGTATATTAAGTTGGTGAAGACAAGATGAAGAATATTTTATTACTTTATTTATTTAAGTTTATTGCACGCAATCTCATATTTGATTGATTACAATGGGTCAAACTTAACGCTATGCATTATCTACCAGTTTGCCTTTGGGACACATCGAGAAGTTGGTAGAAGGGGTGCAAGTTTTAGCACTACTCGTATTACAATACAACATTCCTACATAATATTTCACAATAAATACATATACTTAATATAAATATTATTAATTTCAACATAATTTTATTAAATAATACATGAAAAGATTTATAACAATACATACATACATATATATCCACATAACTAACTTTGAAGATATGGTAGAAATTCTTTAAAGAAAATAAAGACGGTTTTTTTTTTTTAATCTTATCGCTTCAGTTTTTGATTTTTTTCCATTTGCAAAACCATGGGTGTTTAAAAAAGTGAAAAATATCATATAGGTAGCTATGCAAAGAATGGCTCGCGAGCTCTACAGCGAGCTCTCAAAGCCACTATTTACGTACGGTACGGTACATTCCACGATGTTCTACTTCTACTCTATCCTTAATTTGTGATAGAGGTGATGTCATATTAGAGAAAATATAGGGCGAGATAGATTCCTGATGGCCGAGTAACTGGTGGGGAAATTAAGGTGTTCGGCTGGGATGGATCACATTATGCAGGGAAATGGAGATATGAGGTCCTCTTATAAGATGCTATAGGTATTACTACTATCTCTGCTACGTAGAGCTTTTTGTGTGTACCTATATTTTTCTTTGTTATATCCTTTTAGGGTTCCGTAGTTAACAAGGAACCCTTATAGTTTCACCATGTCTGTCTGTCTGTCTGCGGTTTTACTCAGAGACTATTAATACTAAAAAGCTCTAATTTGGCATGGGTATGTATGTAAGTAAGTAAGTAAGTAAGTAATACTTTATTGTACACCAAGAATAAAAAATTACATTAAAATGTACAATGGGCGGTCTTATCGCTAAAAGCGATTTCTTCCAGACAACCGATGGATGCAGGAAATATAAAGATACGTTAGCAGACGGGGTGTACATGACTAAAATACAATAACAAATAATAACTGGTTCATAATATATATAATTATAAAAAAAAACATACATGCATGCATATAGAATAAATATATATAATATAAGTATATAATTATAAATAATATATACATAAATATATATATGTAGGAATGACAAAACAAGGGTTGACGAATGGTATGTGTATTAATCACGCCGACAAAGTGGTTTTTTTTTTGGTAGCTTCCATACAAGTAAAGTAGGAATCTTTTTTTCTTGACTAACCCATGGTGGAGGGTGTCGCTGAGGTCTTTAAAAAATATCGTGAGTTTGTTAACACCATTTTTTTTTTCGATTTAGGGATCTGTGATTGGGAAAATTTGGTTTTGTAACTTAGAGGTACAAAATTAGTTGCAAAATTAACCGCTTCTAGTGATATTCTATATGCATTTTCACACAGAATAAATTAACATAGATATATATATATATATATATATAATAGAAGATAGATAAGATATTTCTTTCCTGACATCAGATTTCAATGAAATAAAACCTAAAAGCACACGCTTGAAATGTAACCGACAAAAAATTTAAAATATCTTTCTTGTGTTCTGCTAATCTTTTTTTATCGCCCATACTTATTTTTTAATACATTGATTAAACACACAAACACGGAGTTTCTATTGTTTTATAGATATGATATACAAAATTACAAACATCGCATTGTAAGTTCAGTAAAAAAGCTTTTAAAATACGAGAAAAAAAAGAAGCTTATAAAATAATCCACGATGAAACAATTCCTAAATTGAAAGAGCTAACCCGATACAATATCGAGAATAATAACTGGTTCATAATATATATAATTATAAAAAAAACATACATGCATGCATATAGAATAAATATATATAATATAAGTATATAATTATAAATAATATATACATAAATATATATATGTAGGAATGACAAAACAAGGGTTGACGAATGGTATGTGTATTAATCACGCCGACAAAGTGGTTTTTTTTTTGGTAGCTTCCATACAAGTAAAGTAGGAATCTTTTTTTCTTGACTAACCCATGGTGGAGGGTGTCGCTGAGGTCTTTAAAAAATATCGTGAGTTTGTTAACACCATTTTTTTTTCGATTTAGGGATCTGTGATTGGGAAAATTTGGTTTTGTAACTTAGAGGTATAAAATTAGTTGCAAAATTAACCGCTTCTAGTGATATTCTATATGCATTTTCACACAGAATAAATTAACATAGATATTACACAGATAAGATATTTCTTTCCTGACATCAGATTTCAATGAAATAAAACCTAAAAGCACACGCTTGAAATGTAACCGACAAAAAATTTAAAATATCTTTCTTGTGTTCTGCTAATCTTTTTTTATCGCCCATACTTATTTTTTAATACATTGATTAAACACACAAACACGGGATTTCTATTGTTTTATAGATATGATATACAAAATTACAAACATCGCATTGTAAGTTCAGTAAAAAAGCTTTTGAAATACGAGAAAAAAAAGAAGCTTATAAAATAATCCACGATGAAACAATTCCTAAATTGAAAGAGCTAACCCGATACAATATCGAGAACGATTTTAATTCTGTAAAACCTAGTCTTCAAATAATATCTAATGAAAATATTAAGGACAAACAGTTACGTTGAGAGAAAAATTGTTCCGGTCTAATAAACATTCGATTTTGAACTTTATTTTGAAGTGGATAAGACGGCTTGTTGCGTCCCAATGGAGCGTAGAAAATTTTTCATTACGCAGAAATCCGTTTTGGTACCACGTTTGTTCTATAGTACGGCTTATGTTACAAGTGACAGCGATTTTGCAGTTCATTAAGAAAATTTAAAAATTATGGTAATTACTCATTTATGCTTTTTTGTATTTACTTTGTTTTTTTTTTTTTATTGTTGTTTATATGGGTACTGGTTAGTTAACCTATTTTAATGTTATTAGTCAGGCACTCTCTTCGGTAACTGCAGTGGCGTATATTATGATAGACAAGGAATATGAAAACCTTAAACTTAGGAATAGAAAACTTAAACGTATCTAAGGTAAGAAGGCGGGCGAGTAGTGGTGCCTAGAGAGAGGGATTGGTGACGTATGTTAGGGCAATACCAGTACTACGCCAGAGAACTGGAACGTGACGTCTGGCGCAATTGGGGGAACACGATAGAAATATGTCACATAACCGCTACGCTACATTTTTTTCTCATCTACTCCTACTGCAACTCGCTTTAATAAACTTTTTTCTAAAAAGACTTGTAAAAATTAACTTGGGTAATATAAAATATTAAATTTCAAGTTGCCTTCTTCTACTCTGTTTTTACGTTTACTCTCCAGGAGACTATAAAGTTACTAAGCTTTTCAAAATCTTCCGCTTCCGCTTATGTCTTTTGCCACACCGCACTGAGGTCACGCTGGCAGCGAGCCAGCGACCTCGCATCATTTACACCGCTACCTCTTGTAGCTTGCAGTCACCGATATTTTGGTGACGAACTGTTTTGATAGGTTGCCTGTAGTATCTGTAGACATGCTATTACTAACATGTGGTTTTCTACCTAGAATAGGACTACTCCATCGACTATCTCCATGGTCAAGGCGTTTGCCTTGCGATCCTGAGGTCGTGGGTTTAAATCCCACTAGGAAGCAAACTTTGCAAAAATTTGTTTCAGTCTGGTTAGGATATTGCAGGATTGAATCACCTGATTATCCGAAAAGAAAGCTGATCGTGTTTTGGAAGGCACGTAAAGCTTTGGCTCCTGAACGCCATCTAGCAATGGTTTAAACCTATCCTAGGATTGGTTCAAGTCTACCCTTTGGGTTACGGACGTCTGACGGCAGTCGCTCTGTTAAAAAACCAGTAACCTCGTCAATCACCCAGGTTAGGTAGCGGACCCCGGGCTCTGAAGCGTTACCGCTGAAGATACAACCGGGCATACCGGGCATATTCCCGGTTGTATCCTCAGCGGTAACGCTTGAGGATGATGATGAATAGGACTACTCCATGTCGTCCTGTTGATGTTGTATATACTATCACGCCTGTTCCCCACAGCGACAGGCAGAGACTACGGACCTCCACTTGCTACTCGTACGATCCTGACAGACCTCTCCCGCTTCATCTACTCTCATCAGTCTCTTCATGCATGCCCGCCGGTTACGGGTACTTCTTACCTCTCCTTTTAGAGTTCCCTACCCAGAGGGCACCAACGGGATCCTATTACTGAGACTCCGCTGTCTGTTCGTCTATCCGTTTATCTGTCACAGGGCTCTATCTCTTGAACCGCAATAGCTAGACACTTAAAATTTTCACCAATTATGTATTACTGTAACCGCTATAACAACAAATAATAAAAATAAGATAAAGTTAAAAATTAAAGGGGTCGTTGTCATACAAGAAACTTAACGCGTTTAAAATATTGTACGGAGGTACGGAACCCTTCATGTACGAGTCCGACTCGCATTTGACCGGTTTTTTTCAAGGATGTCTGCAATCTGTTCGCAGTACGTTCCTCGAGGAATACGTATGTTACGTACGTATATAATAACAGCACCTATCTTCTACAGTTGCATGGGATTTATTTATAGTGAATGCAGGCAATACAGAGGCGTTCGCGAACAGTGTTTACCGAAACGCATTTAGAATGAATTGCTTACAATGTCGGTAACTGGTTATTTGACCTTATTTTCTGCTAATTTGACCTTGGAGAAAAAAAAAACACCATGAGCGATGTCAATCTTTATTTTACTGGCAAAAATAGCAAGTCCAGTCAATGTTACTGATTTCCTCAAAAAACTTATATCGAAAAACAAAATAAATGCTGTAATTTTTTTTCTTATTTAAATTGTAGTATGCAGACAAAAAGACTTTAATAACAGTTTTACATGCGTACCTACTAATCCTAATCACCATCATTCACAGCCTTGAACCTCCCACTGCTGGGAATAGGCCTCTCTCAATGAATGCCATTTACCACGGTCCTGAGCTACTCTCATCCAACTTCGACTCGCGAACTTTCTGATGTCGTCTACCCATCTTGCCAACGGACGACCACGCTAGGCTTACCATTCATGGGCCACAATTCTGTTAATATTTTGCTCCACCTGTCATCACCACGTCTTGCTAGGTGTCCTGCCCAACTCCATTTGAGTTCTGTCACTCGTTTACCAACATCTTAAACTTTCGTTCTTTGTCGAATAACTGTGTTGGGAACTCGATCTTAAAGTTTGATGCCTAGCATGGCTCGCTCCATGGCTCTCTGTGCAACTCTTATTCGATACACAGCCTCATCGGTAAGGGCCATGTTTCGGCACCATATGTCATCTACTAATCGGTCGACTTTATTTTGTAGCGGGAGCGAGGTGATATGCTCGACCACCACAAAGGGAAGATCTTCCCGCCAGGCATAGTGTTGCGCCTGAGGAACCGCGGCTCTGACGGTGTATTGTCGGAGGTTGTATACATGGTCAGTTGCAACCAAAACTTCAAGACCGAGATGTAGGATACTGCTGGCGTCATCTCGTAGTCTTCTGAACTAATGTTATCGCTCAAAAGCCACGATAAGCGTGATAATTAACATTTAGATGTAAAATAGAATCAAATTAGTGATAGGTTGCTAGCCTCATCGTTAATTGACATAATATATACAGGGTTACTTTTTATTCTTAAACACCGGCAACGTTTTTTGGACAAGTTCAGTCCGTGATACTGAACTTATTTCGATAAAAACAATTATTTCGTCCTCCCATACAAAATCCACTTGGCTGAGCACCGATTTGTATGGGAAGCCGATTTTTTTTCGATAATTTTTTTAATGGAAAGTGGTTCAGTATCACGGACTGAACTTGCTCCAAAAATGTTGCCGGTGTATAGTATTAGTATTTTTAAGTAAGTTCTCACTCAATTTAGCACACCTCTTTTTACTAAGAATATTAAAAACAGCCAACAATCGTGCGCTTAAATGGTGTGTATGCTGTCAGCGCGCTCGAAAGCCGCGCCTTTGAAAGAGCTGGTTTCACTTTTGGCGCGCCGATAGTATACCAACCATTTGAACGAATGACCTATAGTCATCATCAATCAGCATCAACAGGTCTTTTTTAGTCTCAACTGCAGGAGCACGACCCTCTCTGTACTACCAGAGCCATATATTAGCCAGAGCAGTCAGAGGATTTGGCCTACACTCTCCACGCTGGCCAGACGGGTTGGAGATGTCTCATTGATGTTCATAGGCTTTGTCTAGCTTGTGTTTCCTAAGTTGCCTTTTACGACATCCACGGGAGGACTTGGACCTATTAATAAAACTAAGTATAGTGACAATAATTCCTTCCATAATTTGCTGTATTACCCCGCGAAGTGTCCTCTGCAGCTTGTACATGCAAATGGATGCAAATATGCGCTTGTCTCGAGAGAAACCGTTATCATATAACGCGCTGAGTTTAGAGGAGAAATTCACCATATAATTTCTGAAATATTTGAAGTTATCTTCTCTTCTCACGCGGATGGTATAATATACGAGAGATTATATACGGTTTAGGTTTTGATCGATGTAGAAGAACATCTTCAGAGCGGGTACAATATGAGGTTAGTTTTCTTGTTTTTACAATCTTATTAACTTGCCCTGTTTCTTGTTGTTTATTTGCTTTTTGGGTCAAATCTTGCAAACAAAATATAGGGACAAACCACACTGATTGACCTAGCCCCATTGAAATATTCTCTATTGATGGCTAGCCCCGAAGTAAGATCTAAACTTGTGTTATGGGATACTAACACAACGATACTATATTTTATAATAACTAAATATTATATTATAAATATATACATATATAGATAATATTGATGAACAACCAAGACCATAGACAATTCGAAAAAGTCATTTTCCAACTTGCCCTGGCTGGGGATCGAACACAGGATCTTTGGACATTTTTTATTTTTTTTAATGTTAAGGCGGCAAACGAACAAACGGGTCACCTGATGGTAAGTGATCACCACTGTCCATGGACAACTGCAACACCAGGGGTGTAACAAGAGCGTTACCGGCCTTTCAGGAAGATATAGTTTCGTTTTTTGAAGGTTTCAATGTCGTATCGGTTCGGGAACACCGCTGCAGGAAGTTGATTCCACAGTTCGGTTGTACGTGGCAGGAAGTTCCTTTTAAAACGTACGGTGGTTAATTGCCAACTATCCAGGCGGTGTGGATGGTATTTTAATTTCAGGCGGGTGGTGTAGTGGTGAAATTTTGCAGCAGGTATTAGGTCGAACAATTCTTCAGAATAAAGCGTGTTAACCAATACGCCACGGAGGTCGTCAAATCTCCCATTTATAATGAGTTCTGCTGTAACAAAATGATTAACTGCCTGTAAAGAATAAACCCATGACTTAACATGAAAGTTAGCTCATATCGTTAATCCTCATAAAAGTTTATAACGTCATAATGTTCTATAAATATAATTTAACCTACAATTTCACGCATTAGCTGTTAACGCGCTGATGTGAGTTTATTTATAGACGTCCCGCGGAGAATGCGGTTACATATTAGACGTTATCAGTTTTAAACAAATTCAAAAAGGAGGAAGTTATATTTTTTTTCAAGAGGTCACTAAACCGATTTATAGAAATCTTTTATTATTTTATATTTTTTTATTTATATTTGTTTGATAAGGTTATAACTGAAAAGTTAAGGTTATAAAGTTGACGCCGTGTCGTATAGGGAGGTCATAATTAAATTTTTAACAAAAAAAACAACCGACTTCATTTTTTTAAGGAGTTTCTTCCATTTCTCCAAAGTTCTTCATCATATCTTCTCCAAATTAAAATGGGACCAATTTGGTAGTAAAGGCTTTCAAATAAAAAAAGAATCATCAAAATCGGTTCACAATTGGCAAAGATATCGCGTAACAAACATACATTAAAAAAAATAAAAAAACATACAGTCGAATTGATAACCTCCTCCTTTTTTGAAGTCGGTTAAAAAGGATGGCTCAAGAGAGGGAGACATGGAAACTACTCCACTGAGAAGAACGTAGTTCTTCAATTATTGATAGAAGGTTATAACTTCTACTTCCAGATTGGCTCCATAGAAATGTTATCAGAATCGGTATAGTAAAAAAAAAAATCTGGAAAAAATATGTGATCTAGGCAAACGGGTGCTGCGTATTTACTTCTGACTGTCACTAGCGTTGAAGTCGGTTTTTTTTATTTCAAAAATATCTTGGAATTATATTTTTTAACAATTATAGACAGGCTGACTCTTTATCCACCTGCTAAATTTTGGAGCAAGTCCACTCCATGATACTGAACTACTTTCTATAAAAAAAGTTATTAATAACCGATAAAAATTTTTCGTCCTTCCATATCAAATCCGTTTGCCTGAGCGCTGATTTGTATGGGAGGACGAAAAATTTTTATAAAATCTTTTTTTTTTGATACCCCAATTTTAAAAAAAATATAACAGTATAATTCGGCGCCAAAACTCCGCCATTTTGTTTTTTAATTTTTTATATAACGTTATTTTAACAACTAAGCCAAATCTAACGAGCTACGCCTTAAATTCTCAAGCTAAAATTCAGCAAGCCGTATAGACTGCAGAGCGTGCTAAAGAAATATATGTACATTACATGTATACTCGAAAAACATAACCCTTCTTCTAGCGCAGTCGGATTCTTTATCCGACAGGTCCAGGCTAAGCCGATTTGTAAAAAAACCTCAAAAACCATTGCTCGCTCTTTCAGTAGGAATATAGACTGACTCTGAAAAGCATTAGTCCGTCAGTTAGATTATCCAATAATTAAATTTTTAACAAAAAAAATCAGACGACTTCAATTTTTTTAGGATTTTCTTCCATATCTCCAAAGTTCTTCGTTATATCTCCACCAAATTAAAATGAGACCAAACTGGTAGTAAAGGCTTTCAAATAAAAAAAGAATCATCAAAATCGGTTTACAGTTGGCGAAGATATCGCGTAGCAAACATACATAAAAAATAAATAAAAAAACATACAGTCGAATTGATAACCTCCTCCTTTTTTGAAGTCGAGTCGAAGGTTAAAAATAATGAATCCATATTACTCGGTTTATCAAAGTAGTGGAAATTCACAAAGATACACCGTCTAATGAAAATCGCACTAGATCGTGACGTCATGGAAATTTAAATACGCTGAATCTTCATCATTATATGCTAATTAGAGAAAAGAAAAAATACCTAATAACTAAACCATATGAACCAAAGACATCTAATAAGACATGACAATCTATCCAGAATAATAGTAGAAGGAAAAATAAAAGGGAGACGAGGAAGGGGAAGACCAAGGATGAAGTTTTTCCAACAAATTAAGGAAGGGTTAGGAGTAAGGTCCTACCAAGACATTAAAAAGATGGCAGAGAGAAGAGAGGAATGGAGGCATCTCCACTTAACTCCACCGACAAGAGCACGCTCTTAAATTAAAGAAGAAGATGAGATATTTTTTAGTCCACATCCGCATTAGCACAGAATAAATAATACTAACGTACAGAAGTCTCACTCAGCAAAGAAATTCAAAGAAATATCTACTCAATGTGGCTAGCGATATGGTTTAATTTAGCTGACGTCAGAACTCGGCACCTTTTCGACTAGATACAATTTCATTCTTATTACTATGGACAAACGATTCGTATAACTGATTTTACCACCCCGAGGGGCCACCTGCGCGCATAGTAATAATGTAGGTATACATTTTCAATACCTTAACGGGGAGTGACACAGGCCTGGTATTAGGTACTTACTTACACCCTTTACCCATTCGGTTAAACCGCCAGACCCATTTATAAAAATCAATATAAACACACAAATATTTGTACAGTGCGAACCGAAATTTCGCCGCTTGAGGAAATATATCTTTCAAATGAGGTCATTTGGTGGAAATAGAAATGAATGGGCTGATTCAGGAGTTCCATCTCTTTCTGTTAAGGGGAGATAGAGAGGAACGGCGTCATATCGGAGATAGTTTAGAGGAATTAGAATAATAAACGGGCAAGTGCGAGTCGGACTCGTACATGAAGGGTTCCCTACCACCGTACAATGTTTTAAAACGCTGAAGAAACACGTTTCTTGTATGACGACCCCTTTAATTTTTAACTTTATTTTATTTTTAGTATTTGTTGTATTGTGGTCATAGTAATACATAATTGGTGAAAATTTCAAGTATCTAGTTAATGCGATTATGAAGATCAAGTTAAAAACGCTGAAAAAAACACGTTTCTTGTATGACGACCCCCTTTAATTTTTAGCTATTTTTTATTTTTAGTATTTGTTGTTATATCCGCCACAGTAATACATAATCGGTGAAAATTTCAAGTGTCTAGCTATTACGGTTCAAGAGATAGAGCTCTGTGACTGACGGACAGAAAGACAGACAGACGGACAGACAGCGGAGTCTCAGTAATAGGATCCCGTTTGCACCCTTCGGGTACGGAAGCCTAAAAATGAGTAATAATGCTTGCTTAATAAGGGTTGTCAAAACATTTACTGAACTGGGTTTTTTTCGGCGTATCTTCCTAGCAGAGGTCGTTCCAAAACGCTAGTAGATTTGCACTAAAAATAATGACCTTCAATAAGTTATATATTTATGGCACTGATTTAAGGCGACGTGGGTTCACAATCTGCAAAACTGTGCGTGTTTTTGAAAAATCACTGTTATTAAACTTCTACAGTTTATTCCTCAAAAAATTTACATAAAAATCTTAAGGATTTTCTACAGACACCCACAATAGCCAAAACACGATTGAGCATTTTTGGCTCGATAGAAAAAAATCACAAACATACCTTTAATTTACCTAAATTTGCCTTTATAATACATATTACTACTTTATACAATCACCTTTTTATATGAAAATTATACCAAAAAAATTATTATCCAAATATCTATCCGTTTTGGCTACAAAAAAATTATAAATATAATACAAAAAAAAATTATACATAAAACACTGCGAAATATTTGTCCAGAGTGAAGAAAGGCCCGAAGCCGTGCTCGACGATATTGCGCAGTTTTTATTTATTATATTTTGTATTATATTTATATTTTTTTTGTGGCTAAAACGGATAGATATTTAGATAATAAATTTTTTGGTATAAGTTTCCTAAAAAAAGGTGATAGTATAAAATAGTAATACGTATTATAAAGGCAAAATTTGGCAAATTTAGAGGTATGTTTGTGATTTTTTTCATCGAGTTAAAAATGCTTAATCGTGTTTTGGATATTATGGGTGTCTGTACAAAAGCCTTATAATTATTATGTAAAATTTTTGAGGAATAAATTGTAGTAGTTTAAGGGAACTTATTTTTTGAGCTGTTATTTAAATATTCGAGATGATATTATGATCAGTTGGAAAACATATTGAGCAGTTATTTTTAATTTAATGGCGGTTGATTAATTATTGCGACAGTAAAACATGAACAGTAATAAAAAAACAATTAGTCGGTTATTTTTAAGTTAGGTTAAGGAAAACCTATAGGTTAGGTTAGGTTAGAACTGCGACAAACACACGCACGAGCCGAGCGAGCGTTGCGAGCGTGCCGCGGCAGCGGCCGGCGATTGCTAAGTCGGTTTTTATCGGTTTATTATATTTTCGTAGATATGTATCTAACCTAACATCATAACACAACTTATGAACACCGGCTATTTTACTCAATCCGGCTCGTTAAGGCCAAATTTACCTATTTTAGATAAAATATGTTTTTTCTCGTTCTAAGTATGTCAAATAATTATTTGAGAGTTATGGACAAAACATATTTTAACTAAAACAAGTTTAGGAAACGCTTTATATCACTAGTGGCTCTGTGAGCTGTAAACCTCGCCACTCCCCCCCAACCCGTTGAAGTTTATCGGATAAAAAAGTTGTTCAGACAAAAAAGTTGCGTCTTACGCCCCGTTTACATTTAGATTAGTGATTAGTGCGAGTTCATACACTGTCTACTCGCACTCGCAGACAATTTATCAACTCACACTAATCACTAATCAAAGTGTAAAGGCTGAAATATGGTTTTCATAATGTTTTAAACCCCCATATCTCCGCCATTTTGAAAAAATTCTAAAAACTAAATCGTCAAAAAATTCTATATAATCATCGAACCTGCTTATAAATTTTCACGAGAATCGGTTGATAAATGCGACCTGTAGGCGAGAACAAACCGACAGACAGACAGACAGACAGACGGGCAAAAGCATTTTTGGCCAATTTCGAAACTGAGACGCTTCGCCCGCTCGGTCAATTAACCGACGTCAAAAAAGGAGGAGGATATCAATTCTACCCTTTTTTTTAAAACTTTTTTTTGTATGTATGTTACTCGATATCTTCGCTAATTAGGAACCGATGTTCACAATTCTTTTATTATTTGAAAGCCTTTACTACCAAATTTGTCCCATTTTAATTTGGTGAAGATATGATGAACAACTTTGGAGGTATGGAAGAAACTCTTTAAAGTTAATGAAGTCGGTTGATATTTTAGTTTAAAAATTAATTATTTATGTTTGAGATTTGAACCATTGCTCATATTTACACCAGACCAGGGCAGTTTAATCCTAAACCCTATAAGTAACAAACCGCTAACCTTTCGGCAACCCTATCCCAATGAATCGCCGATGAAAATAGATTAGTTATTCATGAAAACGACAGTTTGGCCAGATGTGTGCCAAGGCAAGCCATCAGCAGTAAATATAGGTATTACTGGGAAATTTGGGCAGGTTGGGACGTTCGGGTCGTATGTCATAGTCAAAGTCATGACAAATTTGGCATAGCCCTATATCGTTGCCAACATAAACTTTTCGTCATCGGTTCATAGCTATAACTCCGTATTATAAACATCGCAATTTTAAAGTTAAACAGAATAAAACTACACTTTTACTTACATCTTACTATTATACGGGTAGACAGAGCCAATATCGAAAGACATTTAAGCAAATGACACGTTAGTAGGTAAGTCTAGAATTTTTTTTTTAAAATAGGTCCAGTTAGTAAATATTTTTTTTGTCTAGTCTTTTAATTTTTAGGGTTCCATACCCAAAGGGTGCAATCGGAACCCTATTACTAAGACTCCGCTGTCTGACCGTCTATCACAGGGCTCTATCTCTTAAACCGTACTAGCTAGACACTTTAAATTTGCAACTGAGGCCGCTATAACAACAAATACTAAAAATAAAATAAGTCAAAACTTAAAGTGGGTTGTCATACAAGAAACGTGTTTCTTTTTTAAAACATTGTACGGAGGTACGGAACCTTTCATGTACTAGTCCGACTCGCACTTGCCCGTTTATTTTGTATTTTAAGCGACTTTAGTAACTTCTCTGTTTTTTAAGGTGACGTGGGTTCACAACTTGCAATACTGTGCGTGTTTTTGAAAAATCACTGTTATTAAACTACTACAGTTTATTCCTCAAAAAAATTACATAAAAATTTTAAGGATTTTCTACAGACATCCACAGTAGACAAAACACGATTGAGCATTTTTGGCTCAATAGAAAAAAATCACAAACATACCTCTAAATTTGCCTAAATTTGCGTTTATAATACGTATTACTATTTTATATAATCACCTTTTTATATGAAAATGATACCAAAAAATGTATTATCTAAATATCTATCCGTTTTAGCTACAGAAAAAATTATAAATAAAACACAGTGAAATATTCGTCGAGAGCGAAGGAAGGGCCGGAGCCTTACCCGATTAAACAAACTATTTTTTTATTTGAAAGGGTATTCAATTTGGTCCAATTGTGGCCAGGTGAAGATCTGATTATGGAATCCTTGAGAAATCGAGGGAACTTCTCAAATAGTTTGGAAAATCCAAAAGTGCACGCCTCATAATCTCATTTTTCACAGTTAAATTGATTTTGATTGTTTTATTGCTAACTTAAAACGAAGAAAAGTATGTGTCGGCTTTAACGCACGACTGGAGATTATTTTTAACTTTTATTTTTAACTTCCCGCTGAGAAAATTGAAAATTTTCAAAATTCGGGATGTTATTAGTTTACCCCGTTTTTGAAAAGTCGAGTTTTCATCAGATCTCGACGTTTAGAGGTCTCAGGAATCTTCCCTAACCACTCACAAGCAAGTGTCATGCACCCTATCCGTATGTGTGTGTGGGTGTGTATGTGACCCGCTTATAACTCTTGAACAACTAAACCGATCGGAACCAAACAAGTAGCTTTCCAAAGAGTTCTATACAACTCAGATTTCCTGTGAATTTAAACCGATTCGGACCGGTAGATTTTGAGAAATCTTAAAAAAAACTAAGCAAAAACAAGAAAAAGACACAAGACTACGTCACGAATGTCAAGAAAAGTGTTACCACTGATTGTTCTTTTCATTCTCAATTGGTTAATGCAAATTAAATAAAATATTAACTAATTTATCGCTTCTTTTACATTTATTCGTCTTTCATATTTAATAAAAAAAACAAAATCACAACATTCTTTATTCAAATTTCTTTTTACTTCTTTTCTTACTTGCCAGTTACACATTCGTACTCATCATACATAGGTATTAACTCTTTCAACAAACCTCACATCCAAAATTATTTTTAATATGTCACCTGTATTTTTATAATAATAATTACGATTAAACTACATTGAATTAGACCTTGATCTTCGAAAGGACTTAGTTTTGGATAATACTGAAGTGTATAAAAAAAAATTGACTTGATCAGATAAGTTTTTCGGGAGTTATCGTGACCACGCCAGGTTCAATACATACCGACACACGGACGTCCACAAAAAGATTTTATTAAACATTTTTTTTATTTATTTAAAAGGCAAAATGTCTTTTAAAAATGTCATAAGTGTTGAAACTAGCGTTTTTCCTTGACATTTATGTGTAAATATTATTGTACAAGTGCGATAGAAAATAAATAGAGACACATTTAGTTAAAAAAATCACTTGATTGTTGTAAGGCGAGAGTAGAGCACTACCTCATGCGCTTCGCTTATGAGGCGTGCAATATTCTATAATATTATAATATATAGTGATTTTGATGTTTTTGTCAATACATTTGCATTCAGAAAGTGAGTTTTGTTGAAGTCGACCCGAAATTGAAGTTGCTTTTTACCGACTTCATTAATTCGAATCGTGTGTGTATTTTTTTGTATGTATATTACGCGATATCTTTGCCAATTTTTTTTATGTATAATCCTTTACTACACAGTTGGTCTCATATTAATCTGGTGAAGATATGATGAAGAACTTTGAAGTTATGGATGAAACTCCTCAAAGAAAATGGAGTCGGTTGTTTTTATTTTAAAGACAATTATTTTGTTTAATATTATTGAATGTGCGCTTTAGCATACAGTATTCCAAATAAGGTCATTAGACAGTCTCAGCAGAGCATCCTAATCCACATAGTGTCATCGGTAATTGTAAACAACGGCATGTCAAACAAACAAACAGTTACATTCGGCTTGGCACCCTCCACCGGAATTACGCCGTTTAATGGTATCTCCGAAGATTGTTTTGAGTCAGTACGTGTTAAAACAGGACGTTGTAACATTGAACAACTGGTTTTTGATTTATTTATTTATCAAACTTAATTGTTCTTAAGTAAAAATATTTTTTTTTTTCTTTGCACCTTATAGATGTATTTGTTGTATCTTTAATTATATCTAAGTATGTATTCAGCTTTTAATAGTAAGTATAAAATAATGCAATGTCATCTAAGCATTGACTTATATCTAAGTTACACGTGTATTCAAGTTACACGTGTATTCAACATCTTAGCTCAACCAAACATCTAGATCAACCTTAAGATTGGGGAAACTAAATAAATAGTTTGGAAAATCCAAAAGTGCACGCCTCATAATCTAATTTTTCACAATTAAATTGATTTTTTATAAATTATAATTAAACGACAGTACTTAGAACGCTAATATTAACTAGGAATCAGCACAGTGTAATACTTTATATATTAAAAACAAAAGTATTCCGGTAAGATGAATTTTTCGACCAATTTCTCTGCCACATACATGGTCACATAAACACAGACTCACGGACGTCCAAGAATGATTAGTTTTAATGTTATTATTTATTATATTAAACAATTTAATTGTTTATAAAATGTACCATATGTGCTAGACAGATTAACTTCATATTAGTGCATCCATATTATCCTGTAAGTGTTATATTAAAAAAATAAACGTCATTTAAGTTTCGAAAGACTGGGTTTTTTGACATGTCGAGAGTAGAGCACTACCTCAACGCTCCGCTTATGAGGCGTGCAACACTACCTCAACGCTCCGCTTATGAGGCGTGCAACACTACCTCAACGCTCCGCTTATGAGGCGTGCCAAAAACAGATTGAGACAAATCGCACAGATTGATTGGCTCTAAAGTAAATAGATTGAATTACTTAGTGTGCTTTTCAAAGATTAAAATCCGTCGATAAATAACGCTACAGCAAACTTCCCCCCTTTTTCCCCCTATTTTTATTAAAAAATCACGATCGACAAAAAAAAATCAAGAAATAAAGGAACTTGTGTGCCAATTTTCGTCAAAATCGAGACTGAGACGCTTTGCCCTCTCTCAGTAACAGTTACATACCTAACTATTGACTTCTAAAGCATTACAATGCTTGGAATAATATCTAAATTAAAAATTTAATACTCATACTTTAATTTAATGCGCCCGTTTCCCGTTTGACCTTTTACCCCGACCTGTCTACCCCGTAGGACCGTAGGGGATGATTATGTGGAAGTGTATCTGTGGGCGCGGATGGACTATATTAAGGGTTGTGCTGGTTCACCAACCTGGAGCTCCTGTGCTTCTTCTTCTCACAATCCAGTGATCTTCTCCTGGGCCCAGGTCTGAGGTTTCCACACACTTTTAATTTGGTTTTGGGGGTTTTATCTTACGGTCGAGATGACCGCACGCGGTACACGGTGTACTTTAAGGCGATCTATTTTAATTTATACGATTTAGGTGAGATGCGGCTGAGTCCAGTCACGTATCGGACAGTACTACGATAAAAATGCGGTAGTTTGCATTAGCAATGAGAAAATAATATAAAATAATTTGCGGGTAGGTATATATGCCATATAGTGGCGAACAGTATCTGTAATTCTGTATTCCGCCAAAAACATAAACGTGAAAATAGGAGCCAAGTTCAATTTTATATATGATGTATTTATTCACTTTACCGACAAAATATTTGATTTTAGATCCAAATAGGTAGGTTCTGAAGAGAATTCTGAAATTTATTACAAGCTTTAATTAGTTTCACCTGTCCCGCTGCCTGTGTCCGTAATCAAATCTTGCAAGCTAAATTAGACCCACTTCCCATTGTTCAATCGAGTTGAAACTTCACATAGTACCTGCTTATGTAAGTTGGCTGACAATGCATACTATGGTACCAGTGACCTGATGTTATGATGAAGCCGGAAGGTGGCCACGGCATCTCTGTGATAAAACAAGATAACCCCACCGAGTTTGGGCTCAACTTTTTCGTCTTGAGGAGCACTATAAATATTTTAGTTCGTTTGTTTTAGCTCAAAGCTTGTTTCTAAAAATATTTTACATGTTTATAAAAATCTCAACATTTGACCTGGCTGCTGTACACACGGCTGCTGCATTGCCAGTTCTTTACTTTGAACTTGACTGGACAAACTGCTGCGTGTCTAGCTAGATCCATTTTCCAAAACGGCGCTAGTATATTTTCATGTTTCCATGAATGTACCAAATCTAGATAGATATTTTAATGAACTCTGCCACATCTGCGCGGCCTAGTTTTTGCAGAATCAGGTCGACACCGGAGCGATACCCTGTGGTTACAATTATACCGGGCTTTGGTGCATTAGCCGACTGCAAAAGGAAAGATAGTACTCATAAAGTTTTAACCCCAAGCTCCTGACGCAAAATATATTACTTTTATGAAGTTTTTATCTCTTTTAATGACATGTTGTATCTTGAATGCATACACTATCACGTCTTTCTCTCTAATAGGGCAGACAGCATTTTCAGTCTAAGCAGATAAAGCCCAGGGCCGGAAGACCCAAAGGCCTCTTTTAGCGTGATGGTGAGCGAGTAGATAGAAAAAGGAATCAAAATAGTGATAGGTTGCTAGCCGCATCGCCTATTAACATGATTAGCATTTTCGCTTATTTGAGTTTTGAATGTGATTAATTCTTTAATTAAAATTGTTTGTTAGGTTTTCGTGTGTGTGATGGCCAATTTCAGAATTTTCAAGCTCGCCCATTGCCTTGATCGACTTTTACGAGCTGGTACAATCTAAGTCTTTTCTGTTCTCCCAGACCAGCATGGAATAACATATTTAGATTACTAACCTATGCCATATTCAATCATTTATATAATTAAATTACCATTGATAAATAAATAAATTATATAGTTTGCACTATTCTCACGCGTTAGTGTTAGCGTAGATATGGCCATCCTGTTTTACTATTATAGTTACGATACGGACACAATTATCTCATATATTATTATAATTATATAAGGTATATTTACATATAGATGTTGGTACAATTGTATACTAGGATAAACAGTAATGGCCATGACCACTCATAAAGATAAGGTTTTGCAATAATGGACAATTATTGGGTCAAACCGATTTAATATACATGGTGATTTTAAATATATTTTATTTTAAATATATATACATGCGAAAATGAGTACAAATATTTTAAGGGGTGATTCATGCCATAATTGTAACGAAACAAAAACTTCTATACAAATTTAGCAATTAGCTGATCCAGTTGCTGTGAAAAATATTCAAATTTTTATGTTACGATATCTTCGCCTTATGAACCGATATTGACTTCTTATTTTTAAAGTGAAAACATCTTTAGCGGCGTTGTACAGTTTTTTTGTAATGGGTAAAAAATGTTAAACTCGCGTCAGGACACTTTTTAGTGTAATATAAATTGTCATGTTTGTGTACGATAGCGCAATAAATAAATATTGTATTCTACCACATAAATGATAGTAATACTTTTATACTGATAATTAAAGCAATTCGTGCAAAATTATTCCCTAACCATTCCAAAATATCAAATATGCACAACGTTGATATTCAAGTTTTCACTTCTGCCGGCACACCCGGAGTGCAACCCGTCGTTTTTTTTATTTGAAGCCTTATCCAGTTGGTCCCATTTAATTTGATGAAGAAGGTTTTTTTTTTTTAATCTGAAGGTGAAGATATAATGAAGAACTTTGGCGTTATGGAAGAAACTCAACGACGAACGGTATTTTTTTTGTGAAAATAGTCTTTATTGTATTTATTTCCTAGGCAAGCTGTTCTGTTTGTACACATGTAGAATGTGAATGCCTTTCGATAATTTCCCACGTTCCGTCTATCCCGTCAAGGCCACAGACGTGAATGTTTTATTCGTCTCAAATAAACTCCATTATCTGTCTCCACGCTTCACTAGGCAGGACGCCCTCTATTCGTATTCTTCTTGTAATCATGGTAGTAAAAGTTGTTCATTCAAATATTATAGACGTTAATGTCTTTATCTTTACGGGATATAGAGAACTCTGGTCGTATAGATTTGTGATATTAATAATTCAAAATATAAACGACCTCTGCAAACTTTACATATTATGTTGTGATAACATTGTATTAGGCATAATATCTTTGTAAACTGACAAAGCCCTTCTGGCGCGTAGACGACCAATACTGTGTAAATGAGTTTCTTTTGGCGTTTCTTCTCAGCAGTGGTCGTTGCGGAACGCTAGTATCAGTAGCTTCTGAACAAAGAAAAAAGAAATTTAGATATAAATAAACATTACACGTAATGTACACTAAAATTATTGACGTGTAAAAGTGCCTTCAAAGGCATAATTACTAAAAAATATTTGATTTTGATGATTTTAATTTTGATTCTGTGGCCTAGTGGTCATCATGCCAGGCTGTCACACTGGAGGTTCGGTTCGATCCTCGATCAAGTCAAGATGGAAAATGATCTTTTTGAGTATGGGTCTTGGATATTAATGTATATACGAGTATGTATTTGTTATAAACAAGTAACATAACATACAAAAAAAATATATAGAGTCGAATTGATAACCTCCTTTTTGAAGTCAGTTAAAAATATTATACATTATGTCAGTTACTCCATCTGTCACTAAAGCTGATGATAAGTACAACCAACATTTACTGCTTAACTCATAACCCTACTTTTGTAATCGGGTAACAAACACCTTGTTACGCGTTCCCGCGCTGGGAAGTGAACCCACGACATCCGGGGCGGTCAACCGAGACGACGGCTGACCGTTACGCCGGGACCTCGGGTTGGGACGATCATGTCAACTTTTACAATCTAACACTTTTAATTACAAATAAGTTCATTCTACTAAATTCTCTTTTAGAAGAAAAGTTCACGCCCACCTTTTGAACTCTTTCTTCATAAAGATGTCATCATTCAGTTCTTCTCTTCATAAGCTATATGTATATACGTACGCATTGGGTAAGTAGATATTCATTCTGATATTATATAGAAGGTAGGTACGTAATTGTATATTCTATACTAAAATTTTATGATGTAGTTTAAGGTGCCTATTGCTTTTTTTGCGCCGCATAATTCTCTCTGTTTATCCCTACGGTTGATTGGGAGAAAATGCTCTTATTTTGAAATAACATGTTTTTGCAGTATTTTGTAATTTCAAAGAAATTGCATATATGTAGGCATATACCTAGTTTTCGACAGTCAAATATGAACTTAAAAGAAAATATAAGGGTGTAGAAATTTTCCGTACGGATAGCCAAATATGATATAAATTAAGTATATGATACACTATTCTCTTTCAAGTTCATATTTTGACCGTGAAACCAACCATTTATATGCCCAGATAAGACTTTACTTACTGATATGTCGTTTTAAAACAAAAGCGAGACTACGTTTGAATGGGAAAGTCTGATTCTGTCTAGGGTAAGGGGACTCTTAACTACGTCAACATACATCAGTTAAGATTCCACTTGATTGATTGGTTCTTACGACTTTTTCCTTTTCTTCCAGATCAGCAAGCAATACGTTAAACTAATGATGAGCTAATCAAGAGTGGGAATCGTTTCATCCGTTAGTTATGATCTCTGTGTTCTGATTTATTTTCAGCGTCAAGGTCCAGGCGGCTAGCAACACGCGGGAACTGGACTCACGTGGGATTGTGTTAAGATTTACATTTTTTTATATGAATTTAATGTATACTGCCGTGTGGTTCCCGGCAGAGTAGAATAGTCTCCAAGTCTTCCCGTGGATGTCGTAGAAGGCGACTTAGGAAACAAAAGGTAAACAAAGCTTATAAACATCAGTGAGACCTCTCCGACCCGTCTGGCCAGCGTGGAGAGTGTAGGCCAAAGCCTCTGGCTGCTCTAGCTATACAGCTCTGGTCTGGTACATAGGGGGTCGTGCTCCTGCAGTGGAGACTTAATAATTACATTTTTAACAAAAAAACTGACTTCAAATTTTTTTTAGAAGTTTCTTCCATATCTCCAAAGTTCTTCATCATATCTTCACCAAATTAAAATGGGACCAACTTGGTTGGCGCTCACATAAAAAAAAGAATCATCAAAATCGAAGGCGAAGATATCGTGTAACAAACATACAATAAAAACATACAGTCGAATTGATAACCTCCTCGATCTTTTTTGGAGTCGTTTAAAAAGATCTGATGATGATGAGTTGGATACATTGGAAAAAAACCCTTCATTGAGTTCCATTCCGCACAACTAGTCGATCGGTTTAGTTGGTCGGAGTGCAAAGACAGAAAAAAATTGTGTCTGTTATATTTATACATACTTACATATTTTTTCAATAAATACGTACTTAAAATAATATAAAATTGGATTTCAATTTAAAATTTCTCTCATATTTATGTAGGTCCAGCCCGGATTGAAATACGGCAAAGAAAACAATGTCCACACGTATTTTTAAAATAAAAGCAAACTGGGAAAAGGAAAAATCTCAGCTGACGAATCAGCAGATATATTTTATAACGCTATAAAATATATTGGTATATTAATTTACCACATTTTTTGTGTTATAACAATGGCTTTTGTTTTATGTCTGTAATATGATGACGACCTCCGTGGCGTAGTGGTTAACACGCAAGTCCGCCCCTTCTGAGGTTCTGGGTTTGATCCCCAACCAGGACAATTTGGAAAATGGCCTTTTCCAAATTGTCCTGGGTCTTGGGTCTCTATATATTATAAAATATAGTATCGTTGAGTTGGTATCCCATAACACAAGCTTGAACCTACTTTGTGATTTGTCCCTATCAATGTATTTAATTAAAATTTTATTATTATATTCTTTATTGCTTTTTGTCAACAGTTATAAAAATTATCAAGTTATTATTTAATTTTAGATATCGATTTTTTTTTGCATTACGGCACGTCAAACTTAAAAAGAAATAAATAAATAGATAAAAACAAATCACACTGATTGAACTAGCCCCAAAGTAAGTTTTAAACTTAAAAATAATTAGGGATACTAACTCAACGATACTCTATTTTTATAATAAACTAGCTGTGCCCGCGACTTCGTTCGCGTGGTTGTCGGAACGTAATGTTATATAGCCTAAAGCCTTCCTCTATAAATGGACTACCCAACAAAAAAAGAATTTTTCAAATCGGACCATTAGTTCCTGAGATTAGCGCGTTTAAACAAACAAACAAACAAACAAACAAACTCTTCCGCTTTATAATATTAGTATAGATATCTACGTATACAGGGACTAACAAAATATACTGAAACTATTTTAAGGGTGGATACAGTCCATGATACTGAACAACTTTCCCCAAGGAACATATATCGAAATATGAAAAATAATTTTTGGCCTCCCATACAAGTTGACCGATCAGCTGATCCGAGTCTGTATGAAAAGCCAAAAATTATTTTTCATATTTCGACATATGTTCCTTAGGGAAAGTTATTTAATATCACAGACTGAATTCACCCTTAAAATAGTTTCAGCATATTTTGTAAGACGTTATATAGATAAACGCCCAAGACCCAGGACAATTTGAAAAAGGCCATTTTCCATGTTGCCCTGGCTGGGGATTGAACCTCCGAATTGGCGGACTAGCGTGTTGACCATTATTACACCACGGAGATCGTCTAGATAAATATACATTATATCTAGATTTTTAAAATAAATATACCCGTGTTTAAATAATACCAAACACGTTTAATTTTAAAAATTCTCTCAGAAGCTTCACCCGTATCCTCATATTTATGTAGGTCCAGCCCGGGATGAAATGCGGCAAGGAAAACAATGTCCACACATATTTTTTAAATAATGGCTAACTGTGGGAAGATCTCAGCTGACCAGTGACGAGACAACGCACCCGCTATGTTTAATAACGTTTAACGCTATGAAATATGGTATATTTAAATACAATATATTTTACATCATTTTATATTGGTAACGTTATTATTATATAATTATATTATATCATGAACAGATCTTTTTTTAGTCTCTACTGCAGGAGCACATCCCTCTCTATGTACTGCCAGAGCCATACTTAGCCAAAGCTGCTTGAGGATTTGGTCTACTACACTCTCCACGCTTGACGGAGACGGGTTGGAGAGTCTCACTGATGTTTATAAGCTTTGTTCAGCTTGTGTTCCCTAAGTCGCCTTCTACGACATTCGCGGGAAGATTTGGAGTGGTCCTATTCTACTCTGCCGGGAACCACACGGTTAATTTTACTTAATTTTATATTTTTAAAGACATAATTAAACAATTATATTTTATACACATTTACACCATTAAAACAATAATTGTGTTTTAAGTTTGTTTTTCTATGATTTGTAGTTTTTTCATGTTTTTGTCAACGTAGGTAAGTATATAAATAATATTTGCAGCTTGTGTAGGATAAAGATTTTTTTTATATTAAATGTATCAAAATAAACTGAAACTATTTTAAGGGTAGATTCAGTCCGTGATACTGGACAACTTTCCCCAAGGAACATATATCGAGTTAGAAAAAAAATCCATAGTAACTTTGATCAGCTGATCGATGAACTTATATGGGAGGCCAAAAAATATTTTTCATATTTCGAAACATGTTCCTTGGGGAAAGTTGTTCAACATCATGGACTGAATTCAGTTCTAAATTAGTTTCAGAATATTTTATTAGACCCTATATAATGTAATCCCCATATTAATCATTCTACCCATGATAAAGTTCATATCAAATTTTCATTTTTAAAAAAAAAAAAACTTTTAGTTTGTAATTACAGGTAACTCTTTTTTACATTTTGTCTTAATTAGAACAAAATATGACTGTAAAAAGATATAGACATATATTTTACAATCAAACAAAAAATTTAAACAAAAATATATAGGTAAATCTAAAAAACATCATAATTCTATTCAAAATTAAGAAAACCTACCAATATTTTCTATTGCTTACTATGTATAAATTATTTAGGTATTATTTTATAAAAGATAGCTTTAACATATAAAAGAAGATACCGCATTAACTAGGTCATAAATGTAAATGAAGCTTACCAGCATTTCCACCGTAAATTACAATGTATTACCAGAATTATGACATGCCATGCCATAAAACAAAATTAAACGCGCGAAATTCCAAATCAATATACCAATCGGCCTTGAAAACCTGTATATTTAGTCGAAAATCGTTTCGAAACAGAAGAATACTGAATAAGATCTAATATTAACGCGAAAAACGCTACGAAAATGCGGTCACTATGTAATCATTATAAATAACTTACTATTTCGGAAACCACTGAAACTGAACCTTCACAACACTAGCCACAATCACACACAGCACAATTTTTTTTATTTTAGATATTTTAGCACACGATTGTACGATACGCGTTCGTTCGATTTTTATTCGACAGCGCGACACTACAGCGCGCCTTGGCGGCTAGAGCGACACTGACTGAACCGGGAGTCGGGAGTGCTATCCTCATTCATCCAGGGTTGCAAGTGTGTGTGGGGTTGTTTAAGGGTGTGTGCTCTTCAGGTCACCAGAATTTCGGTGAAGTGAGATGCCCTATTTCTGTTTTTACAAGTTTTCGTAAACGTTTGATCTTCGAGCTTTTGATAGTCGGTTAATTGAATGTTTTCATTATATTTTTATTTCAGTTTCTTCTGTTTTATCCGTTTATCAGTGTACTTTTTATGAATTGTAGTCTTTTTTTGTGCATGGCAATGATTAAGATAAGATTTTTACTGTCATATGTTATATATAATTAGGTATAGATACTGCACCCACCTTATTCCGTACTATTAATTTTTCCTCTACCCAAAGGTTGACTGGAAGAGATCGCATCTAGCGATAAGTCCGCCTTTGTACCAATATTTTCTTTGTGTTTATTATTTTTAAGTATTTTATTAATTATTATGGTGCATTAATAAGATAATTTGTATTGTATTGTATTGTATATGTTAAGCATTTCCTTGAGATGGAATATTTTCACTTTATTTAATGTTCTTCGGGGAATATTTACTAGTATTACAATATTACTCACTGGAATAAATATTCTTCGTACAGATACACTATCAAGTCTCCTTAACGAGGAAGACAGAGCCTTGGGCCGTAAAACCCAAAGTGGGCGTGAAGATGGAAAAAGGGAATCAAAATAGTGATGGATTGCTAGCTACAACGCTTATTAAGGCCGTACCTAAATTTTCCGGGGTCCAGTGATGCCCCCATTTAAAATAAATCATTTAAAAGAAAACGGAGACATTATTTAAAATTTTGCTACTACCAAGTCCTAGATAACCCTTCAAAGTATTTTATGAACTACTGTTTACAGTTTATAATAAGAACGTTAAGCTTTACTACGCACATTTGCGAAAAACGGCCACTTTTGACTAATGTGCGTAGTAAAGCTTAACGTTCTTATTATAAACTGTAAACAGTAGTTCATAAAATACTTTGAAGGGTTATCTAGACTTTGGTAGTAGCAAAATTCTAAATAATGTCTCCGTTTTCTTTGAAATGATTTATTTTAAATGAGGACAGCACTGGACCCCGGAAAATTCAGGTACGGCCTTAATATAATTTTTGCCATCACGTGTTGCGGAAACTGGCAAGTTAGGTACGTGGGAAACCAATGTATAGCCATGCCGCCTCTGCAGGGGCCGGCAATAGTGGGAGACCAGAAATGCTGGCTTGACGTCATCACGGATGATATGGTCTTACAACCAAGACTGCTCAAGACTGTGTGAAGTATAGAAGTAAAAGCCGGAAAGCGGACCCCAGGATCACAGCATTACACCTGGGGATGCAACCGGGAATACGCTGAAAGGGATGAGAGGGAACTACTGTAAATAATACAAAGTCTAATTGACATATGCGTAATTAATAAAACAAATGGCTGTACTAGATAGTATATTAGTAGTAGTAGACTAATAGTATATTGAAATAAAAATAACAGTCAAAAAACAAAAGAAAACTACATTTTTATACAAATTTCCCCGCCGAAACGCCGAATTATTTTTGTTTGTTTTTTGACTGTTATTTTAATATCATTATATTTACGTACTATAGTGATCTATTATAGCGCGTGGTTTGATTTATTACGCATATGTAGATTACACGTTGTCGAGTAAATTAAAAACATAATAGAAGCAAGAAAAGGAAAGGGAAGAACAAGAATAGCATTTATAGATCAAGTAAAGGAGAAAGTTGACGCCGTGTCGTATGTGGAGATCAAACGGATGGCTGAAAATAAACTAATCTTCCGACAAGAACGTATATCTTAAATTATAGATAGATAAGGGTAAAAGAGTAAAATTAATAAAATAAAATAAATATTTATGTAAACAAAACGAGCTCGATCCAATTTATTCGTAGCATAGAATAATATTTAATCACGGTAGTAAATTATTGATAACGTTAAATACTTGGAAAATACTGTGGAATATTAAAACCGAAGAAGAATACCGTTTTCTTGGAAAAACTTCACGGCTCTTTTATTGTTGTGATGTATTAGTAATGTAAAACGAATATTTAAACGTATTTGGATGAATTTTCTTTTTAGAATTTCAGAAATAATAAATATTCTAGATATGTTGTTGTTTCCATGCTGGTCTGAGAGAAAAGAAAAATCTTACAATGTACCAGCTGCTACTCTTCCCGCGCAGATCGTCAAAGCCAATCGAGGGAATGGGCGAAAATAGACCATGCGGCTAACAACCTATCACAATAATTTTGACTCCTTTTTCCTCCTTCTCGCCCACCATCACGCTAAAAGTGGCCTTTGAGTCTTGCGGCCCGGGGCTCTGTCTGCTTAGAGCCGCAAGACCCAAAATCTCTATCTGCCCCGTTAGGGATGAAGACGTGATAGTATGTAAGTTGTTTATGTTTCAAGTGAAAATAAAACTACAATAAGCAAATTTACCTTGGCCATCCCATAACAAGGTAAATTTGACAAAAAAAATAATAACAATGTTGAGTGATGTAGGTAGTCAAAGATTCAAGTCTGTATACATATATCATCATCATCATTTCAGCCGCATAACGTCCACTGCTGGACATGCTATCTAGGACTTGGTAATAGCCAAATTTTAAATAATGTCTCCGTTTTCTTTGAAATGATTTATTTTAAATGGGGGACTGGACCCCGGAAAATTCAGGTACGGCCTTAAATATTACGCTCAAATGTTTTCCCAAAGAGGTTTGACGTCAGGCTAGCGGCTGGTCGTAAAACTATAGCCAAATCGTTTCAACTATTTCGGCTATTTCCTATGGATTTCGCAAGCTGAGGAAGCAACCAGGAACGCGGTAAGATTATGAATAATCTGGTATTTTTCACGTCGTCTTTTAAAAGCTATTTCTAATTTCCATGAAATTATAATTTCATATTGCGATCAAAAGACGTCAAATTACGTTGTTATTGCGAGACGAGTGTAAGGGGGAAGTGTTGTGTAGGTACTTGTTTGTTGTACATACCAATTATAAAGAACGCCTTTGCACGTGCTTAGTTTTTTATACACAAAAATCTTTGAAGAAATACTTTGTATTTTTGCCAACAAAATCAATAATTCATACTTCGATAAGTACCTACTTATTTGTTTCTTCGAAAAGTTTTGCTGTGCAATCTATAAAATAGGACTTCTCCATCTCTTTCTATGAATATCGTAAGATGCTAAAACCGTTTACACATAAGCATTTTACAACTACAATAAACTAAAAAGATTAAAGTGCTCCTTCAAGAAGAATCGAGCCTAAACTCGGTGGAGTTTATTGTTTTATCACAGAGATGCCATGATGACCTCCTGGCTTCATAATGAATGGACGTCATTAGTACCATAATATTATATTGTCACCTTTACATAAGTATGTGAAGTTTCAGCTCCATCGAATAATGAGAAGTTGGCCTAATTTTTTTTGACGTGACAACGTCTGTTAACTCGATACTACGGGCGGAGAATTTGGCGGGAAGTAAAGGGGTTCGGTTGCTTTATATTATTTTACAGACTCGTATAGATTTGTCGCCAGAAGCTCCCTTGCAACAGTCAAAGGCCTACACCACCCTTTGACTGTCGTGTAAGGATTAGGTTAGGATTAGGAATAAAGAACAAAATTAAAGATAGGCTCTAAAGGACTTGTATCCAGAGCCGTAAAATTATTTAGTAAAAAAAAAAGAATCTACGGGCTGCATGCACGAAAAAGATGACGTCATTGTCCCGTTACGCTCATTGCCGCGTTTCGCAAGCGAGAGCGCGGCACGAACAAGAGAGAGGCATGATCGGCTAGAGCGATCGGCTCAGTTCGGAATGTTTGACGTTGTCACGTCAAACTACCGTCCGTAAACCGACTTTACAGACAAATAATTAATAATAATAATAATAATAAGTTTATTTATTTACTCTTCACAAGGTGACATATTGTACAGAGGGCTTGAAATAAATACATAAGAGAGATCCTTGTGAGGAGTCTGGTGTCTGTACTAGGCGTGAGCCTGTACGACAGATCACCAGGCCCCCAAAGTCCAATTTGTAACGTTGCTATAACTTTTACAATTAACATAATACCCCAAGAGCATCAGTAACTAAATAGTTTTTTAAAAGAATAGTCATCTCATGACATCTTATATCCTAGTTTTATATTACAGTTTATCAAACATAGTTACAAAATCCTAAATCCTAACATTATAATACCTGATGAGCATCCAAAATGTTTCAAAGATTAATATGGTACATGATATTCTAACGTTACAATACTATAAAATACTTGATATATAACTATACAGTTTGTTAGAAGTATTTAATACATCCTAATTTCTAACAGATACCTGTATGCCCAAACTCTTAACATTACAATAAACAATACAAAAAGTTTTAATTATTGTTGTGCCCACTCTCAATATTACAATAAACAACACAAAAAGTATCCCACTCCAACATCTATCAGTCTGATAAATAGGTGTTCGAATGCACCTATTAATAGGGAAGCCCAATGAGGAATACAGCTGCGAAACCCGCCAGAGTATTTCACTCTCTCATGAAAATGCTAAAATCTAAAACCCACACAGCCCTACGCTTTTGGCTTGGGATCGGTTAATTTAATAGCCACTGTGTGAATAAATAGTTATGTATTCAAAAATGTAAGTAAATTGAATAATCACGGAGTAATACATATGGCTAATTCATTACAACACTTGGTAATCTCTTTATTGTTTCCAAGTACATGTCATTTGCAGGAGAAACCCTCGACCTGTGGCCCATTTTAAATAGGATGTTATGCAGAAATTGATAAGGTATACAACATGAATGTGGAAAGTATAGAATGCAAGCAAACTTTATTTATAATTAAATAATAAAAAAAAATATTTTTTATTTTTAGAGATTTGAGTGCATTTGACCTAGCTTTTAGCTTGCAAGGTATGATTACGCACAACGGGACAGGTGAAACTACATAAAAGCTTGTCAATGTCAATGTCATAGATAAATCTATTTACTATACTATAATTCTAGTTTGATTTGGTACGTGTTCTTGTTTACAGTTGAAGCAATAGCGATGTCAAACACTATAGTCAATCAGGTATCGGTGTGGTGACGTCACACTTCGGTTACGGGACTGACATATACATTTGTAGACGCGGCGCTACACGACCGACTCTATGGGCAGATTTAGATAACATTCTTCCGCAGTGGCGTAGTGGATAACACGCCAGTCCGCCACTGCGGAGGTTCTGCGTTCGATCCCCAGCCAGGGAAGTTGGAAGATGGCCTTTTTTCAAATTTTCGTTGGTCTTGGGTGTTATTTATATATGTATTACTACATAGTATAAAACAAAGTCGCTTCCCACTGTCTGTCCCTATGTATGCTTAGATCTTTAAAACTACGCAACGGATTTTAATGCGGTTTTTTTTAATAGATAAAGTGATTCATGAGAAAGGTTTATATGTATAACACATACCCGTGCGAAGCCGGGGCGGGCCGCTAGTTTACTATAAAATAAGTAGTATCGTTGAGTTAGTAGGTATTCTTCTAGTTGGCTTCTAGTGTATGTTTTCTTGGCCTTTTTAAATTTATTTAATTTTTTATGTACTAGTAAGTCATTTTTCAGCCCATTTAACTGAACAACTTTTGTTCTACAACATTCCCAAAATGCAAATAATAAAATTCGGATTTTCATACAACTTGACTCGATCAGCTGATCAGTTTGTATAAAAATTCAATTTTTTTTTTTGGTTTCTTGAATGTTGTAGAACAAAAGTTGTTCAGTTTCATGGGCTGAGGTACCACCTGAGAGTTTTTGCGTTAGTTTATTAACACGTTGTAAGTATACGGGCAAATGAAAACATAATGGGGAAACCCACTCACGTTTGTCTGAGTATTAGTGATATGTAGGTAGCATCAGCATCACAATGCATGTATCAATTCCAAACACTAATTACAAATGTGATTGACACATCGATTTGCTGGAACCACTGACTTGTGACTTCACTTAGATTGCCTTGTGGTCTTGAGCCAACCGGGTATCTACAAGCGGAAAATGATTACGATGAACCAGTGACACAAGCGAAGTTCTCAAAATACAGGGTATCATGTATGCACAGTCGACACATGTTTTCTTCTTACATGCTGCATTATTATTGTACGAGCGAAGGAGAATAAAAAAACTTTCAAAGTCAAAATCAATTTTTTTTATTCAATGTAGGATTAATATCTATATCACTTATTAAAGGTCATTATTTTTAATTGTTTTTAGTGTCAAAGCTACGTAGAGTACTCACAATTATGATTCCTCTTTTTCATCTTCATGCCTACTATCACGCTAAAAGTGGTCTTGGTCTTACCGCCCTAGGGTCTGTCTGCACCGTTAGGGATAAAGATGTTATATTGAATCAGTATGTATTACTGTGGCCGCTATAACAACAAATACTAAAAATAAATTTTGTAAAAAAATAAAGGGGGTCATCATACAAGAAACGTTTTATGGTACGGAACCCTTCATGTACGAGTCCGACTCGCACTTGGCCGCTTTTCACATTTTTGTCCATTTAAAACTGTTAAATAAAACACTATAAGCAGACTGCAAACAGAGTTCGAACGAGGGCTTTAATATTTTTTCACATTTACGAGTACTTTAACAAAGCTCTAATGTTTCAGTTTTCAAGACAGCCTTTTAGAAAAACTAGATTTTAATAGCCTCTTTGAAGCCTCCACTTTTGTGGAGCTAATGTATTGCGGGATTGTGAAAATATTTATGTGAGTTTTTTAAATTTAAGGGTGCTATGTGTCGAAAGTAATATCTTGTTAAATAAAATATTAGAATTTAAGTAAAAAAAAGTTTTCTAGCAACGGTTATTGCCTTGATTATTAGAAAATATCAGTTCGGCCGTTTACAACAGGGGGAGGGGGGTTAACTGGTGGATTTCGAGAGTTTTTCAAGTACTTAGTAGAATTTTTTATCAATTACATAACATGAACAAAGAAAAAAGAATGCTCGAGATTGTGCGAGATATCTGAGTTTTTACAACTGTTGTAATTTGTTATTGGTTGATATCTCAGTGAATTTGGTATTCTCAATGTGTTATTGAGAATACCAAATTCACTGAGAATTTCAATTCAATCTCATTTGGATCACAATAAACATATCGTAAAAATATGAATCACCGACTAAAAACGAGAGCAAAAACAAAGGAAACGCGCGGCAAATATAGAAAGCTACTATAAATAAACAGTGTTTTTTCCTTTTAATGTTAACCTGTCAATTCATTTAAATTAGGCGGTACTTTTAAATAGTTTAAACTATGTTAAATTAAGCCTAAAAAAACGAGCATTATCTTATTTTAAAAAAAATCTTAAAAAGGAACAAGTTTATAGCAAGTTTATGTATAGCAAGTATATATATGTATATATTTATGTAACAATGTACATTGTATATTTTATGTACACTACACTTTATCTTGCAACCCACATTTATACTTTCTGTATAACCCAAAGGTTGACTGGTAGACAACGGTTTTAGCGTTAAGTTCGCCTATTGTTGTGTACAATTTGTATTTGATGGACAAAAAAGATTTAAAAAAAAAAGAAGTTTATGTTCCAAATAAAAATAATCGTTAAATGTACTACTGCAGTAACTTTTTTCACGTGTCCATATCCAACCGTTTAGCTGACAGAGAGGGAAGGGGCACTGACTCTAACAAAACTAATTAAACTTGCAAGATTTGACCCAAGAAACAACAAACAGGGCAAGCTAAATAAAAGCTTGTATAATAAACATCCAAGACCTAGGTCAATCTTCCATCTTAAAATACCGGGGCTCGAACCCAAGACCTTGCGGCACAAGATATTATGAATTCCAAAACACCCTACACCAGACCAATATAAAGTTTCTTATAAAAAAAACTCGACACACTTCACTGCACGCGTCGACCATCTGCCCTTTATCAATAAAAACATTCCTTACATTACACACTCGAAACTCGCAGTACAACCGTATTTAGTTTAGTGTTATTTTTCACTGTGTCTTTAACGGTCAGAAGGCAACAGCCCTTAGATATAGAGTAAATAAATTCAACACAAAAATAATTAAAAATATCAGACTATCAATAGATTGTATGGAGTAATTTTTACACTGTGACTAACGGTTTCGAGGCACCTGTTGTGACGTCATGCGTCAGGTGCGTCGATGAGATGGGAGAGATATGTTTGTCTCTTTCTACAGCTGGTGGTAGTGCACCTGTGATGTTTTAGAAAATAGTTAAATATCTTAGATTTTAGCATGTTACTTTATCACCTACTGGGTAGACCGAGCCAGGGCTATAAGACTTAAAAAGCCTTATTTTAAATTATCTAAAAATATTTTTAAAACAAGCTTTTTATCTAAAACTATGATCTAAAAAGTTTAAAGTACTCCTCAGGACTAATCAGTTGAGCCCAAACTCGGTGGGGTTATGTAGAGTTAGAGATGCCGTAGCTTCATCATGAATCAGATAATTGGTACCGTAATATTGCATTGTCATCCAACAGATATAAGTATATGAAGTTTGAGCTCCATCGAATAATGGGAAGTGGGTCTAATTTAGCTTGCAAGATTTGATTAAGGACACAGACCACGGGACAACGCTTTTAAAAATAAAAAAGTGACGTGTTGTTTGCGGTAATTCTATTGTCACAATTCCTCAGGATTGTGCACATTCCCTCGATCAATGTTTACAATCTACGCGATACGAGAAACAGCTGGTGAGGGTGGGCTAGCTAGCCGCATCGCCTATTTACATGATTCGCATTTATTTTATTAAAACTAACGCGAGGTAAATCCATAATTGATTAATTTAAAACGATCGACTCAAGTGATATAGTCGGTAAAGGCCGACTTGAAGAACCTGGTTGGCCTTTTCCGAATGATTCGCAATTTCTATATCACCGGAAGGGTAAATATAAGACAAAATATACAATAAACCTTTATATTTCAGAGTTGATCCCGAAGTTTTGTTTGTTTGTTTTTCATTTGTGTAAGTGGCCAACACTGGTGTCAGATTTTTCAAGCTACCTAAAGGTACCTGACATAGCTTAACGACTGCCATACATTGATACCAGCCAAAGCCAACGACCTAACGTGCCTTCCGAAGCACACAAGAGCTCGAGAAATTATGCCACTTGTGGTCACCCATCCAAGTGCGGACCACGCGCAAGGTTGCTTAACTTGCGAAAGCGATAGTAATCCGTTCTCTCACCGAGCTACCGAGCTCCTCTATAATGTCTGATAATTGTTCCTTGTTTTAATAAAGTATAAAGGGGTCAGTATAGTAGGCAGTTCTAAAGAAAAACTTACCCCATCAGCGAAATCAAAGCGATGACCGCACACTTTTTCTGCGAAAGCGAAAGAATACACTTTAGCGAATCACCGTGACGGCGAAAAAACGTCGGTAATTAGAGTTTGAAGAGTTGTGTTTACGTTATTAAAAGCTAGAACTTGGTTACGACTTTATTCGAAATTATCTTTCAACGTCATCCGAGCGTATTCCCGGTTGCATCCTCAGCGGTAACGCTTCAGAGCCCGTGGTCCGCTACCTAACCTAGGTAATTTGACGAGGTTACTGGTGTTTACATAGAGTGACTGCCGTCTGATCTCCGCAATCCAAAGGGTAGACCAGAACCAATCCTAGGATAGGTTTAAAGAAACGCTAGATGGCGTTCGGGACCCACAGCTTTACGTGCCTTCCGAAGCACCTTCTTCTTCTTCTTCTTCTTCTGCACTTGCGCCTAGGAAGCGGCGTAAACTTAGCTGTAAGTAACGATTTGACGTCAACATTTGTATAAAACAAAACAAAGTGACTATTATTAAGAGATATTATAAATATCCTATGATAATAAAGATATTTTGGATTGAATTGAATTGAATTGAAGCATGGAATTATCTTTCTTTTCGGGTAATCCAGTGATTCAAGCCTGCAATATCCTAAACAGACTGGAAACACTTTTTAACAAATTGTACTTCCCAGTGGGCGTTGTACCCACGACCTCCAGACGCCAACGCCAAACGCCTTGACCACTGGACCACGGAGGCAGTTCGAGATTATTTATAGCAAGTGTAAATGTAAATCGCCAACAGGCGCCTACTGAGGAATGAATTCCATCCCCCAGGCGCGAATTGTATTTTTGCAGAGACACTCATAGTTATCATCGATCATACATACATACAAACGCCGAAAATGTTGCTTGTCCCAGTAGATCTCCCAAGTTAGTCCTACTCGTACTGGTAGTACTATCACAGGCCGGAATCTCTTTAGGTACGCGCAATATGTGTTCCCGTTCCCCGTCCCCGCACCTCGTATCCTCGTATTTAAATACTTCTTGGCCAAGTTATAAAAGTTGATTTAAGAATTGCTGCATTCATTTATATGTATAGTATATGTAGCGTGTATATATATGTGTATATATGTATATTTTGTCCGCTATATATATATTATATGTAACAATGTACATTGTGTATTTTATGTATACTACACTTTATCTTGCAACCCACATTTCTGTATAACCCAAAGGTTGACTGGTAGACAACGCCTTTAGCGTTAAGTTCGCCTATTGTTCTGTACAATTTGTATTTGATGGAAAAAGAGATTAAATAAATAAATAAATAATGTATTTTGCCGCTATCTATGTATGTTCATCTGTTCACTCGTATCTTCAAAAATGAGGTATCGTCGGAACCAGCAGTCCGCTGGTTATAGGCTATGTGACGTCACAGTAAATCTACTGTGGCGCCCTCTATAGGCCATAAAGTAATTAACTAAATCGAATCATACCGCGTAGTATATCAAATAAAAGGTCTTAACAGCACATTTTAAAAAATATCTATTATTAGCAGTTGGTCGCTTGCATTAACTGAATAAACTTTAATTGAATGTACATGAACATTAAATAAATGAACTTTTTAACA
The DNA here is from genome assembly GCA_963576875.1 of Acrobasis repandana. Lineage (NCBI taxonomy): Eukaryota > Metazoa > Arthropoda > Insecta > Lepidoptera > Pyralidae > Acrobasis > Acrobasis repandana. The sequence goes on along the minus strand of OY756241.1, from coordinate 332,472 downwards.
TTACCTAATATTTTCCGTAGTCGGGTTTTAGATTTCAAAATTATGTTCAGGGCCTAGCAAAATATACTTTAAGGGAGGATTCATCCATGATACTGAACAACTTTCCCCAAGGAATACATATCGTAATATGAAAAATAATTTTTGGCCTCCCATACAAATTGACCGATCAGCTGATCCGAGTTTGTTGTTCAGTATCATGAACTGAATTCACCCTAAAATTGTTTCAGTTTATTTGTAAGACGTCATATATTATTAGGATTAGGTATTATTTTTTACTTACAGCTATGAATTCGGGGCATTTTATAAGTGATTCTAAGAACTTTGCTCGCTCGTTGGATTATTCATTGTACCAGCTAAGGGTGTAGGTACTCATACCTACTAAGGAGTATATCGGGCCACCTCAGGATCAGCTCTTCACCGTAAGATGCCATAAAAAGCGGGACTGTGCTGAGAGATATCGGTAAGCCCGTCATTTGTTACGATCACTGTTTCCATTGGCACACGATATTATTAGACTTTTTTTATATACAAGCTTTTATTAGCTTAACATTTTTATATATTAAATTAATTAATTTATACCTAGCTAGCCCTTAAGTAAGTTTTAAACTTATGTTATGGTAGGTAGGGTAATTCCGGGAGAGATGGACCACATTTTGTTGCGAATCCATAAGTTTTGATACGAAGGAAATAAAACGAAATATTGTTTTTCATATGAAAATACTTCTATTAATGAACATAACCATTACAAAAAATTAGGAAAAACTTAACCTTTCTTAATCGCTTGCTTCCTTTTCTTGCCTTGTCTTTTATTCTTGATGTTTTGTATATTTTCAGGAGAGTTTAATATTTCAGCCACTTGCCTCGATCTTTGTCGTATGCCGCGCGTCTTCTCCACACAGGGAACGGGAGACACAATATCCAAGATCTTACCTGGTGTTAGGTCCTCACTTGTTAACGCTGCTTGATTGGACGTAGAAGGTTGAAGGCTAAAGGACGCTGCTTGGTTGTCAGTAGAAGGCTGGAGGCTAATGGACTCCACATGGCTGGACGTAGAAGGTTGTGGGCTGAAAAAAGCGACTTGGTTGGACGTAGATGACTGAATATTGATGGATGCTGCTTGGCAGGAACTGGATGTAGAAGGCTGAGGGCTGGTTTCTTTAGGGGGCTGAAAGCTAGTTGAAGATTCGTTAAGTGTGCTTGGATTTAGCAGTTTGTTGGATTCATTGCTAAGCATGTTAGATGATAAAAATGCATAATCTGGAATAGCATTCTTATTAAAAGGTATTATCCCAGTAGATGAAAACCCTGATATAGCATTATTCACACAAGCAGATTTGTACCATGCAGATGCTAGTAGTTTCCCAAACTGTAAACGATTTAGTTTTCGTGATGGATTCATAGTTATAAATCTGTTGCATTCATCATAGTAAAATGTTTTTAAGGATTTAAAGAAAGCTCTATCTAATGGCTGTAAGTAGTGCGTTGTATGACTGGGCAAACAAATGATAATGATGTCATGTTGATCAGCATATTCCAGCATTTATGCGTCACTGCAGTGAGAAGAATGACCATCGAGGATAAGAACACGTTTGCCTTCTGGTTTGCGAGGGGTGAAATGATTTTTAAGCCAGTCAAAAAATTTGTCAGAAGTAACATACGACGACTTTTGTGACATTTTCACAACTGAACCAGGTGGCATTCCGTCTTCGAATTCAGCTTTTTTGTGCTTTCCTTTCATAATACAATAAGGCTGCAGAAATAAACCCTCTCCGCTGCAGCATGCGATCACGGATATAGTCTCACCTTTCTCACCCGAAGTTATCATAGGAACACTTTTTGAGCCCTTTTCAGCCACCACCATTCCAGGTCTGTTATTTAATTGCAAGCCAGTTTCATCCATATTAAAAATGGAGCCTGGTTTATTGAACAAGCAATTTTCCTGCATCACATTTTTTAAAAGAGAAAAGTACCTGTCCACACACTCTTTATCCATACCCTTAGCCCGAGCCTGGGATACTCCTTCCGACTTTCTGATAGAGAGTTCGGGGTTTCTACGTAAAAAGCTCTCTAACCAGCCAAAGCCAGCCATTTTTTTTTCGCGGTTGAAATTATGCTTGATTTCGAGTTCCTCAGCTAAATTATAGGCCATTTTTCTTACTGTTTGTCTTGAGGGAGTAAATCCTCTTTGCTGTAGCTTAATAATATGTGCCACAATCTTTTTTTCATTCTCAGGAGTTAACACACCACAAGGCCCTAGAACATCTGATTTGGTCAACTGATTATTTTTCAGTCTTCTTTTAAAAGTAGACTTTGTTATACCGTACATATTTGCTGCCTCATTGACACCAATGCCGTCAAGATGAGCTTGAACAGCTCTCGTTAAATCAGATTCTGTCCATTTTCCTCTTGAAACACCGCCTTTCCTCTTGTATTGTAACGGCCATGCTGAAAATAAAAATATACAATACTAAATTATACTTAAAAATCATTTTCGTAAGTAATTATACCTATATTAAATATCAAATTACTATGAATAAGTAAAATAACACAAATTAAAAAGTAACTTAAAGTGGTCCATCTATCCTTCAAAAAAGTGGTTCGTCTCTCCTTAATGTTCAAGGATAGATGGACTAGCCGACAAAAAAAAAGTAGTTAGCACAATGAAAAAGTTTTGAGGTTATAAATACAGTTTAATAAGCACAAAGACACAATAATGCCAAGATTGCTAAAGAAAACACAAAATCGTGAACGTACCTTCAAGTAACTAACACTGGCTGAAAAATTCTGAGACAGCTAAAACCTTTAGACACTGATAAAATAAAAATAACAACAAAAACTCCTTGTTGTTTCGACTCAAACGGAAGAAATGGCTAACAGGAATATTTTAGTGTTGCCACTTCGAAAAAATTCAATCAACTTGGTAGTTTTTTGACGGTGGCCCGTCTCTCCCGCTGGTCCATCTCTCCCGGAATTACCCTATACTAACTCAACGATACTATATTTTATAATGAATAGTTATAAAGATAAACACCTAAGACCAAGGACAATTTGAAAAAGGCTATTTCCCAACTTGTCTTGACTGGGGATCGAACTTAGAACCTCAGGTTTATCGGACTAGAGACACGTTAACCATTACGCCACGGAGGTCGTCAAAAATGATAGAGAAAGAAAGTTCTTTTTCTGATTTCTTAACTTAAAACATTATTTTAAATTCTCGTACACAACTAAACAATGGAGACACGCACCGAACACTGCAGCGCTTACATTTCGAGTCGTTACGTTACCGACCAGAATAATTTAGCTGTTGTCTAGCAAAACGTTTTCAAATTTTATTCAGCATTCCGTGTTCCATAGTTTAACACGTGTTTTCAAATGAAATACGCGACTGTTGGTTGGAATTTAGAAGTTTATTTTCAAACCTTCATTGTACTAAAGTGAAAACTAAATAAACATTTATAATTTTTAATTATAATTTATTAACTATTATTCATTAATATAATATTAACAGTCAGTAATTGATAGTAATGTTTAATACTTATTGTACTTATTTCATTTTATTATTGTACGTCCGTTAAGGGCAGGTCACAGTGGTAACTTTTACATATTTTGCTGAAAAGGCAAAACAATGGCTCAAATTCTACTTACGTAATACTGGAACGATCCCCTATTAGGTATAAGACTAATTCGCCCTGAAATAAAATCTTAGCATATTTGCCTAGCACACAAATTTTGCCTTGTATTCAAATGTAAATAAAATTTCAATCAAAGATACACGATTTAGTGAAACTAACCTTACCTACCTACTTAAATAAAAAAGTCGGATTGGTCTAGTCATTTTGGAGAATTTTGATCGCTTTTTGCATTAAGTAGGTACAAATACAGAGGCAGTTCAATTTATATTTTGTTCAAGAAAAATATTTTTTTAAAAATGCCATCTCCAACAAATTGAACTGTCACGTGAAGAGAAAAGCTTTGTCTAAATAGAACAACGTATTTCGAGATAATTGCATTGCAGAAAGTTGTTTAGTAATATAATTGCCTGAACTCGCTTGAAATGCACATATAAGGTATTTCATAAAAACTTCAACAACTGTTTCACCTGAGCATTTCACAAATGCTTCCAAATCAAGTTTTGACAAGGTGCGCGGGCGCTGCCTTCCCCAAGTCGACCAATCACAGCGCCGAGTGAGTGGGCGGCCATCTTGGATTGGTGGCTTACTAGCGGAGGCTGGGCTAAGTTATGTCAAGTTTGTATTGAAATTTGTAAGTGTTGATTACTGTTTTGATTGATTTAGGTAATTTGTTTTTTTTTCCGTATACTTATTGAAAATTAGATAATTTAATGACATTATTGTAGGTATACATATATATACGTACTTTGCTGAAAATAATAATATTACAAAAAGTAGGCAACTAATACTTATACTTCAAAACAAAAATAAATATACGGTCGGCTTAGATTGACCATTTTTTTGACATTGTTTTAAATAATTAAAATGTAAGTATAATAGGTAAGTTGTAGGATGGTGTTGACATAAAAAATTTATTATATTGTTTATATTGTTACTTAATTTAAAAAGATGTGAGTTTTAAGATATACCTATATTCTGACATAATGTATATAGTTTTATGGAACAAAGAAATTAATCAATTTTTTTTTTTAATCTATTTTTTTATTTATTTTTTAATTAACACACTACATATGCATTATTAATATATTTCATTATTAAATTACAGAGTTATAGCTCAAGTTAATAGGTAAAAATAGCACAGTGAGTTTTGACAAGTAGGTAGAGTTCATACATATACAATACAAAACCTTTTAATGCAAAAAAGAAAAATTCAGGACATAATTATCTTAAAACCTGGGAAATGCGCAAAAGGCGGCTTTATCGCTAAGCAATTTTTTCCAGGCACCATCGCTCAAATAAAAAAAGTGTTCATATAGGCACTTACTAGAGTCCGGCCAACGAAAGCTGTCCATGCAAAACCACGGCAAATTTAAACAATTCACATTTTTCATTTCATTTAACTCCTATTTAATGTAATAAAATTTTAAATTTACATTACATATAATTAAATTTACATGACAAATCAAATTTTAAATGACATTAATAACTAAAAAGTGTCAAATCTGTGTATAAAGTGAAAAAAAAAATCATAGACTTTTTATATTTTAATATTTTCCATGGACAGATTTCATTGGCCAAACTCTAAAAATGCTTTTTAAATAAAATTTCATTCTATTACCAGTTTAAACCTCGTGGAAAATCTCTTGATAGTGCCTACACCAATTATTATCTTGCATTCTAGTACATTCAAAACCACATTGCTATCGATTTAGTATTCCGTTCGTAACAAATGTTTCAACTTATAACGATCCCTCATCGAAAGGACTGAGATCAAAGAGAAAGGAGATATTATATTTGTTGGAGATGAAGACATAGTCATACGCGGCCTTTGCCGTGATTAATGGGTTCACAATTAAAGAAAATTTATTCGCATTTTACATGCCTTTACAAAAACTCTGATCGAAATAAGAGTGACTGCCAAACAAAATAAAAGACAACAAAAAGAGGTCTTTATTTAGAATGAGCATTCGTACTACCCTAAAGTTCTTAGAGCGATCTTAATTATTATCAATATTAACGAAATAGGTTTGAAATAGAAACACAGCAAACTTCAGGACTCTGTACATAATATGTTTCGAAAACACGATTGATTAAAATTTTCTCTATAGAAAAAAATTGCGAAGTTGCCTCTAAATCACCTATGAATTATAATTAAACGGAAAGTATTCAAGAAATACAATAAATAAGCCCTTGTTACTTTAGATTATAATTGTATTAAACATAAAGCAGTCATAATATGTCTTAATTTTTAATACATACATACATACTATCACGCCTGTTTCCCACAGGGGTAGGCAGAGACTATGGACCTCCACTTGCTACGATATTGACAGACCTCTTTCGCTTCATCTACACTCATCAACCTCTACATACATGCCCTTCGGTTACGTGTACTTCTTACCTCTCCCTTTTTCAGAACGTCTGCAATCTGATCGCAGAACGTTCGCTGAGGTCGACCCTGTCCCGCTCTTCCTTTCACACTTACCTTATAAATATTTTTTGTTAATCTATTTTCATCCATACTTTCTAAAGGCCCAAACCATCTTAACATCCGTTGTTCTACTTTTGTCACTACGTCCTCACTCCACACCGATCCCTTATAACATCATTTCTTATTCGGTCTTTCAAGGTAACACCACACATTCTCCTCAGCGCTCGCATTTCAACTGCATTTATTCTGCTTTGATGCTTTCTCTGCCATACCCAACTCTCACTACCGTACATTAAAGTAGGTATTAGTACTCCTTTATGAACAGCAAGACGTGCCTTATCTGATACCTTCCTGCTGGTCATAAAGGAATGCAACGCTCCATTCACTTGGTTACCCGCATTCACTCTTCTGTCCACATCACCCTCGTGCTTGCCATCTCTTGTAAACTTACATCCTAAATATACAAACTCTTTCACTTGCTCCACTCTCACCCCATTTATTAAAATATTGCATTCTGTTGAACTATCATCCCTTTCAAAAACCATAATTTTAGTCTTACTTACATTAACTTTCATACCCTTTTTTTCTAATGCTTTATTCATAACAGTTATCATCCTCTGTAATTCCTCCTCTGAGTCCGCAAGTATAACTTGGTCATCGGCATAGAGAAGGCATTTGATAAATAACTCATCCATTCTGACACCACATTCATCTTCTTTCAAATCTGTCAAACAACTGTCCATGAATAAGTTGAACAGCCAAGGCGACGCTACACATCCCTGTCTAACACCTTTTTCGATGTTAAACCAGTCTGTGTATTCGCCGTCAATTCTGGCACAAGCACTAGAATCCTTATAAAGAGATTTCAGTGCCTGGATCAGATGGCTGCTCAACCCATACGTAGACAGTGTTGACCACAATTCATTCCTTACCACTCAATCATAGGCCTTTTCTAAATCTACGAAGATGCAATAGACTTTTCGATCTTTGGCCAAAAGTTTCTCTAAAATGCATCTTAAAGAAAAGACCTGATCCGTGAATCCCATACCCTTTCTAAATCCCGCTTGTACATCCCATATCTTCTCGTTGGTATCTTTCACAACCCTTTCTATCAAGACCTTTGCATACAATTTGCCAACCACGCTAATAAAACTAATGCCTCGGTAGTTTTTACAGTCTTGCTGTGAACCCTTTCCTTTATACATTGGTACAATTACCGCCTTGCACCAATCCTTTGGAACCACACATTTTTTAAAACACAGATTGAAAAGGTCACACAACTGACTAGCTACAATGCCCTGTCCAGCCTTTAGCATTTCGACAGTAATCCTATCATACCCTCCTGCTTTTCCCATTTTCATACCATTTAATGCGGTCACTACTTCTTCCATACTTATTTCTTCATCATAATTTTGCACATCACTCCCCTGTACTTCATTTTCCGGTTCTGGCACACTCATTTCATTTTTTTCAAACAGTCCTTCAAAATATTCCTTCAATCCATCTACTACATTCTGTAACCCGACTAATAATCTTCCATTCTTGTCTCTGATATTATTAAGCGTAGAAGTCGTATTTTTCCCTCTAGCTGTTTTAACGCTCTTCCAAAAGTATTTAATATTACTTTGGAAATCTCGAGCCAATCTTACATCAAAATCATCCTTTTGTTCTTCTTTCTTCTTTTTTACTATCTCTTTCACAACTACATTCATCCTCTTATATTCTTGTTTCGCTGCAAAAACATTTTTATCCCTCGCATTTTGTTTACTCTGATCAGCTCGTACTGACAACCAATCCTTCCATGCTTTCTTCTTTCTTTGTACTGCGTCTTACTTTTTAAATAACTCTTAAATATTCTTTGTAAAACGAAAATAACCTCAAAACCAAAACCAGCCTCATTGACCTACCATGGTAGGTCAATGAAGCTGGTCAACATCATGCGGGTTGAAAAGATCATGATCTTTTCATCCCGCATGGTCTCACTTCGGCTAGAGTAAATTTGTGAGCGTGGAAGCGGGAGCAAAACTTAGATTATTCACAGACATCCGGCCCAGCCTTAATCCCGAAGATTTGAAACTACGTCAAGCGGACGCCCGCGAAGGATTCAGTCCGTCTTTGTCACAAACTGTAGAGATAGCTGAAACCGTCACGGGTCACGTGTCTCTATCGCACGTAGGGTTTGTGACAGAAACAGACTGAACCCGTCGCGGGTCTCCACGTAACGCAGTTTCAAACCATAGTTACGAGAATTTTATTATATCTCCTTGTTCCTGTCCTCTATCGGCACATGAGACAAACCAAATCGCTGTTGTCATTATTTTCACGCTACACCGTACTGTTATAATGATACATCTTTTTGTCCACTCAGAAACTACTCGGGGCCTACTCGAACCTCCTTGATTATTGAAAAACTTGGAGATGGAAAATGACCCATTTTCAATATAATGGGGTAGGCTGGGAAAATAGGCATTTCTTCTTTGGAAAAGTAAAAAGGAAGGGTCTGGAAGGGTTATATCTCGGGCATGACAATAACTCTGCCAAATCGAGCAAAATCAAACAAACGTCACGACTTCTTACGGTATAAAAAACTGTATTGTGATCTTTAATTGTGATACTGGCTTTCCTTAATAATGTTTTTGAATGGATAATTTGTTTATCATTTTCAACCTTACAACTTAAGGTTGTTACACACTTATTCGGATCGGCATGGTCAGTTCAAAGCCGAGACCCGAAGCAATCAATCGGCTTTTTCCCCAAACATTCATCTACATATATTCGATTTTACCACCCGGCTTTGCCGATTAACGCCGAACCGAATAAATGTATAGCAACCCTTACTAAGCATGCCCTTTAGAACTGTATATCCGGTAAAGATAACAAAATAAAGTGTACATTACAAAAGCCCCTTTAAAACCATAATTTTAGGTCAATTTGGCTCAAATTCTCGCCCACAAAATTTCATGAAGTCAAGATAGATTGGCGAGTTATTGTCGACAAATATACACTATCATTTCTTTATTCCCAATGGGGCAGATAGAGCATTTTGTGTTTTGCATCTCTTAACAGACAGAGCCCAGGGTCGTACGTAAGACTAGGCCACTTTTAGCGTGATGGTGGGCGAGAAGGTGGAAAAAAACAAAATCTAGGTGACTTGTTACACTTGCTAGCCGCATCGCCTGTTAACATGATTTGGATTCGCCTTTAAGATAATAATTATTAAATAATAAAAACACCACCATTGCAGACTCAATAGATTTATGATTTTTGGGGGTCACCGCTGACCCCCATGCTGCGCGGGAGAAGAAACAGCTGGTACATTCTTCTTCTTTTCTCCCAACATGGAAGAGAATGTCGAACTTCTTCTTCTTCATCTAAGCGCGTTCCCGGTTGCATCATCAGCTGTGCTGCTTCGGAGCCCGATTTACGCTTTCCAGCTTTTTCTTCTCCAAATATAACATGAATGTCGAAAAAACATAAAAAAGCCGTATTTTTTATGTAGATTTTCTTAATTTCGATCGCTTTCATTGCTCATACAATTTGTGCATTTCGATAATAAATACTTACATTTTAACCCATACATTGAACGGACAAAAGCCCCGAGTTCGATTCTCAAAGAGACAATACGTTGCAACTTTCTGTAACTTTATTTACGAGTACATCACAATAAGCGGCTTACTTTGATAAAAAATCGCTAGATGTAGCACATGACCAGGAAGACCCAAATGATAGATCTACCTTGCCAAAGATGATATGTACGTACGTGCGTAGGTATATACCAATGGTTTACAATCATGCATCATCATCAGCTCTTTTTTTTTAGTCTCTACTGCAGCACGACCCTCTTTGTATTACCAGAGCCATATATTAACCAGAGCAGTTAAAGGATTTATTTAGCCTACACTCTCCATGCTGGCCAGACGGGTTGGAGAGCTCTCACTGATGTTTGTTTATAAGCTTTGTTTAGCTTGTGTTTTTTAAGTCGCCTTCTACGACATCCACAGGAAGACTTGGAATGGTCCTATTTTACTCTGCCTGGAACCATACGGTTTACCAATAAACATGCAAAAAGCAAAAGTAATTATGAATGAAGATCAGGAGCCAATCTACGTAAACACAAATCTAATGCATTATTAAAATTGCATTACTACGTAATGCAAAAATAGACTGTGTAAATAAATATATTTATTCAGGGCCATTATTCTCTATAAACAGACAAACGTCAAAAGAAATTGAGAGATGCATAGGATGCCAGATGGCGCCTGGAAGCTGTATTGCAGTATAAGGAAGATCATGAAAAACAAAGAAGTGTGTATACTAATGTAAATCAGATGACAAAGCAATATTATTATAACAAGAAGCTGATCTGATGATGGAGCCGGAAGGTGGCTATAGGAACCCTGTAATAAAATGCCGCAACCCCATCGAGTTTGGGCTTTGTAAATTTGTCTTTGTTAGTAGTTAGGCCTTACAATAAAAGCTTGTCCTTTCCTTTTCGTATGTGTAAGTGGCCAACACTGGTGTTAGATTTTTCAAGCTACTTAATGGCATCTGACATGATTTGACGACTGCCATACAACGATGACAGCCGGGACCAACGGCTTAACGTGCCTTCCGAAGCACGGAAGAGCTTGTCAAATTTTTTTGCCACTTGTGATCACCTATCTAACTTAGGACTACTTCCAGTGCCACTTAACTTGTGAAAGCGCTAGTAATGCCACAGAATAGAGACTAATATTCACGTACAGAAGTCTCACTCAACAAAGAAATTCAAAGAAATATCTACTCAATGTGGTTAGCGATATGGTTTAATTTAGATCACGTCAGAACTCAGCACCTTTTCGTTTACATACCTAGACATCTATTGCGGGCCAAATTCATTCTTATTACTCTGGACATACGATTCTTATAACTGAATTTACCACCCCAAGGGGCCGGCAGCGCGCATAGTAATAATGTAGGTACATTTCCAATACCTAAACGGAGAGTGACACAGGCCCTGTAATGCGTACTTACCGGGCCACTGACCTCGTAAAAGCTTGAACGAAAAAAAATATTTTTTTCTAAAGACTTATTACTGATAATATCTAGATAGCACTGATGCTATCTAGATATATTGAAAGTCATTGTCAGGAACGGTCCAGACACGATTCAACGGTTACCAATGCGAAGAGCGCTTCACAACTTGTTTTACAATTGAAACAAGGTCTATTGTTTATAGAATATCTTATTTTTCGTATCTTATCGGATTCTCGACTGCATCCTCAGCTGTGCTGCTTCGGATATCTACTTTGCTTTCTAATTAACGACCTCCTACCGTAATACCAGTTAAAACTTAGTTTGGGCTAGCTCAATCAGTTTGCTTTGTCCTTATCTATTTATTTATTGATCGAGCGAAGCGACTTATCTAGTTTCGAATTTGACTAAATATGCTTTTCTTAATTAGTGTCAGAGTATGGAGAGGACTATGTTCGGTGTTTCTCTACACGATCGAATCAAAAATGAGGAGATTCGTAGAACAACTAAGGTCACTGATAAATCCTAGCGGATTAACTCATTGAAGTGACAATGGGAGGGGTACATAGCACGAAGAACCGATGGCCGATAAGGGTTCTCAAATGGCTGTCACGCATCGGCAAGCGCAGCGTAGGACTCCCGGCAACTAGGTGCCTCTAGCAGCAACCTCAGCAAGTTGCAGGAAAACGCTGGATGCAGGCCGCTTCTAAACGGTAATTTTGGAAAACGCCGGGAAAGGCCTATATCCAAAAGTGGACACCCTGTATCTGTCATGATAGGTAACGATGATGAAAAGTGTACTAAAACGTATTCTAAATTCGCATATCTCACTGAGCTCCATTTTATTTATCAAAATAATGGATGCGATAAAACGTCTATAATATGTTTCATCCTATTTCATTTAAAATTCAAACGCCCGTTGTATGAGAAAAGTATAGAGTTAGTGAGGAAGAGATGCGGCAATGCGGTTCATTTATTTTACTTATTTTTTGTATTAACACTTGCTTTTCTAAATACTATAAATACCTTTATCCCTAACAGGGTAGACAGAGCCTAAGATCGCAATACTAACAAAACACACAAAATAGTGATGAAATGCAAGCCGCATCGCTTGTTAACGTAATTCAAGTTCTCGATAATTAGGTACCTCCCCCCCCCCCCCTCCAGAACATGTAGGAAATACGTATACTTCCTAAATAAATAACCCCTTAATTCATAAAATTGTAACCTTTGCTAAACCTATTTTAGTTAAAATATTTTTGCGTTGATCTTGCAATGTCAAATGTTGAAAAGAGTGATAGAGACAAAAAATATTTTTGAGGAAAAAATATTATATTTACATGACATATTTATTTCTAAAACAGGTTTAGCAAACGTTGGTATTTCTTTATAAATAAGGGTGTAAGAGTGTGGCGTAGACAAAGATTTCTTATTTGTTTTTATCTTTTCGCCTCATAACTCTATACCAGTAGACCGCCGGAAACTGATTTGGTATGCAATCTTCTTCTCGTCTTTCTCGTACACAATGGCAGCCCATTTAAATTTGAATTATATATTTTTTTATTAATTGTTTCATATCTATCGCTACATAACTTTGCGACAGTAGTAAAACCGCCGTAAACTGGTTTGATGTGCAATCTTGCGTCTCTCTCGCACACAATGGCAGCCCATTTGAATTATTAAATTTTTACAGCCACTGTGTATGTGTTTAATGCATTTTGATTTAGATATTTCATCGACCATTATGTATGACTATTCTATACCTCTATTAATATCTTTAGTTTAGACAAGAACAAATCTGCATTTGAAGGCCCTAAACTAGGTGGCTTTTTTTGGAATAGGCACATTTTTCTACCGTAAGTACATACCAAAAGCACAGAATACATAAGAGTCAAACAGAATGGTATCTCACAGCGTCTCCCGCAAATTGGCGTCCCCGCACCTCTCCCCTGCACTTTGTGAGCTTTGACGGCTCCAAACCAGGGTTTAATTACTAGCCGCACGCAATACGCGACGTATGTTGTCTTGAGAACTGTCAACCAATAGTAACCATCATGGTGAGAAGGTGCGCGTATAATAATTGTTTATCCACCCAATACTCTAAAGAACGTATATTTCATACATTTCCAAATGATGAAAACAGGTAAGCAAAGCAACAATATAATTTTACTTATTCAATTCAATTCAATTCAATTCAAAAATATCTTTATTATCATAGGATATTTATAATATCTCTTAATAATAGTCACTTTGTTTTGTTTTGCACAAATGTTGACGTCAAATCGTTACTTAAAGCTAAGTTTACGCCGCTTCCTAGGCGCAAGTGCAGAAGAAGCGGCAACAAACTGCACTGCACGTTTTCTCCAAAGACGTCAACTAACAAACTAAAAACTTAAAATTCGTTATATAGATGGACAGAGATTACATTGTTTATGTCATAATTAAATTGAATTATAAGAATTACGAAATTTAAAATAATGTCAATTTGTAAATTTAGTATGTACTAATGTACCTAAATTATGACATGTCTAAGTATACAAACCTTTAAGAGGGACCCGCGCCAAGCTCAAGCCAGACCTTTTTGTCTTTAACATAGTCATCGGTCCTATAATAAGCCTTCTCACAAAGTACTTTCTTTACATAAGCTTTGAATTTTCTGTCTGGCATAGCAAGGACTGATTCTGACAATTTATTATAAAAAAGTATACACTTCCCCATAAAAGACTTACTGACTGTATTCAGCCTGTAATACGGGCTAACTAAGTCATTCTTATTACGTAAATTTCTATCTGTAAAATCACTTACTGAACATGGAAATATTTTTCCTTACATACATTATATTTTCAAATATGAATTGTGATGCAAAAGTAAGTATACCTATTTCCTTGAATAATTCCCTCAGTGAGTCTCTCGATCCTAAACCGTAAATAGCACGAATTGCTCTTTTTTGTAAAAGAAAAATAGTCTGAATGTCGGCTGCACTCCCCCATAGAAGTATCCCGTAAGACATTAGACTGTGAAAGTAACTAAAGTACACTTGTCTAGCAGTTGCTACATCTGTCAATTGTCTTATTCTCCTAACAGCGTAAGCCGCAGAGCTAAGCCTATTAGAAAGTTTAGTTATATGAGCGCCCCATTGAAGTTTCGAATCAATTGTGATTCCTAAAAAGGTAGTACTTTCAACCAGATCGAGTTTCTGACCATTAATTAGTATGTCAACGCAGGCTTGATTCACATTAGGAAGAGAGAATCGAATGCATTGGGTCTTGTTCGCATTTAACATGAGGTTATTGGCCGAAAACCAATCAGAAATTAAAGATAAGGTGCTGTTCACCGCGCTAGCATCACTGTTATGGCGATCTATTTTAAATATTAGCGAGGTGTCATCAGCAAACAGCACCATGTCAGCCTCTTTCTCAACCATGTAAGGCAAGTCATTGACATAAACTAAGAAAAGGAACGGTCCTAGAATTGAACCTCGGGGTACGCCCATTTTCACATTAGACCCGTGTGATTTTACGCCGTTTATATCAACAGTTTGAAGCCTATCTGTTAAGTAAGATTCTATTAATGTAATTGACTTATCATCAAAACCGTATTGACGAAATTTGAGCAAAAGTGTTGGATGATCAACGCAATCAAATGCTTTAGAAAGATCGCAAAATGATCCAATTGCATCATTTCTGTTTTCCCACGCGTCGTAGATATTAGTAATAAGTGCTACTCCTGCATCGGTGGTCGATTTTCCAGCAGTAAAGCCGTATTGTTGGCTATGGAAAAGATTATTGGTCTTAAAGTGAAGTAGCATTTGATTGAGCATTATCTTTTCGAACACCTTACTCAAAACTGGCAGAATAGAGATAGGTCTGTAGTTGCCAGGGTCTGTTTTTTCTCCTTTTTTGAATAAGGGGATTAGTTTACTACTAACTATTACCCAGCAACCATCTTGATATATATACCCTTCTCGCTCTCTCGCATTTTACACAACAACACCGGATTGCTAATAAGCAATCCGGTAATGTTACATAGGCTCCTCGCTCACAGGTAATCACATACACGCAGGTGCCAACTAGATTTCCGCGGGTTATAGTGCTAAATGCCATTGTTGACAATGACAACTTGACATGCTGTAGTGTAAGCGTGATAAACATTTGTTTATTTTTATTGAATTTATTCATATAATTACCGTATAGTTTTGCGCCGAATATGCAAATTACTTGTACTATATTACAATAGTGAAATTAGTGTGTTACTTTATAAATGACTCAATAATAATCAGTAAAGTAAACTAATGGTGAAATGGACAATGGACATAATGAAAAATATTTGTGAAGTGATATTATGTAGCTGTTTCCGACTTTTATGTAACATTTAATACATATAAAACAGAATATTTTTTACGTCATAGTGTTCGCAAATCTTCCGGTATGGAAAAATATAATGGTAAAAATGTCGAACTCGTTAGTAGGTAAGTATTAAAATAATTCTGCGGTGCGACCCTAAGTATAAAACTCACACATCGACGTGTGTACAGATAAATTATTTCGTTTGTAGTAGTAGTAGGTATATATGTTACTCTGAATCAATGGAGAGTCATACCAGTGCCAAAAGGATTTACTTTTCAGGGCAGAGGAGACGAAGACGAAGAATAAATAAAGGTTTTTAAGACTTTTAACATAACTTTAACACCTCCCTAAAGAATTTCTAGTAAGTCTGTTGGGGTGGGACTAAAATTCCCATTACTTAGTAGTCTCTTCTGTCTCGCTGGTTTTTCTGTTAACTGTAAATATTATATACTTGTAGTTCTGTGAGATTAGTAGACCTCGCAAGCCCTTATAACCATGCAATAACTGACACTTTCTAAATTTCTTTTTTACTCTTTTACCCTGGCGAAGCTATTTCGTGGCCTGTGTGTGTGACGCTACAGCAAACTTCCCCAATCCACTCCATTGCCACATCTTTTGTAGAATAAAGTCCTAAGTGCGCAACCATGGGACCTGTATGCGAGAACAGACAGTTGGACTAAAGGAATTTTTATTTATTTAAAAACTTTATTGCACAAAAATATTGTACAAGTGGTGGACCTAATGCCATATAGCATTCTCTACCGGACAACCATAAGACCAAGCAGAAAATATGTGTGGCTGACGTGATTAAAATATGTATAAAATTAATAATTTAAAAAAAAACTGGTATTAAATAAGACCTACTTATACTCGTAATATATAGTATAGATTTTTGGCCAATCTGGAAACTGAGACGCTTCGCTCGCTCGATATACAAACGCCCAAGAACCAGGAAAAGAAAAAGGCTATTTTCCAACTTGCCCTGACTGGGGATCGAACTACAGAACCTGTCAGAGTAGGGAACTGGCATGAATACTAATCAATGGGACAAGCTGGTTTTACAAGCTTTTATTTAGCTTGCCCTGTTTGCTGTTATTTGCTTTTTGGGTCAAATCTTGCAAGTTAAATTAAAGCCACTTCTCGGTTTCTGATTGAGATGAAATTTTGTTTGCTAATGTAAATCAGATGACAATGCAATATAACTAACAAGAAGCTGATCTGATGATGGAACCGGAAGGTAGCTATAGGATCTCTGTGATAAAACGACGCAACCCTATCGAGTTTGGACTTATTAAATATGGCTTGGTAAGTACTTAGGCCTAGCAATTAAAGCTTGCACGAAAAAAATTTTTTTTTTCGAAAATCTTGTTCACTTGGTCGTTGGACCAAATTGCAGTCATACTAAGTTATAAATGCGCCAGTTCATCAAATTGAAGTTGCAGCTATTACGTAAATAAATAAATATAAATATATAGGGACAAATCACACTGATTAAGCTAGCCCCAAAGTAAGTTCTAAACTTGTTTGGATCCTAACTTAACGATACTATATTTTATGATAAATACATATATAGATAAATACCCAATACTCATTTGTAAAGTTTCCCGAGTTTAAATCTTGTTCTAACGTCGAGCGTCGGCCGGGCGCGGGCTAAGATCACGTCCTCAAGTTAGAACCTCAACTACTGGGGGGGGGGGGGGGGGGTATTAGTCTGGGTATTAGTATATTCAAAGAAAATACTCTATGTGCTAAAATAAAAATACAATTACCTTCACTGTTAAAAATTATGTAATTTTACATGCAAAAAATTACATTAACCTGTAAAATTCCCGAAAAATTTAGGAAATTTACGAAAAATATATGTAAAAATTACAAAAATTATTTATATACATAATTTTTGTATGCATGTAAAATCACATTATTTTTTTGCATGTAAAATTACATAATTTTTAACAGTGTATATCTACTTTGTTACTCTTATCTTGATTCACAATAAATACAGACATACATACATGATATCTTTGATTTTTTATTGTGAAGAAAGAAAGAAATGCGATGAGACAAGCAACACTCCTTTCTCTACGTTCTCACCCACCATCACACTAAAAGTGGAAGTCTTGAGGCCTTGAGCTCTGTCTGCTTAGAGCCGCAAAACCCAAAATGCTGTCATTATCATCTAAGCGTATTCCTGGTTGCATCATAAGTCGTTACGCTTCAGAGCCCAGGGGCCGCTACCTAACCTAGGTGATTTGACGAGGTTACTGGTTTTACACAGAGCGACTGCCGTCTGACCTCCGCAACCCAAAGGGTAGACCAGAACCAATCCTAGGGATAGGTACAAACGCTATATGGCACGGGATCATCTTTATTTTCGGATTATCAGGTGATTCAAGCCTGCAATATCCCTAACCAGACGGGAAACAAATTTTCACAAAGTTTGCTTCCCAGTGGGATTTGAACCCACAACCTCCGGATCACAAGGCAAACGCCTTGACCACTGGACTACGGAGGCAGTCAAAATGCACTGTCGCCCCATTACATAATAATTTTTTTCAACACAAGCTTTTATTGTGAGGCCTCTAATCAGAGTCTCTCATTTTACCAAGTGAACCGTTTTGCTGACATTTCTATATCTACATATAAGGGGATCTCCGATTGAACTGATGTCCCATTATAGGTGCTCTTTGAATGCGGTGTCCATAATATGTAATTATCGCAGGAATCTCTGCTATAATTCAGGCTATTTCAAGCGTGGTCGCTGTTAATTACTGAATCGCATAGTGATGTCAAATCCATTATATAATTAATTATGTATTATCGATACCTATAGAAAAGAAATAAGTTTTTCGAAAAAAAAAACATTTTCTCGTTCTTTTACTGAGAGGCCTAAGCACAAATTAAGATAAATGTAATAAGTTTAAACTTTGAGCCACTATTTGAGCCACTTCCCGTTTTCCGATTGAGATTACATTTTGTATGCTAATGTAAATCAGAGACAATGCAATATTATTATGACAAGAAGCTGACCTAATGATGGAGCTGGAAGGTGGCTATAGGAACCCTGTTATAAAACGACCCCACCGAATTTGGGCTTATTACATTTATCTAGATAAGTAGTACCTTCACAGTAAAATCGTGTACGATTTTTTTTTTTTTTTAATTTTTTTTTAATTATGAAATAATGAATTAATGAAATATTTTAATATTACAATGGATGTCGATTATACTCGTAAGAAGTGATAGGAGGTTGTAACTTGTCAATATATCAAACTGTGTATAAAACGGCATACTTTTATAGAAGTTTCGACACATCGACAAGCAAGCCCCCATCACTGCTGCTTCACAAAATATTAATACAAACCGCGTCAACACGGTGTAACTAATCGCAAACTAAACATTGCGTTTTGTTACTGATTGGATTCCATTTGTACATTTGCTATGAACTGCATGCAAACTATAAATTACGCAGGATTAGTGTCCAATTCGATTTAACACAATATTCATTAGTTTATTTTTCTGTTGATTGTAAGTATAGTTCATTTTTGGTCACTAGATGGCACTTTCTGGTTTTGAAACTAGATATAGAGATTTCTTTGCGTTTATGCAGCTTCGCAGTGAATCACATGTGAAGCAACCCCGGGCGAGGTCCGCACTTGGATGGGTGGCTACATAGAGCAATCAAATCTAAAGCTGCTCTGTGCTTTGGAAAGCACGTTAAGCCGTTGGTTCTGGCTGTCTTCATTGCATTGCATGACAGTCGAGATACCTTCAGGTGGCTTGAAATCACTTACACCATTGTTGGCCACTTACACATACAATAACGAATAACAAAACAATAAATTAAACAGTTCTACCGAGCATAAGAAAGTGTATTATTATTCTTACTAGGGTGAGTGAAGAATACATAAACACTGGTAGGTACTTATTGTTAATTCACATTTTCGCCCTTTCCCTCGATCTGGTTTAACAATCTTCGCGGGAAGAGAAGCAGCTGGTACATTCTATTTTTATTAATATTACAAGATAAACACTAAACCGTGGCAAAATCATACATAATCGGAATTACTGTTCACCGAATCCGATAATTACGACCTAATTTATGATAAATCCGCGCTAATATCGTAACACATATATTTGGCTTGCTACTGTCAATAATTGGAGAGTAGACCGCAACGCGTGCGGTTACCTTGCGTATGTAAGCTATGCGCCGAATTCAATATTGCATTGATGGAGTAATTAATTAAATGTAATATCTATCGTATTAAATTAATTTAATTTCTCCAACTTATACACGCTGACTTTTTATCCACCTGCTAAATTTTTGGAGCAAGTTCAGTCCATGACAAATCAGCGCTCAGCCAAACGGATTTTGTATGGGAGAACGAAAAATTTGTCTAATTTAAATACTAAAATTATTATTTATTTATTTTTTATGTCATATGACGGCAAACGAACAAGCGGGTCGCCTGATGGTAAGTGATCAATGCTGCCCATAGACAACTGCAACACCAGGGGTGTAACAAAAGCGTTACCGGCCTTTCAGGGGGGAGGGGGAGGTAATTAATCGCCTATTTTGAGTAAGGTGTTCGAAAAGATAATGCTCAATCAAATGCTACTTCACTTTAAGACCAATAATCTTTTCCATAGCCAACAATACGGCTTTACTGCTGGAAAATCGACCACCGATGCAGGAGTAGCACTTATTACTAATACCTACGTTGCGTGGGAAAACAGATCATTTTGCGACATTTCTAAAGCATTTGATTGCGTTGATCATGTTGGATGATCAACGCAATCAAATGCTTTAGAAAGATCATCAAAACCGTATTGACGAAATTTGAGCAAAAGTGTTGACTTTTGCTCAAATTTCGTCAATACGGTTTTGATGATAAGTCAATTAAATTAATAGAATCTTACTTAACAGATCGGCTTCAAACTGTTGATATAAACGGCGTAAAATCACACGGGTCTAATGTGAAAATGGGCGTACCCCAAGGTTCAATTCTAGGACCGTTCCTTTACTTAGTTTATGTCAATGACTTGCCTTACATGGTTGAGAAAGAGGCTGACATGGTGCTGTTTACTGATGACCTCGCTAATATTTAAAATAGATTGACATAACAGTGATGCTAGCGCGGTGAACAGCACCTTATCTTTAATTTCTGATTGGTTTTCAGCCAATAACCTCATGTTAAATGCGAACAAGACCCAATGCATTCGATTCTCTCTTCCTAATGTAAATCAAGCCTGCGTTGAAATACTAATTAAGGGTCAGAAACTCGATCTGATTAAAAGTACTACCTTTTTAGGAATCACAATTGATTCGAATCTTCAATGGGGCGCTCATATAACTAAACTTTCTAATAGGCTTAGCTCTGCGGCTTACACTGTTAGGAGAATAAGACAATTAACAGATGTAGCAACTGCTAGACAAGTGTTCTTTAGTTACTTTCACAGTCTAATGTCATACGGGATACTTCTATGTGGGAGTGCAGCCGACATTCAGATTATTTTTCTTTTACAAAAAAGAGCAATTTGTGCCATTTACGGTTTAGGATCAAGAGACTCACTGAAATAATTATTCAAGGAAATAGGTATACTTACTTTTGCATCACAATTCATATTTGAAAATATAATGTATGTAAGGAAAAATATTTCCATGTTCAATAAAGTAAGTGATTTTACGGATAGAAATTTACGTAATAACTATGACTTAGTTAGCCCGTATTACAGGCTGAATACAGTCAGTAAGTCTTTTATGGGGAAGTGTATACTTTTTTATAATAAATTGCCAGAATCGGTCCTTGATATGCCAGACAGAAAATTCAAAGCTTATGTAAAGAAAGTACTTTGTGAGAAGGCTTATTATAGGACCGATGTCTATCTTAAAGACAAAAAGGTCTGGCTTGAGCTTGGCGCGGGTCCCTCTTAAAGGTTTGTATACTTAGACATGTCATAATTTAGGTACATTGGTACATACTAAATTTACAAATTGACATTATTTTAAATTTCGTAATTCTTATAATTCAATTAAATTATGACATAACAAACAATGTAATCTCAGTCCATCCATGTAACTAATTTTAAGTTTTTAGTTTGTTAGTTGACGTCTTTGGAGAAAACGTGCAGTGCAGTTTGTTGCCGCTTCTTCTGCACTTGCGCCTAGGAAGCAGCGTAAACTTAGCTGTAAGTAACGATTTGACGTCAACATTTGTGCAAAACAAAACAAAGTGACTATTATTAAGAGATATTATAAATATCCTATGATAATAAAAATATTTTGAATTGAATTTGAAATTACTCAGATTTCCATCATTCTCTTGATAGGCGGCCAGGGAAGAGAAGCATCTAGTACATTCTACGTTTTCATTTTAGGGTTCCGTACTCAAAGGATGCCATCGGAACCCTAGTACTGAGACTCCGGTGTCTGTTCGTCTGTACATCCGTTTGTAACAGGGCTCTATCTCTCGAACCGTAATAGCTAGAAATGTTCTCCGATCATGTATTACTGCAGCCGTTATGACAACAAATACTAAAATGAGATAGTTAAAAATAAAAGAATGTCGTTATAGAAAAAACATGTTTTTCAGCGTTTAAAACATTGTCCGGCCGACCCTTCGTATATGAATCCGATCGCACTGTACCGGTTTTTTCACGATTTTCTTTTCTCCAAGACTAGACTTTGGGAGGCCTGGAATAAGTCAGGAATAGAACCACTCTACATGTTCATGCGAATGTCGTAAGCATAAGGATTATCAAACAAGATGTTTGTTTGCGCAGACATCTTGTTTGTTCGTACTTAATACCAGCCCCTTACGATATCCACATTAATATGGAGACTGGTTCTATTCTAGGAAACCACACCGTTTAGTGGAATATTATATAAGAACGGATATTAAAATCATAATTTTGCTATAGACACATAATCAAGAGATAGACTTATTTATTTATTACTTCAGCAACCAGAGAGAAAATTATAACTAATAAAAACTAAAAAATAACTTAAAATGTATAAAAGAAATACTATAAAAGGAAATAAGTATTTCGAAAAGTATTTCGCACAAGCTTTCTGAGGCGTATGTATTAATCAAGACAAATGTACTAAGCCCAAACTCGATGGGGTTGCGTCGTTTTATTGCAGGGTTCCTAAAGCCACCTTCCGGCTCCATCATCAGATCAGCTTCTTTTCATAAGTGGCCACCGTTTAAGAACCTTCCATCGGTTCTTCGCGCTTTGTATTCCGCTCACTGCCACTTTACCGAGCTAATCCGCTTGGCTATGTCAGTGACCTTAGTTCTACTACGAAACTCCTCATTTCTGATTCGATCAAAATCAAAATCAAACATTTATTCAGTAATTAGGCCTTTGCAGGCACTTTTACACTTCAATATTTTAGGGTACATTACGTGTAATGTTTATTTATATCTAAATTATTTTTTTCTTTCTTTAAAAGCTACCGGCACTAGCGTTTCGCAACGACCACTGTTGAGTAGAAACGCCGAAAGAAACTCATTTACACAGTATTGGTCGCCTACGCGCCAGAAGGGCTTTGTCAGTTTACAAAGATATTATGCCTAATACAATGTTTCACAAAATACTAGTAAAGCTTGCGAACGAGTGCCAAATCCAATTTACAGAAATAAGTTACACTAAGTCGTCTTAAAAAACAGAGCCAAGCTAATTAGTTCCTACTGGCGGCACCCGTTCACGATTTGACGCGTGGCGAGTGATCGCGTAGAGAAACACCGCGCATAGGGGAAAGATCGAGGGAATGGGCGAATATATAGGCGATGCGGTTAGCAACCCATCACTATTATGATTCCCCTTTTCCACTAATACGCCAAAAGTGGCCTGGGCCTTCTGTTCCTAGGCTCTGTATGCCTCGTTAGGGATAAAGACGTGATAGTGTGTCATTTGAAGTTACTGTTCCATGGTATTAGTTTCCTGATTTTCTAACATTGATGAATTGGTAAATTGCAGTCTACACCGAACCACAATTTAATTAACTAAAACATCCAACACTCAAATATGTTAGCAAATAGGACGGATACAATTAGACTACAAACGTAATTTTAATTCAATTTGATACCTACATCGTGTCGGATTGTACACTAGTAATACTATCCCGTATTTACCCCTAACGGGGTATAGAGTACCTGCTGCCGGCTGATGCTCGGCGTGAAGACAGAAAAAGGGTTTGAAAATAGTGTTGGGTTGGTAGCCGCATTGCGTCTTCTTCATCTTACTTGTGCTACTTCAGATCCCGGGGTACACTTTCCCGCTTTTTCTCCTCGAAATATAATATACATGTCTATGTTCACCCAAAAGGATGCCAAAGACCATGCGCAATCGAGAAGAAATAACCGGAACAGTTTAAACGATTTGGCTATAGTTTTACGACCGGCAGCCTGTCTGACGTCAACCCTCTGTGGGACTGCATTTGTGCGAAAAGATTTACGCATCAACTCTCTTTGGGAATGCAGTTAAAGCTCGAAATGTTTGTGCTTGGTCCTTTAGATCTACTAATCCCGCCTAAATAGCATTACCAGTGGGTTGACTGGTAGATAAAGCCTAGTTATGGCTTTAAGTCCGCCTATTACGCTTGTAATAAGGTTAAATAAATAGAAATAAATAAATTACTTCATCACTAACATTAGGTACTAATATTAATATTCAATGTCATATATCTAAAGGTTATAAACCTACAATTCATATTTACTTACAATACAACGATAATTTTTGTCTATTCTGTTGAATATGTAGTTAGCTATTTAGCTCGATAATCACTTCTGAATTGTTAAACTGTATGTGCCAATATCGACACATAAATCTATTATGTTTAGCTCATAGCACGATAATATATGATGTACCTACATATATACATAACTGTCCACGCATCCAGAAAGGAGAGCCATGGAGAACTGTAATACAGGTGCTGCCTACATCAGTCTCCAGTCTCCCCAATCTAACCGGTAACATATAACACACTATGTATGTGTTATTTTCATTTTATTTATTTATTTCCAGAAAA
Source organism: Acrobasis repandana (assembly GCA_963576875.1). Classification (NCBI taxonomy): domain Eukaryota; kingdom Metazoa; phylum Arthropoda; class Insecta; order Lepidoptera; family Pyralidae; genus Acrobasis; species Acrobasis repandana. The sequence goes on along the minus strand of OY756241.1, from coordinate 308,019 downwards.
ACTAAAAACGCTGGATGCAGGCCGCTTCCGATCGGTCGTTTTGAAAATCCTTGGGGGAGGCCTATGTCCAGCAGTGGACTTCATGTGGCTGATATGATGATGATTTCCAGAAACTTAAATCTATTTTACAGTTTATTATATTTTGCCAAACTGCCAGGCAGTTTATCGGCAAGGTGATATAATCAAAATACAATTGTTATCGCATTAATGCGATATTGTTTTGTCTATTCATTAAGTATATCTAACTTATAAATACCCACTCCCCTTATAATATAGTTAGGTATACCCTCTTTAACAACAAAGAAATCGGTGCAGGCGTCTTCGACTAATCAGGGAACGAACATGTACATATATATGTGCTCGTGTGGTTCCGGGTTAAAATAGTACCACTCCATCTCTTCCTGTGGATGCAACAAGAGGCCACCAAAGGACCAGGCACAAACATTTCGCGCCACAAAACACAACAGGCGGCCGGTTGCAAAGCTATAGTGAAACCGTTCCAACTGTTTCGGCCATTTCCCCTCCACTTCGCAAGGTCCTTTTTTTTATGTTATAGGGCGGCAAACAAACAAGCGGGTCACCTGATGGTAAGTGATCACCACTGTCCATGGACAACTGCAACACCAGGGGTGTAACAAGAGCGTTACCGGCCTTTCAGGAAGATATAGACTCGTTTTTTGAAGGTTTCAATGCCGTATCGGTTCGGGAACACCGCTGCAGGAAGTTGATTTCACAGTTCGGTCGTTCGTGGCAGGAAGTTCCTTTTAAAACGTACGGTGGTTGATTGCCAACTATCCAGGTGGTGTGGATGGTATTTTAATTTCAGGCGGGTGGTGTAGTGGTGAAATTTTGCAGCAGGTATTAGGTCGAACAATTCTTCAGAACATTCCCCATGATAAATGCGATAAAAAATGCACAAGATGATGCAACATCCCTACGTAGAGCCAGAGAATCGAGACGGTTGACGAGAGTCTCATCATCGATTATACGAGTTGCGCGATTTTGAATACGGTCAAAAGGAAGAAGTTGGTATTTAGGTGCCCCGGCCCAGAGATGGGAACAATATTCCATATGCGGCCTAACTTGTGCCTTATACAGCTGAATTATACCTTATATTATATCCTTGGCACCCCGGGCGACCACCGACATGCACGTTATGTTCTGCCTATTTATCGATGTACTTCATATATTGTTTGATTGTATGGAGAGCAACAAATACATTTTTATCTTTATCTTTTATCTTTAGTCACCTCTTACGACATCCACAGTTAGTGATGAAGAAGAATATTTTAGGCCAGGCCAGGTGCCACATTACGGATTGTCGCCCGTTCCTTCAACACATAGTTACTATTACTTCTTTGATCCTTACAAGGTAGACCGAGCCAGGGATCACCATCCCTGGTGAACGTTAAAAGCGTTACATCTGGGGCTCCCGCCCCAGAGGTAACGCTTTTAATTAAAAAAATAGAAATAGTGCGAGAGACAGGCTATCGCTTATTTAGAAGGTTTTCTAGTTAGAACTTTGCCCAATTTTGTTAGACCAAAAGAAGGGTTGCCGCCTGAAGGGGATTTGCCCTGCCTGCTTGAAAGTCACTCAACAGATTGGGAACCCAAGTAGGTCGTTGTGGGGAGCTTTTCTCCAGGTGGAATATGATCGATAGCTCACGGAACGTGTGCGAGTGTGGTTCCTCCCCACAGACTATGGCGCACCTACTTCCCTGTCCCGGGTGCCCTACCACCTGCACCCTGGAAGATTTACTTGCGGCTAATAATAACGCCATCGAAGTGGCTCTCTACTGGGCTGACAAAATATAGAGACAAAAAAAGACCATCGACACGCAAAAAAGAAGAAGGTTCTCGAAATCGACCCTCGATCGACCTCTACGATCTGCACGGAGAAAGAAGCAGAGATTAAATATGTACCAGCTGCTTCTCTTCCCACGCAGGTCAAAGAAGCCGATCAAGGGAATGGGCGAAAATGCGAACAATAATTTTGATCTCTTTATCAACTTCACGCTAAAAGGAGCCTGTGGGTCTTGCGGCTCTGGGCTCTGTCTGCATAGAGCCACAAAACCCAAAATTTCTCTCTGCCCTATATGTATTTATGGTTACCACGGGACCTATGCCGAACTGGGTTTCTTTCGGCGTAATCTTCCCCGCAGTGGTCGTTCCGAGACGCTAGTAGTTTGTAGCTTTTGCACTAAAATAATTTAAAAATAATGAATTCTTTATTGTGATAACATTGTATTAGGCATACCTAATATCTTTGTAAACTGACGAAGCCTTTCTGGCGCGTAGGCGACCAATACTGTGTAAATGAGTTTCTTTTGGAGTTTAGCTTTTAAACAAAGAAAAAAATAATTCAGATATAAATAAACGGAGTTTTTGGCGGGAAGTCAAGGGGTTCGGTTGGGGTTTGGTTTAAATTATTTTACAAATTGATTTTAGTGGACTTTATAATATGAAATTGGTGTTGTTTGGTGTTATAAATGCTCATAACATGAACAATGTGTGAAATAGTTAAAGTGGACAGTCATAGTACGGCTGTAGTGATATTTATTTTGCGGACTGTGTGGGCGTCTTCGGGCGTCGTCCGCCACTCAATCGTCTATGTAAACCAGTGGACTCGTATAAATTTGTCGCCAGAAGCTCCCTTGCAGCAGTCAAAGGCCTACACCACCCTTTGATTGTCTAGTTAGGATTAGGTTAGGTTAGGATTAGGTATAAAGAACAAAATTAAAGATAGGCTCTAAAGGACTTGTATCCAGAGCCGTAAAATTATTTAATAAAAAAAAAAAGATATAAATAAACATTACACGTAATGTACACTAAAACTATTGACGTGTAAAAGTGCCTGCAAAGGCCTAACTACTGAATAAGTATTTGATTTTAATTTTGATATTGAATAAAAAAAATTACTTTGACCTTGTTTATGATACGAATTATACTTGTCCGATACACTCATAAAAACTGTTCCTCATTGCTCTATGTATGTTTTTATTTCTTTAGTCGCTACTTAGACACGAAGAGATGGAAAAGTCCTATTTTTATTGTTGAAATTATTTATCCAAACCAAATAAATCCGTGTATATATTCCTAGGAAGCTCTAAAATACAATCGCGTTCACATCACAACTAATTTCCGCGGAGTACCGTCGAAGCAGAATGTTTGATTGTTCATTTTATTGTCAATACAATCGGCGACGTCGGAAATTGAGTATAATGGGTCGACTGGCGGTGGCTGTGTAATATAAGAACATGGGAAAGTAAATGTTTTATACAAAGTTCGCTTGATTTATTTAAAGTTAGATTGTATAAATTTTAATCTTGTCTGGTTGAGTCACTTGAGCTAAATAATACATTAGACGCATAAGATCCCTTCTGGGATAAGTCCGCCATTTGTACAATTGTGTTTTTCATTATGTACTCGTATGTGTAAATATTGCTGATGGAAAATAAAGTTATTAAATAAATAAATGATGATCCCAAAAGACTGTATCATGATCATTGTCATGATCAGGTCTTTTTTAGTCTCCACTGCAGGAGCACGACCCTCTCTGCTAGTATCATATATTCGCCAGAGCAGCCAGAGGATTTGGCCTACACTCTCCACGCTGGTCAGGCGGGTTGGATCGGTCTCATTGATGATGACACTTAACACTTGAAATAATGACCCAAGTTCCTCCTGTCACGAGTCGTCAGCGTAAGTCTGCATCGTGTGACGCGTCCTTGGCAAGGAAATGAAAAATTGCGAGACAAAGCCAAGCTGATTTTATTCACCCTAGGCCACGCTTTTTAGTAATTAAATAGGGGGACGGGGTGAAAGGGGGGATTGTGAAAAGAGCGACGAACCTATGCGTGTCATGTAGAGAGCTGTGTTTAAAAAGTGCATATGTCTTAGTGATTTCGAAACTCCTACAGCTATATTCAAGAAAAGTACTCTTTAAGCCGTGTGGTTCCCGGCAGAGAAGAATAGGACCACTCCAAGTCTTCTCGTGGATGTCGTAGAAAGTGACTTAGAAAACACAAGCTAAACATAGCTTTTGCCATCAACCTCTCCAATCCGTCTGGACAGCGTGTAGAGTGAAGCCAAATCGTCTGACTGCTCAGGCTAATAGGCTCTGGAAGTACAGAGAGGGTCGTGCTTCTGCAGTGGAGACAAAAAGACCTGATGATGATGATAATATGTATCATCATCTTATCATCATATCAGCCACAGGAAGTCCACTGCTGGACATAGGCCAATGATAATATGTTTATTTGTTTGTTTATAAAGTTTTTTGTACACAAAAAAAAAAATCAGATACGAAAATAGAAAAGTAAACATACAACGGCGGACTTATCCCATATAGGGATCTCTTCCAGTCAACCGGCCAGTAATTGAGAGGAATGTTTACTTTTACTTTATGCGTTTGGGGTAGAAGTGGTTGGTACCAAAATAGAGTGTAAAAAAAAGGTGAACAATATACATATAAAAATATAAACTTACACATATACAAACAAAAATAAACTTACATATAAGTATACATAAACCTACATACAATATAAACTAAGAACATGAAAAATAAATTAAGTAGCTCAGAGAAACTTACGAATCCTGAAAGGAATTCAAAATTTTGTTTTTAAAGGAACCTAAGGATGCCTTGATGCCATTTTAGTATCCAAAGGGAGAGAATTCCATAGGTGTGCTGCCATCACAGAGAAGGATATGTATATCAGAGCTTAAAGGCTTAAACAGAACGAGTGACAGTATGCCCGCGACACTTGTCGCCGACGGTAGCCGACTGTCGCTCGTCTTCCTTTCACACTTTCGTCGCATTACACTAAATCATTCTCACAGATTGCAGGAAAGCGATAGGAAAGAAGTTACACATCAAAAACTTAGAATTCTCGCCCACCATTACGCTGAAAGTGGCCCTCCTGTCTCGCGGCCCTGGGCTCTGACTGACCGAAAATGCTCTACCAGCCCCATTAGAGATAAAGGCGTGATAATGTATGTGTAGCGGGAGAGAGCTGGTATGCTCGACCGCCTCAAAGGGAAGATCTTCCCTCCAGGCATGGTGTTGCGCGGGGAACCGCGGCTGCGACGGTGTATTCCCGGAGAGAAATCAAGTTGTAACCAGAACTCTGGTATCGAGGTGTAGAATACTGTTAGCGCCATCTCGTATGCTTATTGTGAACTATGTATGTGTGGTCTATATTAAGGGTTATGCTGGTTCACCAACCTGGACCATCACCACCCGCGGTACGCGGTATACTTTTAGGTGATCAATTTTAATTTATACGAAGCAGGTGGGATGCGGGTGAGTCAAGTCACGTATCGGATAGTACTGGGATAAAAATGCGGTAGTTTGCACTAGCAATGATAAAAAAATATAAAACAATTTACGGGTAGTTTCATATGCCATATAGTGGCGCGAACAGTATGTTGTAGCTTCGCTGTTGTGGTTGTAGTTCCTCGAGGTGCGTAGAGGTCGCCACATATGTATGTGTATATTGTATGTCGACTGCGTGCAGCTAGTCCTAATTAATATTATATATTAACTTAACTTAATATTAAATAATATTATATATTAACTTCCTAACTAATATTATATATTAGTTAGGAAGTTAGGATATGCGAAAGTGAGTTTGTATATTTGTTTGTTTGTGACCTCTTCACGCTTTATCCACTGAACCAATCTTCTTAAAAATTCGCATACACATAGTTAGGAGTACTGAGAAGGACATAGGGTACCTTTCATCCCGGAAAAATGTAATGTTCCCGTGGGATACGCGAGCGAAGCCGCGGGCAAAAGCTAGTATCAAATAAAACAAATAGTACAATAACTTCTTATTTAACGTTATTGAAAACATCAAACGGTTTAAAATAAATAAAAACACAATTTCTTCTACAACTTTCATACCAATACATTATGATAAACAAATAACATGAACAAATCCCTACATTTAAAACCTATCATTCCACTTTTAACCTTACGACTCGTTGTTATGGTTGAAATATGTTTGTGTTGTTGTGATATCAGGTATTACATAGATATAAGAATGGGTAGACACGCCCGCGGCCGGTCACACAGAAAGAGATCAGATATGGTGTAAATATGGGTTGGTTTCGGCTTATTTGAATATTTTTATTGATGCTTAGGGTTGGTAGAGTGTAAAAATATTTGTTACGTACATTAGTTTTAAAACAAAGTATTCTAAACATTGACGGTGCTGTGACATATTTTTAACCGGCTTCAAAAAAAGAGGAGTTTATCAACTCAACTGCATATTTTTGAAGTGAAAACTTCTTTAGCGGCGTTGTGCACTTTTTTTGTAATGGGTAAAAAATTTCAAACTCGCGCCAGGACACGTGTCCTGATCAAAAATTCGTAAGACGGATAACAGCTGGCGCGGCGTAGAAGAGGAAGTATTTATACTATAATTTCGACTAAGCTGTCAGCCGGCTCGTTGGTCTAGGGATATGATTTTCGCTTAGGGTGCGAGAGGTCCTGGGTTCAAATCCCGGACGAGCCCAAACCTTTTCGAAGTGAAAACTTCTTTAGCGGCGTTGTGCACTTTTTTGTAATGGGTAAAAAATGTTAAACTCGCGTCAGGACACTTTTTAATGTAATATAAATTGTCATGTTTGTGTACGATAGCGCAATAAATTAATATCGTATTCTACCACATAAGTGATAGTACTTTTATACTGATAATTAAAGCAATTCGTGCAAAATTATTCCCTAACTATTCCAAAATATCAAAAATGCACAACGTTAATATTCAAGTTTTCACTTCTGCCGGCACTCCCGGAGTGCAACCCGTCGTTTTTTTATTTATTTTGTGTTAATCAATATCTTTGCCAATTTGCCGCGCCTTGTGAACCGATTTTAATGTATTTTTTTTATTTGAAAGCCATTTGTATCTAGTTAGCCCCATATAAAGGTGAAGATATGATGAAGAACTTTAGAGATATGGAAGAGACTCCTAAACGACATAAAGAATATCGATAATTCTTACGTGTTATCGTCACCTGCCGTTGGTTCCCGGCAGAGTAGAATAGGACCACTCCAAGTCTTCCCGTGGATGTCGTAGAAGGCGACTTAGGAAACCCAGGCTAAACAAAGCTTATAATCATTAATAAGACCTCTCCAACCCGTCTGGTCAGCGTAAAGAGTGTAGGCGAAACCTCTGACTGCTCTGGCTAATATATGGCTCTAGTAGTATAGAGGGGGTCGTGCTCCTGCAGTGGAGACCAAAGAAGACCTGATGATGATGGTGATGATATCGTCACCAAATAATTTTCTATCTATCTGTATATGTAGCTGTATAGTCAATTATTAAATGTGAATTTCAAACTTTTAACTAGGTTTAAACCATTATCCACCCAAATCCAGATGACATTGACAGATGAGATGTGTCATTTTACTAGATGTCAACTTGAATTGGGTGGATAATAAAATGTTAAAATATGACAGGGTGTGTCCGCGTTGCAGAAGCGCTACGACAAAGCGATGAAGCATAATTTGTTATTTTTTATCTAATCTAAATTTTTTCTTACGTCCCAGACCTGCATACTCTTTCCAATCGTCATAAAAAAATTCTATTGTCAACCCTATTAAGTAACCAATACAAACGCGTGTTTAGTTCATAGATATAAGACAATCCCAGATACGACTTGCTTTGATCCTTTGGTTTAAGGAAACGACTTATCTGGAACATTTTTCAAAGGCATCTGAATACAATCTGACCCACGTACGGTCAATTGCCGCCCCTTATTACTTCTAGTGAAGAAAATATTAATGTGTAAAAATAAGTTTTTGAAAAAAAAAATAGTTTTTTTGTACAAGCTTTTGTTGTGAGTTGTGAGGCCTAAGTACTCTACTCGTACAAGACAAAATGTAATTAGCTCAAACTCGATGGGGTTGCCTCGTTTTATTACAGGGTCCCTATAGCCACTTTTAGCATGATGGTGGGCATGAAGGTGGAAAAGGGAAATTGTAATAGTGATGAGTTGGTAACTACATCGCTTATTCATATGATTCAGATTCTCGCCCATTCCCTAAATCGGCTTTAACGATCTGTACAAGAAGAGAAGCAGCTGGTAAATTCTGTTTTTTCTTTTCTCCCAGAATAGCAAAGAAGTCCTTAAAATATTGTCAGATAATATAACTACATACACACGAGTAACGCCGCGGACAATTATTAGTCAGTGTATTATATAAATAAACAAATGACAAACAAACAAATCGGCATTGAGAGGCAGAGATAAGGCGGACAGAGCAGAACACATTTGTATTATTGGCAGCAGTACTGTTGCAACTCGACGGTGACTCACTTTTTAGCGAATTCAGCAGATCCTAGAATTGATCATTTATTTATTAATTTATTTATTAAAACTTTATTGATACACAATAATAATTGTTTACAATTGGCGGACTTAACGCTAATAGCGTTCTCTCCCAGTCAACCATAGGGATAAACAGATAAATTCAGTTGCGGCGCAAAATAAATATTATAAAGTATTACAGTTAATTTATGAATATAATTATACGATATAACATAAATAATATACCTTCAATCACTACATATCTAATATAAACTTAAGAAACAATATAATATACCCGTAACCCTAAACATACATACTTACATATACATACATAATATACCTATAATACACATACACTTATATACACAGATGATGATGGAGAAAGAACCTATTGTATAAAAAGAACAACTTTTTAAGGAGATGAGAGTGTATTCTTCTCTTGAAGGAAAATTTAGTTGAAATATCTTTAATGTCAACAGGCAAAGTATTCCAGAGCCGTGAAGCTTGTAAGGTAAAAGAGTTGGCCATAAAATTAGTGCGATATAGAGGAATAGCGAGAAGATGAGTATCGGCAGAACGAAGCTGCCATGTCATGATGTGGCTGACCATTTCATGAAATGGTTGTATTTTTTCATGTGGCCAGCAAAAACCGGCCATATCGTTTACACGTCACCGTTTGGTGATATGCCAATCAACGTTTGGTCATATCATTATTATAGAGCTTTCATGATATCAAAGGTTTAATGAAAATTTCAAATAAAGAAGGGAGTTTCATATTGTTTCCTTGTAAGTAGAATTTTAAGGTGGTTACTTCTAAATAACACTGTTTGTGATTGAAATCTAACCTAACCTGAATCTAACCTGTGAAATATGTTTGTGTGACTGTCATAAAATTCAAGTAGTTTAGTGTCGTGACATTATTTTCACTTCATTTTTATCCTTGATTGGCTTCTTGATTGGCACATTTATATTAGCTTTTTTATCGGAATAAAATCGTCCGCCGCCATTATTTATCACCATAATAAAATAATATGAGCGCCTCTAACGGTAGATAATGTAACTATTTTACGATATGATCACTAATGTTTCACCATATCATGAAATAGCCATGCGTTTAGCTTTTCATATCGAATCACTGATCTGCGCAGACCACATCATGATGTGATCAGCGAGTATTTTCCAAGTCATGTAAAATAACCATTTAATGAAATGGTCGGGTATATCATGAAATGATCAATTCTGCGATCTGGCCTGTGACACATGTGAGTTCACATAAAATACGGATGTCTTCGTCATTATTTGCTAATCAGAAAAAAAGAAAACAAATATGTATACAATATTTTTAATAGTCTACCTGTTGAGCCAAAAATATTTTTTTAATGCACATCCTTATTGCTTTTTAGGGTTCCGTAGCCAAATGGCAAAAAACGGAACCCTTATGGATTCGAAATGTCTATCTGTCCGTCCGTATCACAGCCACTTTTTCCGAAACTATAAAAACTATACTGTTGAAACTTGGTAAGTAGATGTATTCGGTACCACATTAAGATTTTTACACAAAAATAGAAAAAAAAAATTTTGGGGGTTCCCCATACTTAGAACTGAAACTCAAATTTTTTTTTTCGTCAAACCCCTACCTGTGGGATATCTATGGATAGGTCTTCAAAAATGATATTTATTGATGTTTCTAATATATTTTTTTTCTAAACTGAATAGTTTGCGCGAGAGACACTTCCAAAGTTGTAAAGTGTGTGCCCCCCCTGTAACTTCCAAAATAAGAGAATGATAAAACTAAAAAAATATATGATGTAGGTACATTACCATGCAAACTTCCACCGAAAATTGGTTTGAACGAGATCTAGTAAGTTGTTTTTTTTTTTAATACGTCATAAATCCTAAACCGCAATTTACCTTTAGAACTTTTACCTATATTATGTTACTTGCAGCTACGGAACCCTTCATGGGCGAGTCCGACTCACACTTGGGCGCTTTTTTATTGTGTCTGTTTACTGGTCTGCGAATGTGTTTATCAAGTACCATTTATTTTAGTATGTAAAATAAGATTTCATTCAGTTTGAGGGGACAGTGCTCGTAGTAGGACCCCTTCCCCTGCGGTCTAGGGGGTAGTGACACCCCGTATTACTCTTATTAGTTGGAATTAGATCGATAATGTATACACTGTACATATATATACATGAGCTTATTGTATACAGAATTACGAACTCAATTCGCTTTCAACAGTGTGTGATGTTTGCAGAATTAGACAAATTTGAATGTGATTATAGGTTCGAGGATCTTAATATTTAAAGTATATTTACTTATAGTTTCTTTAGTAAATCACAAATCACATCTCCATTTCTTACGTGGCAGATAGAGCCAAGGTAAAATAGATAGAAAAAAGATTTAGTTTGTTTTTAACTGACTTCAAGAAAGGAGGAGGTTATCAATTCGACTGTATGTTTTTATTTTTAATGTATGTTTGTTACGTGATATCTTCGCCAATTGTCAACCGATTTTGATGATTCTTTTTTTATTTGAAAGCCTTTACTACTAAATTTGTTCCATTTTAATTTGGTATGAAGATATGATGAAGAACTTTGGAGATATGGAAGAAACTCCTTGAATAAATTGAAGTCGGTTGTTTTTTTGTTAAAAAATTAATAATGTCTGTAACACACATTATGACATACGTACATACATACATACGTAAAGTGGGAATCAATTGTATATTGTGGTATGTCATTGAATAGGTCTTTCAAAAATGTTGTGAGTTTGTAAATACCATGGAGAAGGAAAATTTCATACATATTCAATTGAAAATTTTTAGACGTTTTAGACGTTAAACCGTGAGGCTTCAACTTGGTAACTACGGGACTGCGCGTGACCCGACACGCACTTGGCCGGTTATTTAGAAATCATGCCAATTTCACTTACACACTGCCTATCACAGTATTAGTAATTTGCCACCTTGGACGTTTGGGAACCCTTTTCCTAAAATGTCTTTATCTATGTGTAAATATCGACGAAAAGTGATTTCTATTATTTTAATTGCATTGCAGCCGTTTGGTGACATTTTAGTAAAACAAGTTCAATATTGCTTCACAAGTAAAGATAGTTTAAAAAACTAAAACCCGACTACGGAAAAATTCATACTGATAAATTATTGATACTTTTTATATTTTATATTTATCTGTGTAGTTCTATAGTTATTTTCGTTTAAAAAACAAACCAAACAACCGATTTAAATAAAATTACTATGGGACCACTTGAAAAGTATACCCTTTCGAACAAACTCTTCTTTTTTGAAGTCTGTTAAAAAGTACGTTTATACAGTTATTGCAAGCACGTATATAGACTTACTGTATTACACAAATTAGTTATCGTATGAAAAACAAAATTACTTATTCAGTTTGAATCAGTCAGTCCTGTTGCCACCCATTGTAAGGCTTTATGTACAAATAAACTTAAAATTAAGTATCCACCCCTTTTCTATGTGTGCTTGTCATGATCACTCACACAGGATCATTACAACCAATGAACTTCATTTAATACACGTGTAGGTAATTATATTTTGTATAACGCAACTATAACGTCTGTCAACACTATACATTTAGTGTTTCAGTATAAGCAATAATTTCGCAATTTAAGTATGAAGCTCGAGTGGCGAAACAGTTAACGAAGACGATATAATATGAAATGTCGACTGGTTCGATTCTGGTCACCTATGAGAGTTAATTTTATATTTGTTATTTTTTTTTTATTTTCTCTTCTATTTAGATTTCGTTATAAATTAAGGTATATTTGGTATAGTTTTAGAAAAACAAACCGAGGAAATGTAAAAAGTTTATTTTAAACAAACTATTATTTATTCAAAGAAAAATGCACAATTTACAACTTTCATAACTATCTAAACATATTATGTTACAATGAAACATATGTATGAAATGATGTGTAAGTAGGCACGCACAGTCATAAAATAATAACAAATGAATAATGTAGGTAGTGTAACTTTTTTTTATCAATCATACACATTTGTAAAATTGATAGGCAGATAACTAAAAAATGTTTGACCCAATTGTTTATTAAACGATATAATAGAGATGCTATTAACCATATTTTTCACCTATCTTCAAAGTCAGACAAGAATGGACGAAATAATGAAAGAATGTTTTACAAAGGTCAGATTTTAGTGAGAGAATAAACATGTTACCTAAAGTCACGCACGGTAAAACTTATATAACAATAAACATCTCTCAATATGAATCAATCCTTTTTTGCTACATTCAAAAACAGATAAGTTGATAAAAATTAGTAAGTAGGTGATATACTCATACACACGTTAATCTCGTCTTTATCCCTTACGGGTAGACAGAGGCCAGGCCAGAAGGCCAAAAGACCCTGTTAAGGTTTCAATAACTTATTGGTGATCCATTTCTTCTTAAAATTTCCTGTAGACGATCTCCCATGCCAGCAACCATATTCCAACACATATCAATGCCCCGCATTAACTCCCATGTTGAATAAACTAATTCTTGTAAATTAGCCTTAGTCTTAACATCAGCTGAATCCCAATTTAACACCATTTGACCCCATAAATTTTCAATGGGGTTTATGTCGGGACTTTTAGCAGGCCAATCAATAACAGTTAAGTTTTCTTGGGTATTAAGCCAATCACGAACGATTTTTGCGCGGTGAATTGAGCAGTTATCTTGAACAAAATATATATGTTCATGTGGATATACGACACGCACAGTTGGCAACATTACGTTTTGTAAAATATCTAAATAACCTTGACTTGTATTACGACCCCCTACTTCCACTATTTCACCCGGACCCATTGACGACATCCAGCCCCAGTAACCTAAAGTGATGCGACCGCTGGCTCGGCATGGAAGAACGTTAGCTTCATTGTAGCGTTCACCGGTTTTCCTCCACAATATTTTTCGTCCATCCTTGTCCGATTTAAAAGTTTTTTCGTCCGTAAATATAACAACATTGTTTAACCAGTCGAAGTTTTCAAAATCTTTTGCGAATTTTACTCTCTCGCGCTTGTGAGTATCATTCAGAAAAAATTTTTTTGCTGGTCTACGACATCGTAATCCCTCGGCACGCAAATGGTTTCGCACTGTTTGGAGAGAAACTCCTTCCGCGGTGGCCGTTGAGCGCGTGGTCTTGAACGGATCTTGTAAATGCGCAGCGACTATGTCTCGATGACGGCGGGAGGCATCGGTGTAGCATACGCCTTTTGGGCCAGGCCGATGACGATCTATGCTACCTGAGTCTGCATATCGATGCACCCATAATTTAACGGTTCGTCTCTGTAAAAAAAATATCATAAATAAGTGTTATTATATTATTGTTATTTTACGATTAAAGGCCTACACTCACTTATGCTGAGTGACAAAGTGACAATATAGTGTATATGAGTTTGTATGGAGTGCGTCGCATCGCGCAGTTGCCTGCCGCGTCGCTCTAGCGTCTTGCTCCATCTCCATACAAACTCATATAAACTATATTTGTCGCGCCGCGCAGCGTAAGTGCGTGTAAGCCTTATGTAAGTATACTAATTTAGCCTATGCTAATAGATAACAATAGATAAAAAATTTGTAAGCTCATATATTTCCTAGTCAGAATTTCCTATTTAAATAGATCTTTAAATTAATTTTTAATCAATTTAAATATAATATGTTAAGAGATTAAGCTTTAAAATAAAAAAAATATATTAAATTTTTTTAATTTATATTGTTTATGATTTTAGAAGTCATTAATAATTATGTATAACGTCTAACAAAATATACTGATACTATTTTAAGGTTAAATTCAGTCCATGATACTGAACAACTTTCCCCAAGGAACATTTATCGAAATATGAAAAATATTTTTTGCTTTCCATGCAAACTCGGATCAACAAAACAACAAAAATCCTCTTTTATATTTCGATGTATGTTCCTTGGGGAAAGTTGTTTAGTATCATGGACTAAATTCACCCTTAAAATAATTTCAGTATATTTTGTTAGACTCTGTATAATATAATTAAATAGATAGTAATTTAAATTAATAATAATTTTAATTGGGATTATTATTTTATTATTTTAATTTTTACTTTCATTTATTTCTTACTTAATCTGAAACATTTCAATGACACAGTTGATAACAACCAACATCGACAAGGCATTTCAATTTTAATAAGGTAGCTATTATAACCAAGGACGCTTGATTGCTAATTTTATGCTTATAATAAAGATTATCGTTATTATAAGCATTAAAACAAAGTATTCTTCACAAAAAATGAGATACATTCATTGCGTAAGTAAATATTAAATAACACTTACCGATATCATTAAACGTCTAGCGATTTCACTAATAGGAATATTTTGTTCATATAAAATTATGATCTCAGCCCTTTTTAAAACACTTAAGTGAAAAGTATCCATCTTGCTCACAAAATAATGCACTCAGAGAACGAAATCTAAGAATGAGAAATGCCAAATCGCAATGAGCTAGTGGCTATAGTGAGATACTATTCAAAGGCGAATGGAACAAGTTTAATACACGCATACATCATACAGAGCATCTTAGTTACCCTCAACTTTACACTTTTTACCAAGTCTAAATATATATGTAATTGTGGGTAGTATAGGCAGCTAAACCAATATTTTAACTAACTATTATTTCTATCCCGACAAGCAGGCAACTCTAAAACTTAATATTTTTTACGTTATTATAAACGAAATGACAAAATAACAAAATCGTTTAAGGTCATGGGGGCGAGGATCGAACTCGATCACATAAGCTTAAGACATCATTGCACTGGCATGCCTTGACCACTGAGCTACAGACAGTTGAAACCAAATATGTAAAATAACGAATACTAGTTCCTGCTTCCTATTGTTATGACTTATGATTCACAGGCTTTGCAAAGTAACAGTAGTGTACAGGTGTGTATTATATGAAGAAGTAATTCTTACACATGTAAAACTTAGTGTTGATAGGTTAGCAATAATTCATGCTACACAGTGTCATTATGCACACAAAAAGTATAGTGGTGTGAGGTGGTTACTTATCTCTTTGTTTGTTTGTACAAAGTTACCGATCGCATTAACTTGTAATCCCCGGTTCTCGGTAACCCGGGTATAGATGGATCAATTGGACACTGACCTGGACATCGATACTAGGTATTTTTTACCTTAAGGGATAATAAATTAGTGGCTTTGTGAGCTGTAGATCTCACAAGTCTGTCTTTGCGTAGCTCCCCCCCCCCCCTCACATACTGACCTATTAAAGTTTATCGGATGAAAAAGAAGTTTATGACTAAATGTAATTTGGATTGAGTAATACTAAAAAATCAGAAATGAGAAAATTCGTAGAACAGCGAAGGTCACTGATATAGCCCAGCGGATTAGCTCGTTGAAGTGACAGTGGGCGGGACACATAGCGCGACGAACCGATGGCCGATGGGGCAGAAAAGTTCTCGAATGGCGACCACGTAACTCGAATGGCGACACTGGCAAGCGAAGCATTGGACACCCACCCACAAGGTGGTCAGACAATCTGACCAAGGTCGCTGGAAAGCGCCTGGACGCAGGCCGCTCTAGATCGGTCATTTTGGAAATCCTTGGGAGAGGCCTATGTCCAGCAGTGGACGTTGGGCGGCTGACATGATGATGGTGAATGCTAAAAAACAACAAATAATCTCACTCATCCGAGCGTGTTCCCGGTTGCATCTAAGGCATACTACTGTTGTATCTTTTTAGTTAATTTTTTCATGCAGTCGGGTTTTTAGGGTTCCGTAGTCCACAAGGAACCCTATAGTTTCGTCATGTCCGTCCGTCTGTTTGTCCGTCCGGGCTCGTACTCCGCCGCTACTGCACCGATTGTCACGAAAGTTGATCGAGAGATAGATATTGAAGTTCCAAAAGTTGATTTGAAAAATTATGAAAAAAATTTTTTTTTCAGCCCCCCTCCCATACAACGAAATGTAAATTTAAAAAATTAAATTGGACTAGCCCCAACAAAAACTGCTTTGAAACTATGTAGATTGAACCCCCAGTCTTGAGATAATCTAATACAAAGTTAAAATTTGAGGTGTCCCCCCACCGTAACTTTTGGAATAGGTATTACTAAAATAATTCTGATAAAATGTGGTATATACCTCAAAGTATGTACTTTCAATTAAAACTATAGCGGTCTCGGTATCATAAATAGTTATTTTTTAATACGTCATAAATCGTAAACCGCAATTTACCTTTAGAACTTTTACATTATGTTACTTGCTGCTACGGAAACCTTCATGGGCGAGTCCGACTCGCACTCGGCCGGTTTTTATTTTTATTACTTTTCTACTTATTGTAGTTTATAAAGCCGCCGCCTAAAATACTTGTTGCTTTTAATTACTGGTATTTCGTCACCAACATCCATAAAACTGGGAACTGTTTCAAGCGAGCTAAAAATAAACGGACCAGGTTAATTTTTTAACCGCCAGCCCCTTAGGGGTTAGAATTGAATCCGACTTGGTTTATGATCAGCAAACTCCGGGTTCGCTGCGGGAATTAATAAAAATGTTTCTTTAAATAATCTTCCTTTAATATCGTAAAAGGTCAATTTGTGACATACGGCACTGGAGGATAAGAAACGTTGTAAATATTTAACATGGGGTAGGCCTCTCGCCTACGGCGACTTTTTGTAACGATGCAGTAGCGATTCTGTCACTCGTTCGCATCGATTCAGTCGCGATGCAAACGCGATACTGTCACACTTCTGTTGCCTGCGAAGCAAACGCGATTCAGTAACTCGGTTCTCCACACTCATCACGCGCTCAGTGCGCCACCTTCCCTCCGTTCTGTCCCCGATGTCGTCCGACACGGTCGCGCGTTTGCATCATACAGTCGCGATGCTGTAGCACGTTAGTAGCGCGTTGGAACTGCTTCTGTAACGCGTTGCAAATGCGATAACGCTTGTTAGAAGCGTGTGACAGCATCGTTACAAAAAGTTACCGTGGGCGAGGGCTCTTACTCTCATGTGTCAACTCATCACCTAAAAATAATGTGTAAAACCACCTACTCGGTAGGATGATGTTGTTTTATCACAGAAAACCCATGGCTACCTTGACACTGCAACGTATGTTGTCTTGGAGTAAAATTTATGGGGACGCAATTTGAAATCTCCAGTCATCTGTTCTTCAAA
The DNA here is from genome assembly GCA_963576875.1 of Acrobasis repandana. Lineage (NCBI taxonomy): Eukaryota > Metazoa > Arthropoda > Insecta > Lepidoptera > Pyralidae > Acrobasis > Acrobasis repandana. The sequence goes on along the minus strand of OY756241.1, from coordinate 290,523 downwards.
TTACGAATGATTTACGTGAGCGTTTCCAAAAAGCATTTTTTAATCGGTCGTATGGGAAGGATTTGCACGAGTGGCCTTGACCACTCGTATTTTTGACACATATCAAAGAAACCTTCGTATTGCTTGTCATGGAGAATGCGTTCCGTTTCACACTGCTTTTATTATTTATGTTGAACATTTTAGAAAACCATTGACAAAATGATATTTTCTGCGTATCATAATATTACTTATCGTTGACACAACGGTTGCAAAATTACGATGCAATGCATCGGAACGCGAGCGGTGAGTGGGAATAAACGTTTTGTGTTTCGTTCTTCTTCTTTTCGTGTCAATGGTACTTTACTATATTTTGTCACTCCAGTATCGGGCCACTTCGATAGCTGTATCATTTGCGGCCATCAGGTGTTTGCCATTTTGTGTTTCGTTGACTCCATGATTTAAAAATAACACTCCTTTTCTGTGGTAGCTATCTTGTTCGCCATCCTCTAAGTTCGTGTGTAAACTTCCAAAAGGTCCCGCTACATAAAGGGGTCACTCGAATCAAATATTTATCCCCGTAATTCGGGTAATTGTGTACACGGCCCGGCTTTTTGTGAACCGGGTATGCAGATTTTTATCCAACTACTAGGGGCCTCATCGTATTTACACGGGTATGTATTATACATAATTATATTATCTTAAATCATCATCATACGAGCGTTTTCCCCGTCCGCTACTAACCTAGGTGATTTGACGAGGTTACTGGTTCTACACAGAGCGACTGCCGTCTGACCTCTATGGGGATAGGTTTAAACAAACGCTAGAGGCGTTCGGTACTTGACTTTGCGTGCCTTCTGAAGCACGGATTCATCTTCCTTATCGGATAATCAGGTGATTCAAGCCTGCAATACCCTAACCAGACTGGAAACAACTTTTTACAATGTATGCTTCCCAGTGGGATTTGAACCCACGACCTCCGGATCACAAGGCAAACGCTTTGACCACTGGACCATGGAAGCAGTCCGCGCCGGCGGCACTACTTGGATCTGAAGTACACCGCAAAGTAGAGTCGGATCCCTAATGATGTCAGTTAGATTATTTTCGGGTTGTAGGATTTGGCCTACACTCCACGCTAGCCAGGCGGGTTGGAGAAGTCTTAATGATTTTTATAAGCTTTGTTTAGCTTGTGTTTCCTAAGTCGCCTTCTACCACATCCACGAGAAGACTTGGAGTGGTCCTATTCTACTCCGCCGGGAACCACACGGCAAAAAGGGCAGCTTCTATACGCATTCATTGCCTCGTCAGCCAAGTAAGTTTCATTAGCGTTAAATGCCTGGACGAGTTGTATTAGGGGGCTAATTTTATTTTTAACCTCCGACAAAAAGAGGGGCATTATAAGTTTGACACTAATGTCTGTCTGTGGCATCGTAGCACTAGAACGAATGGACCGATTTCGATGCGATTTTTACGTGAAAGCAAGTTACCTTGCGGTGGTTCTTAGCTATGTTTGATGAAAATCGGTTCAGCCGTTTAAAAGTTATTGGAAGTTAACGCTTGAAAGTCAGGGCCTTCTCTAGCAAATATATAGATGGCGCTACGGATATCAAATCAAGTAGTTTCGGTAGTTCCGCTACAACTTCACAGTCGGGGTTTTTTTTTAATTTGCCTAGCAAATAAGCTTTTTCCTTGTCTTCTCAGTCCCATGAGAGGCTGGTGATTTACTGAAATCCCGCCCGTTGTGTATTTCGTACACCGTACACCGGTAGCACATTCTTTTTTTTCATCTCAATCTATGAGAAATTGTAAATATATACAAAAGAGTGTGGGACCTCGACCTGTCCCGGTGCTCTAGGCGAGTTCCCACATAGAAGATAGTACAACACAGATTATATATAATTTAATTTCTGATACTGACTATTACAGAGTATAAAAGAATAATATTTAATAAGGTACAACAGATAGAGCGAAGTGAGCGATCAGCTTCAGAGATGATGGTGGAATGAGTGAAAAGGGATCAGTCAATGATTTGAAAATGGAATGAAAGGGAATTTGAAATGAAATGAAGAATGAAAAACGGACAGGATGACATGAAGAAAGGAGTTTTGAAGAGGATGCATGCAGCATCGTTACGGGAGGAGTAAAACACCAACATATAACCAACCAGAGTCTAACAGGCTAACTACAGTAACTACTAACCTTTATTTTGTGTCATTTTCACTAAATAAACACTAAGAAAACATTTTTCGAGGACCATCACCATTTCTTATACATTTTGCAGTCAGAATCGTTTCGTTACGTTTTCTTTGTACGTGATTCTGCATATCTTTAATTTTATACGTAAACTTGATACTTATTTACTAGCTAGCTATTTACTAACTTGGCCTTATCAACAAATTGTTCACATTTACACATCGGAAAATAAAATACAATGTTAACATTTAGAATATAGAATACTCGCTAAGTCGCGTTCTATCATAATTGCAAGCAATGCGTTGTGTTCAAAAACATGGCGTACGTCCCGCACTTACCGCTCTTCACACCCTCATAATATTGCTAGCTTGGGGGCGATATACAACTTTTTTGGGTGATTCACTCCGCCAAGTTAGGGGGCGCTTTTATGAAATTTGTAAGGGGGGAATTTTTTTTTCGAAAATTAAAATTTTGTCTATGGGGCCAAATCTCCAAGTCCTAACAAATCTTCAACTTTCAGATTTTTCTGGTACTCGACTCCCCACCCCCTATACACTTCAACAAAAGTCATTCCCACAGTCATCTGGTAACAGGTTAAACAACTATGTCAACGAGTGAGTCAATTAGTCAGTCATAATTTAAGTCTAGCTTTATGTAATAGTATATATTACAATAAAATAATAATATAAAAAATATAATACATGGACCCTGAAATCTTTTCGGTGACAGTTGTGTAAAAAAATATTACCCTAAAAAATATTATAATAAAAAAGTACAACCCGGGAAAATATTTTTGATTATACTGGCGACACTCACAAAATGGACTCGCCCTTTTGTATGACATTTACATTAAATGAAAAAAAATGAATAATTAAATAAATTGATTATTGAATTCGGTACTTACAGATCAAATGTAATCCCATGCTGTTTATTCTGAAGTCCAACAGCAATTTTGCATGTGGGGACAGCACAACACGGCATAATAAAATTAAATAATCTGTTCTCATTTGTTGCAGTGTCATGTCGCAAAATGTGTACAGCGGCCTAAAATTAATTTAAACAAGCATAGCACTATAATTATTGGTAATAACATTTTATAAAAACATATTTTACAATTAAAAAACTACAAAATCCTTACGTTTTCTATACTTGGGTTTTTTATAATTTCCCATATGATAATCCATTTTTTATACCGCCATACTTACTGAACGAACAAGATGTCATTCATCATTCCATGCCTATGAAACTTAAAACATAGCAGAATTTTGATAAACAAATTCAATAAAACGCCATCTAGTCAACAAGTTCTGAACTAACTCTTAATGCGTGTTATAGAATAGGAATATCAAATGGTAGAGAAATTCGACATGCGAGGTTAATTACATAATAGCTCAGTTGTTTAGAACGTGGTCGTATTTGAACCGAGATCGCGAGTTTAAGTCCAAGTTCTTTTATTCCTTAAGTGTTGCGAAACCTTGCTACCAGATGGCGCCACTGGTTTGAACTTATGTTAAAGCTACAGTTTCTTATACAATATGAATCATTCATGTTCATTCATTTGTCAATCGCGTTTTGTTTTACTGTCTGTCACCAAACTCTTGACAGCAAATCACTTTATATAAATGCATGATGCTTGCATCATGCATTTATCATGTGATGCATTTATCAGCATCATGTGAAGTTGTTGATTTGTTTTTATTATATTTTTATGAGATTTTATACCATACACTTTTTATCATATTGTAAAAAAATATATTTCTGTGAACAATTGTTGTGAACAAAACGCTTCGTCAAAGATGCATTACCCATCGTGTTGCCATTGTTGCCAGATAGTGTCACTGCTATTTCCAATGTAGAAAAAGCAAAATACTTTTTTATATAGTGTACAAACGTCCATAAAATCTAAAAAAAATATTTTTGTGATGTTAGGATTTTTTCCTACAAGATGACGTAAAAATACTTGCTGCGACACGTAGTGCAACAATGAGGGCCCAAAATGTATGAAGCGATCTAACACATTATTTCGACGGTTTCTAGACGTTCACGGTTGTCACTAACTGCTCGCGTCAAAGTCATACTATCACTATTTAAGAGTGGTTTTTGGTGCCTCAGTTTTGTGTATGATGATGGATTCTGTAGTATCTATATTCTAAATGTAAACATAACCTAAAATTTACTATTTGTGTCAAAGACAACATTTAAATTATATATTTTTTAAAGCAAAAGTACCAAAAAATCTCTTACCTGCAGTCATCCATGTCAAATATGTTGTATGCCAAATTTAAAAATGTTGACGCCTGTTCCACTATTTTATTGTTTTAAATATAAATTATTACTATAAATATACTTATTTTTTTGCTGGAATGCCAACATTATTATAAAATCTATAGATGAGTACATTCGTGTTCAGTTTTCAAATGTGTTTGTATCCTTAGAGAATTTCTTTTTTACTTTTCAGTCTCTAGAGGATTACCTGTGACTTTAGATGAATACATCGTTTTTCGAACAGATATGATGAAAATCATTAAAATACAAATTTGACAGTAACATTTTATTTATAACACCCTAAGTAGGATTTCTTGCAGCATTTTCTGCAGCACGGATATCTGCTTCTCCGATCCATATCTCTCTTTTTCTTATCCTCTGCTTTTTTCGCCTCTGCCTCTTTTTTAATTGTTTCTTCATCGACTTCTTCATAAGATCCACTAAATGCACCACCACCTTCACCTCCAGGTTTCCCAGCTGAACCACCCTTACCACCCCTACCACCCCTACCACCACCATCACCACCCCTACCACCCCTACCACCTCCATCACCACCCCTACCACCACCATCACCACCCCTGCCACCCCTACCACCACCATCACCACCCTTTCCACCACCCCTGCCACCCCTGCCACCCCTTCCACCACCATCACCACCCCTGCCACCCCTACCACCACCATCACCACCCCTGCCACCCCTACCACCACCATCACCACCTCCTCTACCTCCTCTACCACCTTTACCACCTCTACCATCTTCTCCATCTTCGCCGTCGAATTGTCGTCTACTTTTTTTTTTGTCTTTTTTTTTATCTTTTTTATTCTTTCTTGAACCTAATCCATTTACAGGACACTTTTCGGAAATTAAATTCAATCTCTCCCTATACGCTTTGATTTGCTTCCTTTCTAATTCCTTTTGCATCATCCATTCCTTAAGTTTCTGTTTCATTATTTCTTGATTTTCTAGTCTTTTCTGGCTGCTAACACTTTCTTGTTTACCAAAAAGGCCAGCGATGTCGAAAAGGTCTAATTTAACTTTCCCTTTTTGTATATATCTAGGATTTTGGTGATGTTGTTGATTTCTTCGAGACGTGATCGCGGTGAGATCATTTGATTCTACGTCTTTTACAGTTTCATTGAAATACGTTTTTAGTACTTCTAGTTGTTGTAAACCTGTCTGTGAATCAGAATCATTTTGTTTTTGTAGCGTTCTAGCGCTGTCTTCGATAGCGTCTTGGATTTTGACGAATAACTCATTCTTTTCTCTTTCTAGATCTTGTAGGGCTTTTTCAGGATCTATTAGAGTTTTCTCAGGAACTAGTAGGGTTTTTTCGGTGACATTTATTGCAATGGCGTTTGTACATAAAACGCAGACAAGTAAAAGCAAAAAGTCAAAGATGGCTTTCATCTGAAACGAAATATAGGTTTGTTCGGGTCAAATCTTGCAAGTTATATTCTTAAGTGAGCCGTGTGGTTTCGGGCAGAGTAGGATAGGACCACTCCAAGTCTTCTTGTGGATGTCGTAGAAGCTCACTTAGGAAAAAAAGCTAAAAAAGCTTACAAACATCAATGAGACCTCTTGAGAGTCTGGCCAGCGTATACGTCCCGTCAGGCAGCCCGCGTCGCACGCCGCGCCGCGTTTCCGTGGACGTGGCCTAAGGGAGAGAGAGCGAGACGTCCATATAGCATCAGGCCTCGGCCGGTACAATAGACGATGCGAGCGTGTGAGTGAACATTTTATGCTCGAAATTATATTTTATCCATTAAAATGTATATATTGTAAGAAAATTCTTACAATATATACATTTTATTAAAAAATAAAACTATACTTTGTTAGTCATGATTCTTGATACATAGAATCGTACAAAAAATCCACAGTGTTCCAATACATCTTTTTTACAATTCTACTCGTTGAAAAAAAATGTTATAGGTATATAATCGTGACTTTTTACTATCGAATCAAATTAATAACACTACTTCGGTAGCATAAATATCCTGAAGAATATCTTAAATTATTTTTAACTTTTTCAATGTAGTGGAACTTATAGTTTGACGCAAAATAAAACTTTCGTTTATGACTATGTAATCCTCTTAATTCGGCCGTGGCGAGGTCCACAGAGCAGAACATAAGTAATAAATTGTAATAATTACCTTTGACATTCCCTTTAACTGGACACAAACATTGCCACATTTACTGGGAGTGTAACCCGACCATACAAATTAGCTCTATTTGTGATGTGTTTCCAAACCGGTCGGTTTACGGCGTATTTTATGGGTTGTTTTGATAAAGCGCTTATCGAAACCAATGGGTTATTGATGTAATAGCTTTGCTCGTAACTTATCGAAAATACAGAACCGTACTACAAGTTTATTTGCTAAGCAAATTAAAAAAAAATCCCGATTGTCAAGAACGCCATCTAGTGATGATTAGCGGAACTACCGATACTACTTGATATCCATAGCGTCATCTATTATATGCATGAGAAAGCCCTGACTTTCAAGTGTTAAACCCCAATAACTTTTGAATGGCTGAAACGATTTTCATCAAACATAGCTAAGAACCACCGCAAGGGAACTTGCTTTTACGTAAAAAAAACTACAACGAAATCGTGTTGTTGCGCTACGATGCCACAGACAGACAGACAGACATTAGCGTCAAACCTATAAAACTCCTTTTTCTTGTCGGGGGTAATCTATACTAATATCATAAAGCGGAAGAGTTTGCTTGTTTGTTTGTTTGTTTAAACGCGCTAATCTCAAGAACTAATGGTCCGATTTGAAAAATTCTTTTTTTGGGTAGTCCATTTATAGAGGAAGGCTTTAGGCTATATAACATTACGTTCCGACAACCACGCGAACGAAGTCGCGGGCACAGCTAGTTAAACATAAGTCCACCATTGTACTGTTGTAACGATACAGTATATGGCTCCTCCACACATAGGGCCATCATTGCTCCAATTCACTGTACATTTTACTCGCCAAAACTTTTGAGAGTTCCCCATCCAACGCTGCGAAGGATAATTGGCCCATCGTGTAAAGGAGCTGTAACTCAATCATCCTGCATCTTGTTTTCACCTCTCATAATGTAAAAATATTATAGTTGTGTGCCTCAATAAATTAGTTTTTCTGGTCACCGATAGATTTATTTATTTATTTGTTTTTAAACTTTATTGTTTAACAATGAAATTGTCTTACAATTACCGATAGATGGCGCTGTCGAATATTGAAACTCGATATGGTTTCTTTTATCAAATTTGTTAATAATGAGTTTTACTTGTCAATAATAAAGAATCGAAAATCAGTGCAATGGATAAATGAAGTGTCCCTCTCTCTCTCTAAGGTAAGAAGGGAACAACCTCATTTCTCCATCTCATCCCGTCCACTTTACTGCGACTTAATTTTAATCTCATTTCTTTTTCGAATCATTCAAACTTCCCTTTTTATTTGACTCACTCCACTTACATTCTTGCTCCTGGACATACATTCAGTGGAATTAATTACTATTTATAGTAAAAGTTATAACTATGTATATTTTAAATTGAATTTTTTTTAGTGTGATGTGATATAACGGTCAACTAAAATAAACTTACCTTATTGTTCCTTCTGCACATCATGAGCATTATAGTTCCACTTCACACCTACACCTACTTATGTAGGGCCCATTCTATAAGCCTGCGTGGGACCCTGCACTGTGTAGGTTCTATGGTCATTTGGCTAGTAATGGTTTTAACGAAGTAGTAATGTCAGTTCACGTTGCATAAGAAGGTTCCTATGATTGTAACTATTTATGTACAATCAATCAAAGAATCAAATGTTTATTCAGTAATTACACGTCAATAATTAACCGACTTCAAAAAAGGTAACCTCCTCGGTTATCAATTCGACTGTATGTTTTTTTTATTTTTTTTATGTATGTTTGTTACGCGATATTTTCGCCAATTGTTCGCTGATTTTAATGATTCTTTTTTTTTATTTGAAAGCCTTTACTACCAAGTTTATCCCATTTTAATTTGGTGAAGATATGATAAAGAACTTTGGAGATATGGAACAAACTCCTGAAAAAAATTAAGCTGGTTGTTTTTTTTTTGTTAAAAATTTAATTATTTCAGTGTATACTACGTGTAATGTTTATTTATATTTAAATTCGTATCTCTTCTCTCTCATTTCGGGAATCTCGGGTCTTTTCATCCCTGTTCTTTTAGAAGCTTCCGTAATGATATAGATCCAACACGTAGATGCCCTTTGGAGAAGTTGATATAATGTGGCGCTCCCGCCAAAATTCACACTTGGATATACCATTTACTACTATTATTATCATTATTTGTATCTCCTTTAGATTCACTCAGGTCTTTTCACATTATAATTGTTATTTTTTTAAAGATACCGATACTAGCGTTTTACAACGACCACGACCACAAGAAGAAACGCCGAAAGAAACTCATTTACACAGTATTGGTCAACTATGCGCCAGAAGGGCATTATCAGTTTGCTATAAATAATTAAATTTTTAACAAACAAAAAAACAACCGACTTTAATTTTTTAAGAGTTTCTTCCATATCTCGAAAGTTATTCGTCATATCTCCACTAAATTAAAATGGGACCAATTTGGTAGTAAAGGCTTTCAAATAAATAAAGAATCATCAACATCGGTTCACTTTTTTGAAGTCAGTTATTAAGTTAAAGTAAAAAATTAAAGATGGTTGTCTTACAAGAAACGTGTTTTTTCAGCGTGTTGAAACATTTTACGGAGGTACGGACTCCTTCATGTACCAGTCCGACTCGCACTTGACCAGTTTATTAATTTCTGTCTTCTTTTTCTTCTTATAATTAAGAGCTGGGCTCTTGTCGGTGGAGTGCTTTCCATGTTTCTCTTTTTTCCGCCAAGTTCTTAACCTCCTTATATGTTTTCACGTTTCTGTCACACGACCCAAATTATTCCTCTACTTGGTCCAACAGTTGATTGGCAGAGAACGCCATAAGGCGTTAAGCACGCCATTTGTACACTTTATTGGCAAAAAGGTTTAATAAATAAGAAAGAAAAGAAGAAAAAACTTGAAACACCTTACTGTAATATCCATCTACAATTTCTATATTTGTAATTGTGCATTGTGTTTCACTTGCCCGATATTTTATTGTTGGCCAGTGGTTAACCAAAACTCTTGTTTTGCTACAGCTGGTTAATCCTCCAATGTAGGGTTCCGAACCTCAAAAGGGAATATGGAACCCTATAAGGTTATAGTCATGTGCACTACACTATCACGCCCTGACTGACAGGTCAGACAGAGCTTGCGGCCCTGGGCTCTGTTTATTTTTGCATCTTCGCCCATTCCCTTGATCGGCTTTTACGATCTGCGCGAGAAAAAGAGCAGCTGGTACATTCTATGCTTTTTTCTATTACAAGCTTTTATGTTTTACCTGCCCGAGTTGTCTGTGTCCGTAATCAAATATTTCAAGCTAAATTACACCCACTTCCCATTATTCGATCGAGAAACTCCACATACTTATGTAAGTTGGGTGACAATGCAAATTACAGCTGGAAGCAGGATGATAACCATGGCATCTCTGTGATAAAACAACATAAACGAGTTTGGGCTCAATTGTTGTTCATTGTTTTAGATAAAAACTTATATAGAAAACTATTTTTTTTAGAATTACTTGTATCATAAAAGATTTCCTACAACTTCTTTTTCTTTTAATTATGCTTTGTTCTGTGTATATTAGGTATTTCAGTAATACAGTCAGTAAGTAAAACATTATTAATTTAACTGCAAAGCATGTTTCTACTTTCTCAAAGGCGTCAGACAACTTCCTCGTTTTGAAGAACTCTCTGCATAATTGTGTCAATAATGATTACCCTGAGTGCCTTATCGCTGAGTACATCTCCACTTAAGGAGATTTGGCGGAAAATATTACAAGGAAGGTGGACCTCTGTGGGTATTGTATTTATTATTACCCGACAGAGTTCTCCCATCTAGGTTTGGGAAAAAAGAAATTAATTTAAACGTCGTCGTGTAAACACATAAAATAATATATAGCTATCAATCCTCTATAAAAGTTTCTGAAACAGTTAGCTTATTGCCAACATTATAACAACCAGTGTCATAGTAACCATAATATCATCCAAATGCGTGATATAATATTGTACTAAATTTAATTATGCAACGCAAATCTTTTTTTTTTTCATAAAGATAGAGGAATCGAGCCTTTATTTTTATGAATTAAAAAAAAAAGAAACATAAGCGCCATTTTTGAAACGCGGATTCACGTAAACGAATGATTTTTTCCTTACAAAAAACGTTCGATTAGTGACTTGAAAAATTGCACAATTGTCTTGCACGCGCGTTTCACTACCACAGATTCGAAATTTAAAAAAAACATGTTATTTAAATTTACGTCGCATCCTGCCATTTTTGTTCGTAAATAGCATTTCAAAAATTATTACTTTGTTGTTTACAAAAATGCGTGATACAAGCTTTGATAATACCTACACTACCAGATATTTCTAATGCAGCAAAGGACATTTCTAACCAATTATTACCAGAAAAGTCGAGAAAACAATATGAAAAGACGTACCAAGATTTCAATTGGACAATATCAAAGAAGTAGTATTTACATCATTTTCTGAAGATGTGATAATAGTGTATTTTCAAGAATTATCCGAAAAATTCAAATCTTCATCCCTATGAACCTTCTATTCAATGCTAAAAAGTACGCTGAGTATTAATCGCAACGTGGATATCTCAAAATATTTAAAATTAATAGACAATATGCATGTGATTCAGAAACGAACAAAAAAAATGATGTGTAAACTTTATTGCTAAAGAAAAATACCCATATATATATTTTTTCAATTTAACATGTTTCCATTGAGAAATTAATGATTTAAAAGTTGTAAATTTCAATTCCCTCGCAAATTTCCAAAACGCAACGCTATTGGAGGAACGAAACGTGACGACACCAAACACTGTCAAACTGAATTTTCTAAATAGTCTGTACTGTCAACCACAAATTAGAAAGAAGGAGAACCTGTCACTGTCAATAAGTTGTTTGTAATTTGTATGATTGTTGGAGGTTATTTTCATTGTTTTGCTAAATTATTAGTGTTCTTTGAGAATTATTAGCTGAAAGTCTGACCCCTGGTGAAAAAAGACTTGCTAAAATGATTGAAAGCGGTTTTGTTGTGGCAGATACAGTCAGATAATCTGCCTAAAATTGATGTGTTTATGATGACTTCGTACTTCGCAAGTAATTCCAATTTTACATCCTTTGAACTCAGAGGATTAAAAGCCGTGAGGTAAATAATTTATATATATTTGATAAATTTCTATTTTTCTCAGTTTTATACTTATGAGACAAGTCAATCAATTAATTATAACCTAAAATATGGTACTACTATTTTTTGTTTTTCTTTTTCCATTGACACTGACATTGACAGTGTGCGGTAACGTCATAGAATAAAAGCGCAAAATGGCACCGCGTTTAAGTCGTCTGAAAGTGATAGTAGTTTTAATTATTTTTTTTAAGCTTATTTAATAATATTTTGTTAGTGTGATATTTTTTTCCGTTTATATAATAACGTAAATAATCATTTAAAAAAATAAAAAAAGACATGAATATACCCTATTGCCTTGCTAAAACGTAAAGCAGAAAGTTTTACTTTTATAGAGGATTCATATCATGGGTGTACATAAAGTATTGTATGTAAATGTTCATAATTAGGTATTAAAACACTCATGTGATGGGTACTATTAGTGTTAGTTAGAAGTTAGTGATAAACCCATATTCGTGTTTTAATACCCCTTATTATATCACAGTTGCATAAATAACTGTTACTTATTGAAGGTCATTATTTTTGTTTAATTATTTTTAGTGGAAAATCTATACACTACTAGCGTTTCGGAACGACCACTGCTAAACAATTGTCTTCAAGGAACAAATATTAGGTATAAAAAAGTCCGTTAAAATAGTTTCAGTATACAGGCTGACTTTTTATTCACCGGCAAAATAGAATAAAATTGAATAGAATATTTTTATTTGCACTTGAAAAGGGTACGATATACATACAAGGTCTTAAATCATAAAAATACACCTAATCAGCCATTAGCAATAGCATGCAAATCTAAAAGTTTATAAATTACCTACAAACTATGTTACAAATAAAATTAGGAATGGATAATGTCAATAATATTAAATATAAGCAATTTGTATTAATAATTATTTCTTGCAATTGAGAAACTCTTTCACTGTGTAGAAGCCTTGCTCACTGAGCCAATGAAATAGTTTTGTTTTAAAAAAAAAAATGTCACAGTTATGATGGAGTCTGGTATCTTATTGTAAATGAACATACCTACACATATAATAACAATTCTTTTTAAATTTTTCACTTCTGGGCATAATATTAGCCATCAAAGCTAGCCTGCTGCCATTTCTAGTATTTTTTGGAAACACTTCTTAAGCCTCATGAAATGATTGATAATTAAGTTTCACAAATTTGGCAATTTATTAGAAGTTGTAAAAAATAAATAAATTTTATATTTAAAAAAAAACAATGATAAATTTATTAAGATAATGATTAAGATGGAAATAAATAATAAATAGGTATATTTTTTCTTTTGAGTGATTTTTTTTGATTTAATAAGTAGAGATCTTTGCCGATCGGGTCACAACGATGTATGTCTGACCGACATTAGACATCGTAAAGAATACGTTAACGCGGACGAAGTCGCGGGCAAAAGCTAGTCAATAAATAAATATATAAGGACAAATCACACTGATTAAGGTAGCCCCAAAGTAAGTTTTAAACTTGTGTTAAGGGATACTAAGTCAACGATACTATATTTTAAAATATATACATATATAGATAGATATTATTAAATTTATATAGATATGTATTAGTTTTATAGATAGATATTATTATATTATATTATATTATAGGTTAATTTTGAAGCGCCTATTACAACTGAATGAATTTATCTGTTTTTCTATAAGTTGACTTATAAAGAATGCATTAGCGTTAAGTGCACCTTTTTTACTATTGTCCTCAATAAAGATTTAATCAATTAATTAAGTAATAATTTACCTTGTAAATTTCGATTCATGAACTTATCACGAAAAATTTGGTAAATGAAGATTTGCAGGACCTCAGAAAGATTATTAAGCTCTTAACACTTGTCAAGTGGCGTCAGTCAGGTCTTCACTTCGTTAGAGACACTGAATTTTCATAAGACGGTCTGACTACGTAATGGCTTCGAGTGGCCAAGAAAACAGCGGGAATTATTTTATTTATTAAAACGAAATTCTTTTTTGCGGGTACGTGAAGGGACCATAATCCACGATTCGCATTAGTTACACGTATATAACGTACACTATTCGAATTTACGTTTGCACCATCAATAGTATTTAATGACAACCAAAGTCAAAAAACAAAGATTTAAATAATAATTTGACAAAAATGATAGACTGGTGTAATACTAACAATCTAAAAATTAATCTCACCAAAACAAAAGTCATAACATTTAAAATAAGACAAAATGAAAAACTAAAACTGAATATAATTTACAAACAAGACAAAGTTGAAGAGACTGACTGTACAATTTTTTTTGGATTATTTATTGATAATGATATGTCATGGCAAACACAAATAGATCATGTCTGTAAACAATTAAACAAATTCTCATATGCCCTATCTATGCCGAACAAAATAGCTAACAAATCAGCACTACTAACAGCCTATCACGGCTATGTAGCATCAACGTTAAGATACGGGATTATATTCTGGGGTAATGCCACAAATAAAAAAATCAGCACAAAAAAAATGTTTATGAGTTATATGCAACCTAAAACAAAGGAATACAAGCAAACCACACTTTTAAGATTTAAAATTACTGACTTTTTTTAATTATACATTTACGAAGTATGTGTTTTCATAAAAAAGCGGCCAAGTGCGAGTTGGACTCGCCCATGAAGGGTTCCGTAGCAGCAAGTAACATAATATAAAAGTTCTAAAGGTAAAATGCGGTTTACAATTTATGACGTATTAAAATATAACTATCTATGATACCGAGACCGCTATAGTTTTAATTGAAAGTACATACTTTGAGGCATATACCACATTTTTTTTCAGAATTATTTTAGTTTTTTTTCAAAAGTTACGGTGGCGCGACACCTCAAGTTTTAACTTTGTAATAGATTATCTCAAGACTGGGGGGTTTGATCTACATAGTTTCAAAGCAGTTTTTATTGCATTTTAAAACACCTTTTCAACAATACCCCACACGTTGGGGTCAGTCCAATTTAATTTTTTTAATTCACTTCTCGTTGTATGGGAGGGGGGGGGGGGGGGCTGAAAAAAAATATTTTTTTCATTATTTAAAAAAAAACTTTTGGAACTTCAATATCTATCTCTCCACTAATTTTCGTGACAATCGGTGCAGTAGCGGCGGAGTACGAGCCCGGACGGACAGACGGACGGACGGACATGACGAAACTATAAGGGTTCCTTGTGGTCTACGGAACCCTAAAAATAACTATGATTTATTTAATCCTGTTCAAAGCGAACGTCGCTCGGATAAACTTCACCCAAAATCGATAAAATCTGATTTTTTACACAAAAGTATTTATGCAATGGCCCCTAAACTATATATCGAACTACCTATACAAATAAGAAGGT
The DNA here is from genome assembly GCA_963576875.1 of Acrobasis repandana. Lineage (NCBI taxonomy): Eukaryota > Metazoa > Arthropoda > Insecta > Lepidoptera > Pyralidae > Acrobasis > Acrobasis repandana. Next base: position 275,419 of record OY756241.1, on the reverse strand, counting down.
GCAATGAAATTAATAAATTCAAACGCTTGTTATCTGACTTTCTTAGTAAATAAAGTATATTATTCCACAGATGAATTCTTGTTATTGACATTTATATAACTTAACAAATTCTCTATAAGTAATTGTAAAAATGAATTAACTCTGCAAATTGTGATTTTTTTATGCCTAATGGCGCAACACAGAGATCCTGAAATATGTATACCTAACACCTTATTTACGTGTGATTGACAAAATTATGATTATGAAAAAAGCAATAGTAGTAAAAGTAATGGCACAGAATTAATAAGAATATTTCATACAGAACGGAATCTCCTAAGGTCCCGCGCAATTTGCATCCCCATTCCCTGTCCCCGCACCTCTCCCCCGTTCCCGCCTTGTCGAGGGGCGAGAGCGGGCGAACACACACGCATTGACGTGTGCACGGATGTATAGTTTCGTTTGTAGTAGTGTAGGCATAAATGATACTCCGCTTCTATGAAGTGCCATACCTGTGGTACAGATACAGATACACTATCACGTCTTTATCCCTAACGGGGTAGACAGATCCAAGGGCGGTAAAGCCCAGGCCACTTTTAGCGTAATGGTGGGCATGAAGGTGGAAAAGGGAAATCATAATAGTGATGGGTTGCTAACCGCATCGCCTATTCATATGATTCAGATTCTCGCCCATTCCCTTGATCGACTTTTACGATCTGCACGGGAAGAGAAGCAGCTGGTACATTCTATGTTTTTTCTTTTCTCCCAGACCAGCAAAGAAGAAACTTGTGGTAAATAGTCTAAATAAAACTTTTATTAGTTACGTTTGCACCATCAATGGTCCTGGGGTCTACGGGTCATTATGACCCAACTTCACAGTCGCCGGGTTAATATGATTTCGCCCTATCCTACGATCGGCTTTTACGATCTGCGTGGGTAGAGAAGCAATTGGTCCATTTAAAATGTTTCTCCCAGTATGTATGAAAATCTTTTGAAAATATGTTTTTTATGCCATTTGCCATCTTTTTAATGTCCTGGTGCGACCTAAGTCCCAACGTTTCTTTAATTTGTTAGACAACCTTCATCGTCGGTCTTCTATTTCCTAAAAGGGAGACATCCTTTTATTTTAAGAGATTGTCATGTATCAAATGTCCAACCATCTTCCATCTCCTATTTTCAATAGATTTAAATTCAGAGAGAAGAGAGGAATGGAGTAATCTCTGCTTAACTCCACCGACAAGAGCGAGCTCTTTACAAGAAGAATGCTACTTGTAAAGAGCAAGCTCTTGTCGGTGGAAAAGATAAGCACTTGCAAAAGATAAGTTTAGTAAACCACATTAGTGAACAAACATTGAGTTAAACAAAACACAAAACACTTTAAATATTCAAATCTGTCCGAAAGTGCTTTTTATCCAATTTGCCGAAGTTCGGGGCGAAAAGTTGTTCGTTCACAATAGAACTACCCGTCCGGCCGACTCGACTACAAAAGGTCTACAAATCCAGATTGTGCTGTGTTTTTAAACCGACTTCAAAAAAGGAGGAAGTTATAAATTAGACTGTATATTTATTTTTATGTATGTTTGTTACGCGATATCTTCGCCAATTGTGAACCGATTTTGTTGAATTTTTTATTATTTGAAAGCCATTACAACCAAATTGGTCCCATTTTAATTTGGTGAAGATATGATGAAGAACTTTGGAGATATGGAGGAAACTCCTAAAAAAAATTGAAGACGGTTGTTTTTTTTGTTAAAAATTTAATTATTGTACAAAGTGGTGGCTCTGCGAGCCATAGACCTCGCGAGTCTACGCATAGCTTTACCTGAATAAATTGTTCTGAGTTTCTTAGATTTTTTATTTTATATCAAAAATCAACTATCATCTTTTTTAAAATAATGTCAATGGTGACGCCAACTATCGGCTATTTAAATTATTTGTTAAATAAGCAAGGTATATGCATAATCCTTTTTTTCCTACTACCCTTTTTTTGACGTGTGCCTTAAAATTATCGCTCGACCGCGCCCGCGAGTCACAAAGAACAGTCTTCATACAACCGCCGTACCGCCAAGAGCTGTGCTAGCTTCTTGCCCGCTTTTCGCTGGTGATGTGAACAACCGTTGTTCATATGCCGTATCAGTCCCGCTGTTTCAAAGTAGTGACTTTAGTTTGTAGACAATCAACATAAAGAAACATTAGCAGTTTGTGTGCTCAAGTGGGTGTGAACTAAAAACTGTGAATCCACGTGGCGGATAGTCCTGGAGGTCTCCGGAAGTTGCTGACCGAAGATCCAAGAGGTAAGGCCACGTCATTCCTTCATGCCCCTTCTTGCTGTTACCTTGCTGTCTGTGTTTTCTTTATCTAGCTATCGAAGGTTCGCTTACTACACGCGCGTCACCAGTTAACAAGTTTATGTGCCAGACCCCGACTTTCAGGCGTTCTCCCCTAGTTCACCCCTTATAACTTTTGAACGGTTGACCGATTTTCACCAAACATAGCTAAGAACCGTCACCAATTCACCACAGACAATTAATGCTTTTGATTTCAATAAACCGCATCGAGTCGATCTATCCGTGTAGGAGCTACGATGTGTGCGGCAGCAGCACACACACAGCGACAGATACACACACACGTCAAACTTATAACATCCATCTTTTTCGTCGGGGATTAAAAATATAAAAAAATGGTCATCATCATCCGAGCGTATTCCCGGTTGCATCGTCAGCGGTTGGTTACGCTTCAGAGCCCGGGGTCCGCTACCTTACCTAGGCGATTTGACGAGGTTACTGGCGTTCGGGACCAACGGCTTTACGTGCCTTCCGAAGCACGGAATCATCTTTCTTTCGGATAATCAGGTGATTTAAGCCTGCAATATCCTAAACTGACTGGAAACAACTTTTCACAAAGTATGCTTCCCAGTGGGATTTGAACCCATGACCTCCGGATCACAAGGCAAACGCCTTGACCACTGGACCAAGGAGGCAGGCAAAAATATAAAAAAAAAGATAAGATTATTTTACACAATTGAGTGCGGCCATTTAATAATCTGACATAGCTTGACGACTGCCATACAATGACAGCCGGGACCAACAGCTTTTACGTGCCTTCCGAAACACAGCGGTGCTCAAGAAATGTTTGTACCACTTGTGGTCACCCATCCAAGTATGGACTACTCCCGGGGTTGCTTAACTTGTGAAAACGCAATGCGAACACCCACCGGGCCACCGAGCTCCTTTTTTTATGGTGGTGATTTACTTTACACGTCTTTCTATATGGGTCCCTTACATACGTGTACCAAATTTCAATTGAATACTTGCACAGTAAATTGGCTGTGACAGTTGGACGGACAGGCAAACAGACAGACAGATACGCGAGTGATCCTATAAGGGTTCTGTTTTTCTTTAGCTTATATTAAGCTTGCCCTGTTTGTTTTTTGAGTCAAATCTAGCAAGTTAAATTCGAGCCACTTCCCGGTTTCCGATTGTGTGAGATGAAATTATATATACCAATGTAAATCAGATGACAATGCAATATTATTATAACAAGAAGTTGATCTGATGGTGGAGCTGGGAGGTGGCTATAGGAACCTAGTAATAAAACGACGCAACCCCAACGTTGGGCTTATTACATTTGCCTTGATATAGATACTTAGGCCTCACAATAAAAGCTTGTAGAAAAAACTTATTCTTATTGAGGTACGGAACCCTAAAAAAGTTGGCTCAAAGCTACTTAATTCAATACAATTCAATTTAATTCAAAATATCTTTAGGTATTATCATAGGATATTTACAACTTTTCATAATAATAGTCAGTTTGTTTTATTTTGCACAAATGATGACGTCAAATCGTTACTTACAGCTAAGTTCAATGCCGCTTCCTAGACGCTAGATCAGAAAAAGCGGCAACAAACTGCACTGCAGTATTTTCTCCAAAGACGTCAACTAACAAACTTACTTAAGACAGTTATCGTCGATAAATTCGGATAAATTCAGTTGTTTCGTTCGCTCATCGTCATCATCAGGTCCTTTTTAATATCCACTGCAGAAGCACGACCCTCTCTGTACTACCAGAGCCATATATTAGCCAGAGCAGTCAGAGGACCTGGTCTACACTCCTCACGCTAGCCAGACGGGTTGGAGAGGTCTCATCGATGTTTACAAGCTTTGTTTAGCTTGTGTATCCTAAGTCACCTTCTACAAAGATTCACGGGAAGGCTTGAAGACGTCCACTTCTACTTTGCCGGAACCACACGGCTATCATTCGCTTATTCAAATATTTCTCGTGGCCCCAAATAAAAGTGAGCCTTGTAAAATCACCACCGCCAATCCGATGAAACTCGATAATCCAATATCGATAAAATAATCGATACGGACTGCCCGCGGCTCTAATCTGTGATGTGACGGGCGTGATTAAACCGGCTGAGATGAACTCCACTTGACATTAGAATTTTAATCGACTTTTATGCAAAAAGTGGTTTGACAGTTACTAAGAAAATATATAATACCTAAGTAATTTAATTTAAAAGAAAAAAATGTACCAGCTGCTTTTCTTCCCCCGCAGATCGTCAAAACCGATCGAGGGAATGGCCGAAAATGCGAATCCTGTTAAGGCCGTAGATAACCTTGCAAAGTATTTTATGAACTACTGTTTACAGTTTAAAGTGAGAACGTTAAGCTTTACTACGCACATTTACGAAAAACGGCCACTTTTGGCAATTGTGCGTAGTAAAGCTTAACGTTCTCATTATAAACTGTAAACAGTAGTTCACAAAATAGTTTAAAGGGTTATCTAGAATTTTAAATGATGTCTCTGTTTTCTTTAAAACGATTTATTTTAAATGGGGGCAGCACTGGACCCCGGAAAATTTTGGTACGGTCTTAATAGGCGATGCGGATACTCGTAGCTATTACTATTTTGATTCCTTTTTCCACCTTGTTTCCCACCATCACGCTCAAAAGTGGCTTTTGGGTTTTGTAACCCTGGACTTTGTCTGTCCCTTTAGTTAGAAGTTTTCTGTAGCGTTATACATGGACGGATTTTAATTTTCGATGTTTTTTCCTATAATACCTATCTATACCAATCATTCTACTCGTACACAATCCTCTCCGCCTTTACAAGGCGAACCCGTAGGCACCAGATCTGACTTCCTTGGACTAAGGGCATGCGAGTAATCGCTAAAACTTATACCCTATTTTGCTTAATAGTCTACACAAGTAAGCCTATTGGAAAATTCAAGCACCTGAAATTCGATTTAAAATTGTAGTTTCTTTGTTAATTTTGTAGCGAAAATTACTTTTTCGACTTGTATTTGCATTATAATAAAGGATAAATGGCTTTGCTAAGCCAGGGGAAAGGGGAAAGTTTCGGGTATTGCATGGTTATAAGAGCTCGCGAGGTTTACTGTTCTCACAGAACCACTAGTGGTATATTCCTTCTATTTACTTATATATGAAAGCCTGATTCGATTGGATGCCGAAACTCCAATTCCATTAGTACAAAGACAGGTGTGTAACGTTACAAGATAACTGTTGCATCGATTTGGCTATAAAGCCTGTTGTACATGGGTCGAGTATACGGTAGAGTAGAGTGGTAGTACTAACTACAGGCTGAAACTGAAAACCAGTGTGCCGCCTTTTAAGCTAACTTTAGAGTTTTGCCCTACTCTTCGTTACTGCGACATGTACAATATATAGTATAATTTTTGTCTATTGTGATATTTGCATGTTTTTTCTTCGTTTTAGCGTGTTTGGAATAAAAGCGGCCGAGTATTGAATGACTCAATTACTCGGAGCCCAGAGTTGTACATTTAATAAAATGAAGTTTGACGTTTTCACACGTCATAGACTTTTTGATTTGTCATTCACACTTGCTCTCTAATATTTGTTTGAAAGCATGTGGCTCGCATATCAATTTGTTTGGAATCATTAATCTTAAATAGTTTGGTAATTTACTAGTTTGATCGCATTGTTCGCCTAACATTGTTTCATATATGTTTGCGGTCGAACCAGTTTGATTGTGATAAACAGTTTTACCTGCATAGTGTGCCTTTGACCTCGTGGTTTGAGATAATGTGTCCATCCGGGTGTTTTAGTGCGGTGTGATCTCGGAAGATCTAAAGTTCTGGTGAAGATAGCAGTAATTGTAGTTATGGCGCCGTAAATTAGGTAAACAATTCTGCTGACCCGTCAGGCTTGATGGCAGGCTGGGCCTGCGTGACTCGTTCTCGAGCCAGGAGTCGACCAGAGGACAATCTGTGCGGTATGGATAAGATCTGTTAGTAGAAACATACTATATTAATAATAGTTTAATCATTTAATATAAGAAAACGCTTCGACACTTGTTTGCATAGAAAAGTTTGTTATACCCAGTGGATGGGAATATATTCATATTTTTCTCCATAACATGGCGCGTTTCCGGGCACATCCTCAGCCGTTTACTCAGCATATACTCTACCGATTTATTTACACTTTATCAACTTCTCAATCCATCTAACTAAACGGTTCTCGATGAATGACGTTCAATACGGTGTTTTCTTCTATTTTGTTTTCAGTTCTCGCGTTTCTTACCAAGTGAAGGCGTTATCCTACTAAAATTGGTAGAGTACTTGGAACTGGTAGAGTAGTATGCTATTTGACTCTACTATTCACTCTACCCGTTAACAGCAGGCTTAAGAGAGTGTGGAGTAACGCTGAGACAGATTATTCTCTCTGGAGAAGCCCGGTGGCTCAATGAAAATACGCATGGCAAGCGCTTTAGCAATTTTGCACTTGGATAGGTGACCGCAACTAGCATAGAAATTGCTTGTTAAGCCATTGGTCTCGGATGTCATCTTTTTATAGTAGTCGTCAAGCGATGTCAGATGCCATTAGACAGCTTGAAATTCTGACACCAGTGTTGGCACACACACGAAAAACCAAAAAAATATCCATCATCATCAGGTCTTATTTGAGTCTCCACTGCAGGATCACGACCCTCTACATACCAGAGCCATACTTGGTCAGAACAGTCAGATGATTTGGCTTACACTCTCCACGCTAGCCAGACGGATTGGAGAGGTCACACTGATTAATACATAAAATAAATTCTTTATTAACTTACTTAAAGATTTGTACAGTTTTTTTACAAATTGGTTAGTACACAAAAAGGTTGTAATGGGTGGTACAAATTAGTTTTTTTTTTTTAAACCCTGAGTTCCAAACTAGGCTGGCGCCTGTATTTTGGAATCCAGTGTTCGACCGTGGACATAACAAAATAGGGAGGATTTTTATAAGCTTGGTGTAGCTTGTATTTCCTACGTCGTCTTCTACGACATCCACGGGAAGACTTGGAGTGGTCCAATTTTACTCTGCCGTAAATAGTAAATTCATTGAATCAATATATGTATACTAGTCTATAGGATAGCTACACTCGTCTCTATTCCAGAAATTGATTGATATGGCAGCTTAGAGACGGATATTGATGGCTCAGTGACGGACAGATCACAGATACACTCGACAGTAGATAGAGCATGTCCACATCATCGATATATCTGATTGCGGTTTCGTCACGAGAACTTTTTCTTTATCTTTAGTGACCGAGCAAGCAAAGCGTCTAAGTTTCGAGATTGGCCAAAAATTGCTTTTGTCCGTCTGTCTGTCTGTTCTCGCCTGCAGGTCACATTGTTCAACAGAATTTGACAAAAATTGGACACAAAAGTTTCTTGATTTATTTAAGTTTTTTTGTCCATTTAAGAGGATTTGAGAGGTAGACTAAGAACTTCATTCTACAATATTTGTTGCAAACAAATCCTAAAAGGGAGTCAAGTAGAAATAAATGTATATCTAAACTTTTCTACATTAAAGAGAGTTACTGTTGCCTAGACGCTGTCACTTTATATATTGCTGTAGTGTTTAAAAAGTCACCCTGTGGTGACTTTTTAATCACTGTCTAAAGTTTTGGAGCAAGTTCAGTCCATGATACTGAACTACTTTCTACAAAAAACGTTATTAAAAATCTATAAAAATTTTTCGTCCTTCCATACAAATCAGCGCTCAGACAAACGGATTTAGTATGGGGGGACGAAAGTTTTTTATCGATTTTTAATAACTTTTTTGTAGAAAGTAGTTCAGTATCATGGAGCAGGTTCATGCTCCAAAAATTTGGACAGTGTTTAAAAAGTCAGCCTGTATAGGTATACTCGTATATACTTTTCTACATTAAAGATAGTTACTGTTGCCTAGAAAGTTTATATATTGCTGTTTATATAAACAGCAATATATAAACTATCTAGGCAACAGTGTTTATATATTTTATATATGTTTACATACATACTTACGTCAGACTAAGAGAACTTCGCTCTCATCGCTCGCTCGTTCATCAAACATCTAATCCTTCATTTATACTATGGAATTAAACCCAGACAAAGCCTGATGTCGCTACTAGTTAAAAAGGAAACATTAATTGTACGTAATAAAACTTTACTACATTCCTTGCGGAAAAGAGAAAAGTTGCAACTTTGTCAAAGGTTTAACTGCTAGCCGCGGCGGTTCTTTTGTTTCGAAGGCGGAACCTTGTCCAAGTGAGACTTGGAAGGAGTTTGTTGAGAGCGGTACTTTTGGTTTTAGGGGTCTGTGATTTTAAGGAACAGCTAAAACCTTCCTGAGATAACCTGATAACCTCCGTGGCGTAGTGGTTGACACGCCAGACTCTCGTGACCAATTCGGAGGTTCTGAGTTCGATCTCCAGCCAGGGCCGGTTAGAAAAATGGCCTTTTTCAAATATTTCTGGGTCTTGGGTGTTTATCTAATGTTAATTACTATAAAATATAGTATCGTTGAGTTAGTATCCCATAATACCAGTTAAAACTCAGTTTGGGGCTAGCTCAATTAGTTTGTTTGTTTGTTTAAACACTTTATTGCACATTTGAATAAAAACAAGTTACATATATGCGTCATTAAAAAAATAGTATGATTTGTCCTTATTGAATTATTTATTTATAAAAGATATAACGAAAAGGGGACGCCTTTGCCCAACTATGGGACATAAATGGCTATAAAAAAACATTGTGTAGTGCTTCTGTTTTAGAGCAAATTGTTGAAGCTGATCAAGAATATAGACAAGAGTCAGAGAAATCATATCGATTGGCAGTGCCGATAGTATTCCGCAAATATTCTTGATTCCAGTTCTCTATCTATAAGCCCACCATTGCTAGGCGTGGATCTTAGGACTTGCAACCATTGGTTCTACTATACCTATTCCAAAAATTCAATAAAAATCATGACGTAACTACCAATCATATTTACTTTTTAGATCAATTTATTTATTTAAAAATCTCTATTATATATAATTATAATACACAGAAATTACACACACATATTAAGAAGATTTAAAACACATTTATCTCATGTATGTAACATTACTATTTATTTATATACACCAATCAAGAAAGTGTATAATCGAAGTAATCAAGCTGATGCACACGAGAACTTCGCTCTTATCACCCACATAGTTTCAAACACAATGGTATAAAAGTTGGACTTATCCCAGAAGGGATCTCTTCCAGTCGAACAGTTGGACTAATTTTTTTGTTCAAATATTTTTTTTTTGTTGATGTTAATTTAAAGTTGTGTAAAATCAAAGTGATTATTATGAAGAGATATTATAAATACCATAAAGAGCAAGGTTGCAGGAAAACGCTGGAAACAGGCCGCTTCCGATCGGTCGTTTTGGAAATCCTTGGGGGAGGCCTATGTCCAGCAGCGGACTTTCTGTGGCAAATTTTATGATAATGATTTTATACGTGCAGTCTATGGGTCAAATATGCACAGAAATCACACAGCGCCCTGCGTGTCTAATATAATAATGGGCTGAGGGCGCTTTTGGGGCTGCCGAGATACTGCTCCGCATCGGGTATCTTTGCAGAGGTTAGGATGGACACCTTCCAAGCCATAGTGCGAAAGAGGGTAGCCTCCCTGATGCATAGGGTGGCCTGCAGCTCCAACAGCCTCCTCACCATCATTGCTGGCAGGGTAGATGGGCCCATTTTAAAGCGCTGGTCCCAACTTCATGCGGGTTTTAACCGCGTGAACACATACTAACATAGACAGTAAGATCAATGTAACTAACAATAACAATATGAATTTCTTTGTCCGAATTAAAAAATATATTATTATATAGTTTAAGAATGATTTCTTCTCTCTTTTGTGTGAAAAGAGGTATTATAAAGCACGGGCCATGACCAAGTGCAAACTAATTACGTGTATCTGGTACAAGTAAATATCACTAAATTTCAATTCAGTGGCCAGGAGTTTCAAATGTGTTGTAAAAATTTACGAGTGATGCGGCAAGTGTTTAGAATGACCGCTTTTTGTAATGTATTGATTAAGTGTGTAGGAATGTCTAATGTGTCTAGGCTTGTGTAGAGTGTTCTAGGTACAACCGCTGTCGTGGACAAAATAATGGGTACTAACTTGACATATTCAACACGCCACTGAGTCTGCACTTCTATTGCTAGGTCTCTGTATTTTGTTAATTTTTCTGTATGTGTGGTTTGGAGGTTATGTACGGCAATGTCTATGAGGTATACTGTGTTTTTTGCTTTATAGTGTATTGTAATATCTGGTCTATTGAAATGGACTGTTTTGTCGGTCATTATGGTTCGGTCCCAGTAAATTTTTATAGAGCCGTTTTCCAATATTTTGTCTGGTACATATTTGTAATAAGGTTGTTTATGGTCTATTAATTTATTTTTAAAAGCTAAGTGCTGGTGTATTATTGCTGCTATCTGATCATGTCGGTGTTTGTAGTCATTTTGAACCAAGGTTTTGCAGGCTCCAGTGATGTGCTGAATGGTCTCGCTAGCACTGCTGCAGTGTCTACACAAGTCTGTTGGTAAGTTAGCATCTTTTATTATATATTTTTTATAATTTCTTGTGAGTATAACCTGATCCTGGATCGCAAGCATAAAAGCTTCTGTCTCTGGAAACAGCTCTCCGCGTCCAAGCCATGCGTTAGACCATCTTTTATCCACGTGTACCTGTTGTAGGTCATTATAGTGCCTTCTATGAAGAGATTTCTGTTTCCAGGCTAGTTTTTTTTGGGTGATAGATATTTGTTGCTCATTTGACTGATAATTTTTATTAGTTAGATTAAGTGGTGTAAGTTTGCTATCAATATTTGCTATGAATTTGTGCAGCTCTGAGTTTTCTGATTTTGTGTGGAAATATTGCCGCAAAGTTGTTATCTGTCTATTGTGGAGATTATGAATGTCTATTATACCTCTCCCCCCTTCAGATCTTGGTAGTGTAAGTCGCTGTATGCATGATTTAGGATGATGTTTCCTGTGTTGTGTGAGAAGTACGTTTATGGAAGTTTGAAGTTTTTGAAGATCGGTATGTGACCAACGAATTATGCCAAAAGAGTAAGTTAAGACTGGAATAGCAAATGTGTTAATGGCCTTAACTATGTTTCGGGAATTTAATTGACTTTTAAGAATTTGTGTGACACGGCGTTTGAACGTTTTATTTAAATGAGTTTTAGCATCCTTGTGTTGAATTAAGTTAGATTGATGATATCCGAGATATTTATATGTTGTATTTTCATCCATAGCTTGTATTGTATCTCCGTTTATTAATGTGTATGAGTTATTTTCAATTTTTCCTTTATTGACAGAATTTATTTTACATTTATCCACACCGAACTTCATATGAATATCTGTTGAAAAGTTTTCAGTAATTTGTGCCAGTTCAAATAATTCTTCCTTATTGGACGCATACAGTTTAATATCGTCCATATACATCAGGTGACTTAGTTTTACCTGTTCTCTATTGTGTTTAAGTTTAAAGCCTAGGTTTTAATTTAACTAGCAAAGTTGACAAAGGATTTAAGGCTAAGCAAAACCATAGCGGGCTCAAACCGTCTCCTTGAAATATTCCTCTTCGAATACAAATCGGTTCAGTAGTTATTTTACTATTATTGGTTTTTAATTTAAGTATAGTTTTCCAGTTGATCATAGTATTTTTTAAAAAATTAATTAAAATGTTATTGATTATATATATTTTTAGGACGTCGATGAGCCAGCTATGGGGTACGGAATCATACGCTTTGCGATAGTCAACAAACATACTGTACATGCTACGTTTTTTGCTGTAAGCTTGTTTCAAGGCTACGGAGTCAATAATTAATTGAGGACCTTGCAGCAAAAGGGAGGCAAATCCGATTTTCAGAACTTGTGGGTAGAAAAAAAAAACGAATAAAAAAAAAATACCAGCTTTATGTTGACGAGTACTATGTATTAATAAAGTATCAATAGTTTTGTATATTTTAACGTTATTTAAGGAATAAAATGTGGCATATTAACGAATCTGTGATGTTTTAAATTTTGGACTTGCCTCCCTTCTGCACCAAAATTGACAAAATTGACGGCTTTTTTTATTTGATGCTTAATAAAAAACTTATAAATCAATATATTTAAAAAAATATAACAAATCTTTAAAAAAAAGGAAAAACTAAACATAGTTCAGAGCAAAAATTAAGTTTAAATGTCGACTTCAGCCTGGTCGTCGTCATATTCACTCGATATGTCATCACTCGGTCCCACTGCTTCACACTTGAGAGCCTTGTAATAATAAAGCTTATTTGGCGGATCGTAGTTTTTGACCAGCTGCATCACATCCTTATATTTAGCCAATTTCAATGGCAATGGGTGATCATATAGTAGTTTTTCAGGTATAAGGGATAGGTGGGCCTTAGTGTTTCGTAGTATAGTAAAATATTCGAACACTGGCATTCCTGTAGAAACACTAACTGCAACTGTTTCAGAATGCATTTTACTATATTCAAAGATACGATATTGCGATATTTTAAATCGAACTTTCTCGGCATTGGTTATAACTTTTTTGAAATGTCCTTCATAATGTTGACCGAAATCAAGTATCATGTTTTGTTCGACGTTCACAACCTTAAACTTTTTAGAAGATTCCTTAATACATTGGCCATATTCAAATGCAGTAAATACATAATCTTTCTTCCTCATATATTTTTCTATAACTCCAAAACATCTATCACAGGGTAAAAAGCTATGTCCGGGTTCAGGAAAGCGATGAACTATCTTTTCAATATTTGAAGATTTTACTAAAGTATATAGATACTGCATTAAAATAGAGTTCTTATTTTGTGCAGCTGCGTTGTCGGAAAATAGGTATAGAGTTCGAACAGTTGGTGGTAAGATATTATGAATGTAATGATGTAAGAATGATACAACTTCGTTTGGGGATTTGCGGGCCGTTGTTTCGTCGTATAAATAAAAATAGGGGGCGCCAGTTTTGGCCGAATGAATACAAAAGTTATATGTCCAAAGTTGACGCTTATAAAAGGCTTCACCTACAGGAATCTTCGGCAAAGGCAAGTTCTGTTGGAAATCAAATGTCAATACCTCACAATCGTCATTCGAAGTGGCAAGTTTACTTTTCTCTTTAAGATCAACGAAAAACGTATCAGCTTTAGATTGGTGGATAGTTTTCTCTGTCTCTATTTCTCTAATTTCATCACTATCTAATGTCTTATCCTTTAACTTGTTATCCAGCATATCACACTTCTTGCATGTGTCTGAACGAGGTGAACCAAAACTGTATTTAAAGTTTTGTTTAAAATATCTATAATAAAAATCAAATGAAACTATTGGCTTAGCATCCTGCTCAAGATTAGGTTCATACATTTGTAAGAATAAATCGTACATCTTTTTGATGTTCAGCTCAGGAGATAGATAATAGCGAGAGCTTTTCTTTCTGCCATAGTGCGATTCGCGTCGAGGAAAACTTCTTATATGGGAATGGACTTTTGTAACCCACTCATTTGATATACGGTTCGGTCTACTTTGATGCTTACCACGTTTGGACTCAGCTGGTGCAGTAACTGTAGGGTCACGATAGGCTTTAGCAACGTTATCCACACGTTTTTTTGATATCCCATGAATAGATGCAAATCCGTTTCTGCAAACTTGGATATTTCTGTTCCCTAATTTAATGAAGTACTTGTGGGAACAACTTCGTTTCATCCCTGTATTAGTTTTTGGTCGTTCTCGTGCTACATTTTCTGTTTTGATTAAACCACCTAAATATACGTTTTGCACATAAGCTTCACCCAGTTTGTTGAAATTTTCTAGTACTAATTTCCTCTCCTTTTCATTGATATTGATAAAACACTTATATATTTTACAACAACAGTCTGGTCCGGTTTTTCTTTCGGCTATCTTGCGTCCTTTATAATCTATATAACTCTTTCCAGTTGCAATGGATTTTTTAATCACATTCCTCTTCCATTCTAAAGAATTTTGTGATTTTCTTTTTTTTTGAGGTTATACCACTTGTTGACGGTCCAGGATCACAAACATTAGATTCACCCAACACACTCGTAGCTACAGTTTCATCTTCATAAGTTTGCGTTCGATATGATGACAAAACAAGATCACTGTCGTCACTACTTGAACATGATCGGTTCCGAAAGTGATCAGCTGGAGGCTGGTAAAGATCGGACGATCCACTACTAAATGGTTCAGAGTCACTCATTTTACTCAATCTGTAAGTCTTACACAATAAAATAGAACTTGAAATATGAGGTTATTAATAACGTAGTTTCTTTCGGATCAAACTCTTAACGTGTACTGACGTGTATTGTTGCAAATTATCCAATACTTTCTTTCGGTGCAAAATAGGGGCAAGTCCAGACCTGCCTCCTTCTTGCACCAAACAATCATAGGTGGCAGGTCCATTTTTCCTTATAACTCGCTTGTTTTTCATTGGATCTGCTTCTTTTTTGCATCAATCGATAGCATATTTTTTTGTCAAAATTACTAGCAAAAAAGGCGGAAATTTCAAAAAATTGGATTTGCCTCCCTTTTGCTGCAAGGTTCTCAATTGCTCCTTACACCCTTGACTTTGTTTCCGACAGCCTTTTTGCTGCTCCGCCAGAATATTATTATCCTCAAGATGTTTATAAATAACGTCACTGACACTAGCTGTTAAAATTTTATAAAAGGTTTGTAGACAGGTTATGGGTCTGTATTTCTCCGGGTTTGAAGTATTTCCATCTTTGGGGATCGTGTGGGTTATGCCTTGGGTAATAAAATCTGGGAGAGAATCCGGTAATTTTAAAAAGTTATTATTATTATAAATACCATACGGCCGTAAAGATACATTTAAATTAAATTGAATGCCCCGTAAGGGCAAAGACGTAAAAAATGTAAAAAAAAAACGACGGGTTGCACTCCGGGAGTGCCGGCAGAAGTGAAAACTTGAATATTAACGTTGTGCATTTTTGATATTTTGGAATGGTTAGGGAATAATTTTGCACGAATTGCTTTAATTATCAGTATAAAAGTACTATCATTTATGTGGTAGAATACAATATTTATTTATTGCGCTATCGTACACTAACATGACAATTTATATTACAATAAAAAGTGTCCTGACGCGAGTTTAACATTTTTTACCCATTACAAAAAAAGTGCACAACGCCGCTAAAGAAGTTTTTACTTAAAAAAAGGTGAAGTTTTCACTTCAAAAAGGTTTGGGTTTGTCCGGGATTTCAACCCGGAACCTCTCGCACCCTAAGCGAAAATCATACCCCTAGACCAACGAGCCGGCTGACAGCTTAGTCGAAGTTATAGTATAAATACCTCCTCTCCTACGCCGCGCCGGCTGTCATTTCGTCTTACGAATTTTCGATCAGGACACGTGTCCTGACGCGAGTTTAACATGTTTTACCCATTATGCTACTGCTCCACCTGCGTCAGCGTTTAACGTTGACGTAATGACAAACTGCGCGTCGCTTATTGCATTAAAAGTGCGCGTTGGCTACATTAGGCATTAACGCCGCAAAAAGTTATTTCTCACTAGTTAACGCGTTATCTTACAAGTGGAGGGTGAAACTACAAAATGAACGTTGCAGCAGCTGCACTAGTGGCAAAAATGAGTGTTTTAAATTATTGTTTATTGTTTTATTGCAAACCAATTTGTTGTATACTTTATATATTGTATAATTTTTACCTGCGCCTGATTTTATAGATTTTTTGTATTTATTTAAATGTATACGGTAATATCCCATTTGGGAATCTTTCTTCTTTTTTAATTCTTCAAATGTCAATGATACGACGCCATGCATCATTAACTGCCGAGCGATTTTTATGTGTCAGCAGTTTTGGATACCAAAGACATGGTTCATATTGAAGCAATTCCAAAAACTCCAACCCCTTTTTATTGGACTACTCCATTGTCGTATTTCGTTCAAAAGAAAGAAAATATTTCGCGCCAAAAGAAAGCAAATACTCGTTCCTCTACGCATGCGTCGTGGCGGAATGAGCCGGCGTTAATGTAGCCAACATCCTCTAGCGCGTTACACTGCGCAGTAAAACCCTTTGATGTGTCCAAAAAACCGACACCCGAGCTATCGCTTAGCGTTTAATGTCATTAGTAATGACGCTAGTACGTTAACACGTTAAAACATTGGCCACATCTACATAGCGTCTTGATTGACGCGCTAATTAACGCGTAAAGACGCAGATGGAGCAAAGGCATTACAAAAAAGTGCATAACGCCACTAAAGAAGTTTTCACTTCAAAAAAGTAAAAAAAAAAATATTTTTCCAAAAAAAGTGGTCAGTAGATCATGGGTATGTTTACAGAGAGTTTTTTAAGACGTAATACAGTACAAAAAACGTGACTTGACTGCCTCCGTGGTTCAGTGGTCAAGGCGTTCGCCTTATGATCCGAAGGTTCAAATCCCACGGGGAAGCATACTTTGTGAAAAGTTTTTTCCAGTTTGGTTAGGATATTTCAGGCTCGTGCTCTTGCTCTTGCTTGAATCACCTGATTATCCGCAAAGAAAGATGATTCCGTGCTTCGGAAGGCCAAACGCCATCTAGCGTTTGTAGTATTGGTTCTGGTCTCCCTTTGGGTTGCGGAGGTCAGACGGTAGTCGCTCTGTGTAAAAACCAGTAACCTCGTTAAATCACCTAGGTTAGCTAGCTGACCCCGGGCTCTGAAGCATAACCGCTGAGGATACAACCGGGAATAAGCTCGGATGATGATAACTATACAAAAGACGTGATATAGTACAGTAAATTTCAGTAGGAGAAGACAAGCTAAACTTTTCTTTTTATTGGAAATTAATTTCTTGTACGGAACCTTTACAAGAAATCTTAGCTCCCGCTTGTTCGCGTAAGTTTTTCCGAGTTTCTTCAAACACACATACTTGTGTCCGGAGATGTGGGTAGTTCAACATCAAGTACCTACCTTCATGTTCAATCGTACTTTTTGGTTTGCTTCATACCAAAAATAAATGAACGGCAGATACTTGTAAAGGGGACTCAGTCCCACTCAGTCTTAGTATTATTATTCATATAGGAAAAGATGTTCACGTTGTTGTTTTGAAGTGAAAACTTCTTCAGGCGCGTTGGGCTTTTAATGAGATGGGAAAAACCATTGAACTCGCGACACTCTTACGTGACCGACATCGCGACACTGTTACGTATCCGACACCACCTGTTTCAAGTTTTGACTTCTGTTGGCACTCCCGGAGTGCCACTGTTTTTTTTTGGCTGTGTGGCTTCTGGTTTAGAATAGGACCACTCCATCTTCTCTTGAAAGTCTTCAAGAAATACAATAAATTAGCACTTGTAACTTTGGATTATAATTGTATTAAACATAAGACAGTCATAATATGTCTTACTTTTAATTTACTCTTAAATATTCTTTGTAAAACGAAAAAAACCTCGAATCCAAAATCAGCCTCATTGACCTACCATGATATTTTCACCCCGCATGGTCTCGCTGTCTGGCTTCGGCTAAAGTAAATTTGTGTGCGTGGAAGCAGGAGCAAAACTTAAATTATCTACATCAGGCTCAACCTTAAGAGGACGCTTCCCGGCCCGTCTATCGTCAATGCGAGCATGGTTAAGAAAAGCTTGTTGTTTCATCCAGCGCAAAGCAATTTCATGCAGCAGCGAGTGAGAACGCGATAACCTTGTACGAAAAATATGGGTACGGAAATTTCACAAAACTTGTTCCAGGTAATACGTGTTTTTCAGTAAGCCTTACAAGTTTGTGAAACGAATGTTTTTCATTTAGAATCTTGATTACATTTGCGAGGTTTATATCAAAATATTTTCTTTACTTTTATAATTTATGAGTACTTTATGAACGGTCGAAGTTTAGGTAAAATTTGAGCAAAAAAGCAGAATTTTGGAGGCTTATACTGAATTTGTTTCTCCAAATTTTGATTTTTGATTTCAATAGAAACCTAGAAATAGCGCACAAAATACATATTAGTGCGAAAGTTTTAAAGAAAGATCTGTTACAAAGCTATAATCACGTACGAGCGTTTGTATAAAAAGTAAGACGGGAAGGGGCGCCTTAAGTGAAGTTTACATAGTACATTAGTATTGTAATGCATAAAAGTTATTTTTTTTTAGGTCAGATAAAAAGTTATATCAATTTAAAGAATCAGGTCGAACATTAGCTCGATAGAAATGCTATAAAGCCTAAAGCCGCGGTCGACAAACTTTTTCTGTCACATTGTACTTGTTAAATCGATTCACCCCCCACACGCACTCGAAAGTCGTAATTCAAATGATGGCCAGATTCCGCCCCATTTCGCTACAATTGTGACTCAATACGTAAGCCTTTGTCAATAAATTGACGGAGAAGCTACGCTGTGCCACGTTACGCCACTCTACGCCATGCCAAGCCACAGGAAATGTGTACGATGGTAGGGATTGGATGTGCGGAAACTTATCGATAGAAGACAACTGTTGACTCAATATTTAAGATTGTTTGATAAATAAAATAATAAATAAATAGATAGGGACTAATCACACTGATTGAGCTAGCCCCAAAGTAAGTTTAAACTTGTATGATGGGATACTATCCTAACTAATCCTAATTCTAACTAATATTTTAAATGCGAAAGTGAGTTTGTATATTTGTTTGTTAACTCTTCACGCTTTATCTACTGAACCAATCTTCTTGAAAATTCGCATACACATAGTTAGGAGTACAGAGAAGGACATAGGGTACCTTTCATCCCGGAAAAATGTAATGTTCCCGTGGGATACGCGAGCGAAGCTGCGGGCGAAAGTTAGTAAATACATATATAGAAAAACACCAAAGACCCAGGACAATCTGAAAAAGCCCATTTTTTTACTTGCCCTGGCTAGGATTCGAACCCAGAACCTCTGAGTGACGGAATAGCGGGGTAACCAATACGCTACGGAGGTCATTAAACACAAACTTTTAAAGATATCACGCTGTGCTACATCACGCCACACTGTTGCTACAATTAATGTTAGCAATAATAGGGATAGTGATTATGGCAGTTGCCGGGATGTCTATTGCATTGACCCAGAGACAATCTATCCAATTTTTACCCGTAACACAGACAATTTTCCTCTAAAATTCAATAGATCCTCTTCCTGCCGAAACCTGATCAAGGGCATATGTATCATGGTATATGTAGGACGTTCATTCTCCAGGTTTTTTTCTACGCCTAATTAACACGTCTCTTATTTTTCACTTAAAACAGCGACTCGTTTGGCGGAAAACAAAACAAGACATTGTATTGTTGATCATCATTTTCTGGTCTTTTTTAGTCCCCACTGCAGAAACACGACCCTGTCTGTACTACCAGATCCATATATTAGCCAGAGCAGACAGAGACTTTGGCCTACACTCTCCACGCTAGGCCAGACGGGTTGGAGAGGTATCATTGATATTTATAAGCTTTGTTCAGCTTGTGTTCCCTAAGTCGCCTTCTACGACATCCACGGGAAGACTTGGAGCGGTCTTATTCTACTCTGTCGGGAACCACACGGCTATATTGTCGTTATTTTTATATTTGGTGTTAATTTTGTCTAAAAGCAAGTGGGAAAGAACGTGACGCGCTAATTAGCCGGAGAACCAAACCTGGAGAATGGCCAAGGAATGGGTTTTGGCGGGAGTATCACATAACGTCAACTTATCCAAGGGCCTCTTCGTGTTGGATCTGTATCCCCACGTTAGGATCCCAAAGACCAGGGTGAAAAGATCCGTGATCCTGAAGGACATACAAAATAGGAATAAATATGTCAATAGAAAATTATAGATAAAAGATAATGGCAGATTTCAAAAATTTAATCTTACTATGAAATACAAGAATTCTATGGGGTGATAAGTTATAACAATTAGCATATTGTATGATTGACACACATCTACTAATTTTACTTTGGTTTCTTTTAAATATTTCAAACCATCCTTATCTTAAATGATCGCAATGACAAATAAAATAAAAATACGAAACATCGATATTTTCCATCGACACCGCCCACCATTATTTTTAACCCATTTACCGCCAGGTACATCTCCGTTCGGAAATCAAACAATCGCAAAGCGGTTTACATTTGTTACTGTTCTATCTCTCTCACACACCAGAAACTCGCATACGAGAGAAAAAGATAGCTAAGCGATATGTTACAGGAAATCGCAGTCTAATATAATTGTTTCTCGATTGTGAAGCAAATGATTTGCATTAAGGGTACGTGCATTGTTTAATTATATTTATGAGAGTCGTTAGACCCTTTTAAATCAAAGGGGGTTTGTTGTATTGTGTGTGTAGTTGAGTGTGGATGTGTTGTTTAGGAGATTCCTTTGAATGGAGTTAAGTTTAATCCCTTTGGGTATTTTCTATGCACATTTTCAACGAAAATTCCTTGCTAATACAAATAAATCTGTCATTTCATTGGCTAATTGGTTAATGAAGTACGAGTAGAGGTGTGGGAATGCCATATTGCGGGAGACGCTGCGATTTTCCGTTTTGTATGTTAATACTTTATTAATTTTGTAGCAAAAGGGCATTCTGCGGAAACTGAATCCAACAAAAGTGAGGATATCTAAATCAAACAGAGTGGCCGTCAGCAAAATCAGCCCAACCAGCCGACTAGGACACTGCGGGCTAATTACCTACTTCCAGAATTCCACGGATTCAAGAAACTAAAGTAGTAAATTGTAAGTACCCTCTTCATTATAGATATATACTTGTTAATTCATGACACTGAGCCAGAGGATTTGGCCTACGCTCTCCAAGCTGACCAGACGGGTTGGAGAGGTCTCATTGATGTAAAAAAGTGGCCAAGTGCGAGTCGGACTCGCCCATGAAGGGTTCCGTAGCAGCAAGTAACATAATATAAAACAATTAAAGGTAAATTGCGTATTTTATGACGTATTCAAAAATAACTATCTTTGATACCGAGATCGCTATATTTTTAATTGAAAGTACATACTATTAGCTATATACCACATTTTTTTCAGAATTATTTTAGTAATATTTCAAAAGTTACGGTGGGGGGACACCTCAAATTTTAACTTTGTATTAGATTCTCTCAAGATTGGGGGGTTTGATCTACATAGTTTCAAAGCAGTTTTTGTTGTATTTTAAAAGAACTTTTCAACGATACCCCACACGTTGGGGTTAGTCCAATTAAATTTTTTAAATTCACTTTTCGTTTTATGGGAGGGCTGAAAAACTATTTTTTTCATTATTTTAAAAAACAACTTTTGGAACTTTAATATCTATCTCTCCACCAATTTTCGTGATAATCGGTGCAGTAACGGCGAAGTACGAGCCCCGACGGACAGACAGACAGACGGACAGACGGCCGGACGGACGGACGGACGGACATGACGAAACTATAAGGGTTCCTTGTGGACTACGGAACCCTAAAAAGCTTTGTTTAGCTTGTATAATATAATATAACATAATATATGAAATTGCCGTTCAGTATCAAAAAAGTAAAATAAGTTTTTTCTAATGAAATTATTATTTAAACAATCGAAGTAGGTATGCGCCGTTGTTATCGATACACTTCCGCCATATTATAGGCAGACCATTGATACCTTTGGGAAAAAAATCCTGGGAGCGAGAGTCTATGAACTGTTTGAAGGCGGTTTTGACTGCCTCATCAGATTTGAAATTTTTTCCTTGTAAAAAGTTATCCAAATTTTGAAAAAAGTGGTAATCGGTTGGGGCAAGATCTGGAGAGTATGGTGGGTGACGCAGAGGTTCCAGTCGCAGCTCCTCTAACTTGGCGATCGTTTGATGTGCAGTGTGTGGTCTAGCGTTATCCTGAAGGAGCAGTGGGCTAGAGCAATTCATCAGTCTCGGTTGTTTAATGGCGAGCTTTTCCATCATTGTTTGCAATTGTTGGCAATACAAGTCTGCAGTAATCGTCTGGCCTGATCTCAAGAAGCTGTAGTGGATAACACCAGCACTGGTCCACCAAACACTAACCAGAATCTTCTTTTTGGTCAGTTTTCGCTTAGGGCAAGGTTTTGCCGGTTCTCCAGGGTCAAGCCATTGTGATAATCGCTTCCGATTGTCGTACAGGATCCATTTCTCATCACAAGTCACGATACGGTTCAAAATCCCCTCATTATTGTGGCGATTAAGCAAAGAAACGCAGCAAGCAACGCGTGTTTGTTTTATTTATTTATTTATTTAAACTTTATTGCACATAAAAAAAAAGTGTACAAATGGCGGACTTAACGCCTTATGGCGTTCTCTGCCAGTCAACCGTTGGACCAAGTGGAGAAATAATTTGGGAGGTGCGACAGAGTGTGTAAACAAAATTTAAAAGTATCTATAAATACCTACAAGAATAAATCAAGAATATACATAGATATTAATCTTAAAGAAATATATACCAATACAATAACTATAGATAAAATAAATATACAAAATATATAATTATGTAAATATAATACATAAAGAACTAATTATATATGTATGCGGATAGATAAATACATATATGGATGACTACAAATCACCGCGCAGGGACACGACGAGAAGAGACTTCTTGGAGAAACTGTTTGTTGTTGGTTTGCTTCAGTCAATTCGTGCGGTACCCACTTTTCGAGAAGTGGATAAGTATCGTTTTGTCACTTACGCCGAAG
The DNA here is from genome assembly GCA_963576875.1 of Acrobasis repandana. Lineage (NCBI taxonomy): Eukaryota > Metazoa > Arthropoda > Insecta > Lepidoptera > Pyralidae > Acrobasis > Acrobasis repandana. The sequence goes on along the minus strand of OY756241.1, from coordinate 252,492 downwards.
GCTGCTGCTAATTCAGAAGTGGTTTGACATGGATCCGCTTCCACTATCGCCTTCAATTCTTCGTTATTCACTTGAGTATCAGGTCGTCCACGAGGCTCATTGTGTAAATCGAAATTTCCAGAACGGAAACGTTGAAACCAAAAACGCACCGTTCGTTCGTTAGCGGTGCCTGGTCCATACACGTCGTTAATTCTTCGAGTCGTTTCTGCAGCACTGGTGCCACGGTGGAACTCGTATTCGTAAATACCGCAAATTTTCAATATGTCCATAGTTGTTGTTATAGCAATGTTGAAATTAAAACAAATGATGTTAAAACAAATGAAATACGAATTTTAAAACAATATTTTTCTGGCTTTATTTCGAAATAAATTTGAATTTGGAATTCCTAATGAAACGCAAGATATTTGATTTTAAAGTTGCCAGTATTGAAAATCGGCAATTTCATATGTAAGGACCTAATATTATATTATATTTCCTAAGTCAGTCGCCTTCTACGACATCCTCGGGAAGACTTAGAGTGGTCCTATTCTACTCTGCCGAAAACAACACATCGCCTGGACGTGGACTTTTTTAATCTAAGATGGTAGCGTATTACCGATTGTTCGTACATTTTGCCTACACAGGCACAAATACAACCCTTTTAAATTCAAATAAAAACATTTAATTTCTGGTCACATTTTTCATTCGTTAGTTAGTCTATCTCGACAAAACTATTTGTCGTGGTCGTAGCGGAAGCTACAGAGTGCTACGAAATTGTAGCACATCGTAGAGCTCTTGCTACACGGCTTGTAATACGATCTTCTTGGAGACTTATTACAGCAAATTTTTGGAGCAAGTTCAGTCCATAAATCTAAACATACCGCAAAAATAATATGTAATTTCCAAGTATTTAAGAATGTTCTCTCAATGTGTTATTTTTACAAGCTTTTTACAAGTTCTGTCCCGTTGTCTGTGTCCGTAATCAAATACGTAATATAAAGTTGAATCAGGCATCTCTGTGATAAAACAAACACCCCACTGAGTTTGGGCTCAATTGATTCGTCTTGAGCATTTTAAACATTTTGGTCCATTGTTTTAGATAAAATCTTGTTTTTAAAAATATTTTATAAATAATTACTTACTCATTGTCACGTTGTAAGGCAATGTTGATTTTACATTTTCTAAAAATAATATCAGATTTTTGTCTCATTCAAAACTGCCACGCTGGTCTGGGAAAAAACTTAGAATGTACCTGCTACTGCTACTCTTCCCTCGAAGATTGTAAAAAAGCTTTGTTTAGTTGTGGTAGAGCCACGCTACTGGCAAAACTCAGTTTTGCTAGTAGCATGAATGGGCCGGCTCGTCCGGGGAAGTACTACACTCTTACAAAAAATCGACGTGTGAGTAGTAGCTTCACCGCTTTTATGCTTCGTTCGGTGAGTGAAAGAGCCGGAGCCCCCCCATCCCCCCTCCCACATCCTTCCTCCCCCTCCCCCTCCCCCCTGAAAGGCCGGTAACGCTTTTTTTACACCCCTGGTGTTGCAGTTGTCCATGGCTAGCGGTGATCACTTACCATCAGGTGACCCACTTGTTCGTTTGCCATCCTAGGACATAAAAAAAGAAGCTTGTGTTTCCTAAGTCGCCTTCTACGAAATCTACGGGAGACTTGGTGTGGTCCTGTTCTACTCTGCCGGGAACCACACGTCGTTTGTACAGACATGAAAGTGCTAACTTAGCACATGTGTCCCCAAAGTCAAGCTTCTCTTTTGGCACTATTGATGATTCCCGATCACGATCTAAAAATAAAACTGTATCAGAAATTAAGATAGCTTCCTTATTTGTTTTAAAAGCTCGTTAAAACTTTCGTAGCCTCGTTCGTTTGTTTATCGATATTCCGAGTATCCCTGTCCACTCGAGACAACTGTAAAAAGGAGGGAGAAGACAAACATACACTCCAAACTCCCGCTTAGGCTGCTGACTCTGGAGAGGGTGCGACCGCTTAGGACTGTTTTCATTTTGGGCAAAATTGATGATGGTATAAGAAAATGACTCTCGCTGTCCCGGAGTCTAATAATATTATTGTCTTCTCATTACACCAAAGCGGCAGAGGATTTTGCCACTGCGGCACCGCGCGCTTTGATTTCGTTAGTATTTGTGCTGACGAAAACCGCTGCTGCGGCGGAGTAATGTGTAAAATATGTTAATTATGCTAGTGGTTCTGTGACAACTGTAGACTGCGCAAGCTCTTATAACTATGCAATAACTGACAGTTTCCCCTTTCCCCTGGCTTAGCAAAGCCATTACAGTGAAGCATATATTATAATGCTATAACAAACTTCCCCCGATTTCCTTCTTTTCTTCCATTTCCCCCTTTTCATTCCTTTCCCCTATTTCTCCCCAATCAAAAATCGCGATCGACTAAAACAAATAATAAATCGAGTAACTTGTGTGCCAATTTTCGTCAAAATCGGTTGAAGAATGCGACCTGCATGTTTACCTCTTGAAACTGAGACGCTTTGCTCGTTTGGTCAATGATAACGTTTATATTACTATACGGACGACCTCCGTGGTGTAATGGTCAACAGGCTAGTCCACCAATCCTAAGGTTCTGGGTTTGATCACTACCCAAGGCAAGTTGGAAAATGGCCTTTTTCAAATTGTCCTGGGTCTTGGGTGTTTATCTATTTATTACCTTACGTATTTATTATCTTTTATATTTTTAAATCAATAATTTAGATTAGATTTAATTTTTAGGTTTAGTTTATAGTTTAATCTCAATTGTATGGATTTCTTTTTTTTCTTATTACACATTTGTCACCTTTAATATAAAATATAGTATCGTTGAATTATTATCCCTTATCACAAGTTTAAAAATTACTTTGGGACTAGCTCAATCAGTGTGATTTGTCCAAAATAAAATTATACAAACCGAAACGGTACCAACCTCGTTCCAGTAAGAGGGTCGGTCACTCCATATGTAGATGTTTGCTGAGCGCTAATCGCGCCCTAACCGAGATTAACTTTACTCAACTTGCCAAGTGTCTTTACAATTTGTCCGGCTTATGAAGAAAAAGGTATTCGTAAATCTACTAGATATTTCTCCTGATCCTTATCCCATTTGTGTGCGGCTGGCACAGCACATCAGTTTTTATCCGACTGCACCAGAAGGAGGGTTATGTTTTTGTATGTATGTAGACGACAGAAGTGGCGTAATGGTTACACGCTGATCCGCCACTCTGGAGGTTCTGGGTTCGATCTCCAGTCATAGCAAGATAGAAAATAATCTTTTTCAAAACTGTCCGATGGGTCTTAGGTGTTTATGTACAATCTATACTAATATTATAAAGCGGAAGAGTTTGTTTGTTTGTTTGTTTGTTTAAACGCGCTAATCTCAGGAACGAATGGTCCGATTTGAAAAATTCTTTTTTTGTTGGGTAGTCCATTTATAGAGAAAGGCTTTAGGCGATATAACATTCCGAAAACCACGCGAACGAAGTCGCGGGCACAGCTAGTTTATTTATATATATAAAATCCTATCTATATTATCGCAATAAAATAGATCTTTTTATTTTCCCAAAGGTTCACTGGTAGAGAATGCATTAGCCTTAAGTCCACCTTTTGTATCTTTGTGTCCAATAAAGATTTAATAAATAAATTAATAAGAGCGAAAATCACTCACTCATCACGAAATCGCGAAAACTACTTAGCCAATGAAGATGAAATTTGGCAGGAAGGTCGATTGAGACTAGGAGACGTCCGCTAAGAAGGATTTTTGTAAATTTTATCTATATGGGGGTGAAATAGGGGTTGGCAGTTTGTATGAAACTACGTAATTTTTAAAGTGAAATGCATGACATTTTTAATGTATTTTAATAGTTATTAGAAATAGTGGGTGCGTATAGTTTGATATAATAACAAATTATATATTTTCATTTCAATAAAGTTCAAAAGATATAATGTGAACTTGACATAATCATTACTGATTATATTCTTAAAAGCTTCAATATTCATAAAATTTTCAATTCGAAAAGCATTAACCCATTTTTTATAACGTTTATGAACACTAAATATCACCTGTTATACAACTTGTACAGTAAAAGTATACTATTTTAAATTAATAATAAAGCCGGCGAGTGCTAGGTTGGTTCTATCCATTTTCCTAGGTTAGGGAAAACCTATAGGTTAGGTTAGGTTAGAACTGCGATCAATAGGTTTTCCCTAACCTAGTAATTTTACTAGCAATTTTACTTCTAGGTCAGTTCTATCCATTTGGATAGAATTGACCTAGCAGTTCTATCCATTTTACTAGGTTAGGGAAAACCTATAGGTTATAGGTTAATTTATTCGTATAACCAATGATTATTATCCGTAATAATATGTACTTATATATAACGTTTATTATACATAACAACTAATCGATTTGTTAAATTTTATAATAATAAAACGGTATAATAAAGGTTTGATATGTTGAATAATTGTTATAATAAAAGATTTTAGTTACATTACTTACCCGAAATAGTAGTAGTAATGCATTTATTAGATTTTGAAAATTACATCCCTATAGGGGTGAAATAGCGGTTGCAGGTTTGTATGAATCTTCGTCATTTTTGAAGCGAGACACATGACATTTTTGAATTAGTGGTAAGTAAAAAATAATTATCCAATAATTGGATTTTAATAACTTGCAACCCTAGTCAAAAGAAACTAATTCATGTAGTCTACGCGGGCAAAGTCACGGGAAAAAGCTAGTTATAAAATATACTCGTAGTATAGTTGAGTTAGTATCCCATATTACAAGTTTAAACTAACTTTGGGGCTAGCTCAATCAGTGTGATTCATCCCTACATATTTATTTATATGTTTATTATGTTGAACTTGAAAGGTGCCGTTAGATTCGTCTTAGTTATCAGAGTGGCACTGCGTAGAGTATTTCAAAAATAAAAATGGCGGATTTTTGGAATTTTTTCACGCAATTATCATTACCATCGTAGCAGGTACAAATACAACCCTTTTAAACTCACACAAAAGCGATTAATTTCTGGTCACATTTTTCATTACACTAAATGTGTATCTTGTCAAAACCATTTGTTGTAGTTGTAGCAGCAGCTACAGTATGCTACGAAATCATAGCACTTCGTAGAGCTCTTGCTACGTCGTAAAGACTTGTAATACGATCTTCCTGTAGACTTAATTATAACACAAAATTGGAGCAAGTTCAGTTCATAATACTGAACATACCGCAAAAATAATATGCAATTTCCGAGTATTTAAAAATGTTCTCTCAATACGTTTTTTACACGCTTTTAGATAATACGCTATTTTAATAATTTATTTTCACGGCAGACTTAAATTTGGATAATGGCAACGCTACTATAATATTTGGAATTTTATTATATAGGCGCACTCCGAGTTTTTTTTTTTTTGTTTACAAAGTGTCAATTCGTTCAGTGCGTCCGAATATATTGTGTCCGAGTCGTCGGCAAGTCAACCGAAAAGCTGAGGTAGCGCTGCGTAGTGGACGACCTTGAGAATCACTAAATAGTATTAATAATTCTCGTAAATAGAGGAGTGTAAAATATGTTTTCAGAAGTCACTACCTGTCTTTTAACTCCAATATATAAAAGTCCCATACACTAGCGACAGGGCATTTCAAAACCATGTAATTTCCGGGTCCTTTCAGCAAATCCTACCTCCTGTCTCACACGAAAACCACCTTAAATTTAAGAAATTAAAGCTCAAATCGCTGTGAGCTTAGAAAGTGATTTCGAGAAAGGTCTAAGATGAGTATTTGGCGATATTAGTTGGATTTCAGATGAATGGCTGGAAATATGGCCTTTTACAGGGTCTAGCGGTCTAAGTGCCACCTGGGAGTAAAGGTCATAGGTTCGAATCTTATAGAAGCAACTCGAAGCTATTAGTTATCAGAAAAAAATGGAGATGGATGTGTAAAGGAATTGAATTGTCAGCAGTTGTCATAGCCTACTTTTTTGTTAGCCCTACTTTGTAGCTTTTGCACTTAGTTTTACCCGAGAATAGAGAAGCCAAAACTCCTTTTGTGTTGCCTTTTGGTTATATTTTTCGTCGATATGTATGAATGTTCATCTGTGTATGCACTGATAAATGACGTTTATTTATTTAGATTCTAGATAACAAAAATAAAAAGATGGTAAAATTAAAACTTATATGTAAATAAAAATTCTACTAAAACATAGATATGTACCTAAAAAGTAAATATAATATAATATTACAAATAAAAAACGTGATAAAAAATATTAATTATTTATCTATTTAATATTATTACATTATTTTTCAATGAAATGAGACAGTTTACTAAAGTCCTGCTTTTGAGAATAAATTTATTGCAAAAGAATTTCGTAAATGCAATATGAGACTTGATTAAACCTGCGTGAGTGAGCATTTTCATCATTAATTTTAATATTTACAACTCAAAAATATTTTGTGAATAATTTTCAACATTATTTAGATTCTCCTCTAAAAAATAATTGTTTTAATTTTATTTTGTTAAATACGAATTTAAATTAATATTCTGACGGATCGTGTGCATGTCATCCGCTTCAGCTGAGATATAAATACAAGCATCATATTATTATTTGCTTTGAATTCCCTTAACACAGGTAAACAGTTATAAAATTAAACAAGAGGGGTGTTATAAGTTTGACGTTAATATCTGTCTGTCTGTGGCATCGTAGCTCGAATGGATTGACCGATTTCGATGCGGTTTCTTTCACTTAAAAACAAGTTCCCTTGCGGTGATTTTCAGCTATATTTCATGAAAATCGGTTCCGCCATTTAAAAGTTATTGGGGGTTAACGCTTGAAAGTCAGGGCTTTTTATAGGCAATAATAGATGGCGCTACGGATATCAAGTCTTACGGTAGTTCCGCTGCTCATCACTAGATGGCGTTCTTGACAGTCGGTGTTTTTTTAGGTTTCCGTTCCCAAAGGGTGCAAACGGGACCCTATTTCTGAGACTCTGCTCCGCCGTCATAGAAAAAAAAAAACTATTGAAATTTTATTCGTTAATTTCGTTAAAACTATGTATTTCTTTATTTTGTAAAAACATATTAACTGAATTAATATAAACTATGTATTATTTATATCATAATAAAGTGTAATAAGTTTCTATACTATTATCTGATAGGATGACAACAAATTATGGTTTATTTTAAATGTTGGCCAATAGCCTATTATGACAAGAAAAGTGTCGGTGTGGCTTCCAGCCTACATCCGCACGAGAAAGGTTTTTACGATTAGTAAGTCTTTTTAGGGTTCCGTACCCAAAGGGTGCAAACGGGACCCTATTACTGAGACTCCACTGTCAGTCCGTCTGTCACAGGGCTCTATATCTTGAACCGTAATAGACACTTGAAATTTTCACCAATTATGTATTACTGTGGCCGCTGTAACAAAAAATACTGAAAATAAAAAAAAGTTAAAAATTAAAGGGGGTCGCCATTCAAAAAACGTGTTTTTTTAGCATTTTTAACTAGATCTTTATAATGGCATTAACTATAGACTTGAAATTTAACAGATTATGTATTACTATAGCCGCTATAACAACAAATACTAAAAATAAAAATAAAATCAAAAATTAAAGGGGGGCGTCATAAAAAAAGTGTTTTTTTAGCGTTTTAAAACATTGTACGGAGGTACGGAAATAATGTACGAGTGCGACTCGCACTTGCCCGTTTATTTTAATTTGTCTAGCAAAAATAATATTTGCAGGCTTGGCACGTGTATATGTTCGGAATCGTATGCAAAGAGTTTGAAACCTCTTCTCTTTTTAAATTATGCCACAAAGAATACGTTAAATATAACTTATCATTTGGTTAAATTTCAACATAGGTAATATTGTTTTATATTAGCTGGGAGAGCTATAGGAAGGTACAGTTGATGTTTTAGTTTCCTAAATTTTCTTGTCATTTTTTTTCTCGTTATTCAATTGTTATTTGTAGTACTGAACTCTATACATATTTACCTAGTTGCATCTGAGATATTTAAACATCATCAAAACTGAATAAAAATAATCAAAACTAACAAAAAACAAAAACTTAAAATACTACAAAAATACTAACTTACTACATTACTATTAAAAAATATGTATAAAAAATGTATAAAAAAATAATGTATATTTCTTCTCTCATATGAGATGAGAGGTTCCACCTCGCAGTTAGAAAGAGTCGGTTCTCAAAGGCGCTTCCTTTGAAGTTTCCTAGTTGCGGAGAGTTGCCAACTTGTGGTTCCGAAACTAATCAACTTCAGGTGCGATTAGATGTGAACATTACCTCTTTATAACAACTATATGTGACGTTCCACGGGTAAAGGTACCTTATGGACGGTGGCGCTTAGGACGTTTAGAAAAACAATTCGTATTATTAATTTAGCTTGAATAAACACAATGTCGTAAGTGCCACCGTCCATAAGGTACCATTACCCGTGGAACGTCACATATTGCTTCGGCGATATGGCCGCCTCTTAAATTATACCTATATTATATATTTTCCTTTAAATTTTGTAATTGTAAATGTTATTTGGTGTAATAACGATTTTTGCCAACAACCCGCCTTCCTTTTGCTAGGTATGGCTTAATATACCCCAGTGTAAAGAGAGGGGTGTGATAAGTTGTTAGGTTAAAGTCAATAGATTTCATTCATGTTGGATTTTATCTCTTTTTTAAGATGAAGTAAGAAGCTAAGGACCTTGAAGTGTCGCCCATATTTAAAATAAATTGTTAAAGCAAACATAATAATAATGAAATTAATACTAACAAAATTAAAATTGAACTTTAAATTAAACTAATATGTAGAACTTAAAACTAAACTCAATTTTGTCTTGTGACGGCATCGATTTAGGCTTTAGATCGATTTTTACAAGCTTTTATTTAGTTTGTTTCATTGTCTGTGTCTGTAATCAAATCTTGCAAGATAAATTAGACTTACTTCCATTATTCGTTAGAGTTGAAACTTCACACATTTATGTAAGTTGGGTGACAATGCAATATTATGGTACTAATGACGTGATCTCATGATGAAGCCGGAAGGTGGCCACGGCATCTCTGTGACAAAACAACATAACCCCACAAAGTTTGGGCTTAATTGATTCGTCTTGAGGAGCCTTTAAATTTTTTAGTTCATTGTGTTAGAGGAGGCGAATGAGGCGATAACAATTAAGGCGATGCGACTAGCGAACCATCACTAATAGCTTTTATTTAGTTTGCCCTGTTTGTTTCTGTTTATTTGTTGTTTGGGTCAAATCTTGCAAGTTACGTTTGAGCCTCTTCCCGGTTTCCGATTGAGATTTTGTATGCTAATGTAAATCAGATGACAATGCAATATTATTATGACAAGGTGCTGATCTGATGATGGAGCCGGAAGGTGGCTCTAGGAACCGAGTTTAGGCTTATTACATATGTCTTGATAAAAAAAGCTCGAACGAAAAAATTTTCTTTTTCGAAAAAGTTATTTACTTTTCATTCATTTAGTTCACTCGTGCTTACCAGCATAACATGTTAGTGAAACCTGATTAGTTGCTCGCAAGTTGCCAACTCGAAACTCAGAACTTCTTTGAAGTCTTTGAGACTCTTTGCAACTATCCGCGGGCGCTTTATGAAGTTTTACCGACTGCACAGTGCTAAGTTTTGTTTTTAGCTGGCGAGTGTTTTATAATATTGTGACTTAAATAGTATATTGCTCAGTCTTATAAGCATTTAGTTTATTCCCGTACACTATAAAAACATTTTCTGGTAGTACAGAGGGGGTCATGCTCCTGCGGTGGAGACTAAAAAAAGATCTGATAGTGACGATGCGCAATAATGATGAATGAAAAACATTTATGAAAAAGCCATTTTTGTCAATTAATTTTTTAATGAAGTCCCATTAATTAAACATCTACAATAAAAAAAAATCATTTAATTATTGCGGAGTTTAGAAGCTAAATCTCATGGAGCCACTGGTGTGTAGTATTTTACTATACATTAACTATATACGTGTAGTTGTGATGAAATTATACGAGCTTTTGAATAGTACAGAATTTATTGCAAGCACAGTCCATGATACTAATAATAATAACATTTCCCAGGAAATATATAGCGAAATATTTGTCTTCCATTTATAGACACCCATTGGTCACTCCATCCTCTGTCAAACAAATCCTTTATCTGATTAATGAAGTGCTATATTAATGGAGGGAGGCGGTTCGTGTTACTAATGTAACAAAGTGAGACTCACGGACCGTAAGCGCAACGAACAGAACTCGGATTGTGTTTGAAAATTACACATTAACATTAAAAATTGTTTGAAAATTACACGTAAACACCTAATCGTTAGATATATGGAGTCATGTTTGTTGTCATTGTTTACTCTCTTTTGTAAAAATACTTTTTACTCCGTGAAGTAAGGTAAATAATATTTGAATAATAATGTTTGTTTTTTGTATTTAAATAAACGGGCAAGTGCGAGACGGACTCGTACATGAAGGGTTCCGTACCACCGTACAATGTTTTAAAACGCTGAAGAAACACGTTTCTTGTATGACGACCCCCTTTAAATTTTTTTGTTTATCTTATTTTTAGTATTTTTTCTTATAGTGGTTATAGTAATACATAATTGTTGAAAATTTCAAGTATCTAGTTAATGCCATTATAAAGAGATAGTTAAAAAGGCAAAATAATCACTTTTTTGTATAACTACCCCCCGCCCGACGTCAACCCTCCTTGGGAATGCAGTTGTAGCACGAGATGTTTGTGCTTAGACCTTTAGTCGCCTCTTACGACATCCACGGGGCTAAAAAATACGGGAGTTTGGACTATTACAACGTCAAATAAATACGTCTCAGTCTCAAATAATTTTCATGGTCAACCAAGGATGCTGAAGGCCGCGCAAAGTCGATGCTCGATGTTAAGATGATATTTGAAGAAACCGGGAAGTGACTAACTTACAAAATATGACCCAAAAAGCAAAAAACAACAAACAGGGCAAGCTAAATAAAGGCTTGTAAAAATAGTGTAACAATTAAATATTATGCTCTTCGTTCTTCAAACCCGTGTGCCACATTTCGACGCTGTTGAATGTATAAGTTAAACGTATAGTAGGTATACCCCGTAAGAGAGTTCTACTATACCACGCTATGTAAGTAGTTCATTCCGTGGATGTCAGAATGCTGATAATTAAATCGTAAGCTGACACCATTCTGCTGATTAATATTAATACCGGGACTGGCTTTGCGTGGTTACCGCTGGTATAAGTGTAATTAAAGTGGTAGTAGCTACCGACCTCTTTTTATATGCATGTAGCCAATGTACACACACACACACACACACACACTATCACGTCTTTATCCCTAACGGGGCAGACAGAGCATGGGTCTTGCGGCTCTAAGCAGACAGAGCCCAGGGCCGCAAGAAACAAAGGCTACTTTTAGTGATGGTGGGCGAGATGGAAAAATAAATCAAAATAGTGGTAGGTTTCCAGCCAGATATGATTCGTATTTTCGCCCATTCCCTCGATCGACTTCTACGATCTACACGGGAAGAAAAGCAGCTGGTACATTTTTATGATAGGAAAATATCAAGTATCCTACCAAGACATTAAAAAGATGGCAGAGAGAAGAGAGGAATGGAGGCATCTCCACTTAACTCTACCGACAAGAGCAAGCTCTTAAGATAAAGAAGATCAAATATAAACTATAATACTATAAAATCATAAATCAACCGCAAAAAGCTACATTCAAGTAGGCTGGACCTTCCTAACTACAAGACCTAACTACATCTCTATTTTCTCCAGTACCGTTACTGACGGTACTTCACGCTAAGTGCTGGGCCAATCAGCGGCTGCTGTATGATGCTCCGTCATAGCGGACATTGGCCGGCAGTTGACGTCGTGTCGTGCGACAGTCATTTTAAATAAATTTTGTAGGGCCGTTATACACGATTTGTTTAAATTTACTTTTCCATGGTATAATTTTTATCTTTTCTTGTTCCCTTTCAGCGGAGTTTGAAGTTTAAACCCTTGATGACCCATCTTGTCACCATGACAACCCCTCTTGACCACTTGACCCCACCCAGCCTCAGCCCGAGCATCCGTGTTTGCGACAAGAGCTCAAGAGCTCAAATTTAAAACGGGTAACACTGTCTTTTATTCGAAGCACAGATCGGTTGATATATTTCTCCTTGGTTTCGAAGTTTATTTGTTCTTCGTAAGTTTAACAATTTAATTTACCACTATCTATGTATGTAACTATGTATTTAACTATATAAAATGTGTTTGTAGAGTACCTTTCTGCAATATATTTATTTAGATTTTTTTTATTTTTTGGTAGTATTTGAAAATGACCAAGCATAAACATGAAGTGCAACAACTACATCCCCAAGGTAATTAACATCGGATGCCAGCACCAGACCGATCACGATGGCGAAGCACAGATGATGAAATCTTCCCTACATGAGGACTTTAGACCCACAATTCAGTGATTTATACAAAATTATATAAACTTTTTATTTGTCCGAGCGCTCAAAGCGTTTCAGAATTGGCCATGAAATACAAATGAAAAATGCTTTGTCCATACGTCTGTTCTTGCCTACAGGTGCTACAGGTCCCTTATTTAAATTTTTTAGTCCATTGCGATTTCTGATTGGGAGAGAAATAGGAGGAAGTTTGCTGTAGGCGTTATATATGGACGGATTTTACTAAAATGGCTTTGCTAAGCCAGGGTAAATGGTAAAGTTTCGGTTACTGCATGGTCATAAGAGCTGGCGAGGTCTACTATTATCACAGAACCACTAGTATTATTAATAGCCACCAATGTCCCATTGATGGGCAATGGCCTACATATCCCACTCCTCCATAGCTCTCTGTTTTGCGCTACTGGTGTCCAATTTTTCTTGAACTTGTTTATGGATTTGGGAGGATCTATTCAGTTACTCTTTTTGCCCTTAAGTCTTGAGACATCCTGACTACATACCAAGTCCTACTTTAATTTTGCAACTTATAAATTTAGTTCCTCGTGGAAAACTGAAAAGAAAACAAAGGTAGCTTACGAGGCAAGCGAGGGTGCTAAAACGGTCTGAAACTGTGTGCGCGGCATCACAATACTCGGAGTTTGGAACAACTTGTGGCACGAGGGTTCTCCAATGAAGCATAATAATCAACTCTTAAACTCCGAACAGATACACAAATATAAAGCCGAACCGTCTGGTTTTCGGCTTAGAAGGCTCTCTTGTTGTGGATGTCGTTAGAAGCGACTAAAGAACTAAACTAAGAAGCAACAACTGGATATTCCCATAGAGGGTTGCCGTCGACACCTGTTGTGAAACTATTTGCACCAATGTATTCTCAACAAACATTGACGTCAGGCAGGCGATTGGACGTAAAACAACGCCTAATCATTAAACTGTTCAGGTCTTTTCTTTTTCACTCCGCACGGGTTTCAGCAACTTTGAAGAAGACAAAATATACGGGCAAGTGAGAGTCGGACTCGTACATGAAGGGTTCCGTACCACCGTACAATGTTTTAAAACGCTGAAGAAACACGTTTCTTGTATGACCAAGACGTATGTAAGACCCCCTTTAATTATTAATTTTATCTTATTTTTAGTATTTGTTGTTATAGTTATACATAATCGGTGAAAATTTCAGGTGTTCAGGCTATTACGGTTCAATAGATAGAGCCCTGTGACAGATCGAGTTAAAAACGCTGAAAAAAACACGTTTTTTGTATGACGACCCCTTTAACGTGAGTCCAAAGTAGGAGCAAAAATAAAATTTTAATACCTACTTAGCAAGTATTTGAACCTATATTACCTACTTTTCGCAGGTTTGCTAGTAATTTCTGAGTTGCATAGATGGCAACTCACAAATTACGTGAGTGAGTGGGCAGTTGGTATTATGATTTAGTCTACTTTGCTATTTACGTGCCTTTCAATAACTCGTATGACGTTGGATATCTGTTACGTTAGTAATTATATTATCTTTGGCACAATTAAGGATGCAAGTGTGAAGGCGCTAAAAGAAAACAGAAAGAGAATAGAAGCAGGACAGGAATTGCATATGTAACAGGTGGGAAATGGACTGTGCTAGTTCAATGTGCATTTGATGCAGCGCCGCGCCGCGGGCATGAATAGCAAGCGTCGCTAAATGTTCGCTCCGTATCGGTTTGGACGATATGGCGTATTTTGAAACGAAATAGGGTTGAACATACCCCAATTAAAACAAATTAGTCCTTCCATACTTAGAAAATTTTATCAAGATACTGTTAGTGTGAATGGGATATAAATTTTGTTTTCAATGTATTTATTTTGTGTACACAAGTAGTACATAATATGAGCAAATCGACGAAAGCATCTTATATCCTGTCTGTATAGGTGTACAAAATACATACATCAATATCTATTAGTATCTCTAGATTTTTTGTAATTTCTAGGCAATGTGTCAAATCCCTTCAAATCCGCTTACTTTTTATTTGACTATTACAATAAATGCAATGATTATTCATGCAATAAAACTTTGACGACCTTTTTGGCGTATTGATTAACCCGCAAGTCTGTCACTCCAGAGGTTCGGAGTTCGATCACCAGCCAGGGTACTTAAGTTGAAAAAAGGCCTTTTTCAAATTGTCCTGGGTCTTGGATGTTTATATATATACTTATGTATTTATTATACAATATGATACTACTCGTAATCATTGAGTTGGTATTCCATAACACTTTAAACTTACTTTAGGTCTAGCTCAATCAGTGTGAATAATCCCTATATATTTATTTATATAATAAAACAATTGCGATTTAAATCTAAATGAATAAACCAATTTTGATGCGGTTTTTTTCATCGAAAGCCTTGTATTGAGATGGTTAATTAGCTATGTTTGATGAAAATCGGTTCAGCTTGAAAGTTCCGGGTTTAATTTGTCTGGCAAATAAACTTGTTGTTACTACAACTTCTTCTAGTACACAAACAGAGCACCAACCATACCGCTAAATTTGTTGTCACTACAACTTCTTTCAGTCCACACAGAGCACCAACCATAGCGCTAAATTTGTTGTCACTACAACTTCTTTCAGTCCACACAGAGCACCAACCCTACTGCAAATCGTATTATGATTCCCCACGACTGTTTATACGCCGTTACGATATTCAGTCGCGAATCAAAAGTCCATCAGCATCAGATTTCAGACACGCGGTTAGAGAGACATGCAGTCGGACCGTGCAGCAAATGTAGCCAATTTGGTAGCCGACATGGGACGTCTGCGAGATCTTCGTTGGTGGTCTGAGAGAAAAAAAAACTTAGAATATACCAGCTACTTCTATATCCGTGCAGATCATAAAATCCAATCGAGGGAATACGTGGAAATTAAAGAATCAAATATTTATTTAGTAATTTTATTTAAAAAAACTAAAGGTTTGAAGTTCGATATAAGTTAAATACCCAATTTTGTACGGTATAGGAGTCAATTTCACGTTCCCTCGTAACGCTCGCATTACGAATATTTAGCAGTGTTTGATATTCAAACCGCCAGCCAATGAAATGCGGGTATTTACTGGTACGCACTGGCCGCGGGGATTTCTGTGTTGTACCTAGTATTCTGTTATAGCAAAGATAATATAATTACTAACGTAACAGATACCTAACGCCATACAAACTATAGGAAGGCATGTAAATAGCAAACCTGTAGACTAAATACATAGTGCCAACTGCTCACATAGATGGCAGCAAACAAATTACTAGCAAACCAGCGAAAGAGAAATTGCTTTCTCTAAATGTTTTTGAAATAGGTCACTCATTCATATATACCATAGGTCATTGCCTATTTTGAAAAGAGTGTGTTTTTTCAATTATCTTTTCAGAAATTTCTTTACAACCTATATCAGTCCACTGCTGGACTTAGAGGCCTCTCAGTGGGAGGTTTTTCCCGTAATAACCAAACTGGGCAGGTGGGTTGGTGATCGCAGTAGATGGTAAAAAGTCTTTGCACAGAAGATGCTGCTGCCCGTTGCCTATTACCTATACCTCCCTTAGTCGCCTCTTACGTCAAACGTGGGAGAGGACATGGGTCTAATTCTACTCTGCTGTCACCACATGGCATTTTTACAACCATTCTTCCATAATTTTAAATATAAAAAACTAAGAAGAGTTGCAGTTGACATTATTTGATATAATGTAAGTGCTAAGTCAAGTCAGGTGTCTTCCAGACCACCGCGGAACGAAATTTCCTTTGTTACAAACAGACACCACCGACGTTTCATCGGATTTTCCTGCTAAAAAAGATCTCTAAACAACTCCTGTCTGTCCTGAATACTGATCGAATAGGGGAGATAATATAGAGAGACTAAATGAGATACAATTTGGGCCTTTATTCCAAGTAGCTCAGCTACGTCCGCGTTGTAAGTAGTGTCAAAAATTAGGATAATAAACGGGCAAGTGCGAGTTGGACTCGTACATCAAGGGTTCCTTACCTCCGTACATGTTTCTTGTATGACGACTCCCCTTGAATTTTTAACTTTATCTTATTTTTAATATTTGTTGTTATAGTGTCCATAGTAATACATAATAATCGGTGAAAATTTCAAGTGTTTAGCTATTCTCTCATAATAGTCTCAGTAATAGGGTCCAGTTTGTACCCTTTGGGTACGGACCCCTAAAAATCAAACTGCGATGCATTACAATGCGATGATATTATTGAACGACAATCGTGTTATTATCCGGGGTAAACTCAAAGCTAAGCTAGTAATCTTGTTTATAACTTCATTTTAGAGTTCATGCAATAGGGAATGTAGTACTCAGGGGATTCACAAAGAGCACATTATAAAGTAAATAAAGATTTGATTGATATTTCCTGTACGGAAATAACTAACCTAACCTAACACTGTAGTCTTCTGTTAAGACACTTACAAGAAGATACGGATCTTACTGTAAGTGCCGTAATAGAAGACTATTGGACTTAAATTATATGACGAAAATAAAATGTTTAATTACGGAAAATATAAATTATTTGATTTCAGTCACTTTAATCGCAGTGAATTAGATATATACAAATTATTTAGTTTAGGTGTTGTGACTACAACCTACCAGTGGGTCGCGACCCATAGATTGGGAAATACTTACCAGCCAAACAGATTTTGTATGGAAGGACGAATTTTTTTTTTTTTATAGAAAGCAGATCAGTATCGAGGAGTGAAACAGCTCCAAAAATTTGGCTGGTGGTTAAAAAGTCACCTTTATAAAACACTAGGGCTTTACATTGAACCTACTCCATGCTGGTGTTCGCAATTACTCGCTTGGTTAGTTTCCGGTGTTTTTGCGGCAATTACCCGCTTTAGTGATTCATTGTAACATGCCGTTTAGTTCGTTCTAGAAAATGTTTAATTTATTTGTCCATGACATTGAAGTGGCAGTGGGCGGGACACATTGCCTATGTTGCAAAAATATTATCGATTGGCAAGAGAAGCGTCTGATAACCGACAAAATGGTCAGACGACATAACCAAGGTTGCTAGAAAGCTCTGTATGCATGCCGCTTTAAGTCGGTCATTTAGTCCAGCTGTGGACGTCATATGGCTGACATTACTTGTCCATGGCACAAGTAAATGCTAATATATAAAAACAAATACTTAAAACTAGATTTTAAAAATCTTTGAAACAACTAAAATATATGTATGTAGGTATGTATATAGTAATAATTTTACTATTTCATGTAATTTTACTTAATTGTGTTTACGTTAGGTGATGTTTTTTGTGATCTTGTTGTGTGCGTAAGTTTTGGGCTACAGTCCAGTATTAGAATATGGTACCTATGTATTTATTGTGTTGCACTGTAATGACTGTATCCTGTTTTACGTACCTGAATAAATAAAATAAAATAAAATAAAATAAACTGACTAAACTAAGCTAATAAAATAACAATTTAAGAATATATCTACAATTAAAAAAATTAACATTTTCTTGTTACTACTAAAATACTTTTACTGAATAAATATGTATCTCCATCAAATTTCCATACTGATATTAAGGGGAGGAAAATATAAAATTTCCTACTTCACTATTTTCCTTGGTGATATTTTATGTCACTTACTAAAATATATGTAGACAATTTATCCTGGTACCGGCGTGTGCCCGCGACGTTGCCCGCAGGATAGTTCGTTATTTAACAATCCTCGCATTTTGTATTAACACAGGATGCTTTTTATCCCGAAAAAACGCTTATCGCTTGGTGGGAGTGGCTCGGCCTACGGCTTCGCTTAGTTGCTTGGGGGGGGGGGGGGTTCTGGGGGAGGGGGGAGGTCAGGAGGGGCTCGGGCTTCGCCCTCGCCACGCAGCTCGGCCTTCGGCCTCGCTGGGAGCTTAGTTTTCGGCCTTTGGCCTCAGGCTTCGCTTACGGACTTGGGGGGGTAGTTCTGGGGGAGGGGGGAGGCCAGGAGGGAATTGGGCTTCGCCCACGCCACGCAGCTCGGCCTGCGGCCTCGCGGGAAGCTTAATTTTAGGCCTTTGGCCTCTGGCTTCGCTTAGAAACTTGAGGTGGGGGGTTTCTGGGGAAAGGGGGGAAGTCAAGAGGGGCACGGGCGTCACCTTAGCCACGCAGCTCGGCCTGCGGCCTCGCTTTCCGCTCGACCTACGGTCTCGCGGTACACACTCGGAAATTGTCCTTGTATGGCGGCCATCTTGGATTTTGAAAAAAACCAAAAAACAAATGAAAGTCGTAAAATTGCTTACATCCCCCTACATTTTGAAAAAAAAATCACGCCCCTAACCCCAACCGTTTTTGCAGGCCGTACCCCTTTCACATCAAAATCTGATGATCTTCAAAATGTCAGATTTTTTTGGTACTCACTGGAGCACCCTCTACACGACCATACATCAATCATTATCCCACCCACCCGGGAACAGGTCAAACAACTATGTCAATCAGTGAGTGAGTCAGTGGTAATGTAGGTTTATATATTATAACTAGCTTTTCGGGCGCTGCGCGGGCTGCAAGCAGCCCGCGGTTTTTCGTGCAGCTGTTGAAGTTGGCTAAAGTACATGTTCAGTTGAGAAAATGGATAAAACACTGCAGTCAGTAATGGCAACATCAAAAAATGTATGGGCGGCAAAATCTTGGAATCAAGACTTGTTTGCAATTTTGAGTTCCGCGGGGTGCTTTACCCCAGCATACAAAATTTCAGACCCCTTCGATGTTCCAGTAGGACGTTTTGAACGAATAAAGTTAAATTTCTAATATCCAGACGCCATCTTGGATTCCAAAAAAAATGTCAGATTTGGATTCCGCGATTCAAAAAACCCTTGCATACTGAATTTCACTCAAATCGGACGCAGTCGACTATTGGCGACCATCTTGGAAAATTAAAAAAAAAACGCTTATCGCTTGGTGGGAGTGGCTCGGCCTACGGCCTCGCCACGCAGCTCGGCCTGCGGCCTCGCGTAACATCTCAGCCTACGGCCTTCGGCCTTCGGCCTCAGGCTTCGCTTAGTGACTTGGGGGGGTTTCTGGGGGAGGGGGGAGGTCAGGAAAGGCTCGGGCTTCGCCCTCGCCACGCAGCTCGGCCTGCGGCCTCGCTTTCCGCTCGACCTACGGTCTCGTGGTACACATCCGGAAATTGTCCTTGTATGGCGGCCATCTTGGATTTTGAAAAAAATCAAAAAACAAATGACATTCGTCAAATTGCTTATAACCCCCTACATTTTGGAAAAAAAATCACACCCCTAACCCTAACCGTTTTTGCAGGCTTTACCTCGTCCACATTAAGATCTGATGATCTTCAACATGTCCGATTTTTTTGGTACTCACTGGAGCACCCTCTACACGACCATACATTAATCATTACCCCACCCACCCGGGAACAGGTCAAACAACTATGTCAATCAGTGAGTGAGTCAGTGGTAATGTAGGTTTATATATTATAACTAGCTTTTCGGGCGCTGCGCGGGCTGCAAGCAGCCCGCGGTTTTTCGTGCAGCTGTTAAAGTTGGTTGGAATCTTATTTCCAGTTGCGAGAATAGGTAAGGTGCTAAAGTCAGTGTAAAAAAAATAAAAACGTATACGGGCCGCCATCTTGGAATCAAATTTTGTTTGCAATTTTGAGTTTCGCGGGGTGCTTTACCCCAGCATACAAAATTTCAGACCCCTTCGATGTTCCAGTAGGACGTTTTGAACGAATAAAGTTAAATTTCTAAAATCCAGACGCCATCTTGGATTCCAAAAAAAATGTCAGATTTGGTTTTCGCGATCCAAAAAACCCTTGCATACTGAATTTCACTCAAATCGGACGCAGTCGACTATTGGCGGCCATCATGGAAAATTTAAAAAAAAACGCTTATCGCTTGGTGGGAGTGGCTCGGCCTACGGCCTCGCCACGCAGCTCGGCCTGCGGCCTCGCGGAACAGCTCAGCCTTCGGCCTTCGGCCTCAGGCTTCGCTTAGGGACTTGGGGGGGGCGGTTCTGGGGGAGGGGGGAGGCCAGGAGGGGCCTTGCCCTCGCCACGCAGCTCGGCCTGCGGCCTCGCGGGGAGCTTAGTTTTCGCCCTTTGGCCTCTGGCTTCGCTTAGAAACTTGAGAGGGGGGGGGGTTCTGGGGGAAGGGGGGAGGTCAAGAGGGGCCCGGGCGTCACCCTCGGAACGCAGCTCGGCCTGCGGCCTCGCTTTCCGCTCGACCTACGGTCTCGCGGTACACACCCGGAAATTGTCCTTGTATGGCGGCCATCTTGGATTTTGAAAAAAACAAATGACAGTCGTCAAATTGCTTACAACCCCCTACATTTTGAAAAAAAAATCACACCTTTAACCCTAACCGTTTTTGCAGGCTGTACATCGTCCACATTAAGATCTGATAATCTTCAACATGTCCGATTTTTCTGGTACTCACTGGAGCACCCTCTACACGACCATACATCAATCATTACCCCACCCACCCGGGAACAGGTCAAACAACTATGACAATCAGTGAGTGAGTCAGTGGTAATGTAGGTTTATATATTATAACTAGCTTTTCGGGCGCTGCGCGGGCTGCAAACAGCCCGCGGTTTTTCGTGCAGCTGTTGGAGTTGTTGGAATCTTATTTCCAGTTGAGAGAATAGGTAAGGTGCTAAATTCAGTATAAAAAAAATAAAAACGTATACGGGCCGCCATCTTGGAATCAAATTTTGTTTGCAGTTTTAAATACCGCGGGGTGCTTTACCCCAGCATACATAATTTCAGACCCCTTAGATGTTCCAGTAGGACGTTTTGAACGAATAAAGTTAAAAATTCTAAAATCCAGGCGCCATCTTGGATTCCAAAAATAAATGTCAGATTTGGATTCCGCGATTCATAAAACCCTTGCATACTGAATTTCACTCAAATCGGACGCAGTCGACTATTGGCGGCCATCTTGGAAAATTTAAAAAAAAAACGCTTATCGCTTGGTGGGAGTGGCTCGGCCTACGGCCTCGCCACGCAGCTCGGCCTGCGGCCTCGCGGAACATCTCAGCCTTCGGCCTTCGGCCTCAGGCTTCGCTTAGTGACTTGGGGGGGGGGGGGTTCTTGAGAGGGGAGAGGTCAGGAAGGGCTCGGGCTTCGCCCTCGCTACGCAGCTCGGTCTTCGGCCTCGCGGGTAGCTTAGTTTTTGGCCTTTGGCCTCAGGCTTTGCAAAGACACTTGAGGGGGGGTTCTGGGGGGAGGGGGGAGATCAATAGGGGCTCGGGCGTCACCCTCGAAACGCAGCTCGGCCTGCGGCCTCGCTTTCCGCTCGACCTACGGTCTCGCGGTACACACTCGAAAATTGTCCTTGTATGGCGGCCATCTTGGATTTTGAAAAAAATCAAAAAACAAATGACAGTCGTCAAATTGCTTACAACCCCCTACATTTTGGAAAAAAAATCACACCCCTAACCCTAACCGTTTTTGCAGGCTGCACCTCGTCCACATTAAGATCTGATGATCTTCAACATCTCCGATTTTTCTGGTACTCACTGGAGCACCCTCTACACGACCATACATCAATCATTACCCCACTCACCCGGGAACAGGTCAAACAACTATGTCAATCAGTGAGTCAGTCAGTCAGTGGTAATGTAGGTTTATATATATATATAACTAGCTTTTCGGGTGCTGCGTGGGCTGCAAGCAGCCCGCGGTTTTTCGTGCAGCTGTTGAAGATGGTTGGAATCTTATTTCCAGTTGAGAGAATAGGTAAGGTGCTCAAGTCAGTATAAAAAAAATAAAAAAGTATACGGGCCGCCATCTTGGAATCAAAACTTGTTTGCAGTTTTGAGTTCCGCGGGATGCTTTACTCCAGCATACAAAATTCCAGACCCCTTTGATGTACCAGTAGGACGTTATGAACGAATAAAGTTAAAAATTTTAAAATCCAGACGCCATCTTGTATTCCAAAAAAAATGTCAGATTTGGATTCCCCGGCGTAAAAAACCCTTAAATTTTGAATTTCAGTCAAATCGGAAGCAGTCGAGTATTGGCGGCCATCTTGGAAAATTAAAAAAAAAACGCTCAGCGCTTGGTGGGAGTGGCTCGGCCTACGGCCTCGCCACGCAGCTCGGCCTGCGTCCTCGCGGAAGAGCTCAGCTTTCGGCCTTCGGCCTCAGGCTTCGGGGGGAGGGGGGAGGTCAGGAGGGGCTCGGGCTTCGCCCTCGCTACGCAGCTCGGCCTTCGGACTCGCGGGGAGCTTAGTTTTCGGCCGTTGGCCTCTGACTTCGCAAAGACACTTGAGGGGGGGGGGGGGGTTCTCGGGGAAGGGGGGAGGTCAAGAGGGGCTCGGGCGTCACCCTTGCCACGCAGCTCGGCCTTCGGCCTCGCTTTCCGCTCGACCTGCGGTCTCGCGGTACACACCCGGAAATTGTCCTTGTATGGCGGCCATCTTGGATTTTGAAAAAAATCAAAAAACAAATGACAGTCGTCAAATTGCTTACAACCCCCTACATTTTGGAAAAAAAATCACACCCATAACCCTAACCGTTTTTGCAGGCTGTACCTCGTCCACATTAAGATCTGATGATCTTCAACATGTCCGATTTTTCTGGTACTCACTGGAGCACCCTCTACACGACCATACATCAATCATTACCCCACTCACCCGGGAACAGGTCAAACAACTATGTCAATCAGTGAGTCAGTCAGTCAGTGGTAATGTAGGTTTATATATATATAACTAGCTTTTCGGGCGCTGCGCGGGCTGCAAGCAGCCCGTGGTTTTTCGTGCAGCTGTTGAAGTTGGCTAAAGTACATTTTCAGTTGAGTAAATGGGTAAAACACTGCAGTCAGTAACGGAAACATCAAAAAATGTGCGGGCGGCAAAATCTTGGAATCAAAACCGTTTTGCAGTTTTGAGTTCCGCGGGATGCTTTACCCCAGCATACAAAAGACCCCTAAGATGTTCCAGTAGGACGTTATGAAAGATAAAGTTAAAAAAAAAATCCAGACGCCATCTTGGATTCCAAAAAAATTACAGGTTTGGATTCCGTGACGCAGAAAACCCATTCTGAATTTCAGTCAAATCGGAAGCAGTCGAGTATTGGCGGCCATCTTGGAAAATTTAAAAAAAAACGCTCAGCGCTTGGTGGGAGTGGCTCGGCCTACGGCCTCGCGGTATGGCTCAGCCTTCAGCCTTCGGCCTCAGGCTTCGCTTAGTGCCTTGGGGGTGGGTTCTGGGGAAGGGGGGAGGTCAGGAGGGGCTCGGGCTTCGCCCTCGCCACGCAGCTCGGCCTTCGGCCTCGCTTTCCCACCCATCGTACACACTCGGAAATTGTCCTTGTATGGCGGCCATCTTGGATTTTGAAAAAAATCAAAAAACAAATAACAGTCGTCAAATTGCTTACAACCCCCTACGTTTTGGAAAAAAAATCACACCCCTAACCCTAACCGTTTTTGCAGGCTGTACCTCGTCCACATTAAGATCTGATGATCTTCAACATGTCCGATTTTTCTGGTACTCAC
This sequence comes from Acrobasis repandana, assembly GCA_963576875.1. NCBI lineage: Eukaryota > Metazoa > Arthropoda > Insecta > Lepidoptera > Pyralidae > Acrobasis > Acrobasis repandana. The sequence continues at coordinate 228,585 of OY756241.1, read as the reverse complement.
TGGAGCACCGTCTACACGACCATACATCAATCATTACTCCACCCACCTGGGAACAGGTCAAACAACTATGTCAATCAGTCAGTCAGTCAGTGGTAATGTAGGTTTATATATATATAATATATATATAATAGGATAAGGTGATTTTTAACAGAATCAAATGTCTTCAAAATATCTAAATCTTTCGTTGTTAATATACGACCTCCCTTAAAATGGAGTATGTTTGTAGGCTTCCTGTATTGTTCCTGTATTCTAGTGAGTTTCTTTAATCCGCCATAACTTCGAAATGCTTGAACAGATTTGAAGAATATCGTTGTAATCAATTGAAATTCTAACTTACGTTAGTAGTTATATTATTTTTGTTCTAACATAACTTTATTATACAATTTTTTTTGAAATTTTTTTATCTTATATTCTTTTTTATTTTTTAAAATAATTTTTTATTTTTTAAAATAAAAATGAGTTGTTGCTGAATAATATATTTTTATTTATTTATTTAATCTTATTAAATTAATGCATACGGGAATTAACGCGAAACGTACCTTTTATTTATTTATTTTGCTGACGTTTCATTCGGGTTTCACCGAACGTGGTCCCAGCTTCGGTGTTCCACGTTCGGTGAAACCCGAATGAAACGTCAGCAAAATAAATAAATAAAAGGTACGTTTCGCGTTAATTCCCGTATGCATTAATTTAATAATAATGCAACGCGATAGTTTAAAAGTATTTATTTAATCTTTATTGAGCCAAAAGCTACAATAGGTAGACTTAATGCTAAAGCATTCTCTTCATGTTAACCAACAACATATATCTTTAAGAAAGACTTTTTTGTCAAAATATTACATGTTTTTACACTATTTTTGCAGCAGAAATATGTAGGAATTTAATTTAACAATACTGTGAAAAAAAACACTACTCGTATTTAAGAACCCCCTTACCCTAGACTTTCCCATACAAACGTAGTCTACGTTTTATTTTGAAACATGTTAGATTTCGATAAAAATTTGTAAGTTTAAAGAAATTGCATATATATAGGGTTGTAATTGGTTTTCACAGTCAAAATATGAACTTGAAAGAAAATATAAGGGTGTAAAACTTTTCCATACTGATGGTCAAAAATGATATAATGTACTATATTTTGTCCTGCGGTTGCCTGCGGTTTGAATATCGAACACTGCTAAATATTCGATGCCAGCGTTGCATGGCATGACCTACCACGGAATATATATTTTTCTTCCAACTACGCTGCAATTCTATCATAACTGCACTACATATCCAGCACAAAGCGGAACTTTGTTGCTCTAGAGCAGAAAAAAAGTATGGAATATAGTATTACTGCACTGTTTTAGTTTCTTTTTTTATCGCGCGACCTGACGTAGCACATGCCATAAAACTTGCCTAGATTACGATGCGTTCAGTTGGCCAACTGTGCTTTTTAGAATCCCGCTTGTGTTCGGGCTCCAAATAAGCACTCGGTGCGACGACCTACGATATACGAGTAACTTACTTTCTGCTCGGTGCAACAATCTAATTGTTTTTTATTCGCGTGTGTAACACTTACACATTTTGCGCCGACCCCATGTAAATAAATGGGAAATAATAAGGAAGAAGAAGAAGTGGTTAACGCTGGTGTCAGATTTACAAGCCTCTTAAAGCATAGTTATAACATATAACAACTGCAGATGGAACCAACGGATTCACGTTCCATCCACAATACGGGATATCTACCGGCTTTTTCCCGGTTTGTACGCTCCTTTAACGACACGATCTTCTTACATCCTCTTAACGTGGCCCAGCCATCGAAGTCAAGCCGCTTTGGTCTCTGCGATTATATTTGGTAGGCCACTAGTTCTTAGGTCCACCACCCCAATTCCAATCTCTCACTTGATGAAATGTTGCAATGAAGTGCTTATAAAGTGTTGCTCGTTGTTCGCAGGAAGTAAAAATTACTTTATTTAGAGCTTTCTGCACATCGTTCTATACGTGTGGCCTGTGGACTAGATATACTAAAACACTCAATATCAGTGATGTTTGCTGAGGCGCGAACACAGTGCTTTTATACTATAATGCGCAAAAGATGCGCGTCCCTGGTGCGCAGGGTGCGGGCCAGCGACCACAGCATCCTGAAAATGATTGCAAGTAGGCTGGACTGTCAGTATGTTAACCACTGCTGCGCCACGTCGGGGGGAGTGGTGCAGGAGTGGCCTATATAATGTTTTTTTTTATAAGATACCTAAATGTTACTAATCCATAGTCTATAAGCATTACTAACAAAATGAGTCACGTTACTTGCAAAATAAACATTCATTCATTCATAAAAAAATAAACAGTAATAATCTCGCATATTTTATTTATTTTTATTTATTTAATTTCATTGAGCCAAAAGCTACAATAGGTAGACTTAATGCTAAAGCATTCTCTCCCTGTCAACCTTTAGGAGAAGAGAAACAGATAGAATAGTTGGCGTCTAAAATAGATAGAAACAATCCAGAAATAATAAGTACTTTTAAATGATCATACATAAATATCGTATAAAATAAATATACTATATTTATACATACAACATACTATATAGATACATATACATACATATATACATATATATATTTGAAGATCAGAAAGAAACGATGAATTCTCCTAATTGTAGAAAGATTCAAAAAGTAAATCATGCACTTTTTTCTTGTATAAATGTCTACTAGATATTTGTCTGATGTCCTCGGGCAATGCATTCCAAAGCCGTATAGCTTGAGAAGTAAAGGAATTGGACATGAAGCTAGATCGATAAAAGGGAATTTGAAGCTTGAGCGTGTTACTGGAGCGAAGTTGCCGATCATGCATGTCCGCAAGATATTGAAACTTACATTTCAAGTATTGCGGAGAAAAGGGATTTTTAAGAATAGAGAAAAGAGAACATAGAAGTCTCTGTTGCCTGCGCAGTCGGATGGGAAGCCAATGGAGTTTGGAACGGAAAGCAGAAATGTGATCATACTTACGCAAGCAGAAAATAAAACGGATGCAGTTGTTAAGAAGGCGGTCCAGCTTATTGAGAAGATCCACATTAAGATCTGGATAACACACATCAGCATAGTCAATAATGGAAAAAATCAACGTTTGGATCAATGTGATCTTAGTTTTAATAGGAAGAAAATTTCTGAAGCGGTTAAGATATTGAAGAGAATAAGTAACGGTCCGACTAATTTCAGTTATTTGAGCAGTCCATTTCAACGAGGAGTCAATAAAAAGACCAAGATTTTTTACCACTGGTTTAAATTCAATAACGGCACCATTGTATACTACTGGTAAAACAGAAGTTAAGTTAATTTTTGCCAACTGCTGAGGACTGCCTAATATCATTGCTTGACATTTGGATGCGTTCACCTGTATACCGTAATCCTGCGACCAGGAGAGAAGATCTGCTAATGTGGCGTTCAGTTGAGTAACTCCACTGTCAACGTCCTCAGCTGGGATTTGCACATAAATTTGGAGATCATCCACGTAGAAATGGTAAGTACAGCCAATGGATGAAGAGAGAAGGTTAATGAACAAGGAAAACAGTAAAGGTGAAAGTATTCCACCCTGCGGAACACCAGAAGTAAGATCATTCCATTGTGACAACTCACGGTCCATTCGAACTGCTTGTTGCCGGCCATGGAGATAAGAGGAGAACCATTCCAATGCAGAGGAAGAAAAATTAAGATGCTCAAGTATAGCAAGGAGAATGTCATGGTCTACCATATTAAAAGCGTTGGAAAAATCAATCAGACCTAAGATGGTAACCAATTGATTTTCCATGCCAAGGCGTACGTCCTCAGTGACATTGATAAGGGCAGTAGTAGTACTGTGACCGGGGCGAAAACCAGATTGAAAGGGACTAAGTAAGTTATTATGAAATACAAAGGATGAAATTTGGTTATGCGCCACCGCTTCAAGGATTTTTGAAAGAAATGGTAGTATAGATATGGGACGGAAATTACTAAGTGTCTGAGGATTTGATATTTTTGGTAAAGGAAGGACAAAAGCTTTTCGCCAGAGAGCAGGAAATTCACTGGAAGAAAGAGAGAAATTAATGATGTGAGTGAGTACTGGAAGAAAGGTCCCAAGCGAATTTATTATCATTTGGCGACTGACATTATCACACCCCAAAGCTTTTGATTTTATTGAAAGGACTGTTTTCAAAACTTCATCATCTGAAACCGGAGAAAAAGAAAAAGACTCAATAAGAGGTTTAGGCATGGAAGAAATTTTTGAAATAGTACTAGATTTCACTGAAGGGTTAAGTGTTGAAGTAGAGGAAAAGTGATCATTAAAATCATTAGGTGAAAAAGAGAGAGAAGAGTGTGGATTATTAACACATTTGCCAAAATTTAGTGAACGAAGGAACTTCCATGTATCAGCCGAAGACGAACCAGTAAGTTGAGAATCGAAATAATCGCGTTTAGCTGTTCTTACCATTGTATTACAGCGGTTACGAGCTTTTTTATAAGCACACCAAAGTTCATCCGTCCTATCCCGTTTATAAGAACGGAACGCACGATCTCGGCGTGTCATTGCCATTCGGACACCCCTCGTTATCCAGGGTGCAGGTGGCCGCCTAACTTTAACCGCATGTAAAGGCGCATGGGCATCATACAGTTTTAGAACAGAGGAATTAAAAAGAGAGAGAGCATATGCGTTTGTCACATTCGACAGTGAATTTGCTTGAATTCGATATAACAGAATACTAGGTACACAGAAATCCCCGCGGCCAGTGTGTACCAGTAAATACCCGCATTTCATTGGCTGGCTGCGGCCTGCGGTTTGAATATCGAACACTGCTAAATATTCGTAATGGGAATTGCGTGGGATGTGCAATCACGGAAAATACACGAAATTAATCCATGTTTCCGGGAAACATTTAGAGGTGACACGTTTAGTAACTACGTTCGGACATTACCGATGTATTCGAATATGATTCGGGTGTAAATGGTTTCAACTAAGAATGTTCTAGCTGCTCTCGAGCAGATTGTAGAAGTCGGTCAAGGGAATGTGAGACGGCATAACGTTTATCGTCACTTCTTTTGTTCTTATTGAGTGGGTTAGTAGCTAAAACAAGTGTCAGATCATTTCTCTGTCTGCTTATAGCTGCAAGATCTAAAATGCTCTGTCTACCCCTTCAGATATAAAGTCGTGATAGTACGTACCTATGTATCACTTTTTATAACTTTGGTACCAATACCTATCGTTTATTTCGGAAATTGTTTACGGATTGAACTTGGTACTGCTAAGTGTACCCTTTAGAAATTTTGACCCTTGACTCTGTATAGTGTATATCTCTTAACTGCTAAAAGGTGAACCTGTAGGTAAATAGTTAATTAATACACCTCCCCATCACGTCTACAAAAGCTTTACAAAGAGAACTTTCGCAAGTTTAATTCCCCGGAAATCCGAACCCAATCCCAACATCGGACACCATTGACAAAATGGGCACAACACTACTCTATGACTTCACTCACCATAACTCTTATTACTAAGTAAAATAAAATCCATATTTCTTTAAATTGATAACAAAAGTTCTGTGGTACAGTCACAAGTTTTTTCGGGAATTAATGTGAGTTTTATTACTAAAGAAATAAGGTTGAGTTTTGATAGTGTGGAGGGTAGCGGTGAGGTTGTATTGATAGTTAGTAATTACTGATTACGTCGCTATTCATTTGGTCGTTCGGGTCACGTGGGCTCGCGGAAGGAAGATCGACGAATGTTTTAGAAGTGACGGTAAATTGAAGTTAAACGCGAATCATAAATAATTTTCTTTTAATCTAATTTAAGTTTCTTTTTAATTTAATTTTTTTTTTTTTTCGCTATTTTCCTTTTTAAGCGACTTCAAAAATGGACAAGTTAATCAATTCAACCCATACTTTTTTTTATGTATGTTACGCGATATCTTCACCGATTATGAACCGGTTTTGATGGTTCTTTTTTATTTGAAAGCCTTTATTTACTGCCAAGTTGGTTCCATATTAATTTAGTGAAGACATGATGAAGAACTTTGGACATATGGAAGAAACTCCTCAATGAAAATAAAGGCAGTTGCTTTTGTTAAAAAAAATTAAATAAACCTATGTTAAGTAGTTTGTCTGATCTTTACCCTGATACTTGAATTACATACATACATTCTCAATTATGGTCATTTATAAAGTATACATTATCACTTACGGATAGGCTGAGTCAAAAGCCACAACAAATGCCAAGCTTTGCAAGATGATGGTTCAATAGGAAGAAAATAGAAAACAGGTTACTATACAATCTACATTCTGCGACCAGATTGCAGACGTTCAAAAAAAAAAGAAGAGGGAAGAAGTGCCCATAAATGGAGGGCATGTATGAAGACATTGATGAGAGTCTGTCAGCATCGAAGCAAGTGGTAATCCATAGTCTCTGCCTACGTGGAAAACAGGCGTCATGAGGTTACTAGCCTACCGTTTATTCAGAATATAATTGGCAATACCCATTCCCTAGATAATTTTCTATAATCTACACGATAGGAGTAACAGTTAGTAAGTACTGTTATTATTACATGCTATAATTTTTGTAGGTATTTATAGATACTTTTTAATTTTGTTTACACACTCTATCGCACCACCCAAATTATTTCTCTACTTGGTCCAATGGTTGACTGGCAGAGAACGCCATAAGGCATTAAGTCCGCCATTTGTACACTTTTTTATGTGCAATAAAGTTTAAATAAATAAATATAATCACAGCTCTCATCAATAGAAACTGAAACTAAGAAAATATAACAGAATAGTGCCAGATCTAAAAATTGTTACCTCTACACACAAGGCAGTTATTTATCGAAATTCGTCGGCTCTCCCGATCAGACCTACTCGGGACTCGTTTGATCATTGTCAATATCAATGTGTAATAAATACAAAATGTTGCAACATACATATGTCTACGTTTCTTCAGTTTTTAGGGTACCGTAGTAAATAAAGAACCCTTATAGTTTCGCCATCGTCTGTCTGGCTGTCCGCGGTTTTATTCAGAGACTATTGGTACTAGACAATTGTAATTTGGCATTTATGTATATTAATGTATGTAGGTCTATGTCCAGCAGTGGACTTCCTGTGGCTGATATGATGATGTACGAGTATATTAAACACGTCGACAATGTGGTAAAATAAAATCCTAAAAAAAGTTTCCTGCAACCTTGCTCAGGTCGTCCGACCACCTAGCAGGTGGGTGTCCTACGCTGCGCTTGCCGTACGTGACCGCCATTCGAGAGCCTCTCTGCCCCATCGGCCGTAGATTATTCGCGCTATGTGCCTTATTTTACAAATCTCTTCATTTTTGATTCGATCACGTAGAGCACCTAACATAGCCCTCTCCCTACCCTCTCCATACACAACTTTTCCCCAAATGTATTAATAAATACTTATACCTACTTATGTAATGTAACCAAACGACACCATACAAATACTTACCGAGAAAAATCATCCAAATAAATTTTACGTGCGATATAACAAACCAAACTTATCAATAGAAGAATAGCAAAAAGTGGAGCATTACTCCCTTTACTGCTTTTACGGCCCTTTTGGTGGGTTCCCCATGCTGCCGAGGGTTTAGCTTCTAATTGACTGAGCGAGCGCCACGCCCGAGCGAAGCGTCCACGTTTCAGCTTGGGTAAAAATGCTTTTGTATATCCGACTGTCCGACTGTTCGGTTGTTCTCCTTTACAGGTGGCATTTCTCAACCAGATCTTATAAAATTTTATTCAAAAATTGACTTTTCTTTTCAAAAAAGTACTTTGTAAAATAAAATGAGTAATTATTTTTTAAGTAAAACGGTTTAATCTGTTTTAAAGGATAAATAATTATACTAAAACAAAATTATGCAGTGCATTGGATTCATCTGCTACTTCTTACAACATGAGATTAAGAAAAATCAAATGATCAATCACACACTGTGGCAACACTCCCAACTGGTGACGTATTCTTGGGATAATCACGTGACAAGCTGTCACGGGAAGAGAATACCTTATTTTATTATACCAGGAATAGAAACAAATACATTTGTTTCGGAGCTATCTAGTACAGAGCGGAGCACACTGGCTCTCAATAAAGGCCCTTATCGTAACAAATTACGCGATACGACGCAGGTCGGCACAATGCCGGCGCATTGCTGTAAAGGTCTCACCACACTATTCAAGTTTTGCCGACACTTTTTAGTCGAAATAACCCAGTTCACGTTCGGGTGGCGAATGACTACTTCTGATCTTCCAGTGCTGTCAAATTAGATTTAGTTATTTATTTACCAATTTATGTACACGGACAGTATACATAAACTCTCTCCCCCCTCGGATGTCTTGCGGACTAGACGTGTTTACTGTTTCCCTCATTTTGATTTATTTTTCAATTAAATTAAAAATAACAAACAGTTAAAAATTGTTCCGAGTACCAGGCGGCCAGAGGCTTAGAGGAAACGCACGGCAGCAGGGTTTAAGCGCATAACAAGGACGGTCTATGCAGTGAGTGAGACACATTTATTTTTTGCATGCATCCCGACTGCCCAATCACGCACGGATCGATATCACTGGCCCAACATCGGCGACGCTCATCTGCGCTTGAGCAGGTAAAAGGGGGCGTGACTAATCAAGGACCCAATAGCGAATCTTTAATTTCTTCTGTATTAAATAGAACAGCACACACTGCGATTCTTACCTCTAGCGACACCTATATTACTTACCTATCTATCACCAACTGCATGGAAACATTTCCTGTCCGCTAACTTCTAATATTTCTTAGACCACAAATGGAGTATGAAACTCTTGAAATAGAGGATAAGGTCAAATATGGTTCCGCCCTGAATCTTCAACTAGACAAGGGTATCGGAGTTTCTAACGACGACAACTCAACGTTCAAAGAGGAGAAGATGCGACTGTGGTGGCCAACTTTCAGAGGAGTCTAAAATCGACAAGTTAATAGACAGCATTTCCTTGTGGTGGCAGGGAAAGGACGAAAAACTATCGGATATAAAAAAAAAATTATGCAAGACCTTATAAGGCAAAATACGGAAATACTTGAATCCCAAAGCGAAACAGAAAAATCTATAGAGTCTTTGACACTAAAGTATGATGACCTACTGCAACAGCTTAGCACTCAACAAGAAACATCTCAGACGGTCCTCGAGCGCGTGTCCAAAGTTGAAGCTATTACGGAGGAAGTAAATCGCCGCTCCCACTCGAGCACTCTGTAATTGCGCAATATCAGACTGGTAAATAAATGTCCTTCCCAGGAAGACCTACTCAACGTAGTCAATCGTATTTTCAAGGAACTGGCTGTGGTTGTAACCGCGTCTGACATTTACGATATTCATCGTCTCCCATCCAGGTCGGAAAGCATTACGTTGGTTTGCGCACTAAACTCAGTCATTTTGAAGAATAAAGTCCTGCAAGCTTTGAAAGACTACAACAGACGCAACCTAAATATAATAACAAACTCAGCTCCACCATCTTAGGTGGTACTCAACATCCAATCTACATCTCCGAGCACTTGACAGCGCACGCCCGCCGTCTCTTCTATTTGACTCGTGAGTACGCTAAGACGGAAAACTATAGATACTCTTACTGCTGGACTGCTGGCGGCTGAGTTCTACTGAGGAAATTGGACGGCGCAAGGGCCATTGTTGTGACCTCCGAGGCTCAGCTGTCTGGACCTCAAGCAGAAAACAAAGGCTTTTTTTTCCGTCTTTAAAGTAATGTTAAAAATCATTAGCTTTGTCAAAACTTTTTCTCTTTATTAAGTATACCTAAGTATAAGTTACATAAATCCCGTTCAGTCTCGCATAACTTCTTCTTTTCATTAATACACATGCAAAATCACTTTTTTAGAACACTTTTTTATACACTCACGATTATTTTTCTATAAAATTACATTGGATAGCCACTTAATAAATGACTTAGATAATATCTCTAACGCGTCTTCTATCTTATGTGATCCACAAAATATTCGAAGCTATTTGCCTTAACACACTAAAACACTAAATATTCTTACACAAAATATACGCAGTTTGTCTGCAAACTTTACAAACTTTGAGATATTGCTCAACAACTTCGATTCACCTCCAGACATAATAATCCTTACCGAATGTTTTCTTGAAAGCAATCCGACATTTCCTTCCTTAAACGGCTTTTCGTGTGTATCTTCCGGTAACCCTGTGAATAAAAACGATGGAGTACTGGTTTATTACAAAAACGATCTTTCAGGTATCTTTTTTCACGAACCAACCCTATCAGACGCCAGTGCTCTATTGATCAAACCTAGCTCTGACACTGTTATTTTGGGCATATACCGTCCTAGTGCTTCCAAAAATAAAACTAACTTTTTAAACTCTCTAAATTTATTACTTGATTCGCTTAGAAATTACAAAAAATTAATAATAATAGGTGACATTAATATAAATATCATTCCAGAACAGTTCGATCTTGAGACAGAAGATTATCTCAATATGATTACGCACCATGGTCTTCTAGCTACACACACATTTCCAACACGATTCCCTTCCTCCACCTGTCTCGACCATGCAATGCTTAAATCACCTCACTCTGCTCTTGCTCTTGTTGTTCAATCAACTATTACAGACCACAGCGCGGTATTATTGTCTATTAATATGAAAAAGAAGAATGCTACACTTCCAATGACCGTCAACAGACTAAATCATGTGGGTATCTTCAACTCGGCGCCCTCCACTAATTCAGGGTCCTGTACATAACACCTTCTTCTCTGAACACTTTTACTCTTTTCTCGGTCGGTTACTCTATAATAAACTCAACCGTCAACTGAATTTGCATGAACATACAAAATTTCGCTGTAAAAAGATAGTCACTAGTTTCTTACAAGATCTTTCCTACCTTGACACCGAAAATCTGAAATTACCAATCCGCTAGTCTTTAACACGCTAAATGAGTTACTTTTCTTTTTCTACGTCATTATTGATTATTTAAGGTTTTCTTTTTTGTTTTTAGTTAAATTTGCATGCACACTGACACTTGCAACTTGTGCGAGCGCACATACGAGTACTAGGTACATCAGTAAATAATAGACTTAAGTGTTTGATGTTGTTGTATCTTTTTTGTTTGTTTATTAATTTATTTATTTTTTCCTTTTGCTTTTTGTCTTTTGTTTTAATCACGACAAAAATAACTTTAGTTAAGTTTGTTAATTACACTGTTGGGCTGCTTAGCTCCTGGGGGGGAGAGGCTGGTGTACTGAGATACAGGCTCTGCTTAGTTCAGACACACCAGTCTCTCACAATCTTAGACTAATTTGTGCCATCTTTGTCTTTATAGTTTCATAAGTATGTGGATTGTGGAGAAAAATGAAGAATTTTTTGATTTTGATTTTTTTTATTTTGAGTGTATACAGAGAATAAATTATACTTGACTAGGATTGCGTACAATTCTATTACGACTTTATTACCATACCAATATGATACCTTTTTGATACCATTTCAATAGCACTACGAGACGAGTTTCTTTACCATACCATGGCAGGGTTATCATTGGGTTGGGACGTTGTTGCCTAGGTATTTACTCGTATTTCTTTATTAACTACACTGGTATTCGTACAAAAGGTGGAATTAATGCTCTTATATTTTCTCTTGGGCAAAAATGCGAATCATGTTAATGCGGGTAGCAACTTTTTTATTTCTTTTTCCACCTTCTCGCCCTTAACGCTAAAAGTGGCCTTTGGATTTTGCGGCCTTGGGCTCTGTCTGCTTAGAGCCACAAACTTCAAAATTCTCCGTATGCGCCATTAGGGATAAAGACGTGTTAAGTTGTGAACGATCGCGAGTTCGAAGTTTAAGGGCGAATTAGGTATTATAATTTTGTATGTTTTGCACAAATTGTCCATTAGTGTGGAGCGACCTTTACACAACAGATAGCGTCGCGAATGCGAATTACTTTCGATTTAGGAATACGTTCGGATTTAGAGCCGATCGTCCCAACGTCCCGAATAGTCCCGATTCATAGACGCCGATAGCCCTAACTGCCGAATGCAGTTCTGGAATATTTATACCGGGAAAGTAAGAAATAGTAACTTAGATAGCAAGGTATTCAAATGCTTTTTAAGGCAATTAAATCTTCAAAAGATTGGCCTGTTTGTGCTATGTGCTTTCTGGCCTAGAATAGGACCACTGCTTCTCTTTCTGTGGATATCATAAGAAGCTACTAAAGGCCTGAGCACAAAGTAACTCAACTTTGTGCTCAGTCCCTTAGTACTTGTTGTTAAACCAATCACCTGACTCATTCCTCCTCCACTTCTCATGCTGAACACTCAATCAGGAGACTTATTCATAAAAGTTTTATTTATATCAAAAATTATAATATTTGTAACAGTGCTATAAATTCCTATAAATATAGTTAAGCAGTGAAGTAAATAATCAGTATCTATTTTTCAAGTTTTCTTATTGCTCTTGGAGTGTCTACTACCTTCTCGACGGCTCTATGCAGGCTGAATTTTTGCAAATTTTTTGGAGCAAGTTCAGTCTATGATACTTAACTACTTTCTTTACTTAACTACTTTAAAAATCGTTAAAAATTTTCCTCATCCCATACAAAATCCGTTTGGCTGAGCGCTGTTTGTATAGAAGGACGTAATATTTTTATCGATTTTTAATAACTTTTTTTATAGAAAGTAGTTCAGTATCATGGAGTGAACTTGCTCCAAAAATTTAGCAGGTGGATAAAGAGTCAGCCTGTCTATAGGGCCCACCTAAAGCTGGGACAGGTGAGACCCTACAAAATGAGGAACATAAGAAATACCCTGATGAATCTATATGGACCATCCATAAATTACGTCACACATTAAGGGGGAGGGAGGGGGTCAATGAAGTGTGACATTGTGTGACAAGAGGTGGGAGGGGTCATAAGGCTTGTGACGTCACAATAAAAAATCTACTTATATCTAAGCAATAAAACACAAAATTTTAACTAATAATAAACTTTTAATTATTATCAGCTCTATCAGTGGAATATGAAGAAAGCTTTGGACATTTTTTGATTTTTTAAATTAAATATAAATAATTTTGGATCTGCTGAATTATTTTAATAAGTATCCAGTAAGTAGTGGCAAAATTGTATGCTACTTATATAAAACATAGATGTAAATAATCTCAAAATATGTGACGTCACACTAGGGGGTGTGGGGTGGGGGGTCTCAAAATTGTGACCGACTGTGACAAGGGGGAAGGGGGAGTCAAAAAATCATGAAATTCGTGTGACTTAATTTATGGATGGTCCCATAATATTCTCAATTCTTTTAAAACGAAATACAGATAGATGTGGATAGAAAGTAAAGGACTCCATTGCTCCGAAATCCTAAAAAGGGTGTCCACAACACAGTCCAAAGCTCGGAAAAAATAAACTGAAGACGTGTTCGTTTGTGATTGACGCGGACACGACTAAATCTGGGAGATAAGACGGAGGGTCCCTTATCTTAGTAAGGGATGGCCGCGGGCGAAGGGTTGGGGTACCTATATTTGGAACACATGCATGGAGAATGTTTATTACAGTTTATATTACTTCTGCCACGCTGGTCTGGGAGAAAAGACAAGACTTAGAATATACCAGCTGCTTCTCTTCCTGCGTAGATCGTAAAATCCGATCGAGGGAATAGGCGAAAATGTAAATCGTGTTAATAAGATATGCGGACAGTGCAGCCCAACAGAATTTCATTTCTTTTTCACCTTCTCGCCCACCATCACGCTCAAAATGATATTTGGATCTTGCGGCTCTGGGCTCTGTCTGCTTAGAGCCGCAAGACCCAAAATGCTCTGTCTGTCCCGTTAGGGATTTTCTTTTCTCCCAAACTAGCATGAAAGAGACCTGATTAGTATGTAAGTATTACTCTACTAACTCTACTGGTAATGACATTCTATAGGATTTGTATGAAATACAAAACCGTGACGTCATAGATATTTGGAGTCAAATAGCGCTCTTAATGTCAGTTTCCCTGCATTAAAAAATCCAAAATCATTTTGAAAATTTATATGATCAATGACAAGTGTCACTTTTTTGTGACGTTTTATTCACTTAACAGTACCAAATAATCTAGTTTTGACCCATTCATCATTCTTTAAGCAGTATGTATACAACAGCAGCATAAAAAGGCTACAGCTCAGCACAACCCCCATTTTTGGCTGTCACCTATCCCATGACGAGATGACACGAAAAAGCGCAATTTTTATTTATTAGTAACAATAATAAACAAATAAGCAGAAAACGATGCGGCTTTTATGAAATTTAAGGTATTGGTACTCAATAAGGAAGCACGAGGTAACCAATATTGTCTAAAAAAAAGTTAAATTCTAAGTAGAAAAGTTGTTCAATATCATGGACTGTAAACAGTTTCACAATTTGGTTAGACCTCATACACCGAAGTGATTCCTGTCAACAAGTGCGCCCTCCAAAGGTCCTCTGAGTAAAACAATAAAAAATTACGTCATCAATAACCTGCAGTGAGTACTCGATACATTGGACGACAGTGGCAACGTGGGGACGATGAGGAATAAGAGGGTTCCTGATATGATTATTTACTTAATCAGTGATGAAAATAAAACCCCGATGCAAAGTAACTAATGGCTCAGTGAGCTGTAGACCTCGCGAGTATATAAATTAATACGCCATTTTTAAAAATTGAATCGACAAAAAGAATCTAATCAATCTAATAATTATCGAACCTGCTCACAAAATTTCACGAGAATCAGTTGAGAAAATTGACCTTTAGGCGAGAGCAACTGAAAATCTGGATTCTGGACATCTGAATATTCAGACACACGAAAGAATGTTTGCCGAAGCTGAAACGGTGACGCTTCGCTAGCTCGGCCAAATATTGTCCTATTCAAGTAAATTCAGAATTCAGGCAGAGGGAAGAGAAGAAACGGCCAAAAGAAACTCCATCGACAAATGCAAATTAAATTACAAGAAAAAAAAGAAGTAACTAAATTTATCGAGTGTACCTATTAGACAGTAACTCATACTATTAACTTCTTATTTCATTAGAGTCCTGGGCTTTTATCGGTGGATTTCCTTTCCATGTATTTTCGCGCCAAGCTCTCTATCTCTTTGTATACAAAATCTAACCCTTACAATAATATCAGGCTAACACTGGAAGTCACTTCTTTTGATCTGCCAAAAGCATGTAACACATTTTGCTTTGGATTGGCTCTGCAGGGCAATTTAACATCGAGCTCAATGGCTCTGCGAACTTAATTGTAGGTACTAACACAAAACGTATATACCTACCTATATTGTGGACTGTTCTAGTCTAAACGAGACAGACTATTTCAGTGGTTCAACTAAATTTATCTTATCGTTCAAAACCAGATAAAAAAAGAAAGAAAAATAAACTCTTGTCGAAAATGCTTATTAAACTAAAAAAGTCTATAAAAATAAATGAATCTCAGAAAAACAATACGAACCCTCATAAAGGTTTCTTACTCGTTCCTGTAGGACTCTAAACCCCACCGAGCGTCCAAAGCTGCGATGAATTACACAAATTAATATCGCGGCGACTTTGCGAGCGCCCGACCGAGCGCCGATCCAATGACGTCATAAATCCGAGAGCGCCGATTTATTGTGGACTAATTGTAACTTAGTTGGATGTCTCAGACCAATGTCTCAGACAATGTAACTTCTCGATTTAGTCTGAATAATAGTAAACTCTACTTGAAACTTATATTTATTTGTCTTATCATCATAATTGCAGCCGCATAACGTCCACTGCTGGACATAGGCCTCTTCCAAGGATTTCCAAAATGACGTATCTACAGCAGCCTGCATCCAGCGCTTTTCATCGACCTTGGTAAAGTCGTCTGACCACCGTGTGGGTGGGTATTCCACGCTTCGCATGCCAGTGTGTGGAAACTCGAGAGCCTGATAGCATGTTTTTACCGTGATATGAAACGGCTTGCGGAAAGAAATTAAAACCATATAAATGGACCAACCAGCTAATAAGTAGCTTCGAAACGAACACAGTAAAAATTAACCGAGTAAACTCGCGAAAAGAGGGTTTTGTACTTCTCATAGGTTTTCCTGAAATATATAGGTAAAGAATATTATTAACCTTTGGATTTTAGGAAATTTCTATTTTTAACCGACTTCAAAAATGGAGGAGGTTATCAATTCGACTGTATGTTTTTTTTTTTATGTATGGTTGTTACGCGATATCTTCGCCAATCGTGAACCGATTTTGATGATTATTTTTTTATTTGAAAGCTTTTACTACTAAGTTGGTCCCATTTTAATTTGGTAAAGATATAATGAAGAACTTTGGAGATATGGAAGAAACTCCTTAAAAAAATTTAAGCCGGTTGTTTTTTTGTTAAAAATGTAATTATCTGTATTTTTTTCAAAATCAGTTTCGGAGATAATAGGGGTGATCAAATTTCGCGTATAAATATTTATCTTAAAGTTATAATTTTCTTTTAGGGTTCCGTACCCGAAGGGTGCAAACGGGACCCTATTACTGAGACTCCGCTGTCTGTCCGTCTGTCCGTCTCTGACAGGGCTCTATCTCTTGAACCGTAACAGCTAGACACTTGAAATTTTCACCGATTATGTATTACTGTGGCCGCTATAACAACAAATACTAAAAATAAAAAAAAGTTAAAAATTAAAGGGGGTCGTCATACAAAAAATGTGATTTTCAGCGTTTTTAACTAGATCTTTATAACGGCATTAACTAGATACTTGAAATTTTCACAGGTTATGTATTACTATGACCACTATAATAACAAATACTAAAAATAAGATAAAGTTAAAAATTAAAGAGGGTCGTCATACAAGAAACGTGTTTCTTCAGCGTTTTAAAACATTGTACGGTGGTACGGAACCCTTCATGTACGAGTCCGACACGCATTTGCCCATTTATTTATTTATTTACAAAATCATAATTTGTTCTACATCGAAATATGATGAACATAAACCATTCAAGGTTTGTACGCACATTCAACTCGCAAATAAATATTTACACTCGCAAAATCCATGTGTTCAACTCGTAAATTAAAAGTATTAGTATCCAGAAGATTAGTATCCAGGGCCTTAAAATACTTCTTCAAAAAAAAACAGCGTTATTGATCACTCAAACAAAAAAGAAAGAAAAAGATAAGACGCTAAAGTGTCCCTTTTTTAGCACAAACCATTCCTAACATTCAGGAAGCTCAAGCTCTAACAATCCCATGATCCTGCCAAATAAACGATCCCACCTCCCTTTCCCACGCCCATAAATCTCTTACGAGTAAAAGAGACGAAATGGGGGATAATTTTCGCCCCTTATTATGCCCATAATGAACGTTATCTAAATGAGAGATGTGCGCGAAAAAATATAATGCAGAGTTTGTTTCTAGGAGATAAGAAGGCCAACGTTGGCGCGGGGGATTCCGTGTTGGGCCAATGTTGGAACAAATGCGTAGATAACTTAATAAAGTTTTTATATGTTTTTCGAGTGTATGTATTTCTATGTATATGTCGCAGTTGGATAGTATAATCCGCTAATTGATAAAACCTCTAGCTGTTTGGCATTACAGCTCGGTTTTGAAACTGAAAATCATTCAGCTGGATTGTCTAAGATTGCGCAACGTGTCACGTTCATTGAAACCGCTAACCACGTTTCCAAACGGCTAGCGGTTTTGTCAAACGCGCGGTATTCTTGCTCTAACATCAATATTTTTCTATTTATTTTGTTTATCTCATCTTATGTCTGTGTTTGTGTATTAATAATGGTTTCCAAATCTTGTTGCAGATCTCTTTTTAAATCCGATATTGCTTTTTTAATTTCGTCCTGAACAGATTCTTTTAGCGCCGATAATATGTACCTGTTATTTTCATTCATTATTGATTTAAATTTTTTACTACATTCAAGGTTTCTTGTGTACCATCAGTTATAGCTTCTTTGTTTTCGGATATTATGGTATTTCCCTTGGGTAAGTTTATGGAGATGTCTTCAAGCTCAGAGTTATCATTGATAGCATAGGATATTTTCTTCCTTATAGTGACATTAGAATCTGGGTTATCTATAGTGAATGGTTTAGTGTGTATTTGATTTTGTTGAAAAGGTGAGTTATCCCTATTTTTGGGCATGATAGGGGTGTTGCTATTTCCAATTTTTGGTTTTTTAGATCGGCAAAAATGACATTTCCATTGGGTTTTATACTCTTTTGTCATGGTGTTATAAAAACGCGCCGTGGGGACATTTGCGCAGTCTAAGTCAAAATGTAAATGACACAATTGGCATGACGAAAAATTCCTATCAGGTATATCTTGGTGGCAGCCTGCGCACTGTAGCGCCATCTTACGGAGAGTGGCGTAATCTCTATGGTTTATCGATCAACTAATAGTTCTTTGGTTTCTCTACTTGTCACTAGATGGAGCTTTAAATAATATTATATGTATTACAAAATTTCACTGGTTCATCATTCTTTGAGGTTATAATTATGTACCTTGTAGTTTTGTGGTAAAGTGTTTCTTTTCCTCGGCTTTTATGAGTTCCAGGTGTAGTATTTAGGTCTTTCTGTTAAGTTCTGAGGGACAACTACACACATTTTTAGCTTGTCTTCTTACTTTGAATACACTTATGATTTATTTGTTATTACTGTGTTTTTGGTGTAGATAACACTTTCACATATACAGCCAAATTATACTTCTTCTTTGAACTTAAAATTTTTGCAAATTATTGCTCACGCAATTAATTTATAATATTTTTCTACAGAGTGGTTGTTTACTAGGCAACTAGCGCCACCTATCATCATAAGTTTTTTATAGGCTCTGCAGCCTTGACGACTTGATGGATTTGAGCTTGGGAGGTGTCGTTAAATTCTTTTTGATGAGATCGTCGTCTAGTGACAACACTCATTATTACACACTAGTGAACTAAAGTGCAGGTTTCCTCATTATATTTTCCTTCACCGAAAGTAAGTGGGGGTAGTTGAAAATGACTGTACACGAGTACAAGCTTAGAGGTACACGTCGCACTTAATGAGGATCGACCTCGTGCCTCAGACAGAGATCCAGTGACTAAACCACTTGGCCACGATTCCTACAAGATCTATTATTCCTTGGCCAACGTTGGCCCAAGCTCGCCAACATCGTTACTTGCAGTGGTTCAGCATAACGAATGTGATCATAGCGATACCAAGTGGCTCCTTTATTTTATACCTACACTAGCAATCTCCCCGCTTTGCAAGAAAGAGTTATGCGATCGTAAATGATGAGTAAGGGAAGGGACGGAAATACAGGAGACTTTTACAAGCCCTGGCTCTATTTATTACCCGACTACGACGAAACCAAAAGGAGGGATATGTGTTTCGCCGCCATGGTCATTACTTTACTTTCAAAAATATCCATGATACCTAGCATACATAGATACCTGATGCAGTATGGGTCCCGGCAGAGAAGAATAGGACCACTCCATCTCTTCCTGTGGATGTCGTAAGAGGCGACTAAAGGACTTAGCACAAATATCTCGTGCTACAATTGCATTCCCAAGGAGGGACGTTAACGTCGGGCGGCGGCCGGTTGTAAAACTTTTCGCACAAATACATTCCCAAAATGGGTTGACGTCAGGCAGTCGTAAAACTATAGCCAAATCATTTAAACTGTTCTGGCAATTTCTTTTCCATTCTGGCATGTCTTTGGCATCCATGGGTGACCATTGACATGCATGTTATATTTGGAGAAGAAAAATCAGGTAAGCGCACCCCGGGCTCCGAAGCAGCACATCTAAGGATGCAACCAGGAATGCGCTTAGACGAAGAAGAGATCCATGATACCTAACAAATGTGGTATCGTCGGAATCGTCTTGGCTGTATGCTAGGTATAGGCTATGTAAGCCAGCAGTGGACTTAATTATTAGTGGACTAAATGGTAGAGGTAGATATATAATATAGGATTTAAAGAACAAGAAGACCAACAATGAGACTTCTTTTACAGAAGACGTTGCAAGCCGCCTCAATTTTTTGGACAAGTGTGCGAAGCGAGCGTGATAAGTCGAGGATTCATTAAGAGGAAATCGATGAGCCGTATTTTCCATACAAGCGTGATTCCTCGCCGGATAGTGCCAGAAAAGCAATGATTTTTTTCCAAAAAAAAAAACTATGGATATATTGAGCTGTCTCCATATTTGAATTTTTTCATAATTGAATTATGAAAAGACATACGAATCTTCTTAAACCTGAAAAATTGGTAAGATGTCCCACTCTGTTCAGAGTTATAGCAAATAAGTTTTACGAGATTATTTATAACAAGAAAACACAGGAACACGCCATTCTTCAGATTTTTATGAAAAATGAAATGTAATTTGGGTAGACGTGTCGTCTATACTTAGTTACGGTTTAGTTATATGGGGCAATTCGGTACACATGGAACAAGCCTTTATGGTACAAAAGAAATGTATTCGTGCTATTTGCAATGCATGGGTTGATGATAGTTGCATACCATTGTTCAAAAGACTAAACATATTACCATTGCCATGCCTTTACATTCGAGATATCTGCGTATTTGTAGAATCGCATCCGGAATTTTGGCAAAAAAGAAGCGAAGTAATTTTGAGGGTAACTCGACCTAATATCATGAATAGAATATATCAGCCTAGATGCTACAAGGATATGTATAAAAAATATATTTTTAACATGTGTATTTACTTATTCAATTACTTACCAGCTAACATTAAATCATTAAAAGGAAGAGCGTTTAAAAAAGGACTGACAAAATGGTTACTAGAGCATTGCTTATACTCTATATCGGAGTATAAAGACTTCAGTTAGCGGAAAAAATAATATTGGAACTTATGAAATTGTATTAATTAAAATTTATTGTGTTTTCAATTGTACCCATGTAAATCATATTTTAATAGATTATTAATTTGACTACCTACATATAATTTTGCATGCCTTAGTTTAGGTTGGATACATGATACTAATTATGCAATTCACATCTTATGTACTGTATTTGAGCAAATAAATTATTCTTATTCTTATTCTTATTCTTATTCTAGGTTTTGGAGGAAAAATCAGGGTACTACGAAAGGTTAATTATGTGTACTTTTCATAGGTATTTTCCTAAGGTATTTTTAGTTCGAGCTGCAGTTTTTTCTATCGCACTCGCTCGGGCACAGCGCACAGCGCGACACCAATAGATTTTAAAAATACCTGTTTTATAATTCTCTTGACCTTAGTCATCATCATAATCCGTATTCCCTGTTGCATCCTCAGCGGTAACGCTTCAGAGCCCGGGGTCCGCTACCTACCCTAGGTGATTTGATGAGATAACTGGTTTTTACAGTTTTCTCTCGACCTTATTGTTGCCTCTTAAATCATTAAGGCGAGTAGATCCAATGAACCCAATGCATTTCGTTCGAACATCAGTCGAGTTATGTTAAGCGGGGGCTACGTATGAACTATCACTGTAAAGTTCAGGATTTCATATTTTATAAACCCTGTGACTGCGGTTGCACTGCGGCGCCCGTACATCACGTAATCAGTTTTACCCCGCATTCCGTATGATGACGGGAATATGTAAAATCATTAACCCAGATATAAATGTAAGGGCAGCGTGAGGTGCAGTAGGGTTGTCTTACCGGCAAATCGGAAAAAATCTTAGTTGGTAAAACACGTTATGTAACATCTAACGAAATATACTGTAACTATTTGGGTAAATTCAGTCAATGATACTGAACAACTTTCCCTTAGAAACCCTTAGAAATAATCATCAGGTCTTTTTTCCACTGCAGAAGCACGACCTTCTCGGTACTACTAGAGCCATACTTGGCTAGAGCAGCCAGAGGATTTAGCCTACACTCTCCTCGCTGGCCAGGCAGTTGGAGAGGTCTCACTGATGTTTATAAGCTTTGTTTAGCTTGTGTTTCCTAAGTCGCCTTCTACGACATCCACGGGAAGACTTGGAGTGGTAGTTGGGACCGGGAACCAAACGGCACATACTTTCCATACAAACTCGGATCAGCTGATCGGTGAACTTGTATGGGAGGCCAAATTTTCTTTTCTTAATTTAGCTGTGTTCCTTGGGAAAAGTTGTTCAGTATCATGAACAAAATCTTTGTTGGATCCTGTATAGTCTATATCACTATTGTTAAGCGTGATCTTTGAATCCTAAAATCCTGGACTCTATCTAACCCGTAAAATAAATCTCGGTGTGCTCAAGTGACTCAGCAAAGAGTAAGTACTACTCTATAAGTCGCAAGTCCGACCGCACATCTCCATATTTTTAAACAGTATTAGATGGTTGCAAACGCCAATAGTCTACAGTATAAACTTGTCTAAAACCCAACTCGGAACTCGTATAATAGCATCTCTAAGCAGCTCAATAACATTGTAGCAAGATATTCCTATTCTTCGGAACTCAATCAGTTTTGTTCCGCAACTTATTTGATCCTCCATGATAAAAATATGTAATGTAATCTGCCATTTCCTGGTGGCGGCCATCTTGGATTTAGAATAATGCTGAATAATGATATATTGTCATCGAAATTAAAGACGACAAACAGGGCAACGTACACAAAACCGTTTAATAAAAACTGTCAGTGTCCATCCAAAAATAATCAAGGGAGTAGATAATTTATGAAATGGCGACAGCCCTACAACGCTCGCGTCAATGCATTTACCTGCACATACGTGCTCGTATGCGCTTATATGTAATCACTGCTAGATAGGCGCCGTGAATGTCGTTCAAGAGATCTCTTTCAGGAAATTACGGCATCTAGTGGAAATTTCACGAAAATGCCGCATTTTCTAACCCAACCTTCGTAGCTTTACTATTTCTTGCATGATTATGAAATTTTGACAAGAAATTTTCCTAAGGCTGCCCATCCACTGAAACGGAGCTAGGTAACGGAGCGGTGCGAGAAAGTAACGCGGAGTGGAGTTGCGTACTGTGTCTGTCCATAGACGCAGTGCTAGGTAGCGGAGCGGTGCGAGAAAGTAACGCGGAGCGGAGTTGCGGACTGTGTCTGTTCATAGACGCGGTGCTAGGTAGCGGAGCGGTGCGAGAAAGTAACGCTGAGCGGAGTTGCGGACTGTGTCTGTCCATAGACGCGGTGCTAGGTAGCGGAGTGGTGCGAGAAAGTAACGCGGAGCGGAGTTGTGGACTGTGCCTGTCCATAGACGTGGAGCTAGGTAGCGGAGCAGAGTTGCAGACTTCTTCCATTCTCGGAGCTAGACCGCGAGCCCGCAACGAGTCATTTGAGACTAATTAAATTTTGGGCCGCTTCCCCACTCGGCCTCACTGCTCTGCTTCTCTTCTCCGCAGCCCCGCTCCGCGTTTGGATGAATGATGAATTTTAAAACTAGTTCAACTTCTTGTTCACTTAAGCGGAACGGATGTTTATTCAATTCGATTGTTTAATTTTGACTCAGCTCCACTCCTCTTTTGTCCTCTCAGCATTAGTGGATGGACAGCCCAAAGCGATGTAAATTTGAGTCACTACGAGAAATTTTATATAACTTGCAATGTAATTTGTTCAGATCAAATCTTACAAGTTAAAGTTGTCTCACTTGTGGTCCGCACTTGGATATAACTCACCACAAGTGGTATAAAAATTTTAGAGCTCCTCCGTGTGGACGCCACGTAGAGCGGTCATCATTGATATGTCAGGTGCCTTTAGGCAGCTTGGAATTCTTTGACACGAAAATACAAACAAACAATTTGACCCACTTCCAAGTTATCGATCGAGATGAAATTTCGTATGCTAATGTAAACCAGATGACAAAGCAATATCATTATAACAAGAAGCTGATCTGATGATTGCCTCGGAAGGCGACTTTAGGAACCCTGCAACCCCAATGAGTTTGGGCTTATTCCATTTATTTATTAAATACTTATTTAGAAATTTACTGGAGAGGTAAAAAGTAAGTTATAAGGCTAAGTGGCCGACGACAGACTGCTTTAAACTCAGTAGATACCGTAATTGCAGCGCCAACAGACCGCCAGTATTTCTGCTTCGAGTACAGCTGACAGGACATGCGATGGTGCGGGCTCTATAGATATTTATAAGGATAGTTCTGTTTGTATGTTTACTGAATGTATTCTTTTATAACAACTAAAACTAAAATGTTTGCAACATCGATTTGTGAAAAAGTATCTACAACTTAGATCAGCTAAAAGTCGCTCAGGGATAAATAAATATATGTTTAGGTTTAGGGAAAACCCACACAGATTGAACTAGCCAAAGATAATGCAAAATGGATAAGATAAAGCCGGTACCAATAATACAAATTGGCTGGGGTTTTACAACCGGCCGCCGCCCAACGTCTACGCTTCTTAGGATTGCACGAGATACAGATTCACTATCATGTCTTTGTTCATAGTGGAGTGGACAGAGCCTAAAGGCCCATTTACACAGTGCAAGTTTCTTGCCTGTTGCATACAATTTTATTGAAGCAATAAATGATTTGTATGGCTGACGTTCTGTTTAGACCATGCACTTTTTTATTGCTTCAATTTAATTGTATGCAACAGGCAAGAAACTTGCACAGTGTAAATGGGCCTTAAGGCCATAAGGCCCAGGAGACACGTTTTTAGATGGAAAAATGGAATCAAAATAGACATGGGTTGCTAGCCGCATCGCCTATTCATATGATTTAGATTCTCGCGGGAAGAGAAGTAGCTGATATATTATACGTTTTTTTCTTTTCTTCCAGACCAGCATAGAATAAATAATATTAAGACCCAAACTGTGCGAGATGCTTTTGGCCGCGCACATGCAATCTGAAAGTGTAGAAAAACCGACGATTGCAACAAGCAGAGCCGCGCGACCCGTTAGTTTTACTTGTAAGCGGCTTGCATCGCTTTTAAATACAAGATGAAGGCTCAAGATCGAAGCTCACGTTTGTTTTACTGCCCGTGGCTGCTAATAGAAAACAAGCTTTATAGAAAACTACGAGCGAAAGTCTTAGCTTTGTAAGGGGAAATCATTCAATTTTCAAGTAATTCCATTTTTGTTTTATAATTTAAGAGCTAGTTAGGGAGCATATATTAATTACTTGCGAAATTTTCTTCATGTTTAACTTAATTTAATAATATTTTCTTGCAATTTTACTCTGTTTCTTGCAAAAAAAAATACGTGATATTTGCCGAGACCCCCACTCTCCCTAAAGTGAGATTAGATGAGATCGGCTCATTCCCCTCCTCCCCTTGAACGTCTCACGTAATCAATTGATGTCTCCTTACGGGATAGACAGAGCCCTGGGCCATAATACCCAATGACCACGCATAGTTAGTTAAAATCTTTAATGCACTAAAATTTATGATACCAAATTATATAAAACATAAAACAGATGACAAAAGGCGGCCTTA
Source organism: Acrobasis repandana (assembly GCA_963576875.1). Classification (NCBI taxonomy): domain Eukaryota; kingdom Metazoa; phylum Arthropoda; class Insecta; order Lepidoptera; family Pyralidae; genus Acrobasis; species Acrobasis repandana. Next base: position 203,249 of record OY756241.1, on the reverse strand, counting down.
TCGCAACTGCAATCTCTTCCCAGCCCAGGTAGGTACTTGGAGATGTTTGACAAAAACAGGTGCGTGCTTAGCGTGTTGGTAGGGTAAAGATAAAGGATCACGTAAAGTATGTAATTATTTAAGCTTTATTGTAAATTAGCCGTGTGGTTCCCGGCAGAGTAGAATAGGATCACTCTGTCTTCCCGTGGATGTCGTAGAAGATGACTTAGGATACACAAGCTAAACAAAGCTTATAAACATCAATGAGACCTCTTCAACCCGTCCGTCTGGCCAGCGTGGAGAGTGTAGGCCAAATCCTCTGGCTATTTTGGCCAAGTATAGCTCTGATAGTACAGAAAGGGGCGGGCTCCTGCAGTGAAGACTCAAAAAGAACTTATGATGATGATTGACGCTTTTGTGCGGAACTACACCAATCTAATATCTAACGGCGGCTGTTTGGAGTCACAGCGTTAATAATCGCGCTACTTCTAATTACACTGTATACACATGTCATTAATTAAATGTCGCATTCGCGTTATAGCGACCGTATTTTACGCCGGTGGTCTGATGGCTTTTAAATTAATACACACCTGAATAGCCGTTCGTATATAATAAGGTGTAAATATAATTACATTGTCATTAATTGAATGACACACATGGGGTGTACTTTCTTATACAGGCAAAAGTTTAACAGATTTTCGTTATTTAGAAAAATTTTATAAGATTAACATGTCATAGAATAATCAATATGTAGTTTACTCAGTATAAAGAATTTTTAATAATAAATTTTCGTTGCACAGAAAATCAATAATTAGAATGTTTGTTATGAATAATTTGAAATCATAGAATTTTATTACAAATAACATTTACTTTTGCGATGTTTCTAATATCAGAATATCAAATTAAATATTATTATTTTTAATAAGTTTAGTTAATATAAAAACTCCGCCGTTGCCGGTCCCAAGCCCGGATGAGAAAGGAGGAGGGTTGGAGGTGACTCACCCTGCCGTAAAACTTATATGCCGAATATCGGGCGGCAATAACCTGATCCAACCGGCTACCACAAGCCATAAGGGACTAAATCCCCTTTAAAAGCGTGGACTCGCCAACTCTCACTGGCCAGCGCGGTGTTTTAAGGCCAATTACCTCCCATATGGTAAAAACAAAAAAACCCAGGCCCCCAGTCCCCGGCAGCCCTGCTATTCCTGACTCCGGTAGCGGTCATGGTAACGGCGGGGCAGGGGGTGCGAAGAATCTCCGGCAGAGATCCGGCTACCACTCCTGTCGACGACTGGCCCTGGTAACATACAACATACGCACTTTGAGGACAGACGAGAAACTAGCTGAGGTGGAAGAGGAAATAAGTAGGTTACGGTGGGACATTGTAGGGTTGTCTGAAGTCCGAAGAGAGGGCGAGGGCACGACAACCCTAAAGTCTGGTAACCTACTCTATCACCGGGAAGGAGACCAAAAGAAGTCCCAGCATGGTGTCGGGTTTCTCGTCTACAGGTCCCTCATAAACAACGTCATAACCATCGAGAGTGTTTCTAGTAGGGTAATATACCTGATACTCAGAGTATCCAAAAGATACTCGCTGAAGGTCATACAGGTATATATGCCAACTGAGGATCACTCCGATGAAGAGGTGGATGAGGTGTATGAGGACATCAGTAGGGCCATACATACTTCTGAAACCTATTTTACGGTTGTTATGGGGGATTTCAACGCAAAACTGGGCAAGCGAGGCGATGGAGAGTTTAGGCTGGGAAATTTCGGATATGGAGTGCGAAATAACAGGGGTCGTAGGCTGGCAGATTTTTTGGAGAAAGAGGAACTCTTTGCGATGAACTCTTTCTTCAAAAAGTCGCCGCAAAGAAAGTGGACCTGGCTGGGTCCAGGAAAGAAAAACCAGTCCCCTGTTAAGAATGAAATCGACTTCATCCTAACGACAAAGAGACGAATATTCAACGATGTCTCAGTGATCAATCGAATCAAAACCGGGAGCGATCACCGTATATTAAGAGGCATCGTAAATATTGAAGTCGAAAGGTCACGGCTGATGAAGTCAACGCTCCGACCGTCGCGGGTCCAAATCGAAAACTCTGAGAACTTCCGGCTTGAACTATCAAATCGCTTCGAAGGCCTTCAGGATTGCGCTACAGTGGACGAGTTAAACCAAGGGTTGGTAGAAGCTGTCCAAGCGGTGGGATCAAAGGTGTTCAGGTCCCGCCCCAAACGAAAACCTCAAAAAATCTCTGCTCAGACTCTAGACTTGATGGCAGAGCGACGATCCAGGCCGCTGCAGACCTCCGAAGATGCTGAATCATATCGGCAGCTCAACAGACGTATACAAAAGTCCTTGCGACACGATATCCGCTCCTTTAATACTGAATGTATTAAGGAGACGATCGAGCAGAACAAAGGCTCCAAAGTGTTCGCAAGAGCTATGTCAGTTGGGCAAAGTCGATTGATGAAGCTGAAGACGGAGGACGGTGGCGTGGTGTCGACAAAGGAAGGGGTTCTGGCAGAGATCAAGAGGTTTTATGGACAGCTGTATACCTCAGTCGCACAACCCAGTGGACAAATGGCTAAAGACCCAAGAGCCAAGCTGACCCGACACTATACGGAAGATATCCCGGACATCAGCCTATACGAGATTAGGATGGCCCTCAAACAGCTTAAGAACAACAAGGCGCCGGGTGAGGACGGAATCACAGCAGAGCTTCTGAAAGCGGGCGGAACGCCGGTACTGAAAGTCCTTCAGAGGCTCTTTAATTCCGTTCTGCTCGAGGGCGTAACGCCAGAAGCGTGGAACAAGGGCGTGGTAGTCTTGTTCTTCAAAAAGGGAGATAACACCCTACTGAAGAACTATAGGCCTATCACGCTTCTGAGTCATGTATATAAGTTGTTTTCGAGGGTCATCACGAATCGTCTCGCGAACAGGTTTGATGCCTTCCAGCCTCCCGAACAAGCCGGTTTCCGTAAAGGCTTTAGCACCATGGACCACATTCACACGCTGCGGCAGGTTATAGAGAAGACGAGGGAATATAACCGGCCGCTATGCTTGGGTTTTGTGGACTATGAAAAAGCCTTCGATTCGATCGAAACATGGGCCGTGCTTCAGTCTCTCCAGCGATGCCGTATTGACTATCGGTATATCGAAGTGTTGAAGTGTTTATACAGTAACGCCACTATGTCAGTCCGAGTACAGAAGCAGTGCACGAGGGCTATTCCACTGCAAAGAGGTGTGAGACAGGGAGACGTTATATCTCAGAAACTGTTTACCGCTGCACTGGAAGATGCCTTCAAGCTCCTGGAATGGAAAGGACTTGGCATCAACATCAATGGCGAGTATATCACTCACCTTCGATTCGCCGACGATATAGTTGTTATGGCAGAATCCATGGAGGACTTAAGAACTATGCTCGGAGACCTTAATAGAGTTTCCCAACAGGTGGGCCTTAAAATGAACATGGACAAAACGAAAGTAATGTCGAATGTCAATGTTGTGCCCATACCTGTTTCTGTTGGGAGCTCCACCCTCGAAGTTGTAGACCAGTATACCTACCTGGGTCAATCGATCCAGGCAGGAAGTTCCAGCTTCGAGGAAGAGGTCTTTCGACGAATCCGACTCGGCTGGGCAGCGTTCGGGAAGTTACGCAGTGTCTTCTCGTCCAAAATACCTCAGTGCCTTAAGACGAAAGTTTATAATCAATGTGTGTTACCAGTGATGACTTATGGCTCCGAAACGTGGTCCCTTACTATGAGTCTCATAAGAAGGCTCAAGGTAGCTCAACGCGCTATGGAGAGGGCTATGATTGGTGTTTCTCTACGTGATCGAATCAGAAATGAGGAAATTCGTAGGAGAACAAAAGTCACGGACATAGCCCAGCGGATTAGCTCGTTGAAGTGGCAGTGGGCGGGACACATAGCGCGACGAACCGATGGCCGATGGGGCAAAAAGGTTCTCGAATGGCGACCACGTACTGGCAAGCGAAGCGTAGGACACCCACCCACAAGGTGGTCAGACGACCTGACCAAGGTCGATGGAAAGCGCTGGATGCAGGCCGCTCTAGATCGGTCATTTTGGAAAACCTTGGGAGAGGCCTATGTCCAGCAGTGGACGTTATGCGGCTGAAATGATGATGATGATGAATATAATATTTATAACCTATAAGTTTTCCCTATGCTAGTAAAATGGATAAAACTTTCCCAGCAAGCGTTGGTTGCAGTTCTAACCTAACCTAACCTATTAGTTTGCCCTAACCTATATTATAGGTAGCCATTTATAATGTATTCTAACTTATTATATGGTATTTAATTTGATTAAACAATGTTTTCACTTAATACTTCCTTAAATAATAATTTTCTGTAAAATAAAATTCCATGAAAGATTATACCGAACAAACAATATTCTTTAAAGAAATATTCTACTGTTTGATTAGTTTGTTAAATGAAAATATGAGATTCTAAAATTCATTGAACTGTGTTTCTATAAATTGTGTTTCATTCAAGTGAATAGTCTTTGAAACAATAATATTTGAAATAAAAATATAAGAATTAAATATTCTATGAAAAATTTTCTGTGAATCGAAATTCTATGAAATTTCAGTCTGTGAAACAAGGGGCACCCGACATACATGTAATGAATTAAATAACGCACTCGCATTTACAGCAACGTATTCGATAGCAATTTCAATAATTTATTGTTCAAGACAGAGATCATGAAAAAACGTAGCTAACATAACATAACCGTAGTAATACTCTTATTGATTCTGCGCCGTAGATAAAACTCAAGAAAAAGAAAGCGCCAGAAGGGCTTTGTTAGTTTACAAAGATATTACGCCTAATACAATGTTATCACAATATAACAGGTAAAGCTTGCGAGCGAGTGCCAAATCCAATTTACAGAAATAAGTAACACTGAGTAGTCTTACAAAACGAAGCCGACCTAACAAGTCCCTACTGGCAGCACCCATTCACGAGTTGACGCGTGGATCAACCATCGAACTCAACCATATTAGAGGAAATCCAGCGACCCGACTCGGTAGGTATAAAGTCGTGACAATATATCTGTAGGCGTGTGGTTCCCGGCAGAGTAGAATAGGACCACTCCAAATCTTCCCGTGGATGTTGTAGAAGGCGACTTAGGAAACACAAGTAAAACAAAGCTTATAAACATTAATGAGACTTCTCCAACCCGTCTGGCCAGCGTGGTATGGTAGGTATGTAAAATCGCATAATGTTCACCAAACCACAAGTGGGATTTATTTTTTATACACCGCAGATCTATCGCACCATCCTTACAGCGAGTGGTCGCCATCACAGGTGTTGTATCCATAAGTTAATTCGTGATATATTGTGCAAACATAATAGCATGTTTGTCGCCCGCCTACCAACAGCCCGCGGCTCGCATCGGCTGGATATTAATGTATGCCGGATTAGACCTCATTGGCGTTTACTGTGATAGTATACATGCGTACAAGGATTGGTGACCACAAGTGGTGTAAATACAGATAGATTTTGCATCTCCTATAACTATATTGAAATCTTGGAACCAGAATCATTAATAGAACCAGAATTTACGATGCAAAGGTGTAACATTTTCTGCGGTTTAACTTCAGCTTTTGATAATTCAACTCATTTGCAGAGCAACGGTTTTTTGTAATCCTAGAATACCTACTTTTATTAAGAAAATTAATAAAAGAATTTGCTATGATAGAACACAAAACCGTAAGACATAAATTATAGTTCAAAAACCTAAAAAAAACAAGCTTTAGTGGAAGTAAATTTTTAAAAAAATTTAGTATAATAAATAGTAAATAGATTCTCCCACATCTTCATCCTGCTGCAGCAACGAATATACTTACTTACATTTTTTAAATACGAATACAAAATAATAAAAAAGCGGCCAAGTGCGAGTCGGACTCGACCATGAAGGGTTCCGTAGCAGCAAGTAACAAAATATAAAAGTTCTAAAGGTAAATTGCGGTTTACGATTTATGACGTATAAAAAAATAAACGGACAAGTGCGCGTCGGACTCGTACATGAATGGTTCCGTACCTCCGTGCAATGTTTGAAAACACGTTTTTTGTATGACAACCCCCTTTAATTTTTAACTTTTTTTAATTATCAATATTTGTTGTTATAGCGGCCACAGTAATACATAATCGGTGAAAATTTCAAGCGTCTAGCTATTACGGTTCAAGAAATAAAGCCCTGTGACAGACGGACAGACGGACAGATGGACCGACAGCGGAGTCTCAGTAATAGGGTCCCGTTTGCACCTTTCAGGTACGGAACCCTAAAAACTACTTACTAGATCTCGTTCAAACAATTATCGGTGGAAGTTTGCATGGTAATGTATATCATATATTTTTGTTTAGTTTTATTATTCTCTTATTTTAGAAGTTACAGGGGGGGACACACATTTTACCACTTTGGAAGTGTCTCTCACGCAAACTATTCAGTTTAGAAAAAATTATATTAGAAACCTTAATATCATTTTTGAAGACCTATCCATATATACCCGTATGGGTTCGATAAAAAAAATTGAGCTTCAGTTCTAAGTATAGGGAACCCCCAAAATTCATTGTTTTTTTCAATTTTTGTGTGAAAATCTTAATGCGATTCACAGAACACATCTACTTACCAAGTTTCAACAGTATAGTTCTTATAGTTTCGGAAAAAAGTGGCTGTGACATACGAACGGACAGACAGACAGACATGACGAATCCATAAGGGTTCCGTTTTTTGCCATTTGGCTACGGAACCCTAAAAAGCAACACAGATATCACAAAAACGAAATTCAATTTTTGGTCCAATTATTTTTCAAGCTTTCCGAAACATTTAGTAAAGCTTTTCACTTTGTGAAAAATAAAATTTGTCTATTTTAAAACTTTTATTACGAGTTATTACTGAATTTAAGGGTAGTCCATCAATATATTGCACATTTTCGAATCAGACACGAATTTCACCTTTTTACAAGCTTTTATTTAGCTTGTCCTGTTTGTTCTTGTATTTTGGGAGTTTGCAAGTTACATTTGAGCCACTTCCCGGTTTCCTATTGAGATGAAATTTTGTATGCTAATGTAAATCAGATGACAATGCAATATTATTTTAACTAAAAGCTGATTTAATGATGGAGCCGAAAGGTGGCCATAGGAACTGTAATAAAACGATGCAGCCCACATCAAGTTTCGGTATATTACATTTGTCTAGATTAGTTAGGCGCCACAATGAAAGGTTGTACAAAAAAAATTTGTTTTTTCGAAATACTTATTCCTTCTGAGCTTTCGCAAATACGCTACCTTCGCCTTAGTCTAAACGTGGCCTTAGATACCTCAAGCGTGTACGCAATCGGTGACTAATAAGTTAATTATAGGTACGCAAACACGGTAATTAGTGGTATTGACAGGACTGATGACGGGATAACGTAGCTAAGTACTTAGATCTAATTTGAGATGAAGAAAATGTAGAAACAGTATCTGTAATAGGCTTAGGAATAGAACATTCACTTGTGTCTCCTTGCTGGGTGATTTTAGCTATATCAAGGAAAGAACTCTCAACCGCACCGCGGTCTGTGCCGCGGTCACGCGTTCTCTGCCTCTGGTCACGATCGGCGTGCGATCCATGGAACGCATGCGTTCTACCGCAAGCAGTATCGGTAGAATGGATCGGTAGATTGGATCGGGCGCTGTGGGCTGTGGGTAAAGGCCTTAAGCGAAATAAAATAAAAATAAAAATTCTATTATAAATAAAATATATTAAATGTACTCAAATTAAATAATGAAATAAGAAATGGTGAAAAAATACCACGTGAGCAGGACTTGAACCCGCGACCTTAGTCTCAATACAACTATGCTCTTACCATCTAAGCCATCACGTGCATAACTCCGCACGCCGAATTTCGCCACCATTTGATATTCCTACACGCACTAGGCGTCACCAACACTTCTACCCACTATTACAAGTAAGGTATCTGATTTAACCCATGGTACAATGAAGTTGAAAATCAATTAGAGTGTAGGAAATTCGGCGTGCGGAGTTGAACACGTGATGGCTCAGATGGTAAGAGCATAGTCGTATTAAGATTAAGGACGCGGGTTCAAGTCCTGCTCACGTGGTATTTTTCACCATTTCTTATTTCATTATTTAATTTGAATACTTTAGTACTACATCTTGAATGCCCAAAAAACCCCTTTAAAAATATAATAAATGTATTTATGCCCTTTATGCTATAAACTGGTAACTTACGTCAAAAGTCATTTACAGGCGTCGCGAATTACATTTGCCATGAGGAAGACCTCCGGATGAGGTCGAAACATATTGGCCAGTACCTGAAATTGACGTGTTTCCCTTTTGTAGTTAAATTTGTACGTACCTGCTTCTGCCTTATAACTGAGTAAATATCCTCTCAATCTATCGATAGTTGAATTGAAGAGATCCCTACATGGGATAAGTCCGCCTTTATAAATTTGCTCTTTTGTATTATGTTGTATTTTAATACTTAAATGTTTTGGTAGGTACAATACACTTATTACAAACATACAAAGTATGAATAAAATTATAACTTTTTGAAAAATCTTATTGCGTTCAAAGTTAAAAAGGATAGTGCCTGCTTTAGTGTAAACCTTTGGAAGTTATAAATGGAATGACGGACAGACAGCGCAGCGAAACGGTTGCAAGTGCAAAGTGCGGGGTTTAATATGCAACATGTTAATGTTCCAGCATTGTATCGGAGCACGACAGCTCGCAACAGAAAGCTCACTCAGGGTATTGCTAATAAATAAGTTGAATAATTATGAATACTTATTGTTGAATGGTCTCACGTTTCGAGAGTGCAGAGAGTGCATTGAAACCGTCGTGTCGCGGCTCTTAACACTCGCCCTGATGATGATCGTGTAATCGATCAAAACCTGGTCGGCCTTTCTATTTATGATGAATTTAATATTATTGAGAAATACTTGCAGTAGTAGTTCCTCTGCCCCTCTTGTCCCTTACTTTCCCCTACGGTACCCTTACTGTCACTTAGTGTCCCCATACTATCACCTCCGTAGCGTGATGGTTAACACGCTAGACCGCTAATCCGGAGGTTCTAGGCTCAATCCCCAGCCAGGGCAAGTTGGAAAATGGCCTTTTTCAAATTGTTCTGGGTCTTGGGTGTTTATCTTTATATGTATTTATCATAAAATATAGTATCGTTGAGTTAGTGTCCTATAACACAAGTTTAATATTTTCTTTGGGGCTAGCTTAAACAGTGTGATTTGTCCTTATATATTTATTTTATTTAGCTATCACCTACTATCCCCTGCTGTCCTCTTATGTCTCCTAGTGTCCCCTAGTTTTACTAGATTTCCTAGGGACCCTAGTGTCCCCTGGTGTCCATAGTGTTCACCAGTGTCACTAGATCTCCTAATGTCCCCTGGTGTCCATAGAGTACCCCAGTGTCACTAGATCCCTAGTGCCCCTGGTGTCCATAGTGTCCCCTAGTATCACTAGTGTCTTCTAGTGTCCATAGTGTCTCCTCCTCCTAGTGTGTCCTCTAGTTTCTCTAGTGTAAAAGCTTGTAATTAATCCCGAAAAGTAAAATAACAGTAAGTATTTTTCTATCTTTTGTGAATTTTTTTCATGTTATAAAAATATCTTTCCGTAAATTTTATAAAAAATCAGCCTCCAGAAAAATATATTTCCAAAATGAGGTATATAACAAGAGAGGACAAAGCGCGTCCTGATTATAACGGCATGTAATTCGCGGACAGCGAGTGGCCCCCCACTGGGCGGCCTGCGAGTAATGCCTTAGAGATGGAAATGAAGAGGAAGCTACCCGCGACCTCCTTCGTCACATTGACTTATTTTGCACGAGATGATTACTGCTTGTTTTCCTTAAAATATGATTTTGTTGGCAAAAAGGCAGTGCATCTGATAGTATGTTGTAAAATTATAATGTGGTCACTGTTTGATACAAAGCGAAGAAGTTACTTAAATTTACTCGTATCCTTTTATCAAAGGGCCTCCAGAAACTGAACATCTTTGCACCTAATGTCTTGTTTATCTTTCTTTTAAACCTCCGACGGAAAAGAGGGGTTTTATAAATTTGACGTGTGCGTTTGTGTGTCTGTGGGTCTGTCTGTGGTATTGTAGCTCCTAAACAAATATACCGTTTTCTATGCGGTTTTTATCGAAAGCCTTGTTTGTCGAAATGGTTTATAGCTATATTTTATGAAAATCGGATCAGCTGTATAAAAGTTATTGGGGTGAACGCTTGAAAAACGGGGGTTTTTAATAAAGTCTTAAACTATTGGGCCGGTTTCCATGTGGTTTTTATTATCTTGCAGAGCATTTTTCCGGAAACGATAACATGTATTAATGAGAACATACCCGTGCAAAGCCTAGGCGGGCAGCTAGTGATAATTAAAACATTGTGAACTTAAAGTCAATTCCATTTATATAGCTCAATGTCCATCAGAGGTGTTATTTTAAACAATGGTATAGTATAATATCTCTGCCAAGACTTCCACTTGTTATTTATAAGACAAGTTAAGCAACTATTGTGCTTTCTTGCAAATATCAAAAAGGCGTTTAAATGAGTACCTGTAAGAATATACAGGGTGACATTTTATCCACAAGCCAAATTTTTGGAGCAGCTTCAATCCATGCTAGAGAAATACTTTCTATTAAAAAAAATAAAGAAAATCAATTAAAGAAATTCATTCTTCCATTCAACATCCGTTTGGCTGATAGCTGGTTTGTATGGGAAGGCGAAATTTAATTTTCGTTTTTTGTTAATTGTTTTTATAGGGAGTAGTTCATTATCATTATTAGTTTTTATTTATTTATTTATTTATTTATTTATTTAACTTTATTACAAACGCAATAGGCGGACTTAAAGCCATAGGCTTTATCTACCAGCCAACCCACTGGTGATGCCGAGAAAGAGAAAATTTTAGAAGGAGGTGCAAGTTATGTAGATATTGTCACATTTACCTTATGAGGATAGCAGTAACAATATAATATATAGCAGTAATAATATATACATATGAATAAACCTACATTCAAAATATATATGGTTATAAAATATAATATAATAAACTACATATTATATCATAATATCTATATTCTATCTGAAAGTTCACGAAGATAATGAGCACGCACTGCACTCTTGAACGCTACACGAGTACGAGCCTTCCGGACATTAATTGGTAGGGCGTTCCAAAGCTTTACCGCTTGAACAGTAAACGAACGCTCAAAGAACCCACTCAGGTGATTTGGTGTAGCGAGACGGAGATTGCTAGAAGAGCGAAGATTTTTTACATGAGTATTACCAAGAAAAGTGAATTTTGATTTGAGATACCATGGAGTTTTAGGGTCAATTAGAATGGAAAAGAGGGTTGTAAGAATATGCAGCCGGCGACGCTGACGAACGGGCAACCACTTTAGTTGAGTACGGTAAGCCGACACATGGTCGTACTTACGAAGGCCGAAGATGAACCGAAGACAGTTATTTTGAAGTCTGTCGAGTTTATTTAGATAGTCACAATTCAAGTCAGAGTAACACACATCACCATAATCCAGAATAGGAAGAATAAGAGTTTGAATTAGCATCGTTTTTACATTTGCTGGAAGAAAGTTTTTCAATTTGTACAAGGAGCGCAAACCATTGGTGATTCTACGAGCAGTCTCAGAAACTTGCACATTCCAAGCAAAACTAGAATCTATCTGAAGGCCAAGGTCTTTCACGCTAGAACTAAATGGAATGATGGAGTTGTCATACAAAACCGGTGGCAGGGAGCCGTTGTCAATACGACTCAGGAGCCGTGAGCTGCCAACCAGTATAGCTTGACATTTGTTGGGGTTAACTGTTACTCCAAATCGCCGAGACCAGTCACCTATCGCCCTCAAATCCACATTTATTCTTTCTATGGCGCTGTCTACCTGGTCCACTTCAGTTTGAGTATAAAGTTGCAAGTCATTAGTTATTATCATGGACTGAACTAGCTTCAAAAATTTGGCTTGTGGTTAAAAACTCAGCCTGTATAGTGGCTCTGTGAGCTGTAGACCTTGCGAGTCCGTCCTTGCATCGCTTACAATTAAATAAATGTTCACTGCGCAGGGTAAAATCCCATGACTCCGCCTTTTAAAAAAAACCAAAAGTTCGAAATGCACTTTTACACGTCGATAAGTTCTGTATACATAACATGTTTTACTTTATATACAACGTGGAAGAACATACCAGTTATAAATGAAACCACGGTCACAAAAAACAAAAATAAATTTCGGCAGTTCCGTACAAAAGTGTGCAGCCAGTGGACGAATTGTATGGGAATGTCGACATTTTTTTCGGTTATTTGACTGTTATTTTAATTCCATTACACTTTAGTAATCTAGTATAGACCGTGGTTAGATTTATTACGTTTCGCAATGACAACTGCTGAGAAGAAACGCCGAAAGCACCGAAAGTAACTCATTTATACAGTACTAAAGGACTCTGTCATAATACAATATTGACACATTAGTTACCTCCGTGGTCCAGTGATCAAGGCGTTTGCCTTGTGATCAAATCCCACTGGGAAGCATACTTTGTGAAAAGTTGTTTCCAGTATGGTTAGGATATTGCAAGCCTGAATCACCTGATTATCCATAAAGAAAGATGATTCCGTGCTTCGGAAGGCACGTAAAGCTCTGGATCCCGAACGCCATCTAGCGTACTTGTTTAAACCTATCCTAGGATTTGTTCTGGTCTACCCTTCTCAGCGAAATCATGGGAACATACGTACCGCTACGCGCAGGATGGTCTGAATATTGTTTCGGACTGGTTTCGTCATAATCTTCTTACACTTAATGTTCAAAAAACCCAGCTGGTAAATTTTTCCATTTATGAATTTGTCAGATCATAATAAAGTAATATCCAAGCTCTCGTACTCACCTTGTTCTCGCCCTCCCCCCCCCCCCCCCCCCCCCCCCGACAAAGTAACTTATTTACGAGTTATCATTGATAAAAACCTAAATTTTCGAAAACATATCAATGTTACCGTTGAAAGAACACGTAAGATCATGTTCATATTTAAACGCTTAAGGCCGTACCTGAATTTTCCGAGGTCCAGTGCTGCCCCCATTTAAAATAAATCATTTAAAAGAAAACGGAGACATCATTTAAAATTTTGCAACTATCAAGCCCTAGATAATCCTTCAAAGTATTTTATGAACTACTGTTTACAGTTTATAATGAGAACGTTAAGCTTTACTACGCACATTTGCCAAAAGTGGCCGTTTTTCGCAAATGTGCGTAGTAAAAGCTTAACGTTCTCACTTTAAACTGTAACAGTAGTCAACATTTTGCTGGAAAATCTCCTTTTTGATGTAATAATGTAACACCAGGGCGGGAGCACTGGAGAATTGTGACACAGGCTCTGCGTCCAACAGTCTCCAGTCTTCTTCAATCGGTGTTGGAAATGTTAACTATAATTCAGTTTTGGTCCTTGTACGCTTTTATGGAGAAAATAAATTACTTTTTATCTTTATCCTTAGGTTGCGCAGGTCAGACGGTAATCGCTCTGTGTAAAAATCAGTAATCTCGTCAAATCACCTAAGTTAGGTAGCGGACCCCGGGCTCTGAAGCGCTGAGGATGCAACCGGGAACACGTGAGGATGATGATGACAATGTTGACACATTATAACATGTAAATGATACTCTGCTGTACCCGCATTCCCGACAAATCTTTCTACGCCCATTATAAAGAACCTCGTTTCTTTGTTTATCAGTTTTAACACTGAATCCTAAAAGCGAAATAACTCGATGCGAGTCAATAGGGCGTTCCCTTTTACCCACTTTTCCTTAACCCTTTATTTCTCAGCCATGACGACGTTGACTCAGCAGCGAACTGTAAGCATTGTAGGCATGCAAAACTATAGGCTTTATTATGGCCAACGAGGGTTTGTACGGTGGAACATTGGTTCGAATCCCTGACGGCGCGAAATGGTAAGGCACAATTATTTTTAGTGAAACGGGTTGAGATTTCTTTTTTTTACAAGGAGCTATGCCAGCATTATTTTTAACCCCCGACAACAAAGAGGAGTGTAAAGTATAAGTTTAACGCTAATGTCGGTCTGTCTGTCTGTCTGTGCTGTGGCATCGTAGCGCTCGAACGGATGGACTGATTTTGATGTGTTTTTTTTTTACATAATAGCAAGTTCCCTTGCTAAGAACCACCTTCTTAGCTATGTTTGATGAATTAAAATTAGGGCTTCCTCTAGCAAATGTATAGATGGCGCTATCCGTAGCGCGCATGTTGCGCGAGTTGATGTCCGTAAGTACGTCTGTCTGTGCTGTGGCATCGTAGCGCTCGAACGGATGGACTGATTTTGATGTGTTTTTTTTTACATAATAGCAAGTTCCCTTGCTAAGAACCACCTTCTTAGCTATGTTTGATGAATTAAAATTAGGGCTTCCTCTAGCAAATGTATAGATGGCGCTATCCGTAGCGCGCATGTTGCGCGAGTTGATGTCCGTAAGTACTAAGTAGGCAAACATTTGGTGTTTAGTGGTTATGGTACTTACAGACGCCTGCTATAAAACTTTACAGATAAATATCAGTAAATACGCTTAACGTGAGCCACGCTTAACGTGATGTCGGGCGTACAGATCCCCCCCCCCCCCCAAAATGGTCCCATGTTAAAAATTAATTCATTGATTTATGCACGTGTACCAATTTTATACTCAATCGGTAAAGAATAGATTCCGCGTTAAAATTAGGAGTTGTTAACGATACCAAATTCACACTAAAAGTAACGTTAAATAACGTTATTATAGTGGTAACGTTATAAGGGGTATCGATTAAACGTTTATAACGTTATCAATTAACGATATAAGTAACGAAACTTTTTTTCAATACTAGTAAAATATTATATACCTAAATAGCTTAAGTAGCCTACTAGACAAACTCCCATTAATTTATTCTGTCAAATATCGAAAAGAAATACAGTGTTAACAATACCTTTTACCGTTAATATCATTAGTAACGTTATCTGATTATTGGTAAATAGTGGGAAAAATACCGTTACCCAGCATAACTCAAAAGATTGCTTTCTCAGCATCATCTGTTGGTTGACTGGTAGAAAAGGCCCCTGGCCTTAAGTCCGCTATTTACATGTATTGTAATAAAGTTGAATAAATAAAAAAAAAACGTTGTCTTTGCTGATAACGTTAACGCCGTTTGACAGAATTAACGTTACCAGATTTTTAACGGTATTCCAAGCCCTAGTTAAAATCATTATCCCTCCATCTGACCGGCCTGCTGCTCAACTCAAACAATTACCATGTTAATGCCAATTGCTTAAGAGGAAACACTAAGGTCGACAGAATTGAAAAATAGGTATTTGTGAAATCTATTGCTGTCGCGCTCGGCTGTGCCCGAGCAATAACCGAGTGAGTGCGATAGATGCACAAAATCAACGTTTCGTAATTCAATTTTTCATTAAAAATTGAAGAAAATCTATGACTGTGTTCCTGTTTGCTTTTTAGGGTTCCGTACCCGAAGGGTGCAAACGGGACCCTATTACTAAGACTCCGCTATCTGTCCGTCTGTCTGTCTGTCCGTCTGTCACAGGGCTATATCTCTTGAACCGTAATAGCTAGACACCTAAAATTTTCACCGATTACTGTTCACCCTTCATGTACGAGTCCGACTCGCACTTGCCCGTTTATTATTATATAATCTCATCAAATTTTTGGCTAGATTTTTGAACACAGTGGAAAATTTCACAAATTTTTCAGGTTTGTGAAACTTAGTATCTCTTTTGATAATTGAATGATGAAAAAAAAGAAAACATAAGGACATGCCAATATATCCACAGATTTTTTGCGAAAAGAAATCATAATTATCTCTACCAGCACTATGCGGCGAGCAATCAGGGGACTACGTTTGTATGGAAATAAGGTCCATATATTTCCTCTTAACGTTTTATCCGTTAACTGTTATCGTTATCAACATCTGGTAACAGTGAACCAGCTATTAGCAAAAGTCAGAGGCTATTTTTACTACTACCTGATTTTCTTAGGAATCAACGAAAAAAGAAAGAATAACCGGTCAAGTGCGGTTCGGGCCACGCTCAGAGTTACAAGTTACAACATGAAGACTTTATTTATTATTTTCCATAATTTAACATATTTATTACCTACTTTAAACAAGTTACATCTTCATCTTAGTAATTGTTTACTAAGGATTAGGATTCCTTTACGACATTTTTGAAAAAGACATATTTTATTACTTAGACGCAATTATTTCAACTAGTAATATATATCAATGCTCAGACGGCTGTAATGTAACTCTTTTTTAATACAATCTTTTAAAGTCAAATACATTACTAGTATCACGATTTTTTAAAGATTTTCAAGCTACCAGTTTTAAAAGAGGGGGGGCGACGACCATGGATGACCATTGAAATGCATATTATGTTTAGACAAGAAAAAGCGGGAACACGCAAACCACATGGAAATCAGTTTAGAAACTACGATGCCAAAACCACACGCACAGATACACAAATACGTCAAACTTATTTACCACTCTTTTTCTAGAGTAATTTATTTTTCTAAAGTAAAAAAGCAATTTATTGGCGTATATACGAATACTATTTCTAAAATCGAAGTTAAGCTGAAAGCTTTCAAAGGGGTGTTTCCAGTTGCATACAATGTGTACAGCTTTAAATGGGTCGATAGAAGTACGAAAGCCTGGTCGAGTAACAAGCGATGCTATCTACATCAGATGGGGGGGGGGCAGACTTGCTACAATGTAGAACTACAGAAATGCAACTTGTTCACAGTTATAAATAGAATAATATTAATTTATAAAACTATTTTCCATGTTTTATTCGGATACCTACAAAATATAAATAAAAGACTAGTCTCTTTTTTTTTCTGACGACCTCCGTGGCGTAATGGTTAACACGCTAGACCGCTAATCCGGAGGTTCTGGGTTCGATCCCCAGCCAGGGCAAGTTGGAAAATGGCCTTTTTCAAATTGTCCTGGGTCTTGGGTGTTTATCTATATATGTATTTATCATAAAATATCGTTAAGTTAGTATCTCATAACACAAGTTTAAAAAAACTTACTTTGGGGCTAGCTTAATCAGTGTGATTTGTCCGTATATATTTATTTATTTATTTATTTATTTATTTATTTTTTGTTAGTAAACAAGTTTCCAAAGAAATATAATGTCACAACTGTTTACGATAAAAAACTACTGTGCTACTCACGGGTGCGACTATTAAAAGTCTGGCATTTTTTTACAAATAATGTATAAAAATGTGTGTTTAAACATAAACTAGCTTTTCGGGCGCTGCGCGGGCTGCAAGCAGCCCGCGGTTTTTCGTGCAGCTGTTGAAGTTGGTTGGAATCTTATTTTCAGAGAAAATAAGTAAGGTGCTAAAGTCAGTGTAAAAAAAATAAAAACGTATACGGGCCATCTTGGAATCAAATTTTGTTTGCAATTTTGAGTTCCGCGAGGTGCTTTAACCCAGCATACAAAATTTCAGACCCCTTTGATGTTCCAGTAGGACGTTTTGAACGAATAAAGTTAAATTTCTAAAATCTAGACGCCATCTTGGATTCCAAAAAAAATGTGAGATTTGGATTCCGCGATTCAAAAAACCCTTGCATACTGAATTTCACTCAAATCGGACGCAGTCGACTATTGGCGGCCATCTTGGAAAATTTAAAAAAAAACGCTTATCGCTTGGTGGGAGTGGCTCGGCCTACGGCCGCGCCACGCAGCTTGGCCTGCGGCCTCGCGGGTCAGCTCAGCCTTCGGCCTTCGGCCTCAGGCTTCGCTTGTGACTTGGGGGGGGGAGGTCAGGAGGGGCTCGGGCTTCGCCCTCTCCACGCAGCTCGGCCTGCGGCCTCGCGGGGAGCTTAGTTTTCAGCCTTTGGTCTCTGGCTTCGTTTAGAAACTTGAGGGGGGGGTTCTGGGGGAAGGGGGGAGGTCAAGAGGGGCCCGGGCGTCACCTTTGCCACGCAGCTCGGCCTGCGGCCTCGCTTTCCGTACACACTCGGAAATTGTCCTTGTATGGCGGCCATCTTGGATTTTGAAAAAAATCATAAAACAAATGACAGTCGTCAAATTGCTTACAACCCTCTACATTTTGAAAAAAAAATCACGCCCCTAACCCCAACCGTTTTTGCAGGCCGTACCCCTTCCACATCAAAATCTGATGATCTTCAAAATGTCAGATTTTTCTGGTACTCACTGGAGCTACCTCTACACGACCATACATCAATCATTACCCCACCCACCCGGGAACAGGTCAAACAACTATGTCAATCAGTCAGTCAGTCAGTGGTAATGTAGGTTTATATATTATAATAATTGGTGTTTCGCAGTGGATATATATCAAAAGACGTATGTGTTACCATTGTGAATGATTTGTTTTTCGTAATTTGATATAAGTTTAAAAGACCAGATGTTAAAAGAAAATCATGGATAGACTGAATTAAGGCCGTACCTGAATTTTCCGGGGTTCAGTGCTGCCCCGGAGAAAACGGAGACATCATTTAAAATTTCGCTACTACCAAGTCCTAGATAACCCTTTAAACTATTTTGTGAACTATTGTTTACAGTATATAATGAGAACGTTAGGCTTTACTACGCACATTTGCCAAAAGTGGCCGTTTTTCGCAAATGTGCGTAGTAAAGCTTAACATTCTCACTTTAAACTGTAAACAGTAGTTCATAAAATACTTTAAATGGTTATCTTGGACTTGGTAGTAGCAAAATTTTAAATGATGTCTCCGTTTTCTTTGAAATTATTTATTTTAAATGGGGGCAGCACTGGACCCCGGAACATTTAGGTACGGCCTTAATGTAGAAAAAATCGTGTGGCTTCCGACCTAGAATAGCGCCACTCCATCTCTTCCTGTGGATGTCGTAAGAGGCGTCTAGAAAAAAATAAGCACAAACATCTCTTGCTATAACAGCATTCCTATGGAGGGGTAATGTTGGCCGGCGGCCGGTTGTCAAACTTATCGCACAAATGCATTCCTATAGAGCGTTGACGTCCAGTCGTAAAACTATAGCCGAATCATTTACACTCTGTTTTCTTCTCTATTTCGCAAGGTTTTTGGAATCCTTGGGTAATCATTGACATGATATATTTGGAAAAGAAAAAGCGGTAAAGTGCACCCCGGGCTCCAAAGCAGCACAGCTGAGAATGCAACCGGAAATGCGCTTAGATGAAAAAGAAGAGACTTTAAGATAAAAAACCTATAGTATCCCAGTGACACCTTTGTATCCTTTCCTCCCTTTCCTTTATGATTGTGGTGCGTTGTACACGTGTGTGTGAGCAGAGTAGCCACTGCCGTATATATCAGCTGGTGTTGCTATTCCGGTATTGTTACGTGACTTTACAGCTTAATTCTGTACGTAAGCTTATTTCTAAGCTATAAATGCTCTACAATAGCCGTGTGGTTCCCGGCAGAGTAGAGTAGGACCAGTTCAAGTCTTCCCGCGGTTGTTATAGAAAGCCACTTAGGAAACACAAGCTGAACAAAGCTTATAACATGGAGAGTGTAGGCCAAATTCTCTGACTGCTCTGGCTAATATATGGCTCTGGTAGTACAGAGAGGGTCGTGCTCCTGCAGTAGAGACTAAAAAGACCTGATGACGATGACGATGAAGTACTCTGCAGTACTGTGGAAGTGAATGTGCATTTCAGCCTAAAATAATAAGACTACTCCATTACCTACTTTGGATGTCGTAAAAGGCGACTAAAAGAGTAAGCACAAACATTTTGTGCAACATCTTCGTTACCAAGGATGGTTGGATTCGGGCGGCGGCCAGTTGTAAAACTTTGCGCATAAATGCATTCCCAAAGTGAGCTAACTTCGCATTTGGCATGGTCTTCGCAACTTTGAAAACAAAACATTCTATAATCAAGGATAATTCAGGTATCGTTGGATTTGTCTTAGTATTAGTAGCTCGAGTGTCACAGGTGGTGAAAATAAAACCGGTCAAGTGCGAATCGGACCTCCGTTTTAAACCCTGGAAAACAAGTTTCTTGTATGACGACCCCCTTTAATATGTTGTTATAGCGACCACAGTAATAGGTACCGCTATTACAGTTCAAGAGATAGACCATGTGACAGAAGGACAGACAGCCAAGTCTCAGTAATAGGGTCCCGTTGACACCCTATGAGTACGGAACCCTAAAAACAATATTGCCGACTGGGTATCAAAACAAATGGCTCTAATTCAAAACCTATCCCATAATTATGTATAAGTATACGATTTCCATTTTCAAACCTTCATACTCTTTGTCAATCATTATAATTGCATTTCATTTGGTCGGATGAACGCCTTTCAAGCCGGATACAACGGGTGACATGCAATCAATATCAATAACTGATTGGCCTGCAGTACATCGTGCTATATATGTATCGAGACACGTGTAGCGGTCGTGTATTGTGTACTTCATCGAACATATGTGTTGATGAGCTAACTGTATTGTAAACTCACACAATTCAGTGCTGGGGCGCGAGTCTCGGAAACCATTGCCGGTACGCATTATTTTGTATGGTCTATAACATTGTGTCTGTGATAGATTTTCAAAAGCTCTAGCTCTAAATAAATGCGGGTTGGACCTTCCCCCTCCTGGAAACCGGTGCTGGACCGCACGGGACACAAAGTAGAAACCATGTATAGCCGACGGTCTCTGACAGAGTAAGCCTTTTCAAAAGGGGGGAGTGGAGGGGGTAAATTGGGTAACTTTGTAGCGTTATATATGTTCAGCTGTTCATTGATGGAATTCCCAATGGCAGTTTTATTTTATTTGTGTTATGTAAGTTATGATATATAAAATGCATGTGACTTTGCTATTGTCTTGGGGAAACCTGTTAAGATAGTGTAAGTAATTATATAAATAAACAAACAAATATATGAACAGATTTCACTGAAATGGCTTTGCTAAGCCAGGGGAATCGGGAAAAGTGTCAGTAATTGCATGGTTATAAGAGCTCGCGAGGTCTACTGTTCTCAGTCTCACAGAACCACTAGTTTATTGTTTTGCCAAATATTTAATAGATTGAAATGCATATTCAGTTCAAAATAGCGAACAACTGTCCCCAACGAACAGACTGCGCAATTCCTCCAATATTTCCTCCATTATTTATAAAAACCAGTACTATTTAGTAATCACGGATGAATCTGGATTTAAATAAGTTTCAGCATAATCTCCTAGACCCCAAGCGAGCCCACTCCACCGCACATCACACCGATAAATTACATATTTTCTAGCGCAGACTAATGCCCTAACGACGTAATAATCACGCCCCTTGTAAGGGGTATGCCCAGCCCCAGCTGTGTTTATCTTGACTCCTACGAATAGTCCCTCCAAACTGAATATGGAAACAAGTAATTATTTAAAAAAATATTTTTAAATACAAGATTTTATCTAAAACAATGAACTAAGAAGTTTAAATCCATTGAGCTAAAACTTGGTGGGGTTTTGTTGTTTTATCACAAAGATGCCATGGCCACCTTCCGGCTTTATCTTGGGATCAGGTCGTTGCTACCGTGATGTTGCATTGTCATTGTGGTGTTTTCCGATAAAGACAGAATTTTTGTTCGTGCAGTGTTAAGGTCCAACGAGAACCTTGCATTGCATTGCAGCGTGTAGTGGCACCGCGGGCTAGGCTGGTACTGATTGTTATTCTGGGAAGGTAACGAGGCGTGTCGCGAAGAGCGGTGAAGTGGTAGAAACGGCGAACTAGTGCCTACCTTCCTAATTTTGCGCGGCAACCGCTTTATCAGATTATTTTCGCGTCTTTTTTGGGGATGAAAATCCCTTTGTGTTAAACCAAGTAGAACGCTATCTAATGCCAATCCGTTCAGTTCAGTTTTTGCGTAATTAACCAACAAACATCCAAACTCACAAACGGTCACATTTACAGAAAACATAGGCATTTCGTCAGCTCTATTCAATAATTATCTCTGTAAACGCGGTCAGTTAACCTTTGCGCTGAAGAGCGGTCAAATAAAACCCAGACCAAGTTTGTATGGGAAAGTCTAGGTTGGTTAAGGGTCATGGGACGTCTTCAGTGACGCGCGAAAGATTTTTATGTTTTCCGTGCTGGCCTGGAAGAAAAGAAGATAAATTGAATGTACCAGCTGCTAGTCTGAGCGGAGAATGGGCGAGAATCTGCATCATGTTAATAGGCAATGCGGCTAGCAACCCATCACTAGTTTCACTATATTCCCTATTTCCATCTTAACGCCCACCATCGCGCTTATAGTGGTTTTTGAGTCTTGCTGCTCTGTCTGCTCAGAGGAGCAAGACCCACAATGCTCTGTCTGTCCCATTCGGGATAAAGACGTGATAGTTGTATAGTATTTCAGGTTAACACCTATCCCACGATCGACTTATACGTGCAGGAGGAAAAGCAGCCAGTACATGTTCTACGACCGCTGCAGCGGCGAACTAACATGTCGACAAAAATGGAAGGAGCACCAAAGGTATACTTTTACTCAATACATTGCTTGTCATACTCTAAACTCTACTATACTCTTATGTTAATACAGTGTAAACTCTATATAGCGTCACTGAAGGGACTGCACATTTTGCGACGTTATAGAGAGTTGTCGTAATATGGAGTGAAGAAAAAAATCAATATTATTTTACTATTAAAATATGTTTTTACTAATAAAGTATAAAGTTTAGAAGCTAGAAACATGAATATTACTCTTTTTTACCAACGCATATTGCTGTAGTCCATCGACGCATGAAAAAGTCTGTTATCTTCGTGAGATTTTTTGTTGCCTGCCAAAACAACCTAACGACAGTCTAGCGGCCAACGTAAACACGTGCAAGTTATTACAACCAACAGAAGAATGAATTTCTTAGAATCTCTGGTGCGTATGATGGGGTCAGTCTTGGTAAATCCATGCTAGACAATAAAGCAACAAGCAAAAAACTTGAAAAAAACGGTCCACATCTGCAAAGAAAGTACTCTTTATTGTTTAATGATGACGTATTTTTGACGTTATTTGGAGTGGGTGCGACGCTTCATAGAGTGTATCATTGTATGGAAAACAATGCAAACCAACCAGAGCCAAGGAATTTCGACGTTATAAGGAATTGGACGTTAAATCGAGTGACGTTACATAGGGTTTACACTGTATATATTATATGTATAAATCTTATATATAAAATTCTCGTGTCACAATGTTCGTTCCCGTACTCCTCCGAAACGGCTTGACCGATTCTCATGAAATTTTGTGAGCATATTGAGAAGGTCTGAGAATCGGCCAACATCTATTTTTCATACCCCGAATCTACGCGGGCGAAGCCGCGGGCAAAAGCTAGTAGTATTATATTAGTTATGTATTTGTGTATGTGTATGTATTGTAGTATTTATATACGTATGTATAGGTTCTTTTTGTAGCGCCTATCGCAATAAAATATTTTTTTTGTTTGTTTTTCCTAAAGGTTGACTGCTAGAGAATGCATTAGCGTTAAGTCCACCTTTTGAATAACTTTGTGTTCAATAAAGATTTAATAAATAAATAAAATAAACATTTTATGACTCACAATGACAAGCGAGCAGTGAAACCGTGCCGTTCACCGTGTACACTGGTGTCCAAACTTCTGCTTTGAGGATGATCAATCTCAGCGAGCGGTGCATATATTGCGCCGTACACGCCGCTATTGAATTGAAACTTAGATTCGTTTCACGCACCGCTGCGTTTCCATTACGGTGACGTGTGACTAGGGCTGGCAGGCAGCTGACCGGAGTTTGGCCAAACCGAAACCAATTTTGCGACTTCTATACTATATGAGGTGGAATTCTGATCGTGTCGCAACTCAAGATACGTAGGTAAACATCTTTACCGCATAGCCAAAAGGAGGGTCATGTGTTTGCCGCGATGTATGTTTATCTGTGACGAGCTCCGTGGTGTAATGGTCTGTGGTCAACACGCTATAGTCTACCAACCCGGAGGTTCTGGGTTCGATCCCCAGCCAGGGCAAGTTGGAAAATGGCGTTTTTCAAATTGTCCTGGGTCTTGGGTGTTTAACTATATACAACGTGGAAGGGACGGACCCGTCATATATCGAACCACGGGCTATACTAGATCAGCATCCTCGTCATCAGGTCTTTTTTTAAATCTCCACTGCAGGAGACGATGTGAGGAGTGCAGGAGCACGACCCTCCCTGTACTACCAGAGCCATATTTTAGCCAGAACAGTCAGAGGATTTGGCCTACACTCTCCACGCTGGCCAGACGAGTTGGAGAGGTCTCACTAATGTTTATAAGCTTTGTTCAGCTTGTGTTTCCAAAGTCACCTTCTACGACATCCACGGGAAGACTTGGAGTGGTCCTATTCTACTCTACTGGGAACCACACGGCATATACTAGATCATTATAGTTTATTGAAGCCAAACAACAACAAAAAAAATGTCGGCATTTCCATACAAAAGTGTGCAGCTGCCCGGACGATTTGTATGGGAATGTCGATTTTTTTTTTGTTTTTCGACTGTTATTTTAATTTAATTATACTTTAGTGTTAACCCGTGGTTTGATTTTTTACGGGTATATCTCTCCCACGTTGTATATGTATTTATTATAAAATATTATCTTTGGGCTGGCACAATCAGTGTGATATGTCCTTATGTATTTATTTATTACTAGCTGTGCCCGCGACTTCGTTCGCGTGGTTGTCGGAATGTAATGTTATATAGCCTAAAGCCTTCCTCTATAAATGGACTACCCAACAAAAAAAGATTTTTTCTAATCGGACCATTAGTTCCTGAGATTAGCGCGTTTAAACAAACAAAGAAATAAACAAACAAACAAACAAACAAACAAACAAACAAACAAACAAACAAACAAACAAACAAACAAACAAACAAACAAACAAACAAACAAACAAACAAACAAACAAACAAACAAACAAACAAACAAACAAACAAACAAACAAACAAACAAACAAACAAACAAACAAACAAACTCTTCCGCTTTATAATATTAGTATAGATTACAGAAGCTCCCTCGTGCCTCCAGTGGTGTCCCTGGTTCCGAATGAGATATCGTTAGGAGCGTATTGACATGTGTCCAAAGTTATAAGGGCTATGTGATGTGACATTACGGATGACGACAGAGCATTCTGTGTTTTACTGCTTCAAAATAGTGATGGGTTGCGGTAGCCGCCGCGCCTGTGATTCACATGTTCGTCGGCTTTTACGATCTGCGCGGGAAAGAAGCAGCTGATATATTCTACGTTTTTTCTTTTCGCCCAGACCATGGAAGAAAAATTAAAGACAGCCCTGCGTGTAACGAAATATTGTATTAGTTTCAAATTAATGTTTTGTGCGAAATGGAACGCTGACTGGGGGCCGTAGCCGTGAGAGTCGTAGGTACTGGAAATAATTTGATGATTTTGGTCTCTTATTAATAGTAGATTCGCTAATTTTAACCACTTTCTGAATTTATTTGGTTCAAACTAGCTATTTTTAGTTAGAGAGGAGCTCGGTGCGCATTGCCAGCAAGTTAAGCACCACGGGCGTCGTCCAATTTGGAAGGCACGTCAAGCCATTAGTCCCGGGTGTCATCAATGTATGGCAGTCGTCAAGCTATATCAGAGGGGTCTTATGCAGCTTGAAAATCTGACACCAGTGTTGGCCACTTACATACGTGAAAAATAAACAAACCATTTTCAGTTTTGCTTATGTCGACAACAAAAGGTGAACTAATGCATCCTCTATCAACTGGCCTTTAGAAAATGTATGTGCGATGAAATCTTAAGTATCTTTGATTGGAAATCCACTTGACTTACTCGTATTATTAAAATAGTATAGTAGATTTTTTTTAAAATGTGTAATGTTAAATATCATAATATTTAATATTACATATAATATGATAAGAGTAAGAGTAAATCTGTAATACAATAAAGCCTGGGAGGGCCCAGCCTGGTAGGACGTATCCTGAACTAGGTTTCCCTCGGCGTAATCTTCCCCGCAGTGGTCGTTACGAAACGCTAGTAGTTTGTAGCTTTTGCACTAAAATAATTTAAAAATAAGAGAACCTTCAATAACTGGTATATTTATCCTACATAGAATAAAAAAAAAACTTGAACTTTGACTTTATTCTCCTATGTCCCTGGGTGCGGCAGAGGGCCGCTGAAGCGCGTAGATGAGACCTATAGGATTTATAGGTTTGGAAGTGAGCCCAGTCGGGAAAGGAATGGCCGAATTATGGGGTTAAGTATAAAGGGTTGGCGAGTTCACTGCTCGGGGCGACCTACAAGTATTAATAAGTGAAATATGTTTCCGTTTGGTTTCGGGTAAAAATAGGACCACTCCATCTCTCCCTGTGGATGTCGTTAGAGGCGACTAAAGGATTAAGCACAAACATCTCGTACTACAATTGCATTCCCAAGGAATTTTAACGTCGGGCAGCAGCCGCCTGTAAAACTTTTCGCCCAAACACATTCCCAAAGAGGGTTCACGTCAGGCAGGCGGCCTGTCATAAAACTATAGCCAAATCTTTAAACTCTTCCACCTATTTCTTCTCCAACACAAGGTCTTTGGCATCCTTGGGTGTCCATTAAAATGCATGTACCTAATATTTAAAGAAATGAAAGCGCACCCTGGGCTCCGAAGCAGCACAGCTAAGGATGCAACCGGGAACGCACTTGGATGAAGAAGATAAGTGAAATGTTTTTATACGCCCTTATCTGATAGGATGACAACAAATAATGTGCGAGGGGGCCTTGAGTTGAGAGGCGCGCGGGGCGTGGACCGAGTTATCGCTGACTGCTTTGGCCGAGGGCTGGTACCTAGTTCGCGTCTCTCTCACGCACCGCACGATACTCCATTTCGTTTCGGTATCAACCCTAGCGTTACGAGCTCCGAGCTGAAGGTCACCGGTGTTCGAACTCTCACGTACAAGGAGTGTCGCCGCTGTGACATAATGACGATTTTTGCAGAAATAATGGAGTGGTTTGCCATTGCCTTCTCCATTTCATATACTAACAAACTCAATAGTGATTACGTGTGCAGGTTCCGCACGATGTTTCCTTCACCGGAAGCATGTGGTGATAGTTGGAAATGATCGTACACTACCGCAACCTCAGAAGTACAAGTCGCGCCGAGTGAGGGTCGAACTCGAGCGTTCCAGATGCAAAGTTAGTGCCTAAACCACTTGGCCACCACCCTTTTACCAAGTCTAATTATAAAACTTTAAATATAATCTGAAAGTCGTGTTCAGTGTGTATTAGAAGCTTCTGAACTTCGAAGCTTGTCAGCGTTCATAAGTTTAGAACTCCGAGCTTTTAACGACGTTCCAGTTGATCATCTGTTCGTAATTATCGTACTAAACTTTGCTAGATTAGTTATTTTCAAAGAATAAAGTTTTCTTACTGGTAAATACTAAAATTCAATACGGTACCTGACTCTTTTTTTTAGGGTTCCGTACCTCAAAAGGAAAAACGGAACCCTTATAACATCACTTTCACTTTGTGACACTCAAAATGCAAGGGAATCAAAACCTACAGGGAATTTAGAATCTTGAAGTTTAGTACGAAGCACCGCCATACAGCACAGATAAAGGAAAAATTGCGAAAAGCATACATTTTTAGTTAACTTATCAACCAATCAATCAATCAAATCATTTATTTCAGGCTACGTAACATTAACTACAATATTAAAGGCCCATAGAATAAATACCTTATAGACTAGCATACATATAATTATATAATATAAATTAAACACTATTTTAATTCAAATTGGCTATTTTAATTATTTTTATTTTTATTATTATTTTAATTAACTATTTGTACCTCAAAAGGCGCAAATATGTAGACATCGGAGTAAACTACATATTTGGACCTTTTGGGGTAGAAACTTTCGGTCCGTGGGGTCCTTCAGCACATGAGTTATTTAAATACTTGTCCACAAGATTATCCAAAGTATCCCGTGACCAAAGGGCTGGAAATTATCTGGCACAAAGAATCAGCATTGCCATACAACGTAGCAATGCTGCCAGCCTTTTGGGCACGCTGCCAAGGGGTAATATTTTAGTGGGATTACATAATTTGTAATTTTTTTAGTTTTAGTTCTTAGAGATACTTATAAGTTTTAATTTATAAAAAATATATATATTATTTAGCTTTAATTTAATTAAAACTGTATTATATTTCAGACCTTGTGTTAAAATATATATTAGGAAATATTTTTAATAATTTTAAACTTACATATATACCAGGTTTGTACGGAGCCCTCAGTGCGCGAGTCCGACTCGCGCTTGGCCGGTTTTCTATTACTTATCTCAAAAGTAACAATCTGAAAATGAAAACAAAAAGATTTTTTTTAATGCGATCAAAAATATGCAAGTTCTATGCTTTTCAAATCTGGTGGAAAAGGAAACTGTTAAGTAATAGAAAAAGAATGCACGTATAGGCATGTGACGTCACTGATAGCGAGTTGTCCCCACCACACTTCCACTTTTCTTCATACCAATATTTGAAATGCTAATTGCTGTTGCAACAATAACCAATTTCCCTGCTGTTTTTAGGAAAAGATTATTTCCCATGTTATTTATTGTTGTTTCGTATAAAATCTTGTTCAAAAACAAACACAGTCTAATACCTTATTGCGCGTGGTTAACACGCTATTCGCCACTCCGGAAGTTCTGGATTCGATTACCAGCCAGGCCAAGTTGGAAAATGGCCTTTTTCAACCTACGTCTTGGGATTAACGCGTAGGCCTTTGGACTATTCGGTTCGGACCATATGATCCAATCCCCAGTTCTCAGTTACGGTTGAACAACAGCGACACGATAATTACGTGATCATCCGCCGTTGACCTAAAAACAGAAAAATTACTGACAACCGTCATACGACACTCGTAATCGGGGGCCTACTCCGGTAATAGTCAATGCGACGCGCAACAACTTAGTACTATTGTATTAAGTTTTTTGCCACTTTTCAAGGTTCCGTAGTAAAGAATGAACCCTTATAACTTCGCCATGTTTGTCTGTCTATGAACAGGTCTTTCAAAAACATTATAAGTTTGCGAACACCATTTTTCGATTTAGGGATTACATCCTTCAAATATACTTTAACATTATTTTTCCAAAGCCTTGATCAGATATAAATACACTGTTTTCACCGCGCGGCCCTGGCAACCTAAAAATGCTCACGATCGTCCGCCGATCGCGTTCCGCGGCCGCCCCGGGAGTAATACCCTATGATCAATCGGCGGGACGTGCCTGTTTTGTCACATTCATTGAGTCTGCAAGTTGCTGGCGACAGCGATTGTCTGTTATACTAAAACCTGTGCTGGGTTCACGGCAGTGCCGCCAAGTCGAGCAAAAGCCAGCCGTAAGTAATTTTATTTTTTAACTAACTAGTTTTTCGTGTCAATTGCGGTCTCGAAGCTTTTTACGGTGGAAAAGACTGAGATGCGGTTTTACGAGACTCACAGGATTAAAACTATTACAACCTAAATTTACGAGAAACCAGTTTACTTGTTAGACAATTTAAAAAACCTCCGAATTTCAGCTCACACCCCCAATAACTTTTGAACGGCTGAACTGATTTTCATCAAACATAGCTAAGAACCATCTCCACAGCCATGTCTTTCAATTAAAACTTTGAACTGACGACCTTGCTACTCGACTGATTTGGCTCATGTTTTTCTTCTCCAAATTGTCTCATCTCACCTATCTATCTTCGAAATTACGGGTATTACAAGTTTGACATGTCTGTGGCATCGTAGCTCCTAAACGAATAAACCGATTTCGATGCGTTTTTTTTTATCGAAAGCCTTGTCTGTCGTGATGGTTTTCACTTAGCTATGTTTGTGAAAGTCGGTTCAGCCGTGTAAAAGCTATTGAGGGTGAACGCTTAAAAGTCAGGTTTTTTTTTATATGCCTGACATATGAACTTGTATGATGTACCGGTTAAAACCACTCAAGTTGTTGTGGAACCTGACTCCGCTACCTAATTTGAAGTATGAAATTTAGCAGTTTGTGAGATGTAAACATAGACAAATGGTAGCATGCCAGTTTCGAGGTAGAAGACTTATGACCACCAATACGACTACTCAGCGTGTTCCCGTCCAGTTAGTTAGTTTCTCTTATCTACAAGTCTCTAGCCTACTAAGATAGATTTACACTCGCTGACATCTTGTGCATTGTCCCCGCACCTCCACACAAACTGCAAGCGAGTCGTATCAAATAATTCGTGCCTAGGACCTAGGTGCTGTATTGATTGTGGATGATCCGACATTCCGTGACAGTGTCGCTGTGAGAGTGACGGCGCGGCGGCAGTTTAGGGCTCATACAGACGAACGGCACTTTGTCGACGGCAGTCTGACGGCAGTCGTAGACACTGCTGGCTGTCGCCGACGCTTCGATAGCTGTCGTCGACAAAGTACCGTTCGTATATGAGCCCTTAGTGGTTTTTAGGGTTCTGTACCCGAAGGGTGCAAACGGGACCCTATTACTGAGACTCCGCTGTCTGTCCGTCTGTCTGTCTGTCTGTCCGTCAGTCACAGGGCTCTATCTCTTGAACCGTAATAGCTAGACACTTGAAATTTTCACCGATTATGTATTGCTGTGGCGGATATAACAACAAATACTAAAAATAAAAAATAGTTAAAAATTAAAGGGGGTCGTCATACAAAAAACGTGTTTTTTTCAGCGTTTTTAACTTGATCTTCATAATGGCATTAACTAGATACTTGAAATTTTCACCAATTATGTATTATATCCCAATAAAATATCGAAATACGAAAAAAGACTCCCTTCCTATACAAATTGAAGTAGTCACGTGATCTTTACTATGGGAAGTGAAAATTATTTTTTCGTATTTTGATATACATTCATTGGGAAAAGTTGTTCAAAATGATGGAGTGAATCACTCCTTAATTTTTTTTTTATATATTTAACTTTATTACAAACGTAATAGGCGGACTTAAAGCCATAGGCTTTATCTACCAGCCAACCCACTGGTGATGCCGAGAAAGAGAAAACTTTAGAAGGAGGTGTAAGCTATGTAGTTAAAATACCTTGTACTTAATTAAAAATAACCTTGTATAGGTACTGCGGTTATAACTTTTTAATTTATTTATTATATTCACGCAGTTCTGTGTTTTGGTTTTTTAATAATTACTTGAACTTTTATATTAAGTTACTTGCTTTAATTCAACCCTTCATGGGCGAGTCCGACCGCTATTTCTATCTTAACGCCCACCATCACGATAAGAGTGGGCTTTGGGTCCTACAGCACTGGGCTCTGTTTACCCCGTTAGGGATGAAGACGTGATAGTGTATCTATTGTGACGTCCTACGAGGCCTATTAGATGAAAAGACTGAACGGTCCTATTGTAGAGAGAACCATGAGGCACAAAACGACTCGTACTAATTTCAGCTTCAATTGAAGGCACTCGCTTGTTTAGCCGGTTAGGCTGTGTGCACACACTGTGCCAGTGTGTTCACACGACGAGCGGCGATACTCGAACCCGATTGCGTTTACAGCGATACCAATCATAGTACAATGGTAGAGGCCCAGCCGTATGGGGATTGGAACCAATACTTTAAATGCAGTGATTTTTATCTGTAGCTAATATTCAAGTATATGTATACAGGTACATTATCACGTCTTTATCCCTAATGGGGTAGACAGCGCCTAGCACCATAAGACCCAAAGGCCATGTTTAGAGTTAAGTTGAGTAAGAAGTTTTAAAATAATATGTAATTAAAATAGTAATGGGTTGCTAGCCGCATCGCCTATTAACATGATTCAGATCGGCTTTACGATTTGCGCGGAAAGAGAAGCAGCAAAGCGCTTTATCTTTTCTTCCACACACAGACCAGGTTGATATGGATTCATTCATCTGACGACTACTATGACGTGGTGAATTAGCCATCAATGGTGTACGGAGAGATTCTGAGGTCGAATCTCTTATTATAAAATATGTTCGAATCTAAGAAGTTAGGCGTCGTGTTAACCTAGTGTAAAAACTCCCCAACATAATTACTTTTTTTTACAAACAACTGTTCTTTTTTTGAAGTCGGTTAATAAATAACCAGCACTTCAATCCAGGCCCGAAGCGCCGCTTTAAGTTTTCCCATTTTGTTCTCATCATTCCCTCATTGAGCCAATTTCATATTCCCATTCATTCGATGGCTTTAATATAAATAAAGTGTCGACTCATTTTTTCCCCATTCAGCGTTCAATGGGGGGTGAAATTACCCCTTTGTGGGGAGTCTCCGGTGAATTTTGGGGAAATAAGTGTGCTAAGGTGCGGCGCCACTGAAGGTGGAGTAGAAGGTCAACTACCACCAAAACAACACATAGCCTGGCGGAGATTCAAAGTTTTAATTTCTTCCAAACTGGTCTGGGAGAAATGTACCAGCTACTTCTCTTTCCGCGCAGATCGTAAAAGCTGATCGAGGGAACGGGCGAAAATGCCAATCATTTTAATAGGCGATGCTGCTAGCAACTCAATACTATTTTGATTCCTTTATGCACCATCTCGCACAGCCCATCACACTTAAAGCTATGTCTTAAAGTGGTATTTGGGTCTTGCGGCAAATTGTTCTGTCTGCCCCATTAGGAATAGACGTGATAGTGTATGTATGTGCGTGCCCATTGTTACTAGGTTTTACGTGCATTAGTACTGCCTTTCGAAGCACGGAGGAGCTCGGGATAGCTCGTATGCCACTTGTCCCTACCCAAATGCGGACCACGGCTGATGTCGCTTAAGAGGCATTTTACACTTGGTTGGCTGTTTCGCTCGCACAATCAAACATTTTTTTAAGATTATTAATAAATTAGTTATTTTTAGAAAAGTATTTCATAATTATATCTTGGATATTTTAGACATGTTTCTAAATCGTAAATTAGTTGATCAATTATTTAAAAGTTTTGATCAACTAATTTACATTGTAGTCAATACAATGTAAATTAGTTGATCAAAACTTTTAAATAATTGATCAACTAATTTACGATTTAGAAACATGTCTAAAATATCCAAGATATAATTATGTTACACTTTTTAAAATGAGAACAAGTGTAAAATGCTTCTTAACATGCGCAAGCGCTAAGTAGTAATGCGACGAGTCAATACCTATACCAAAAATATCATGCATAAAAGACTTTACAGAAAGGCAATACGCAACGAGACAAACCCTTCTGTTGTTCCTCATACTATGGCCCAAGGTCGCTCGGGCTCTTCAAGTAATGTCGTCTTTTGTGAGGAGTATTGCACATCATATCGCGGGCCCAGTGGGCTGTGGACGGTGGAACTAACATACTCATCGAAATATAATTCTCTAGAAGCCTAATGCTCCTACATTCTCCGCTTCGATTCTGATTTCATTTACGCAAACAAACGAACAGTAATTACGATACGATACACTCAAACGCACACATAGACAAAGATGCATGCGATTGGTCGCGACAAGGTCACGCGTTGTCGTCGGTCGGGTGGGGCAGTCAACGCAATGAGCGGTGAGATACAACGCGCGGATAGTAACTATGATACAGTACGCTATGCTAAACTAAATAACCTTGTCTACGTGTTACTTTTTTTTAAATAACTAATTTTCATGTCTGTATGGCTTCTACACCACTTCATGGCACATGACGGCATTTTTAATGAATCGATTATCGCAAAAACACAGCAATATTCTCAAAGGAAACTTCTTGCGACGCAACCGCACGACTCGGATGTCACGGTGAACTGTCGCGCCACGCTGTACATATTTTAAGCCCCGCCCGCTGCGGTACATATAACGTGGAATGATTTTTCGGGATTACTTACGATTCTAGAGAATTATTGTTCGTAGATCATACTGCAATAAGCAAACGAAAATTAGATTTGGAAGGCCTAAATCTTTTAGTTTCAAGACATTAGACACAAAAAAAGGAGCAAAGTGTGCCATGTTATGGGGGTTCCCACGCCGTTCAGAAACAAAAGAATAATAGATTTAATCAATATCGGTTCAGTAGTTAATAACTGGAAAAATATGTCATCTATGTAAACAATTGTTGCGTATTTAACTTTTCTGTTGTCATCTCCCCTGCGTACGGACTTCCAAGTCCGCGGCTGACCATTGACATTCATATTCATCATTTTTGGCAAATATAATGCCTATTTATTTATCGTAGCCGGGGATCAAAACATCGTGAAGTCACGAAAAACATCATCAGCATTTCATGGCAGATGTTCCCATTCCTTTGAAGTTAATTGAAAATATTTCTACGAAAAATATTTTGTAATTGAAGAAAAATATCTAGTATACAGTATTTTTGCTTTCTCATTACTTCACATCGCTATTATACTAATAAATCTTTTTCAATAAATCGAAAACACTGGCCGTCTCGTTGTGAACGAACAATGGCAAGGCATTTTTCAAATTGCCGTCGATATTTCTTTGATGAGAGATTGATAGCATAACAATTCGGTGGGTGGGGAGCGTTTGCATCGATAGCCGAAACTATCCAACATTTTTTTCTTCGTAAAAACAACTGGTTTGTTTAGTAGTTCAGCCACCGAGCTCTCTGCAATGGTTCCATGGAACAACAAGTTATTTGCTAGGAAAATTTAAAAAAAAGCCCCCGACTGTCAAGAACGCCATCTAGTGATGAGTAGCGGAACTACTGATACGACTAGATATCAGTAGCGCCATCTATTATTTGCTAGAGAAAGCCCTGACTTTCAAGTATTAACCCACAATAACTTTTAAACGGCTAAACCGATTTTCATCAAACATAGCTAACAACCACCGCAAGGGAACTTGCTTTTACGTAAAAAAACACATTAACCTTTAGTACCTTTGTGTTCAATAAAGATGGCCGAGGGCTGGTACCTAGTTCGCGTCTCTCTCACGCACCGCACAATACTCAATTTCGGTTCGGTATCAACCCTAGCGTTACGAGCTCCGAGCTCAAGGTCGCCGGCGTTCGAACTCTTACGTGTGGAGGGCTTGTCGCTGCTGTGGTTTTGTGGCCAAGCGGTTTGGCACTTATACTGTGCTAAAACTGTGAGTTCGACCCTCACGCGGCGCGACTGGTATCTCTGAGTTTGTATTCATGTACGGTAATTTTCAACAATTACCACTCGCTTCCGGTAAAGGAAAACTACACTCTAGTTCACTAGTGTGTAAAAATGACTGTTGTCAGTAGATCACACAGGCCTCTAGGCATACCTATTTAGGATTCATGCAGTAACATGCCAGACATGATGACAGGCCTCTGGGCATTTCGAAAAATTAGCTATTAGCATGATAAGGATTTAACCTTCATTGTGCATCAAATACAAATTGTACAGAACAGTAGGCACACTGCACTGCACATCCATCAGTTAACCTTTCCTCGTTTAGTTTTCAGTTGAGAAGAAGAAGAAACTATCAGACAATATAATTTTAATTTTAATTACATGTCCACTTAGTCACCAGAGACGCTTCTGAAACCTTCAATTGAATCTGAAGGGCGGCTGTAGGGCGGCGCGGCGTTGTAGGGCGGCACTCTGATAATTAACTGGGAATAAATACCGTGAATTAGTCCCGGCGGACTTCTCTTATTCATAATGACACTTTTTAATAATTTGAGCGACTCGCGAAACGTTCACCACTTAAGACGGCGTCAAGTTTTGGTGAAACAAATCTTCTCTAGCGTAGACAATATTTTTTGTAATTGCTGCAATATTACAAAATTATGGAAAGATAATATTAAGTTAATTCAAGAGAAGAAGCCGTTGGAAGTTTTGTAAACAAAAGAAAAATCTAATTTGTAAGAACAATGTTGTCATTCGTTCCCAGTTGTATCCTTAAAACTGACTGACTATATGAATATCTCACGAAAGATTAAAGATAATAAATAAATAAAAAAACAGTGGCACTCCGGGAGTGCTGACAGAAGTGAAAACTTGAACAAGGTGGTGTAGGTAACAGTGTCGCGAGATCAATGGTTTTGCCCATCTCAAAAAATGCTCAACGCGCCAAAGAAGTTTGACTTCAAAAATCTTATTGCCGGAACAACAGCGTTACCTCGAGCCACCACGGTTCAAGGTAATTCGAAAAGTTGACATACGTTTTTAATTTAGTTTTAAGCAGTTTTCTGTTCCTTTTGGCAATAAATGATTTATTTTATGCCTAAGATACCTAGACTCTATCAATTCTCTTTTCAAGCAAAATAAACTTTTTATGGCCTACAATGCTACAATACGAGTAAGTATCTGTGTATGGCTATGGCATTATCAAACTCACTTTTTCCATCGGCTTCAAAAAAGAAGATTAAGCATAGTTGAAACAGTAAAGCTAGGTAAGAAATGTCTCGTGAGACGTTTTCTAGTCAACTGATCTTCTAATGCGCTGGACATTAAATATTTGTCGCTTATTGCGCACTCAGTTATAAAGATGGAATATAAAAGATGTTCTCAATTTAGATAAAAGCAGCAGAAGGTATAATTCGAGGTAAAGGGCTTTGTACAAATTTTTCAATTTACCAAAGTACAACAAGATTTTAATGTATATCGATCAATTTAATGATCTACATTTCATCATTTGCTTTAGACATACACTCATAGTGATATCATAGACAAGTAGAACCTAACCTCATTTTGAATCTGTCATTGGTCGGAGCTTAACCTTTTTTACACACGAGAAACTAACATCAAACAGATGGTTTAATACGGGTGATGACTTCAGAAATATAGTATTTTGGTGTGATTATCCAAAAATAATGGACACATAATTTCCCGATTCATCCAATTAGTGAACAATTTATTTGCCAGAAAAATTAAAATCCCCGACTTTCAAGCGTTCCCCCAATAACTTTTGAGCGGCTGAACTGATTTCCATCAAACATCGCTAAGAACCATCTCGACTGACAAGGCTTTTGATTAAAAAACGCACAGAAATCGTTCTATTCGTTTAGGAGCTACGATGCCACAGACAGACACACGTCTGTGTAGACACACAGACACATCAAACTTATAACACCCCTCTTTTTCGTCGGGGGTTAAAATCACAAAGAGACAGAGCGTCCAAGTAGGTAAGACTGAAGACATATTAAAAAAAAATTGTACATGTTTTTTTTTTCTTCTCTGTGACTAACAAATATTGATGAAGATACAGCACATTCAAATTCCGCATGACGTGATAGTCTTGTATAATTATAACAGGGCGGTGACGTCACAAGCCCCCAATCCAGAACTTTGGATCGTTGTGTCTTTGTGAATTTTTAGATAACAGAAAATAATTATGTTCTAATTATATTTGGATAATCTAAGTGACGGGTAAATAAAATAATACTGTTCCGATCTATTCCACATCCCCATCCAATGTTTTCCAGACATCAAAATTGGTGGTTTCCGAGTGTGCCTGTCAGTGACAGCCGTAGCTTGAAGCCTCGGAGGACGACTGAAAGGATTTCAGTGTCGCGCCGATGCGGTGTCGCGGGTAGGGGGTCCAGCATACATGCACACACTGGGATAGTATTTTATTTTCACTAAAAATAATTTAAAAATAATCTAATGTGAACGACATTAGATTATTTTTACAGACAAAGACGATCAATAAAAAAGAAAGATAATCAGAAAAAAGAAAAAATATGTATACAATATTTTTTAATAATCTACCTTTAAGAGCTAAAAAATAGTTTTTAGTCCTCATCTGTACTCAGGCAAATAGCAATTACAATTAAAATTTTAAAAGAATAATATACAATCATGTCTTTATCACCTTTGGTTTCGGACATTACTTTCAATTAAGTTACTTTCTATCCTATGTGTCCCGTGCAAGATGGACCCCTGCTGTTTGCGACAGATGAATATCTTATTGTGCAGAAGGCGATGGCAGTCTCGTACAAATAGATTTCACACTTTAAATGAGTATAATATACAACGTGGAAGGGACATACCCGTAATAAATCAAACCACGGGCCATACTAGATCACTAAAGTATAATGAAATTAAAATAACAGTCAAAAAACAAAACAAAAAATTCTACATTCCCATACAAATTTATTTCCATTTATTTTTATTTCCATTCGCTGATACTTGGTTGACTGGAAGAGATCCCTTTATGGGATTAGTCCGCCATTGTACAATTATTTGGTCTCTTCTGGTTTATAAGTATGTTTGTAATTTTTTTTTGTACAATAAAGATATCTACAACAACAACAACAACAAATCGCCCCGGCGGCTGCACACATTTGTATGGAAATGCCGATTTTTTTTGTTTTTTTGTTACTATTTAAATTTCTTTATACAATAATGATCTAGTATAGACCGTGGTTCGATTTATTACGGGTACGTCCCTTCCACGTTGTATATATGAATTAAGCGTAAATTTAAATAGGTTACCTTACAACTTAACAATCATTATCATTGACTACAAACCGCCCTTTGATTCTGTACACAACTTGTTAGTACCTACGCTTTGCCTGGTCATGCATGATTCATTTAATTGCGATTATTGTAAAAGATGTGGATTTTTTACCGATTTTTTACATTACATTCCATTTCAGCTGGACCGTAAGCTGTTGGACACAGAATACCTGTATGGGCTTGAGGGCTAGTTTATGTTGTAATGTAGCTTCGCAGGGCAGCACTCACAGTACGCTTATGCGCGAGGTGGGGTAACATTCCGCCATTTTAATAAGGCCTGTCTTGCGGTAACATCGATAAAGTGACATAACTATAAGTTTACATCCTGACATTAGCCTATTTTCGTACTGTCAGTAACCGAGTAAATTATTTTCGTCGTCACCCGAGATGTCAGACGCCGATTCCCACTCAGCCTTTCGCAGCCGCGTCATGAATATTGAAAATTAAGACACCCAAATGCATGCTTCTACTACATTAACTATAATTGTAGCAATAACTCCCACTGAGCTAAATTTACTTTCACACTTTGAAACAATTGGGTAGATGACTGGGTCAAAAATAAATTATATGGTACTGTTAAGAGAATAAAACACGAAGTACAAGTAAACCGAGGAGTGGGGCGAACATTTTTAAATTAGACGATCTCTACCAGACAGATACACTACCACGTCGTTATCCCTAACGAGGCAGATAGAGCATGTTGGGTATTTCTGCTCGTAGGAGACAGAGCCCAGGGCCGCATGACCTAAAGGCAACTTTTAGCGTGATGATGGGCGGGAAGATGGAACAATGAATCCAAATAGTGATGGGTTGCGAGCCACATCGCCTATAGATACGATTCGCTGTTTCCCTACCTATACCATATTAACAGCAATAACGTTTTTAGTTATTCATTCCAAAACATTCGATTCGCTTTAAAACCCATCAACATTGAGGCAACTAACTTCGTTATTTTAAAATGATCACAAACACTAATTCGTGTGAAACCCCCGTGCAGGTGTCACTGCCGCTCAGCTAAAAGCTTTGTCTATTTCCGTTCGTAGTTTCCGCGAAATGTACTCCGAAACGGAACAATACATCGCTCAGTGTCGCGGCTGTTTCAATATTTTACAGGCGAAGTTTCCGACTATTTGAAAAATAGACGGTTCGATTCCCGGCCAGGAATAGGTCTGTCGGCTCCTGTTAAAAACTGGGAGCTATGGACCTCGCAGCGTTGTGTAGTTTTAATGGAACAGAACAAACCGAAGTGGTATCAGTATAAGACACAGTTGTATAATATCGGCTATTCCCAGCGTGCTGATCGTAAAAGCCTTATAAAAGTTATAATATCACGTCTTTATTCCTTAAGGGGTAGACATACTCAAAAACCGCGTTTGGCACGAGTAAGTTTGGAAAATGGAATCAAAATGGTGATGGATTTTAATTCCTTTTTCCACCCTTTCGCCCACGATCACGCTAAATGTTGCCTTTGGGTTACGCGTCCGTAAGCTTTGTCTGCTTAGAGCCGCAAGACCCAAAATGCTCTGTCTGCCCCGTTAGGGATAAAGACGTGATAGTGTATGTGTATATTTAAACCCGGTATATGTGTATAGTGTCGGTCGGAAGGACGGAACATTCATATTTGTGCAGCGCGCGCCGAGTGCAGACAATTTAATAAAAACACGTGCGATCGTGAGCAGTACGGCCGAGGTGAGGTGAACGCGTACACACAGGCGGCAGCGGGGACACATCATTTCATAATCAAAGGAACAAGTGATGTTCTTTGAACAAGCTGCAGTTGGTATTTGTACGACAAATGTATGAATGTATGCAGGATGCTGAGATAATTTATTTAAAAAAAAATCAAGATAGGCAAAGCGATTTGGCTAAAATTCATTATCCTGCATGGCGTAGTGATTAACACGCCGAGGTCGAGTTGGAAAATGGCCTTTTGTAAGTTATACTAGTCTTGGTCTTGTGTGCTTATGTATGTATCTGTAAAAACATATAAAATGTTTTGCTGTTCGTTTGTCTAGAAAGCGAGAACGGCTGGACCGATTTGGCTAATTTTGATTTTAAAATATTTGTGAAAGTCCAGAGTAGGTTTATATGGTGAGATAATATGGAAAAAAAGAACGAGAACGGGTGGAACCAAGTTAGCCGGGTCAGCTAGTTTATTATTAAATATAGTATCGTTGGAACATGTTTTTCCCCCATACACAGGCCGCTGGATGATCTGACAAACATCCCGCGAACCTCGAAATTTCAATCAGATTTTCAGTCAAAGATGGCCGCCTAAATACACATTTTTGCATCTGTTTTTTACCTGTTTTTTTTTTACTGGAATATAAATACAGCCTACAGGTAGTTGATTTCAACAGCTGCTCCACTTCCTGGCGCAATGATACATTTTTAATACTTTAACATTACTCCTTTAGACACTTGAACGAATAAAAAAAATATATTTTTCCGCCCGCAGTCAGCCAGGCCGGAGCCGCTCTGAGTTGTAATTTGCATACATGGCTGTATTTTTATATCGAAGTGGCGGAGGTCAGAACTACAGGATGCTTCTATTGGAATACCTGCCTTTATTCTCTCTTTTCTAGCGCTTTATTTATTAATATTACCATATTACTTATTAATAATTCAAGTTGATTTATTGAGCAAGATTATAAACAAATTAACTAAAAAACATGCAAACTATATAAACTAAACTTAACGATGACTTTACCTAACAAAAAAGCCCTGGCAAATTGCTGCCCCGTAGTAACGTGCCCAGAGGGCTGGCAGCATTACTTTATAATATTTATATTTGTTCCTCTTTTCTCTTCTTCCGATTGTTCAAAACAGCCGACTCTTTTAGATGGCTCCGGTTCTTTCTTCTTTTATCCGGCCCGTGTCTTTAGCACCATTGACAAGCATATTAGTTTTAGAGAAAAATAAAACTGGAAAGCACACAGGTACCGGGCTCCGAAGCAGAGCAGCTGCGGATGTACTTTAATTAACATGAAACTCATTTAATATTACAAACCGGAGCTACGGTATTAATTAAATTCCATCGCATTATGAATGCA
Source organism: Acrobasis repandana (assembly GCA_963576875.1). Taxonomy (NCBI): domain Eukaryota; kingdom Metazoa; phylum Arthropoda; class Insecta; order Lepidoptera; family Pyralidae; genus Acrobasis; species Acrobasis repandana. Next base: position 161,832 of record OY756241.1, on the reverse strand, counting down.
GTCTTAGCGGCTACGGCGTAGCGCTTCTACGGCGTAACGCCACTACGAATCTGATTGCGTTACAGCGGCCGCTGATCAAATTAGTTCATTTAGATTTGGACGACACGGTAATGGGTTCAAGAGGATTTCAGACGGAATTATACCGATTCATGTTATGTTTATTATACAGGCTCAAATTCCTATAACTTCGCAATACCCTGCCAGGGTTCATGTACTTACCTACTAAACTTACTTATGTGTGCAAGCAAGTAAGCGAAAAATAAAGAAATAATTTTTTTGTTTATTTTATTTTTAATATTTTTATCAATTTGTTCAGTTCTCATAATTCAAGTTAAGTAACTACATATATTCGTTTGCTGCTTTAAATTTTATTTATAATTATGATACAATCTTTTTTTGGCGTCTCGTTCGCGCACTCTCTAGGGCTGAAAATCAGCTGTTACTCCTAGTGGGTAGCGTTTAGCTGAGCTGTAGCCTTTTTGTGCACTGTGCCACACAAATGCATGCATGCCTAGTTTTAAGTACTTATCTAAATTTGTGTGTACCTTAAATTACCTATATATATTGTGTGTTACAAAAAACAAATAAATCATTTATCTATCTATTTATATAGCCGGCTATCTCATCCCGCACTTCAGTCCATATTACTGCTGGAATGCCCGCAGTAACCTTATTCACGCCGCCCCCGAATCTGAACTACGGCCGGCTGGCTGCTTTTCAAGTTGAGTAAATAAATAGATAAATAATAAAGTAACTAAGTAAAAACTTCATCCTTCCACTCTGGTCTGGGGGAAAAGATAAACTTTCAATGTAGCAGGTTGCTTTAAATTTGCGATGGTGATAAACTGCGATGTACTCGTAAGAATTCGCTACTACGGAAAAATGATTTTACGAAAATGATTTAACAAATCCACCTTTTCTCGCGCAGATCGTAAAAGCCGATCGAGGGGATGGGCGAGAATGCGAATCATGGTAATAGGCGATGCAGCTAGCAATCCCTCTCTATTTTGATTCCGTTTTAAGGGTTCCGTACCCAAAGGGTGCAAACGGGACCCTATTACTGTGACTCCGCCGTCTGTCCGTCTGTCTGTCCGTCTGTCTGTCTGTCTGTCCGTCAGTCACAGGGCTCTATCTCTTGAACCGTAATAGCTAGACACTTGAAATTTTCACTGATTATGTATTACTGTGGCGGCTATAAAAACAAATACTAAAAATAAAAAATAGTTAAAAATTCCCTTTAATTTTTAACTATTTTTTATTTTTAGTCGTCGTCATACAAGAAACGTGTTTTTTCAGCGTTTTTAACTTGATCTTTATAATGGCATTAACTAGATACTTGAAATTTTCACCCATTATGTATTACTATGACCACATAAACAACAAATACTAAAAATAAAATAAAGTTAAAAATCAAAGGGGGTCATACAAGAATCGTGTTTCTTCACTGTTTTAAAACATTGTACGGTGGTACGGAACCCTTCATGTACGATGCCGACTCGCACTTGCCCGACAATTTCATCTCTCTTCAGTCTTGCGGCTCTGGGCTCTGTCTGCTTAGAGCCGCAAGACCCAAAATGCTCTGTCTGCCCCGTTAGGAATAAAGACGGATAGCGTACCGAGTACAGACGCACGGCGAGGCTCGCTACGTGCCCCTTCAATGGGCGCGTTCGTTATTACGGCGCGTGAACCGTGAATAAGACCCGTGCGCGTGTCCACGGTGGAACGATACGGTTTGTTGCAGAACGATTCGTCATAAATATCTAATAGTAGGCTGAAAAATATTTTTAACTCATATAAATTATTATTAAAAATATTGTAAGTAAATTTTTTTTTTCTGATTAGCAAATAATTACAAAGAGACGAGTACGATTTTTGCTTGACAGTGACGTCAATTACACCCACTCCGAAATTTCGACTCGCTGTATCTTTGTGAATTTTCACTACTTTGACAAAGACAATAAATCAATAGTGTTTAAGTGGTTTATAAGTGGTTTAGTTTTAAGTATATATTGATATGGGCCTCTGGATGTTTATTGTATGTACACATTTATAGCCTGAAATAAAATGATTTGATTTGACTTGATTTGATTTGATTTGACAAATCGAAAGATATGGGTCCATAGTAACTGACGGACTAAATAAAATACAAATTCGGACCCAGTTCATATTCCTATTAAATAAAATAAGGACAGGCTATTAAACAGGTTATCGGGACATTTAAAAGATGGCAGAGACGAATGGAGACAACTCCACTTAACTCCACCTACAAGAGCTTATAAGAAGAAGGTTGACAACATGTACATATACAAAATACAAAAAATACAAAATCATTTATTTACCGAATAGACATTGACATATAATGAGCTTAACAAACGACTCCCGCACTAGGCAAAAGCCTGTATCGCGGGCAATCAGAACGAATTAGCACAATACTTTTTACAGTTTAGGACGAGCGGCGGGGAAATTTAATTTTAAAAACTATAATGGAACAGTAAAATCTACATTTAGCCAATTAATATAAAATGGAAAAATCAGCCACCTAATAACTACTACTTAAGTTAGGGAGAGAGGGGGGAGGCATGGTGAATGTGTGTGTGTGTGTGTGTGTATGTGTATGCGTGTGTGTGTGTGTGTTTGTTTGTAAGTGCATCTAAGCAAGTGAACGTAAAGTGAGTGTTTGTTTATATGACCCTTATGAGCAGCGATTCAGTCTCATCATAGTTTAAGTATTATTAATTATATTATACGTAGGTGCCTGAGAATATATGACTTCTCGTTTACTTTATTTATTTATTTATTTATCAAACTTTATTGTCCAAAGTAAAAATATACTTTTAACAAATGGCGGACTTAATGCTAAGAGCATTTTCTCCCAGTCAACCATAGGGATAAGCAGAGAAAATTGTGCGGCGCAAAAGCTATAAATACCTATATACTTACATCAAAAATACTAAGTACTTCATACACACTATTTGTTGGAGACGTAATGAAGGCCAACTCCTTGCTGTTGTAAAATAGTTTTTATTCCAATTTTCGTTATACAATTGTTGATACAAAATAGGACAGTTTGTGCGCTGTGCTTTCGGTGATGATTTTGAAGCGCATCGAAGTACCGCCGATATCGTAATGATTGGGTGCGTCTGCGCACTTCTCCGCTCGCCCCGCACCGTCGCCCGTTGGTGACGTCACGAATCCTTAACATCCTCCTCCCCTTGAAAGGACTGCTTTCAAGAGGCTCCTGGGATTCTATTATTGGGCACAACCTTGCGATTGCCCTTCGGAAACATCCTTTCTTTGTCACGACGCGGCGACGTCGACCACTCGAGTGACACCATCCTCGCCAGGATAAAGTTGTGAGACTCGTCCCATCAGCCATTGCAACGGCGGCAAGTTGTCGTCTCTCACCAGGACGAGGTCTCCGACCTTGACGTTGTGGCCCTTAGTGCGCCACTTTACACGTTGTTGTAGCGTGGAAAGAACTTCTTTGCTCCATCTTTTCCAAAATTGATATCGTAGCTGTTCAATTAGACGGTACCGGTTGACGCCAAGCGGTTCGGAGTTTGGTGCAGGCAGTGCTGTCAGAGGCCGACCAATTAGGAAGTGCCCAGGTGAAAGTGGATTTAAGTCCGAGGGATCCGAAGATATGGACGATAATGGACGCGAATTCATAATGGCCTCAATTTGGGCAAACAATGTGGACAATTCTTCAAAAGTAAGACTAGTGTTGCCTGCAATTCTTTTTAAATGATATTTTGCCGATTTTACGCCCGCCTCGTAGATTCCCCCGAAATTCGGCGAATATGCGCCGGACTGAACATGAATTTTACACCTTCACTAGACGCGTAATTGCCGATGGTTTGATCATTTGCTTTTACTAATCTGGCCAGTTCATTGCTCGCTCCTACAAAATTTTTACCATTGTCGCAGTAAATGGTTTTAGGTTTACCACGACGAGCGATGAATCGACGCAAGCATAAAATAAAAGCGTTAGTGGTTAGGTCACTCACCACCTCCAAGTGAACCGCTTTAGTACAAAGACATACGAATATACAAAGGTAACATTTACTAGTGCGTGAGCCACGACCCTTACGATTTGAAATTAAGAAAGGGCCCGCAAAATCTGTTCCACACGTCTCAAACGGTGGAGCAGGATTGACACGAGGAGATGGTAAGTTACCCATTAATGGTTGAAATGGTTGAGCTTTAAATCTTTTACATTTAATACATTTAAATACAATTTTTGTACTCAATGCTCTGCCACCAATAGGCCAGAATCGTTGGTGAATAGAGCTCAATAATTGCTGCGGACCACAATGAAGTAGTCGCAGATGCTCGCTTTCAAATAAAAGTTTTGTGAAAATGTGTTTTGAATCTATTAACATTGGATGAATTTTATTGTATGAACAATGGGAGGCATTCTGTATACGACCTCCTACACGAAGTAGTCCATTTTCGTCAAGAAATGGGCTCAATGATAAAATATTGGATTTTGAGTTAAGGGATTTTGTAGTGGACAGTGAATGAATATCTGCTGAAAAAGATTCATTCTGAGATTGTTTAACTAAGACCAATAGTGATTGTTCTAGTTCATCAGCGGTGAGTATGCCCTTTAGCTTATTTGTTTTATTTTTACAATTTCTAATAAAACGCAGAACGTATGCAATTACTCTCTGTAATTTGCTAAACTTAGAATATTTTTCAAACGGTATAATAATTTCAAGATGTTGTAATTTAAGACTTATTTTTGTTTCAGGTAACTCGACACATCTGGAATTGGTAGAGGGCCAGCACTGTTCACACTTCGATAGAAAAGGAGGACCATGCCACCAAAGAGAACTACGATGGAGCTGTTGCGGGGAAACACCACGAGAGGCCAAGTCAGCCGGATTGACATCGGTAGGTACATGACGCCACGACATTGGATCGGTTAGTTGACGTATCTCCTGAATCCTATTACAAACAAATTGCTTAAGACTCTTAGGTTGAGTTTTGAGCCAGCCCAACACGATCGTCGAATCTGACCAAAATATTGATCTTGAAACCGAAACTCTGAGTGAATTCACCACTTTGGAATGCAGCCGCGCACCAAGACGTGCTCCCAATAATTCCAGTCTTGGTATAGTTGTACCTGGTTTTAAAGGTGCTACTTTAGATTTCGCACATAATAATTTAACTTGATCATTGGACTTTATATAGATGCAAGCAGCATATGCCTTTTGCATCTGTGAAGCAATGAATTTCAACATTAAGTGAATTGTCTGATAAAACACATCTAGGAATTTGAATATTTGTCAAATAGATGAGATCATGAATAAATGACTCCCACATGGCTTTGATCTCATCGGGGACTGGGTCGTCCCAATCAGATTTCAAAGACCACAATAGTTGTAAAATAATTTTAGGCGTAATGGTACACGCAGACAATAAACCGAGTGGATCAAATAGTTTACTAGACGCAGATAAAATATTGCGTTTTTAGTAGTCATCAACAATTTTAATAATTGTATCAGTGATATCAAGAGCAAGCAATGAACTAACCGTGACCAATAAAATACGAAAACAAAAAAAATATAAGTAAAATTTCAAACCACAAAAGTCACCCGCAATGTACTGCGAAGCGGCAATGTACTCGCAACAGATTACCGCTACGACGCTCGACGCAGTCACTCGGCGTTTACGATGTAGGTAGGCAAAATGCAACTTGCAATTATAACCCGGCGGAATCTAAGAGGCCGGCAGTGGCGACAACGAACCTGGAATGTGTTGGAATAACTTTTGAAAAAACAACTTATTAATTTAGTAGGGTTATACTTTTTATCGAGAATTTAACTTTAATTTATTATGTTTGCAGGACAAAATAGCAATTAATGTTGTTAATGAATGAGAATTTATGATGAATAAAGATTGGAAATGAAAGTGAAGTAGGTTACTAGCTTTTAAAAGCTAAAATAGATAGGTAACCTAGGACTTAAAATAAGTCTTAGCACTTTGCACTTCAGATTGATTCTTATATAGGTAAATACTATGTGGAAAGTACTTACTGGTTACTACTGCCGTCTAAGGCAGCTAGAAAATTAGGTAACCTAGGACACAAAACCACCCTTAGCAGGCACTTCCAAATGGCGTTATGACTTGGCAAACACTGTTTGATTGGCACACAAACTGACGAACGAAAATCAAAGAAATCACGCATATATCCTCGTCCTTCCGCCTGTGTAGGTACTGGCACGGGATGTCCTCGCCCACCGATACACCTGGATTTTACGCCTCAGCTCTTTTGTTCTCACGTCAGCGATGCAGCTTCAGACTCGATTCGAGTATCCAGTTTCTTGGCTTCCGAGGACTAGCTCCACATCACGTCGGGGTCACCATATGTTAGAGACGTAATGAAGGCCAACTCCTTGCTGTTGTAAAATAGTTTTTATTCCAATTTTCGTTATACAATTGTTGATACAAAATAGGACAGTTTGTGCGCTGTGCTTTCGGTGATGATTTTGAAGCGCATCGAAGTACCGCCGATATCGTAATGATTGGGTGCGTCTGCGCACTTCTCCGCTCGCTCCGCACCGTCGCCCGTTGGTGACGTCACGAATCCTTAACACTATTATATATATATGTATATATAAATATATCAGAGTAAATACCTACTTACACAATACATATACTAATAAATATAATAACAAAGAAATAACTAAAGAAAAGAAGAACTGAATGATGATGACTTTATATAGAAAGGGAGTTTGAAAAGAGGGCGTGGACTTTCCTCTTAAAACAGAATTTGGTAGAAATTTCTCTAATATCAACGGGTAAAGAATTCCAGAGTCGTGAAGCTTGAAGAGAAAATGAGTTTGACATGAAATTAGTCCGAAAAAGGGGGATAAAAAGCTGACGGGTCTCATTAGAACGTAGTTGTCGATCATGAGTGTCTGAAAGGTAGTTATATTTACATTTTAAATATTGAGGGTAATCCGGATTCGTAAGAATCGAAAAGAGAGTACACAGTAACCGAAGTTCCCTGCGTTGGCGGATAGGAAGCCAATTAAGCTCCGAACGATAAGAAGACACATGATCATATTTTCGAAGACAGAAGATAAAGCGAATGCAGTTATTAAGGAGCCGATCAAGTTTATTGAGAAGGTCTACGTTGAGGTCAGGATAACACACATCAGCATAGTCAAAGATTGGAAAAATTAAAGCCTGTACAAGTAAGACCTTTGTTTTAAAAGGCAGAAAATTCCTTAGACGGTTCAATTGCTGAAGACTAACAGTGATTGTACGACTAATTGCGGCTATATGAGTGGTCCAGCCAAGCGTGGAATCTATGTTTAATCCTAGGTTCTTGACAGAGTTGCAAAAAGGTATAATATTATTATTGAAAATGACGGGTTGGATATGACTAGTATCAATCTGTGCAATCTGTCTCGAACTACCTACGATCATTGACATTTGGAGGGGTTAACTCTAACACCAAACTCATCAGACCAGGTCATAATAGTCGATAAGGCGGAATTAATTGTCGCAACACACGTATTGATATCTTCTACTGGCGACTGAGCATAAATTTGAAGGTCGTCAGCGTAAAAATGGTAAGAGCAGCCAGTCACAGAAGAAAGAAGATTTATAAAGATAGAAAAAAGCAAGGGCGACAAAATACCACCCTGCGGTACACCTAAAGAAAGTGTCATCCAGTCCGACAGGTCACGGTCCATTCGAACGGATTGCTGACGATTACGTAGATAATCTGAAAACCAATCCACCACTGAGGATGAGAACTGCAGGTGACTAAGTATGGCAAGGAGAATATCGTGATCAACCATATTAAAAGCATTAGAAAAGTCAATGAGAACTAGGATGGTGACCAACGTATTCTCCATGCCCAATCTTAAATCCTCTGTGACTTTAAGGAGAGCAGTAGCAGTACTGTGACCAGGGCGAAAACCGGACTGTAGAGGAGTAAGGAGCGAGTTAGTAAAAATAAAGGAAGACACTTGAGCGTGCACTACAGCTTCAAGGATTTTGGAAAGGAAGGGGAGTATAGAGATTGGTCTGAAATTATTTAAGTATTGGGGAGATGTAACTTTAGGGAGAGGAATAACGAAGGCTTTACGCCACAGAGAGGGAAAAGTCCCAGTAACTAGAGAAAAATTGATGATGTGAGACAGAATGGGAAGAATAATAGGTAAGATATTTATAATCATTTGCCTGCTAACATCATCACATCTTACCGCCTTTGACTTAATTGACATTATAATTTTGCGTATGTCATCCTCAGTGGAGGGAGAAAAAGAAAAGGGGTCAATTTGAGGTTGCGCCATGGAAGATATTCTAGAAATAGTGGCAGCTTTAACAGCAGAATCAAGAGAACTTGGAGTGTTGAAATGATTATTGAAATCGTTCGGAGAGAAGCTAGAAGTGGAAAAATGGTTACTTTTATTTTTGGCAAGACCCAAAGAACGGAGGAACTTCCAAATATCGGCTGACGAAGACTGGGTAAGATTTTCAGAGAAATATTTACGTTTGGCAGCTCTTACCATGTTATTGCACCGATTACGCGCAATCTTGTACGCTACCAATTTGACTTCTCTGGATCTCGCCCTCTGTGCTAAACTACCATGTTTTATAGTTACGTTACGGTACGTGTCAAAATTCACGCCACCTTGTTTACAAGGACAACGCAGTGACGTCAATCACCGCTTTATTTCGATCGTCATGAAGCGTGACCCTTAACTTTTCCATAAAAATGTAATCCAGGATCGTCCATTAGTTTATTAAAAATTACGTGTAATTAATAAACTTATTGAAGAACAGAATTGTCAATAAGTTTATTAAAATAAAGTAAAACTGAAAATTAAAAAATATATATTTTTTCATTTAAAATACCGTTGCATTGTATAACGGACACACACACCTCTGAAGTAAGCCCTAAGAGTCACCTGAATAATATTCAAAGAAATAGCAGCTTACGTCCTCCTCCGCTCCGCACCGCACCGCGCCCCGCACCCCGCACCCCGCGCGGTGCATGCAGGGCATACGTGTGCATAGGAACGGGGATCTAGGAATCCGCAAGTTACTGGAAGTGCCACTTGTTTGTCAGAGCCGGGACGTAAATAATGCTTTTCCATTTTATTATTTGTAGCCAGCCCTCTTGTCACCAGCGGCCTATACTATACTATACATGTACTTATATATTTTTGTAACCGATAAGATAAGAATTTAAAAAAAATTGAAGACAAGTAAGTTTCCGCCAAAATTTTGCCATTTTGTTTGGGTTTCACCTCTCACCTCACCTCTCACCTACCTCATCATCATCCATCTTCATCATCATCTAGGTATTTTTAGTCTCCACTGCAAGAGCACGACCCTCTCTGTACTACAGAGCCATACTTAGCCAGAGCAGTAAGAGGATTTATATACTCTCCACGCTGGCCAGACGGGTTGGAGAGGTCTCATTGATTTTTAAAAGCTTTATTTAGCTTGTGTTTCTTAAGTCGCCTTTTACGACACCCACGACATCCTACCTCATGGGTTCTCTCTAACTCTGCGTCGCTCCATGCGTGGCGTGAGCACAGAAGTATTTCAAATGGCGTCCAAACTTTTACTGTGAGTACACTTCACTCGCGTAAAGTAATAAGGTGCGACGAGTTATATTTTAGGTAAAACGTTCATATTTTATGGTTTCCCTCAGCATATGATCAAGAATATTGTGGTAACTACGAGTAATTAGGATATTATTTCAGAAAAGGGCTGACATGTCTTTTGTGTTAAGATAAAAGCCCATAAAAATAATACATACTCTTCTTCTTCATAATCTGAACGCGTTCCCGGTCGCATCCTCAGCTATGCTGCTTCGGAACCCGTGATGCGCTTTCCCGCTTTTTATTTTCCAAATATAATATGCATATCAATGGTCACCCAAGGATGCCAAAAATCTAGCGAATTGGAGAAGAATTAGCCGGAAAAATTTAAACGATTTGGCTATAGTTTTACGACCGCCGGCCGCCTGCCTGACGTCAACTCTCCTTGGGAATGCTATTATAGCAAGAGCTTTAAGTGCTGTCGCCTTTTACGACATCCACAGAAAGAGATGGAATGGTCCTATTCTGACCCGGAACCACACGGTTTTCACAATTCATATCATCACGTCCTTATCCCTAACGGGGCAGACAGAGCATGTTGGGTCTTGCGGCTCCAAGCAGACAGAGCCCAGGGCCGCAACACTCAAAGGCCACTTTAAGCGTGATGGCGGGCGGGAAGATGGAAAAAGGAATCAATAGTGATGGGTTGCTAGCCGCATCACCTAATAACATGATATGCATTTTCGCCCATTCCCTTGATCGGCTCCTACGATCTGCGGGAAGAGAATCAGCTGGTACATTGTAAGTATTTTCTCTTCTTCCAGACCAGCATGGGCGCATTTAAAAAAATAAAGAGAAAAAAAAAATTAAATGTGGAAGCTTTTTGGTAACATTTTGTTTATACTTGTCACCTCAGCGCACTCCCGGTCGCATCCTGAGCTGTTCTGCTGCGGAGCCTGAGGTGAGCTTTCTGACTTTTTCTTCTCCAAGCATGATACGCATGCTCATAATAGTTACCCAAAGATGACAAAGATGGATTTTCTGTGGTTTTATGACATACATTGAAGACAGAAGTGAAAACTTGAACAAGGTGGTGTCGGTTACACGGTAACAGTGTCGCGAGTTCAATGGTTTTTTCCCATCTCAAAAAATACCCAACGCACCTAAAGAAGCTTTCACTTCAGAAAGCGGGAGGGGCACCCCCGGGCTCTGAAGCAACAGCTGAGGTTGCAGCCAACGAAATTTGCTGAAAAAAGGATTAACTATTATGCAAATTGATTATTCAACTGCCATTTTACAAGCTTTTATTTAGCTCGCCCTGTTTGTTGTCTTTTTTTGGTCAAATCTTGCAAGTTACATTTGAGCCACTTCCCGATTTGTGATTGAGACGAAATTTTGTATGATAATGTAATCAGATGCAATATAATTATGACAAGAAGATGATGGAGCCGGGAGGTGGCTATAGGAACCCTGTAATAAACCGACGCAACCCCATCGAGTTTGGGCTTAGTACATTTGTCTTGATAAGTTCTTAGGCCTCACAATAAAAGCTTGTACGAAAAAAATTTTTTTTTTCAAAAAACTTTTTCTTAAATTCCTTTGAGCATACTAATTGCAATGCAGCATAAATTAGCTACAACCGAATCAAAGGGCAACAATCAAATTTCACTTAGCAATAATTTCGGTGTAAAAACAGCGGCTTGCAGCGATACCATCGCGCGCTAATGACGGGGGGTCCGAGCGGGAGGCGGGGGCGGGAGTGACGTTGTTTTTAGTACAATATTACATTGTTTTGATAAACGACTACATAAGGAAAGTTTACTTATACAATTTAGTTATACATACAAATAATCAAATTCACTTAGAAATAATCTTGACATAACAAGTTTATTTGCCAACAAATTAATAAACCCCCGACTTTCAAACGTTCACCCCAAATATCTTTCGAATGGTTAAACTGATAACACACTTACCTTGCTCGGATTTTCTTTTTTGTGTACATATTGATATAGGTATGTATGTATTTATGTATATATTTTATATTTGTATGTATGTATTGTATGTATCTTTATTAATTACACTTTTTTCTTCTTGCATATAACTTCGCACCTCACCTGTTTTCGTTAAACATCTCCAAGTACCTCGGTTGCCTGGAAGAGATTGCAGCTGCGATAAGGCCGCCTTTTGACATCTGTTTTCTTTAATCTATTACTCTGTATCATTATGTTTTGGTGCAATAAAGATCTTAACTAACTAACTGATTTTCGTCAAACAGAGAACTATCAAAACAGACAAGACTTTCAATTAAAAAATCCGCATCGAAATTAGTCTATTCGTTTAGGAACTATGATGCCACAGACAAACTCTAGGATACAACGAGGTACGCGCTAAGAAGTTAATAGTCATCTTCTTCGTCTAAGCGCGTTCCCGGTTGCATCCTCAGCTGTGCTGCTTCGGAGCCCGGGGTGCGCTTGCCCGCTTTTTCTTCTTCAAATATATCATGCATATCAATGTCACTCAAGGATGCCAAAGATCTTGCAAAATTGAAAAGAAATAGCCAGAACAGCCTGCCTGACGTCAATTCTCTTTGGGAATGTATTTGTTTGAAAAGTTTTACACCGGCTGCCGCCCGACGTTAACCCTCCTTGGGAATGCAATTGTAGTACGAGACGTTTGTACTTAGTCCTTTAGTCGCCTCTTACGACATCCACAGGAATTCATAAAGATGGAGTGGTCCTATTCTAACCCGGAACAACACGGGTGGAGAAGAAAACTAATAGTCATATCATGCAAATATTATTTAGCATAATGTTCGTGTTAGGCGGCGCACATGGCAACCGAAGTTAAATACTGAAAGAGAAACGGTTACAAAAAATCGGTTAAGTGCGAATCGAACTCGGGCATGAAGAAACCCTTCACCTTCGTACAATGTTTTAAAACGCTGAAAAAAACACATTTCTTGTATGTCGACCCCCTTAAATTTTTTACTTTATCTTATTTTTTGTATTTGTTATAGTATAGCGGCCACAGTAATACATAAATCGGTGAAAATTTCAAGTGTCTAACTATTACGATTCAAGAGATAGAGTCCTGTGATAAACGGAAGGACAGACGGATAGACAGAGAATGTCTATCCGTCAGACAGCGGAGTCTCAGAAATAGGGTCCCGTTTGCACCCTTTGGGTACGGAACCCTAAAAAGCATGTATTTTCAACAGCAACCCGCTTGTCGCTTATAACTCAGCGTCGCTGTATCGACTGCGATTCTTAGAACAATACTAAATCGCCATCAGTTTTTGCGACCGCCGCGCCGCTGTTCTACACACGTATCACACACAATCTGCGTAGTATGCACACAGGTATGCTTGCAATTATGCGATAGGCGCATTTGTTAGATTTATAGCCTATATTTCCATAGAATACTTATTATTTATGCAGTCAACATGATAAGGTTTCATAAGGGTTCGTCCTGCGGAAGGTAAAGCCGTTGCTCCCGGCTGTCATCAAGCTTTATCAGATGTCCTTAGGCAGCTGGAAAAGTGTGACAACAGTGTGCCTAAGCCACACACACGAAAAACAAGAAAGAAAACGTTTTAATTACTTACTGGATAGCTATAAGTATCTAATATACTTAACAGACAGGATACAAACAAGATTATAGCGTAATGATTTGTTTAAATAATCCCAGCTTTATCCCTCTTTTGATCGTCTTGTACAATCTTGAACCAACAACATGAGGGAATTCTCAGTCAGGTTCTGGAAACGAAAGGAAACACCTGCACACCTGGCACCACACTTTACGATCTAATAACTTGAGAGCAAAGACGCTGGGTCTGCAACATTCTGAAAATTTTATATTAAATATCCTTCCACGCTTGACTTGAAAGTAGACGGGGATAGAGGAAAAGGAAGACCGAGAAAGACAAGAGAAGAATGCGTAAGGTCGGATATGGGGGGGGCGGGGTTAGTTCGGAGGTGGGGGAGGACAGACAATTATGGAGGGAGTTGACATACAGAACTGGCCCTAAATAGGGAAAAGGCAAGAAGAAGAATCCTTTGACGCTGGTCTGGGAGAAAAGAGTGATGAAAGTAATGTCAACGGGCGATGCGGCTAGCAGCCGTCACTGTGTTCATTCCCTTTTCCAACACGCCTAAGTACTTTTCGCTGACTAAAAATCGAGAACAAATTAACTAATTTGGTTGCAGCTTTCAACATTAGAATCTGTATTCTTATTACCTTGATAAAGCTTTTTTCGATCTACTTATCTATCTTATTCAACAGGAGGCCCAAATTATGAAGAACAAACGATTACGCCTTATCCCAATTCTAAAATGTAATGCGGTAAACAGCCATGGGAGAGCAAGTTCCCTTGCTCATCAGACCAAAGCCTATAGATGTCTACGTGACGGCCGCTGTCACGTAGATATCAATAGGCTCGGTTTTGAACGGTTACCAACGGTTGCGAACGCACTGACTTTGATTGAAGTCACGGAGGTAAAGCTGGGACACACAAGCGTTTTCTAAGTTTTAAAATATTTCCCAAATACACAAATCAGAAGCGTGAGTTTATTATACCTATAGTAATATGTTTTTAGTGGCGCTAAGTTTAATATGAACGTAGTTTGGAAAGAAAACAGTGGCACTCCGGGAGTGCCGACAGAAGTGAAAACTTGAACAAGGTGGTGTCGGTTATGGTTACGGTAACTGTGTCGCGATTTCAGCGGTTTTTTCCGAGATCAAAAAGTTCCCAACGCGCCTAAAGAAGGTTTCAATTAAAAAAATGGATCGAAATGAAATTATTCACAAACTTAATACAAATCCACACTAAGTGGCCCATCATTTTCCCGTCCGTGTGAACCTGTCTCTATAGACGTCTTCTGTCGGGACGTGTTGTGATGAGACTAGCGATGTGCAGTCAGTGTGCACCGTATTGGGAGCGATATCTCGGCTCTGATTAGTGTCTGCCAGGGTTCAGACAGGCTTGAACTGGCGGCAGATCACTTATTCTCATAGGATTTAGCCTAAACTAATAAATCACTAAGGGTAATAGGTATATAATATAATTACCATCTAGGCCTGCCCGGGCCCGGTGTTGGATTTTGATTTTTTATTTTATTTATTTGGTTCGCTAACTGGCTGAACAACACACATATCTAAGCATATACAAAGTAGAGCATATAAGTCGCCAACCTACTTGGAGTGAACACAGTATGCATATAATATTTGATAAACTGCTCTCAGTCGTTTTAAATTGAAAATTACATTACATTACAGTTAATTATAAAATTATTTAAGTCATAAATAAAATTACATTCCAAAATTAAATAAAGTTTTAAATTATATTAAATAAAAAGTTACATAAATAATTAAACTTTAAATTGGAAATTACATGCTTGTATAAAAAAATAATTTATCATAAAATATTTTTTAATCATGTTAGCCGATGCACTGAAGATATCAATTTCATTACATATATTATTATAGTTTGTACTCATGCGATTCAACGAAGAATGCTGGCGGTAATTCGTTTGACAGATGGGCAAATTAAAATTATTATACACTACCTCGTCTTTATCCCTAATGGGGCAGAGTATTTTGGGTCTTGCGGCTGTTGGTAGAAGAGCCTAGGCCACAAGACCCAAAGGCCACTTTTAGCGTGATGGTGGTCGAGAAGGTGGAAATAGGAATCAAAATAGTGATGGGTTGATAGCCGCATTACAATATTTTATTACATGATCACAACTACTCGTATCAAAAGTATTGTAGCGTTTCGGAACAGAGAGTGAGGTTTAGCGAAGCAACATCCTAAAGTGTGGCGAGTAAACTGGTAGCGACACGGGAAATATCATTCCTGTTTCGTGATAAAACAACGGGAAAACAACTCAGGGGTCGCGGGGCGCACCGGGACGGAGCAGCGCAGGCCCGAGTTCGGTGACGTCAGTGAAGAGAGGCTGGTGCTCAACAGTAGAAGACAAATTGATTAAAAATAAACATCACCATATGTGTGCGCTGTGACGTCACTGAAGTTTGAAATACGATGAGGTCGGGAAAGAGAGCAGTAAATCATTGGCTGGCGGTCAGCCAGGCGGCACGTCGGCGACTGAATACGCGCTGAAGACTTGTCGCTGCGATTAGTCGCTGCAGATAGCGAGTAATCGCAAACATGTTACTTAATTTTATTTAGGTTTAACATTCTGCCACCATCAAACTCATAGTACACTATTCTTCTCATCTGCAGCTCGTACCCGGTTGTTAACTGTGCTGCTTTGGAGCCTGGGAGTGCACGTACCGGCTTTTTCATCTCCAAATATTATGACAAAAACAATATTTAAATGTTTATTCAGTAATTAGGCATTTACAGGCACTTTTACACGTCAGTAAGTTTAGTAATACATACATACATACATACTATCACGCCTGTTTCCCACAGCGATAGGTAGAGACTATGGACCTCCACTAGCTACGATCCTGACAGACCTCTTTCGCTTCATCTACACTCATCAACCTCTTCATACATGTCCTTCTGTTAGGGGTACTTCTTACCTCTCCTTTTTTTAGAACGTCTGCAATCTGATCGCAAAATGTTCGCCGAGGTCGACCCTGTCCCACTCTTCCTTTCACACTTAAGTACTACATTATATGTAATATCTATTAATATATAAAATAATTATTATTTTTAAGAAAGCTACGGATACTAGCGTTTTGCAACGACTACTGCTGATAATAAACGCTGAAAGAAATTCATTTACACTTCTTGGTCGCCTTCTCGCCTGAAACCCTATACATAATTATGATATGCTTGTATGTCACCTGGGGATGTATGTCACGAAGTCCGTCAAAAGTACAGAGAGAAGATTTTAAGAATCCATAAACCTTATACGGGTTAATAAAACGATTTGGGCGAAGTTTTACTACTAGCCGCCTGCCTGGCGTCTAAACTTCCTTGAGAACGCATTTGTGCGCCGGCCACCGCTCAGCGTAAACATTTGTGCGCTGGCCACCGCCTATCGTAAACATTTGTGCGCTGGCCACCGCCTAAAGTAAATATTTGTGCGGCGGCCACCGCCCAGCGTAAACATTTGTGGGGCGGCCACCGCCCAGCGTAAACATTTGTGCACCAGTCACCGCCCGGCGTAAACATTTGTGCGCCGACGACCGCCCAGTGTAAACCATTCTTGGGAATACAGTTGTTGACGAGATGTTTAGTAGGTACTTTAGACGCCTCTTACGACATCCATAGGACGACCGTCTCTTCTTAGTGCTCCTGTTAAAGACCGGAAACCACACGGCCCGTTTCCTTAAACCAGAAGATGTTTACCTTAACTTTAACCTAAATTATTCCATTCAAATCGCAAGTATGCAGCCGCGCCGAAAATCTTTAAAATGTTCGACGCTCTGTGAGTGACATCTTCGAGTCCTCTCCCAACGTATTCTGACTCTTATTCCCTCCACTTACAGTGCATTTTCGCTGTGTGTTGGCAGTGCGCTGTATCGACATTCGGTAAACAGCGATATCATTTCGCTGAGTCGCGACTGTACCGCCTTGCGAGGTTTCGGGCACGTAGCGAAGTGCAATCACAGGAAGAAGGACGTCTTCGATGTATATTCAGTCCTTATTTTTGGTGGAAAAAATCAGCATTTGCTCCGAACTCGAATCCCGCTCTGTTCTTCACAGATGATATTAGCAGCTTAAATAGAGACATTTAGCTAAAAACTGTTATCGATAACATAACAGCCGACTTTAAGCGGCAGGCTGTGCGTCTATAAGGTACGAGTTCTAACCTCACTGGGCACAATTATATACCATACCTCTTACATACAATACCTCTGAGTTTGTACCTATGTACCGTCATTTTCAACTACCTACCACCACTTGCTTCTCGCGAAAGAAAATATCATGAAGAAACCTGCACACTAGCTGTTCACTAGTGTGTAATAATGACTGCAGTCATTATCATATTACAGGATAGTTTGAGGTACGCTACGTCACGAGCATATTTCATATTACAGGATAGTTTGAGCTACGCTACGTCACGAGCATATTTCATATACATATTCATTTATTCACAAAAAATTGTAACAGGTACACATGCACGTAACATTGTCATCAAAGGTCTTATTATTTTACAAATTTTACCTTTATTAGGCATTGTGAATTTTAATAATTAACCAAAAGGAAACACAAAATATATTAATTATAAACACAATCCAAAAAAAATTATACTGTCTAAAGGTAATACATGTCAATCTATTAAATTAAATAATATAATGAATAATAATAAAGTAAATTGTCAATCCTATAATTTATCATTCCAGTACTCTGCTAATGTATACTTAATATTTTTTATTGTTGAAAAGAGTCTTTAATTCTTTGTCAAATTTAGGTCCCTTGAATTCTTTATCATGGAGGTATGTTAGATGGCTCTAGCCAGCTCGAAAAATCTGATACCAGTGCAAGCTCACACAGCCGACTTTAGCCACACAGGGCACAAAAATAGCAAATTATCTTCGATCGGAACTTCATAAAATTTGGTAGGGGAGTAGACGAAAAAAATATGAGCCATGTCGGTTTAAGGGTCAAGCTCAACTGAAATAAATCGAAGCTGAAAAGACCGAACAGCTTCGATGGAGCTGGACCTATAGGGTTATTTTTAAACAGTGCATTGCTAGTTTACAGTTTGGGCTGAACTACTAAATAATACACATTACATTCTGTAGCTCACAGATGCTGGGGCGGAATGGATGGAAGGCTTCTAGCTAAAAGCTATTGATTCGCGTTTGCAGCTTGGAGGTAGATGTGTGTCGTGCGCACTCCGCGGCGAATGTATCATCCTGTGTAATAGTGCTGCATTTCTACGCAATTCTTCCGCGTAGATATACTATCACGTCTTTATCCCTAACGGGGTAGACGGAGCCATTCGACTCTCATTATGTAACACATGATATGGTCACATAATGAGACTAGCCCTGGCCACCGTCATTGTCATGTTAAACAAAATTATGTAAAACTAGCAGTCCACCCCGGCTTCGCCCGTGGTACACACATAGCCTATGTCACTCGGGAATAGTGTAGCTTTCCAACGGTGAAAGAATTTTTTAAATCGGCCCAGTACTTTTTGAGCCTATTTATTACAAACATACAAAAATAGGTACAAATCTTTCCTCTTTATAATATTATTAGTATAGATATAGATATTATTTAGTTTTTTTTATATTCTATGTTTAATAAATTTGTGAGGTATCAAAATTAAAATACATGATGTAAATGTATATTATGGCAAATTACTTTATGAGAATAAATAGAGAATTTAGAGACACGGCTAAGGATGTAAAAAAGATCAATTTCTACGAATATTTATTTATTCATAACTTTGGTAAAAATAACATTAAACTAAAATTAAACTGACTATAACTACATATGTATGTAAAATTAAACTGGATATAAATTTTTAAATAACATTAAATAATGTATAAAATGGACCCCTAATCGCTGCGCTCGCAGCTATTCAAGTTATATCAAAAATGTTACCTCGCCCCACGTTGCCTGGCTCCTGGACAATCATCTTAATCGTGGCACTTCCATTTTCCCTAGCGACCCTTGTGCGGCTCTCAGGCATTGTCGCCAGACGTCTCCAGCGCCGCACTTGTTGAAGCTGCACCGCGCTAGGACGGTGGAAGGACGCTCTCTGGTTTACTTCGTGCGCTCTCCCAGAAGTGTTGTACTGTAGTAAGTTCTTGGAAATTGTTGATTTAAGAATATAATAGTTTAGTTTTACTTTTAATTAATTATTATTTTAGTTTATAGTTTTCTATTAATTTATTTAGTTTAGAATTAATTATTTTTTTAGTGTTATTTCGAAACTAAGTTACTATTACCTATTAATTGCGAATGGGTTTCTAAAATATGCAGCAAAGTGTATCCATTTAGTAACATCGCTGTCGGCTTCGTGTATTTTTCTTATGCCACCCTCAATAGACAAGATTAGGCAAGAGTCAGCTAGGTGGGACATAGAGACATAGAAACTAAATAATGTCAAACTGTGTAACCTACATTGATTGTTTATCTATATAAAAATTTTAACTTTTCACCCAAATACATTCCCAAAAAGGGTTGACGTCAGGCAGGCGGCCGGTCCTAAAACTAAAGCCAAATCATTTAAACTCTTCCAGCTATATCTTCTACAACGCAAGGTCTTTGGCATCCTTGGGTGACCATTGACATGTATGTAATATTTGGAGAACAAAAAACGAGAAAAGCGCACCCCGGGCTCCGAAGCAGCATTGCTGAGGATGCAACCGGGAACGCGCTTGGATGAAGAAGGAGCACATACAACACGGATCGAGCCGAATGGTTTGTGGACTGGAATACGATCACTCCATCTCTTCCTGTGGATGACCGAAGAGGCGACTAAGAGACAAATCTCAAGCGAAACTTCATTAGGACACTCAAGTTAAGCAACACTGGGCTTGGATGAGTGACCACAAGTGGCACAAAAATTTCTCGAGCTCCTTCGTGCTTCGGCAGGCACGTAAAGCACGATATCATTCACTGTTTAAGTGCCTTTATATAGGCAGCTTCAAAAATCTCACACCAGTGTTGGCACACACGGAAAACAAAACATTCGTTGTTTGATTGACTTCTTTGACGAAAAGAAGAACGACATTGACTCAATAAGAATTCACGATATGTTTCCTTCACTCTGTTCCTCAAAAGGATTCCTTACCACCTCACCGCCAAGTTCGCAAGCTATGAATGTCGCATCCAGTAAAACCACGTCTGGGAGAGGTCAGCACTCTGATATTAATATTTCCGTCAGGACTCGGAGCATTGTTGCTGCAGGGACAGGCGCAGCCCACTGTAAACAGCTTGCATTCCAATGAGGCTTTTAACAACTAAGTACACAATACAATACAATACCTACCCTTTAATGCACAAGAAAAGAAATACAATACATACTTAGGTAAGTAAGTACCTTAATAGTGATAGGTTGCTAGCATGATTCGTATTTTCGCCCATACTCTCGATTGGCTTTTAAGATCTGAAGTGAAAAAAAAAATACTTTTTTCTTTTCTCCCATACCGGCGTGGAAGAGAATCTTTCACATTCTAATACTAGTGGTTCTCGAGCTGCAGACCTAACGAATCTGACTTTGCATAGCTCCCTACAACCCACCACTTGAAGTTTATCGGATAAAAAAGGTTGTTCACACAAAAAAGTTGCGTCTTAATAAGACATATCATTTTTACGTTTTCGACCCCATAACCCCGCCAAGCCATTATAAAAATTACAATAGTTACTGATCAAAAAAAATTCAATGTAACTATCGAACCTGCCCACAGAACGCCTGCGACCTGCAGGCGGCAGCCAGAAGCCTGGAGTCCGGACATCCAGCATTTTTGCCAAAGCTGAAATGGAGACACGAGTAGAATTATATGTATTCGTTTAGCGAGAGCCACAATAAACCACATAAACGAGTAAGTTATCATAAAAATTGTTGAGAAATACCTATAGGTGAGTGTAACTCAACGTAAACACTCCGAATTGGATTTATTTTACCGCCTGTGCCGGTTGAGTTTTATTGACGCGGACTTCATAAAACAGCTCCGAGCAATAACTGGAATGGTTTCGACTTATAAACACGCAGAGGTTTTACACAAATAATAATAATTTCAATGAAATAGAAATATTTTCCAACGCATCTCATCTTAGAATTCAGTAATAAATTACGTATTACGGCAAATATACACACGAAGAAATGATTATCTGTGACTATATTATATGTAAATCGATATAAAACACTTGCAATAATGTTTAGTATTTTCTTTTGGCGAATCAAACCGAACTAGTTGTTAACTTCACCACTTGAATCTTGATGTGTGTCCGGCGGTTGCTGATGTTTGTGGTCGCTGGCCTCGGTCTACGAAACTATGGTATGTACCGTCAAGTCAGAGAAAATTCCTAAAAGGCCCTCACTCATCTTAGCGTGTTCCCTTACATCCTTATCTTTGTTGTTTCGGAGCTCGAGGCCCATCTCTTCGACGTCATTGCTACACACTTATCATCCTTGACAACGTCTCTTCTACTTGCTACCTGTGTCCCCCCTGTCAGGCCAAAGGGCAGACACAAACACGTCACTAACTTAACCTGTCAACCGATGCGTTCTTGATTTCACTCAAGGAGAATCCTGCTGACCTTCCGCGATGATGGCACGACGCCAAGTGTGTTTGTGGCGGCTACGCTTACGCCCACCTTCAGGGTTCCAACCAAGGGTTTGATGAGGAATAGGCTCGTGAGGCCGACGCAACGTATGACTGATACAGCTCCGCTTGCGTCTACGAATTTATACGTCAATTGGATTAGCGACGTCTATCCAAGACGAAACCCCATTTCTTGCGTCCAATTGAGGGCATTTGGGGACTATAGAATGAACAGCTCCACAGTGACTGCGGTCATTGCTTGAGAAACCCTACTTGAATTCACCTCCCTGGCATCTCCTAACATCTGCCCGGGGCCTGTTTAAGGACCGAGAGAGTTCACCACCCTATAAGCTAACTGTATGTTCAGTATGTTGGAATGTTTCTAGCTGAAGCGCTGCCCGACTCCGACCCGGTGCTGAGCAACCTGCGGAGTCAGCTCATGGCCAACAACTATGACTACGAACAGAGCGAGAGGTACCTCACCACACACACACACACTATCACGTCTTCATCGCTGACGAGGTAGACGGAGCCTATAAACGTAAGACCCCAAAGGGCTCGTTCAGAAGATGGAAAATGGGATTAAAATAGTTTTGGATTGCGTATAAACCGTATCGCCTATTGACATGATTCAAATTCTGTAGTACTGTGTGAAGTAGTTGGTACATTCAAATTTTTTTCTTTAGGTACTCCTAGACCAACAAGGTCACCAATAGTTTACGTTAATAGAGTATTTTGAACATTTTAGTAAATGGGTATGTGGGAAAAGCATCACCATCCGAACAGAAATCAGATTATAACACCAAGGGCGTTAAAATTGTAGCGAGAGCGGGGTGGTATCTTTGACTGCCACAAAGGAAAGATCTTGTTAGGCATGGTAACATTGTTGTATATGCAACCAATCGCAGGAACTCTGATATCGAGATGTAGCGTGTGTCAGCGTCATCTCATTTTCTTCTGGTGAACTATTTCCGAGTCTTTATTCTATGTTTCAGTAGTTCCTGTATAGTATGGCGTAGAGGTCGCCACAAAAAAAATACCGTCTCAGTTCACATAATTAGCCACTGGATTTATTTATTATTATTGTTGGCAGCCTCGAGAAGGCTCTCCGTGTGGGCTCGCAGGACAGCAGTCAGCGCACCGACCGGACCATCGGTGTCAACGGTGAGAGCAATATCTTCTATGATTCATTGATATCAAACAGCGTTCTGCAAAGTTACTCCTCAATCTATGTTTTGATTTTTTTATATGTTCCCAAGAAGAATCAATTGCCAGAAACCACACTTCGGGAGTTGAAATGTTCTCAAGTGACGTCACGTAATCGGACGTAAAAGAATAGCCAAATCGTTTTAATGGTTCACTTCTCATGATCTTCAGCAATCTTAGGAATCCATTTATATGCGTACGAGTATCATCTTTGAAGAATAAATGCTGGAAAATATGCCTTGTTCTGAAGCGGCACAGCTAAAGATGCAACCGGGAATCTAAGATAAGGTGAAGGAATGTTCGAGGATGCTCTATCCATTCTCTTGCAGACAACTCGGAGCTGAGCGACTTCACGGTGGACAGAAACGTTCTCAACGGTTATATCTCCGACATGAGCGAAGTGAACATGATCCCCATCGACAGAGGTCTGTCATGTCAACAATCTGCTATTAAATTCTTCCTCAAAACACTTGCAAAGCTTCAAAAGGACTTCTGTGTGCGCCATCTGTTGTATCCAACAGTGAGTTCTTGAAAGCTGACGATGATGATGACCATGATCGTTGAAAAGAAATATTTCACCCCCTTTCCGACCTTCCTCATCCCGCATACCTTTTTTATACAGTCGAGGCAAAGCATGGCACATAACTATCTGGAAGTCAGCCCCGGATCTAGGGGGCAAGCCGGGGCACATGCCCCGGGCAGCAAGGTTACAGGGGCGGCAAAATCGAATATTTGCACCCTTCTTCCTTCCCAACCTTCCTTGCTAAGAATATCCGGATTTTTTATAATGGTTCACAATGGGGTGGCAAAATTTCCCTCCCCCCCGTCACCACGACAGAAATAACTGGACATGGGCGGCATGTTGACATTTTAAATTAAATAAATAATAATTTTGCCCCTCCTAAAACAAAGTCTAAATGCTGCTGGAACTAATGTGTACTCGTATTGTAGCGGGTGCAAGTAAGGAGACATCCTCGCCATCCACTAAAGGAACCTCCCAATACAAATATCAGTATCTTGTCTGTTGCATTTAATTTAAACTAATGGCTCGCTCCGGCTTTGTTCGAGTATGTCATACATACCCATAAGAAGGTTCAAGGTCGCTTAACGAGCTTATGGAGAGGGCTATGCCAGGTGTTTCTTTACATGATCGAATTAGAAATGAGGAGATTCGTAGAAAAACTAACCGAATCAGACGGGCTCCTAGCCGCGACTCCTTTAAAATTAGAATTTTCAGACACCTCTATTTTCAATTAAATATGAGACAAACTTCATTGTATAATATGTATTTAGATATATGTATATATTTATTGCTCGTATATGTAGGTAACTATATGTATTATTATAATATTTATACTTAGTATGTTTCTTTTATTTAATTTATTTTTAAGTTTTAAATTTTATTTAGTTTTTTATTGTTATTTTTTATGATGTGTTACACCCACATAAACTCTCCCAATCAACCCAAAGGGCCAAAGGTTTGACTGTTAGAGAATGCTTTTAGCATTAAGGCGAAGATATAGGCAAATGGCCTTGAAGTGTGAAATAAATTGTTAACTCGTAAATATGGTGATAATTTCCATATTTCTCTACGTCATGCACTAGATAGCCCTTTAAATTATTTTATGAACTGCCATTAAAACTATTATTGGTGATCCGTCTAGCTTTAAAACTTGCCGTGGCCACTTTTGGCGGAGGCAAGTTTTAAAGCTAGACGGACTAATGTAAATACTTTCAACGGTGGTTTATAAAATAATTTAAAGGGCTATCTAGTGCATGACGAAGAGTAATATGGAAATTATCTCCATATTTACGAGTTAACAATTTATTTCAAATGAGGGCGCCACTTCAAGGTCATTTGCCTATATCTTCACCTTAAGTCCGCCTGTTGTACTATTACATTAGTATGTGTGTACAATAAAGTGTAAATAAATAAACTAAGGTCACAGACATAGCCCAGCGGATTAGCTCATTGAAGTGGCAGTGGGCGGGGCACATAGGCAAAGAACCGATGGCCGATGAGGCAGAAAGGTTCTCGAATGGCGGCCACGTAGCGGCAAGCACAGCGGAGGACACCCACCTGCTAGGTGGTCGGACAACCTGAGCAAACTTGCAGGAAAACGCTGGATGCAGGCCGCTCCCGTTCGGTCGTTTCGGAAATCCTTGGGGGAGGCATTTGTCCAGCAGTGGACTTCCTGTGGCTGATATGATGATGTTATACTATAAACCTTTCCCTTTAATCAAGCTATCTATTGATGAAAACTGCATTTAAATCCGTTGGGTAGTAAGGTCTAACCGTACCTTTATACATTCAGAGGGACAGACGGACAGACATACGAACGAATGTTTGCCCAAGCTCAAACGGAGACGCTGCGCGCTACTGATTTGGGACAGTCGTGAAAAATGATTATTTTGTTCACTTTGAACCGAGCAGGTCAGAATGAAGAGCCGGCTGGTGAGGGCGACCCGACGTTCGACAACCAGGAGTGGGAGCGCGGGGTGATAGGCGGCAGGCCGGTGTCGCCCTACCTGGCCGGCGACCGCACCACCGCGCCGTTGCCCTACAAGGTGCTCACGGTAAGGGGGGCTCTCTAATCTTTTATCTACTAGCTGATGTCCGAGGCGTTGCCCGCGTGCTCGAATTTTGATAATCCCACGGGAACCTCAAATTTTCCCCGGCTAAAAAGTATTGTTTTTGTGTTAATCCAAAAATCCAAATAATAAGCTATCTACATCACAAATTAAATTTTAATCCGTTTAGAAGTTTTGGCGTGAGAGCGAAACAAACATCCATCCATCAATACATCTATACATTCAACATTCACAATGTCCTCAAACTCTTTATTGCTACACTGTTCTAGAAAGTTTTCCGTTTTGTGTAATTTCTAGCAGCTGCGTTCCTCGCTGGTCGGGGGGAATAAATAAAACAATGGCACTCCGGGTGTGCCAGCAGAAGTGAAAACTTTACGGTAACGGTAACAGTGTCGCGAGTTCAATGGTTTCTTCCCATCTCAAAAAAATGCCCCACGCGCCTAAAAAAGTTTTCACTTCAAAAAATATAAAATGTACCAGCTGCTTCACTTCCCACACGGATTGTAAAGGGCTAGAATCTGAATGTCAACAGGCAATGCGACTCGCAACCTTCTATTTTAATTCCCTCTTTCACCTCCGGCCCATCAATTCGCTGTCTACGCCGTAGTGTAACCTGTTGCAGGGTCACGGTCAAAACGCGCGGCGCAACAACCCGGTGCTGCGGTTCCTGCAGGCCGAGCTCAACGACACCGTGCTGGTGGCTCCGCTGCTGCCCGGCCCGCTGCCCGGCCCGCTGCCGGTCTTCCAGCTGCCCAGGTATCACCTACAGACACATACACTATCGCATAGGCAGAGACTATGGACCTCCACTTGCTACGATCCTACCTAACAAACCTCTTCCGCCTCATCCACATTCATCACTCTCTTCATGTATGCCCGCCGGTTGCGGGTACTTCTGACCTCTCCTGTCTTTCAGGTTATGACTTAATGAGCTAAAAATCTTAACATCAGGCTAATAAAATGGTTAACTTGAAGGTGGATGGTCCCAGAGATAGGGAAGACGAAGAAAGACGTGGGAGTTGACATACATTGCCGACCACAAATAGAAAAGAGTAGGCGAGGAAGATGGTGATGACTTAATGAGCTTAAAGGGCGTTGCCAAGAGGCAGCTGGCCTGCCCCCTTCATAATCATCAACCATTCATCATATCATACACAACTCGTCAATTTTCCATGAGTCCTGATCTTTAGCCAAATGTTTGACTTCCCATAAGACCCGACTTCTTCCTTTTCCTTCACTTCCTGTAACGTCTTTTTGGCCTTACTTTTCCTCTTTTCATGATGTTGTCGATAAAATTCATCATCTTCACTATTCCTCACCTATTCCCGGTTACATCCTCAGCGGTAACGCTTCAGAGCACGGGGTCAAACCAACAACCAATTAACCAAAGCAAATCACCTAGGTTAGGTAGCGACCTAACCTAGGTGATTTGACTTGGTTACTGGTTTTTACACAGGGCAACTGCCGTCTGACCTCGGCAACCCAAAGGGTAGACCAGGATTGGTCCTAGGATAGGTTTAAACAAACGCTAAATAGCGTTCAGGACCCACAGCTTTACATGCCTTCCGAAGCACGGAATCATATTTCTTTTCGGATAATCAGGTGATTCAAGCTCAGTATAGGTGGAAACAACTTTTCACAAAGTATTTGCCCAATGGGATTTGAACCCATGACCTCCGGATCACAAGGCAAACGTCTCGACTACTGGACCACGGAGATGTTTTCGATAAAATTGTTGTCGTTCAATTTTATTTATCAAAAATCTTTATATGTTTTTACTAGCTGTGCCCGCGACTTCGTACACGTGGTTGTCGGAACGTAATGTTATATAGCCTAAAGCCTTCCTCTATAAATGGACTACCCAACAAAAAAAGAATTTTTCAAATCGGACCATTAGTTCCTGAGATTAGCGCGTTTAAACAAACAAACAAACAAACAAACTCTTCCGCTTTATAATATTAGTATAGATTTATAATATTGTACCAGCGGCCGGCGGCAGTACAGGGACGTGAGCGGCGAGGATGACGTCGAGCTGGAGGACGACCTCGTCTCCGCTAAAGAAGACGAGGGCGCCCCGCGCCAGAGGTGAAGCGGCGCGGCGGCTGTGCGGTGTATTACCTATACTGTAATATAGAGTGCTTGCGTAGTGCTTGTATTATTGTTAGTACCTTAATTGTTAAATCTGTTTGAAGTCCATTGCTGGACATAGGCTTCCCACAAGGATTTTCTTTTCCAATTAAGAAAATCATTAAATTTAGTTGAACGATTTAGTATAGATACAAAGGTTAGGGCATTTTTTTAAAATTGTGTCACCCCAAGTCAGGGAATAATGAACGTACATAAGGTTCAGTTACTTATCACAAATTACTCGAAATACAGCTGTGGACTTGCTGTGACTGATAAGATGAGTTTTTCTTCATTTTATTTTACTACGTGTAATATTTATGCCCTTGTAAAATAACAGCTTCCTAGCTACATATAGACAGACATGGCAAAACTATAAGGGTTCCTTGTCTGGACTTCGGAATCCTAAAAAACTAACGATGAACTTGCGTACAGTTTAAAGTCTGCTATCTAGCGGTAACATCAGATCTGCGGCGCCGTCTGCAGCACGAGGGAAGTCAGTGGAGGCAGCAGCAGGCGCAGATCTCAGTTCAGCCAGCATGCTACACCCTCCATGGCTACACCCGACTTTGCCCCTTATTGTGTACGATTGGTAACAAAGTGGAGGGCGAATTTTGATTGTGGGTTCGAACTCAAGTTCGTTCGATCGCAGAAAAGGCCCATTCGACTACTCGTCTCTCAACCTACATAGTTTTATAGGCAATCACATATCGCCATTTTATTCTGCCGCCATCGCACGTCCAATCCATGAATACAATTCACACGATATTTTTTATAACAAGTCATAAAATAACTTTTCGTATTTCCATAAAATTCTTAACATTTCAATTTCTGAAATGTTATGAATTAAGCGAAAGTTTCGCAATCCGTGTTATCGGCATATTTTACGATGCGCACTCTGCACACCACACCAACAAACAAACGAGCATGTGGGGGGCTGCGCGGGCTCTGCCAGCGGTGCTGATTCTTGTGGTCGCGGTAGAATGGGGCTGCGCTGCGAGCATGAAGAAAGGTATGTATTTGGGTCTTCTGCTATTTACTGCTACAATGTACCTAAAAGCCGGAATTATAAAGAGTTGAAAGAGCAAAAAAATAACCTGCGCCCGGTCACACCAAACAAGCACGAGAACTTTCAATATAAGTACATGTAAGTAGTGATCCTTCGCAACCTGCAAAGCTATGTGTATGTAGTGCAGAGTACCGACAACAATCGTCAATAAATGATCCTCTCTCTGTCTGTACGTCTCTATGGTCTGGGAGACAGAAAGTCATCCAAGCGCGTTCCCGGTTGCATCCTCAGCCGTGCTGCTTCGGAGCCCGGGGTACGCTTTCCCGCTTTTTCTTCTCCAAATATTACATACATGTCAATGATCACTCAAGGATGCCAAAGACCTTGCGTTGGAGAAGAAAAAGCCGGAAGAGTTTAAATGATTTGTACTGTAATTGTATATGTATATATTTACAATTTGTTTTTTGTTAATTTTTTATTTATTTTTTAGGTGCAATAAAGAGTTTTTCATTCATTCATTCATTCATGATTTGGCTATAGTTTTACGACCGTACGCCTGCCTGACGTCAACCTTTTTGGGAATGTATTTGGGCGAAAAGTTTTACAACCGGCCGCCACCTGACGTTAACCCTCCTTGGGAATGCAATTGTAACACTAGATGTTTGTGCTTAGTCTTTAGTCGCCTCTTACGACATCCACAGGATCTGGAGAGATGGAGTGGTCCTATTCTGACCCGGAACCATACGGGTGAATTGCTTCTTTTCCTACGTAGCTCGTAAAAGCCGATTGATGGAATGGGCGAAAAATCATGTTAAAGTGCGATGCAGCTAGCTACCTATCACTATTTTAATGACCGTTTTCCATCTTCACGCCCATCATCATGGTCAACGTGGCCTTGGAGTCTTACGGCCCCACGCTGGCGACTCTTTTAGTTATAAAGACTGTATCTGTATGTGACATGATGTCGGCAGACCTGTCCCGCGTCACGGCCAGCAAGGCCGCGGACATGTTGGTGTCGCTGAAGCAGACGCTGCGCAAGAACAACGATGACTACAAGGAGCTGCGGCCCGCGCCCGAGGAGCTGCACAACCCCTACCTGGGTGGCAGCGCCCGCCTCGACAGCGACCTGGAGGGGGGGGGCAACGCGCTGGACAACGCAAGGCGCAGCAACGACGACAAGGCCGACAAACTTGACAAGAACGATAAAGCGATGGAAGAGAAGAATGACACTGTCGCCAGATCGTCAGTCCGGCCAGCGATGGAAGGTGAGCTACCTATTCCCTCAACTCATTATGATACCGATTGCATCGTTAGCAGTCCTACTTTGCTTTACGGCTTTTTCACGCATATCATTGTTGGCAACGTGGATGCAACATTTCTTCGGCAATGTCATACAGACAGAGTATTACCACAGGCCGGAATCTCCTAAGGTACGCGCAATATGCGTCCCCGTTCCCCGTCCCCGCACCTCTTCCCCCGTTTTCGCCTCGATGACTCACGTTGGCCGTCAAGAACCGGGGGAGAGGTGCGGGGACGGGGAACGGGGACGCATATTGCGCGTACCTTAGGAGATTCCGTTCTGTTTACTCTTACTGTATTCTGTGGTATTACATAGCAATGTGATAGTCTTGCTGATCACCATCACGTCAACTAAGATTGTGATATTACGTCGTTACGTTACGTTACTCGTCTCCTAGAATATCTAACTTTAAAAAAAAAGAAAGCATACGGAGCCTTCCATAATCCCCCTCGTATATATCTCACAGAGTCGATTCCGTCAAGAAGAGGCAACCGCAAGTTCGACAAACTGCACCAGTTGCTCGACAAGGAGGGCCTCTTGCAAAAGTTCCTCCGGGGGCTGCCGAACGCCGGCAAGAAGAAAGCCGCGCGGACCGGCAACTCCGGCAACGGGGGCAAGGACGGCAAGGACGCCAAGGGCGGCAAGGGCGAGGGCGGCATGCGGAACCGCGCCTTCCAGTCGGATGAGTACTTCCCGCCGCCGCCGGAGACGCTGCCCTCCGGCGAGCTCGACATGCTGGCGGCCACCGGCGAGAGGATCGACACGCTCAAGAGAAGAGTACGCCCATTTTGTTCTCATGTTATTTTCGCGTCGTGCGGCCGCGTGTGGGAACACGCGCGCTACACGCTTATTACCTACCTATCAACAGACCTGAGATGAGATTCTTTACAAATATTTTGCATTCTAAACCACTTTTCCTAATGATTTAACTTTTACCAAAATAATTAAGTATGTTGAAAAAACAAATTGAACCCATTCAAATTGCAAGTCACGCGATATTTAAGTTTATTGAAGAAAATTCATGTCATTGACTGAACTTCAAAATTTTTGAAATCTGTGTCTCCAATTTTTTCGGGCACTTGGCCTAATCATATCTTATCAACATCAGGTCTTAGTCTCCACTGCAGGAGGATGACCCTCTCTGTACTACCAGAGCCATATATTAGCCAGAGCAGTCAGAGGATTTGGCCTACACTCTCCACGCTGGCCAGACGGGTTGGAGAGGTCTCACTGATATTTATAAACTTTGTTTAGCTTATTTTCTAATTCGCCTTCTACGACATCCACGGGAAGACTTGGAGTTGTCAATTCAATTCAATTCAATTCAATTCAAAATATCTTTATTATCATAGGATATTTATAATATCTCTTAATAATAGTCACTTTGTTTTGTTTTGCACAAATGTTGACGTCAAATCGTTACTTAAAGCTAAGTTTACGCTGTCTTATTCTACTCTGCCAGGAACCACACGGCTTAATAATATCTTAGAATGACTAAAAACCAGTGAATGCGCTGTGGTTGGTGTCGGCAGGGCCGGCTGTGCCACCGGCACATCCTGTTCCCGGAGGGCCCCAAGTACGACAGCCGCGGCAAGGCATACATGCCGGGCCACACGCTGGCCATCGACTTCGAGCACACCAAGCGGCCCAAGCTGCTGCTGCCGCTCTGCTGCAACTGCTGCGCCAAGTCCGTGCTCGGCTGCGAGTGACGTCACCGCGCCCGCCTCGCCCCGAGACAGCCTCTTCTTGGAGGATTGCTTATCCCGTCTTTGTCTTCCGCCAAGTTTTACATATCTCCATATTCTAGATCCTTCCCGGTTGCATCCCTAGCAGTGCTTTGAAGCCTGATGTGTGCTTTCCATTTTTCTCTACACCAAATAGACGTGTCTGGTCACCCAAAGATGCTGGAGCATTCGAGGTGAAAAAAGAAAAGACACATTTATACGATTCAAGTCTTTTTCAAATATAAAAGTCAAAAATCAAACTAGTTATATTTTCATAGTTTGTAGTTCTTGCAATAAAATTATTTTTAGTGCAAAATCCACAAATGACTAGCGTTTCGTAGCGGCCTCTGCTAGGAAAGCACGCCGGAAGAACAAGCCATTTATACACAGAATACAAGAAAAACAAGGCACGGCTAAGGCACGGTGCCCTTCTGAAGACAATAGTTAAGGGGAAGATGTAGATGTAAGAGTGGTGGGAAAACTGAGAACTTAGCGGAGGACAGAGACATGATCGTTGTTAATAAACGTATTTCGAGTGTGTTGTTCTGCTCTGTGTTCACATTCCACGTCTCCGGCCGAGCCCTCATAAGGCAACCTTCCACGCTGGTGAGAGATGAAAGAAAAACGTAGAATGTATATCTACTGCCTAGCTGTTCCTCTTGTCGTAAAGATCGTAGAGGCCAATCATAGGACTGGGAAAAAAGAATCTGGAGAGTGCTCATTTCTTGATACTATTCTATTCCTACCCTTATATTATACTTCCAACCTCGAAACAATCGAAAGGCGTTCATAACGGGCGTCGCGCTGATCTTTCCATGTCATACTTCGATCATAAAGATGTCATAGATCTCTTTACATACATTCGAGTCAAATAAAGTGTTTTCTAGCAATTAACCGACTTCAAAAAGGAGGTTATCAATTCAACTATCTTGATTGTTTTTGTATGTTTGATTCTTTTTTATTGGAAAGCCTTTACTAAAGTCTATTCCATTTGACATTATAGATAATCTGTGTTTAGGGATGTGACTGTGATGAATGAAAAATTGAGCGAATGGTAAATATTTATTGAGTAAATGGTTTATAGCTTCTCTACACGATGATTTTTTGTGCATTAAACAGCAATGTATGATGGCCCAACGTGTGGAAGAGCCATTATATGAAGAACAGAAAATCGTCTTTCATTTTCCAAATATGATAATAAAGTACCTCGTCAGACAGCCATCAACGATGATAAAAAATATTTATTGCTTAAAAATTGTGAAAGATGGAAATAAATTTTGACCCGACTGCGGCGAGCGAACTATATTCGATTATCCCAGTCTACCATATGGAAATAAGTTTCAGTATATTTTGTTAGATGTTATACATATATGTATTTATTATAAAATATAGTATCGTTGAGTTAGTATCCCATAAAGTTTAAAACTTAAGTTACTTACTCCATCAGTGTGATTAGTACATATACTTAAAAAAGAAGATAATATTAAATATGTATGACGCTGTTGGGAAGAATACGAATGTAACAACTACATACACTAAATGTGTAAGTACATACTTTCGCGTGAAAAACATTACCCTCCGTCTGGGTAAACCGGGTAAAATCCATTTTGGGGAAAAAAAAATATCATGCACTCCTTCGTTTATGATAGCAAAGCACACTGAGTTAAGGGATAGGTATATTGTTCTGAGTTTGCACACGACCACTTTTGGCTAATGTGCGTAGTAAAGCTTAACGTTCTCATTATAAACTGTAAACAGTTCATAAAATACTTTGAAGGGTTATCTAGGACTTGGTAGTAGCAAAATTTTAAATAATGTCTCCGTTTTCTTTGAAATGATTTATTTTAAATGGGGGCAGCACTGGACCCCGGACATATTTGTGAAAACAAGTACCTAATCATGTTGTAGATAGTTTTCCCTTTTCTAGTGTCGGTGAAATCTTACTTCACTTTAGCGCGAGTGTGGAGGTATTTGCCAAATTCCAAAATGAAACTGCGCGTTTACATTTTGATGCACCTTTGAATGGAATAGACTAGGAATCTCGATGGTCACTATTAATTTATAGAGAAATGAAGTCAGTTTGATCATTTCTTTTTCTAAAAAAATCTTTATTATCATGAAAAGGTTCCAGACAGGTTAAAAATAAAAGACAACGGCTTCTGACAATATTATATTATCGCTAGGAGGTAATTAAACTTAACATAATTATATCGTCGGCGGCGTCTCACTCACTCTATCTATCTCTTTCACTCTCTCACTCTCTCTCTCTCTCGCCGCGCGTTCCGTTACAGTCGTATATTTTACAATGTACAGTTACCACTGAGAGTGATAGACGAAAACTAGTAGTCACAGATGGACTCGAAGCCCGGCTCGGCTGAGCTTACACTTAGCGCTCCCTCCACTGCGTACAGGCGGCTAAGTTCAGAAACAAAGTCAGTAATGGCGACCACTTTGGTAGAATTAGTTACAATTAGTGTCTATTGTACATCGCATGTATTATTTAATGTTTTTCGTAGACATTCAATAATAAAAGAATTCACTTCCTTTCAACTCGTCTCCATACAACAAACGCATCATCAGTCATGTGCATTCTACAATGTTAGGGAGATTGTGAAATTCTCCCACTCGACGCAACAAACTATGATCCGATTAAATGACGTTACTACTAAAACCAACTGTTCTGGTTGCCACTACCAGTGTCATAGACAATGGACAACTTTTGTGTCTATATACTTTGTAACCAGTCTGTGAAATAGATATGTCTTCAAGTTCCAAGCAAGTGTATACAGGTGCCCGCAGTGTGGTCCACCCTGCACAGTGCAGGCCTCGTGCCACGCAGTGCGTACAGTGCGTTACTTACAATTAAGTATGTCATCTCATACAAAATAGCCATTTGGAAGAAACTCTTAATTGTGAAGCAAATAATATCTAAACCTTCCCCCCGGCTGGCAGTGCGCTCACGACAGCACTTGTTTAACCTCATCCAAACGTGACCGGATCTCTCAAATCAAGTACCACCCGTTTATCAAGATGGCCGCCATCAGAATGACGTCACGAGGCCAACACCGGCTTCCCGGCTGTACGGGGCGTGGACGAACACATACTAGAGGACTGACAACCACATACATAAAGCGCACTCTGCTAGAAAGTCAAAATTCTGTATTATTTCAAGATGTCGCTACTATCTCGCCCACTAGTCATACAAAGGTGCTTGGTACTGAGACTGACGGTATCTATGAAAAATCAAAGATGGCGCTTTTTTGTTCGTAGGCAATGAACGCTTATACCGCCATCATTCCGAAACTAAGCGACACCACTACAAAGCTACCTTCTTTCGAACATAGCTCCGCTTCAAAGAATGACGGTTGTCAGTCCTCTAGTAAGGTACGTCGAGCAAGCAAACACTCCAACGTCGGTCGGTGATATGTAGCTGTCCATAAAGAGAATGATTTTTACTCTACTCTAATTCACTTTACTAAATATCAACTTGATTAACACAGATAATAGTACCTAGTAACAAAGTTAATCTGGGTTTTATAATAAGACGGATAATGTCTAGCTGCAGGAAGGTACTACAATCAGATCATGTCGGTATTGTATTCGCTGTGATCAAATCGGCGCCGAGAACGCGGCGGCCATTCATTTACGAATCACTGCCTCCAGCTGTACACGACGCACCGCCGCCGCTGCCAACGTGTCACCATCACCAGTGGACTTGGACAGTTTGAGTGAACGGCAACGTATACAAATATATCCATTACACTATGGAAATATAATGAAGCGCAAGAATGACCATCAAAAGCGGTACTTAAAAGTTACATTTTGGTTTCCGCCAGTACCGTTACTGACGTTACTTCACGCCAAGTGCTGGACCAATCAGCGGCTGCTGTATGACGCTGCGTCATAGCCGACATTGGCCGGCAATTGACGCTGCGTCGTGCGACAGTCATTTTGTATACATTTAGAGTGTAACATACATAAATCCAAGCAATCTTCCTGTACGACGACCGGGCTAATAAGTGAAAACAAAACTAAGCAATAATAATAACTAAGCAATGCAACGACAGTCACCACTTATTAGCCCAAATTCACACTAAACAATCTACAAATGGTGTTTCTGTATCTGTTACATAAGTTGAAACATATAAAGTACTCTATAGTATTTTTTCAGTATACAAATTGCATTGCTATTTACAAAATTATAGGTACTTTATTGTGAAGGCAGTTTAGTTGCGTAACATATATTGTATACAACGTCTTGATGCGTGAATGTCAAACATAACCGTGGTCATCTTAACGTTTCCAATCCATCACATTCACGCGAAGCCGACATTATTTGTGTATCGATCTCGAGTGAACCGACCCGGCTGCAAGTTGTTTCTACTTTATATATTTACATGAAGCTCAAAGTTCGGCCATATCGAATGGCGGCCCACGGCGCGTGCTACCCTGCAGCGCGGCCCCGTGCGGCGTGCGCCGTGAGCACGCACCGTGGGCCGCCTTTCTACTCTATTTAGTATTTACGTCCCTATTTTGAGGATCAAGTTGTACAGCCAGGTGCCGAGACACCGCCGGCTCCACATACCATCATCATCACTATATTTAACAACTATGTCCTTGTCGGTGGAGTATTAAACTTATGTTAATCTCAAAATAATATTAGCATGAAAATAATGTTGGATGAAAATAGGAATAGGATGACGGAAAGTCCACAATTTTTTTCTTTCTAAATTCGGGTTGAAAAGAAAATTATTGTACACGGGCAGGGCACCGGTCAAGTACTTGGGTACTTAAGTATATCACTTAATCCTCAGAAAGGGAAACAACACAATCGATATGAATGTGGCGGAGGCAGAGATGTGGCGCGTTTTTAAATTTCATT
This sequence comes from Acrobasis repandana, assembly GCA_963576875.1. Classification (NCBI taxonomy): domain Eukaryota; kingdom Metazoa; phylum Arthropoda; class Insecta; order Lepidoptera; family Pyralidae; genus Acrobasis; species Acrobasis repandana. Next base: position 125,222 of record OY756241.1, on the reverse strand, counting down.
CAAATTTCAAACAAAATGCATAGCAATAAAGTAGCAATTTGAACACATGCAATCAACATGACACCTCGCCACGCAGCGTCCGTGCTTTACTTGCATGCTTTTTGTATGAAATTGAATGACACGAATGAGCGCCTTCCCAGCGCCCGCTCCGTACTCTCCACGTGACACGCCCGCCCCGCGCCGTACTCTCCACGTGACACGCCCGCCCCGCGCCGTACTCTCCACGTGACACGCCCGCCCCGCGCCGTACTCTCCACGTGACACGCCCGCCCCGCGCCGTACTCTCCACGTGACACGCCCGCCCCGCGCCGTACTCTCCACGTGACACGCCCGCCCCGCGCTGCCGCAGCTCAGTGCGGGTACTCCCCGTACACGTACTGCACGGGGCGGCGCGGGGGAGGGGGGGGACTCCTGAAACCAAAACAACCATCATTACTATTATATCATGCAATTTAAATACTTATCTTGTACGTACAGCTTTTAAGACCTAATCATAGAACAGATTGTCACCTGATATGTATGCTGGTCTGGCGGCGCGAGACGGCAACGGGGGGGGGGGGGATAGACCAATGCCCGCAATGGATTACTATGCGAGCGAGGGTTCTAAATGTGCATTCTTGTTGTATCTGCGTTGTCATTTGTCCAGCACCTGCGATGTCACCTGTTCAGTACCTGCGGTGTCACCTGTCCAGTACCTGTGATGTCACCTGTCCTGTACCTGCGGTGTCACCTGTCCAGTACCTGCGGTGTCACCTGCCTAGTACCTGCGGTGTCACCTGTCCAGTACCTGCGGTGTCACCTGTCCAGTACCTGCGGTGTCACCTGTCCAGTACCTGCGGTGTCACCTGTCCAGTACCTGCGGTGTCACCTGTCCAGTACCTGCGGTGTCACTTATGCAGCCCCTGCCGCTTGGCCTCCAGCTCGTAGATGAGCAGCCGCCACATCTTGACCACGAACACCTCGGCCTCGTCGTCCAGCACCATCTGCACGTCGTCCAGGATCCCCTGCGGCGCCGACCCCGCCACCACCTGCCGGTACACGCGATGGTCAGTCAGCACGCTAACACCGATCCGTGCGCTATTCAGAACCTTCCAGACGGCCGGGAACGCGGGCCGTCAGTCAGATTCAAAGATGAGCAAATGACCGGACAAGATCGCCGCAGTCACACACAGATTAATAAATAAAATATACGGAAGATTGAGTTAGCTAGGCCCAAAGCACAGCGGCGACACTCCCTGTACGTGAGAGTTCGAACTCCGGTGACCTTGAGCTCGAAGTTCGTAACGCTAGGGTTGATACAGAACCGAAATGGAGTATCGTGCGGTGCGTGAGAGAGACGCGAACTAGGTACCAGCCCTCGGCCAAAGCAGTCAGCGATAGCTCGTTCCCCGCCCCGCGCGCCTCTCGCGGCCCCCCACACACATAGCCGCAAGCGATTTTACGTGCACACATGCTTAAGTGTCGTTTCTTTTCGCGTAGTGTACATATACTTTGCCCAAAGTAAGTTTTTTAAACTTTTGTTGTTCTTTTTTAAAATCGATTGCTATATAAAAATTGTCTTTTTAGGGTTCCGTACCCGAAATGTGCAAACGGGACCCTATTACTGAGACTCCGCTGTCTGTCAGTCTGTCTGTCCTTCTGTCTGTCCGTCTGTCACAGGGCTCTATCTCTTGAACCGTAATAGCTAGACACTTGAACTTTTTACCAATTATGTATTACTGTGGCCGCTATAACAAATACTGAAAATAAAAAAAAGTTAAAAACTATAGGGGGTCGCCATACAAAAAAAAAGTGTTTTTTCAGCGTTTTTAACTAGATCTTTATAATGGCATTAACTAGATATTTGAAATTTCCACAGATTATGTATTACTATGGCCGCTATAGTAACAAATACTAAAAATAAAAAAAGTTAAAAATAAGGGGGTCGTCATACAAAAAACGTGTTTTTTTAGCATTTTAAAACATTGTACGAAGGTACGGAACCCTTTATGTACGAGTCCGACTCGCACTTGCCCGTTTATTTTATAATAGGTTTGGCCAGTGCTTGGCTACGGTTTTGATACCAACTCAACGAGTATAAGTATAATCGTTGAGTTGGTATGAGATACCAACTCAACGATTATATTTTATAACTAGCTTTTGCCCGCGGCTTCGCCCGCGTTGATTCGGGGTATGAAAAATAGATGTTGGCCGATTCTCAGACCTTCTCAATATGCTCACAAAATTTCATGAGAATCGGTCAAGCCGTTTCGGAGGAGTACGGGAACGAACATTGTGACACGAGAATTTTATATATAAGATAAATACATAATTATAAATATTAAATAAATACCCAAGACCCAGGACAATTGAAATAAGCCCATTTCCAACTTCCCCGGCCGGGGATCGAACCATGAACAGGCTCGCAGGTGGACATACAATACAATCGACAGGCGCACCTTGCTGCAGATGAAGTCCACGAGCGTGGGCTCGGGCTCGCCGATGTACTCGATGATCTTCTTGTTGATCCACGGCCGGATCTTCTTCTCCATCAGCACGCTGTCGATCTGAGGACAACGCAGCATATACAACAATATTATTTTATTTAGTCCGTAACCACAGAATACATAAGAGTCAAACAGAATGGTCTCTCACAGCGTCTCCCGCAAATTGGCGTCCCCGCACCTCTCCCCCGCACTTTGTGAGCTTTGACGGCTCCAAACCAGGGTTTAATTACTAGCCGCACGCAATACGCGACGTGTGTTGTCTTGAGAACTGTCAACCAATAGTAACCATCATGGTGAGAAGGTGCGCGTATAATAATTGTTTATCCACCCAATACTCTAAAGAACGTATATTTCATACATTTTCAAATGATGAAAACAGGTAAGCAAAGCAACAATATAATTTCACGTTATTACCCAGCAACCATCTTGATTATATACCCTTCTCGCTCTCTCGCATTGGCGGGAGATACACAAGAGCGAGATTGTAACATTACCGGATTGCTAATAAGCAATCCGGTAATGTTACATAGGCTCCTCGCTCACAGGTAATCACATACACGCAGATGCCAACTAGATTTCCGCGGGTTATAGTGCTAAATGCCATTGTTGACAATGACAACTTGACATGCTGTGCGTGTCAATTTGTCATCATCATCAAGCGTGATAAACATTTGTTTATTTTTATTGTATTTATTCATATAATTACCGTATAGTTTTGCGCCGAATATGCAAATTACTATATTACAATAGTGAATTAGTGAAATTAGTGCGTTACATTATAAATGACTCAATAATAATCAGTAAAGTGAACTAATGGTGAAATGGACAATGGACATAATGAAAAATATTTGTGAAGTGATATTATGTAGCTGTTTCCGACTTTCCTGTAACATTTAATACATATAATACAAAATATTTTTTACGTCATAGTGTTCGCAAATCTTCCGGTATGGAAAAATATAATCGTAAATATGTCGAACTCGTTAGTAGGTAAGTATTAAAATAATTCTGCAGTGCGACCCTAAGTATAAAACTCACACATCGACGTGTGTACAGATAAATTGTTTCGTTTGTAGTAGTAGTAGGTATATATGTTACTCTGAATCAATGGAGAGTCATACCAGTGCCGTAACTAAAGTTATACAAAAATAAAGAACCCATATTACTCGTATTCGGTAAATCAAATAAGTAAAAATTTATAGATATATAGAAGTTTCGGAGTGGGGGCGATTAACGTCACTGTCTAGTGAAAATTATACTGGATCATGACGTCATGCAAAATCTAATGTATCGTCAATATTTTCTAAAAAGAAATAATACAGAAACATTTTTTTATAATCTAGCTGTCTACCTTCTTTTCAATTCAAAATATCTTTATTATCATAGGATATTTATAATATATCTTAATAATAGTCACTTTGTTTTGTTTTGCACAAATGTAGTGCTTCCTAGGCGCAAGTGCAGAAGAAGCGGCAACAAACTGCACTGCACGTTTTCTCCAAAGACGTCAACTAATAAACTAAAAACTTAAAATTAGTTATATGGATGGACTGAGATTACATTGTTTGTTATGTCATAATTAAATTGAATTATAAGAATTACGAAATTTAAAATAATGTCAATTTGTAAATTTAGTATGTACCAATGTACCTAAATTATGACATGTCTAAGTATACAAACCTTTAAGAGGGACCCGCGCCAAGCTCAAGCCAGACCTTTTTGTCTTTAAGATAGTCATCGGTCCTATAATAAGCCTTCTCACAAAGTACTTTCTTTACATAAGCTTTGAATTTTCTGTCTGGCATATCAAGGACCGATTCTGACAATTTATTATAAAAAAGTATACACTTCCCCATAAAAGACTTACTGACTGTATTCAGCCTGTAATACGGGCTAACTAAGTCATTCTTATTACGTAAATTTCTATCTGTAAAATCACTTTATTGAACATGGGAATATTTTTCCTTACATACATTATATTTTCAAATATGAATTGTGATGCAAAAGTAAGTATACCTATTTCCTTGAATAATTCCCTCACTGAATAAAAAAGAGCAATTCGTGCTATTTACGGTTTAGGATCGAGATCCTAAACCGTAAATAGCACGAATTGCTCTTTTTTATAAAAGAAAAATAGTCTGAATGTCCGCTGCACTCCCCCATAGAAGTATCCCGTAAGACATTAGACTGTGAAAGTAACTAAAGTACACTCGTCTAGCAGTTGCTACATCTGTCAATTGTCTTATTCTCCTAACAGCGTAAGCCGCAGAGCTAAGCCTATTAGAAAGTTTAGTTATATGAGCGCCCCATTGAAGTTTCGAATCAATTGTGATTCCTAAAAAGGTAGTACTTTCAACCAGATCGAGTTTCTGACCATTAATTAGTATGTCAACGCAGGCTTGATTCACATTAGGAAGAGAGAATCGAATGCATTGGGCTTGTTAGCATTTAACATGAGGTTATTGGCTGAAAACCAATCAGCAAACAGCACCATGTCAGCCTCTTTCTCAACCATGTAAGGCAAGTCATTGACATAAACTAAGTAAAGGAACGGTCCTAGAATTGAACCTTGGGGAACGCCCATTTTCACATTAGACCCGTGTGATTTTACGCTGTTTATATCAACAGTTTGAAGCCTATCTGTTAAGTAAGATTCTATTAATTTAATTGACTTATCATCAAAACCGTATTGACGAAATTTGAGCAAAAGTGTTGGATGATCAACGCAATCAAATGATTTAGAAAGATCGCAAAATGATCCAATTGCATCATTTCTGTTTTCCCACGCGTCGTAGATATTAGTAATAAGTGCTACTCCTGCATCGGTGGTCGATTTTCCAGCAGTAAAGCCGTATTGTTGGCTATGGAAAAGATTATTGGTCTTCTTCTTCTTTAATTTAAGAGCTTGCTCTTGTCGGTAGAGTTAAGTGGAGATGCCTCCATTCCTCTCTTCTCTCTGCCATCTTTTTAAAGTCTTGGTAGGACCTTACTCCTAACTTTTAGTTAATTTGTTGGAAAAACTTCATCCTAGGTCTTCCCCTTCCTCGTCTCCCTTTTATTTTTCCTTCTACTTATTATTCTGAATAAATTGTCATGTCTTATTAGATGTCCAATCACCTTCCCTCTTCTATTTTCAATAGTTTATTTCTTCTTTCTCTCATTCTTTCTAGCACCTTCTCTTATTTTGTCCATTCTCCTAGTGATGTAGCTGTCTACCTAATGAGCCAAAAATATTTTTTAGTTCAAACTCGACACCTCTCGGATGTAACACCGACGGTTATTCATCTCTGATGTCGTAACGATGAGACGGTAAACAAAATGTAGGAATTATTAATATAAACGGGTTACTCACGTAGAGTCAGCTGCTGGTCGACCTCGTCCGGAGGTCTTCCTCAGGGCGGATGACTGACATGACTCGAGACGCGCTCTGTTACACAGTAGTTGTATAAGTTTTAACCAAAAAATGTAGGAACATTCCCCGCTCACCTGCGCCGTGTCCAGCTTGTACTGGAACAGCTGCGACTTCTGCGTGGGGATCTTGTCGATCAGCGTCTTCACCTGGCGCCGTTTGTCATCCGCCTGTTTCTCCTCTAGGGGAGACTTCCGCTCCTCCTTCACTTCCTTCGCCCGATCTTTGTCTCTCTCGCTCTTCTCTTTCTTTTCTTTGCCTGACAGAAAAGGTCCAAAAGTTGAAACATACGGACAAACGTAGTGAAAAATTCTAAAAGAAAAATGATTATTACTATGTACTACTTCATTTGTCAGGGTACCGCGGATAGCACTGGAGATGCCAGGGGACACAAGAACATACATGGCGGCCAAACATCATCATACGAGGGCTGTTTGATAAATACCCGTTTATGGAAAAAAAAAACATTTTTTTTTTGTACGAGTATGATAATTTGTTGCAATAGATAATCAAGCTGTACAATCGCATTAGGTTATAAAACCTGTTATAATATGTATGTAAGAGGCTATGAAATAAATAAAAATATCAGCCACCGGAAGTCCACTGCTGGACATAAGCCTCCCCCAAGGATTTCCAAAACGACCGTTCGGAAGCGGCCTGGATCCAGCGTTTCCCTGTCCCCCGCTACGCGCCCCGAAACATATAACTCTTCTTTTGGCTCCGCCGTAGTCAGGTAACAGCAACCTTACAAATTGTACGGGATGTGCACTTGGATATATATTTAATTAATAAGCAAATTATATTTTACTAATTTATCACATCACATACTAAACGGACGTGTACATCTATCTACACACTGTAAATATTTTAATATAGAAACTTGTTGTTAGGTGAATAAAGGGATATTATTAATTGCACATCTAATAAATAATCACCCATCAATTTAATCTCATCATTTATATACTTTTTTACATCAAATAAATCAACAATCTTATCATAAGTACTGATTGCACAGCAAATAAATACTGACTGCACATCAAATTTATTAGGTTAGGGCAAACCTATAGGTTAGGTTATGTTAGAACTGCGACCAACACACGCTAGGAAAGTTCTATCCATTTTACTGCGCCACAAATATAAATTGCAGTTTGTTTAGTAATATTTTCAGTTGAGTATTTTGCTGTGCAATCAGTAATTTTGATTTGCGTTTAAATACTACCCGTGAATAAATGATCCATTATCCCGTCGGTACTCCTGGCATACAGACAGAAGTGGGGCAACCAGATCCAGTGGGTGGCAGCAGGTGATCTCTGATCACAGTGGTGACTGGTACCTTTGTGGTGGTGGTGGTGGTGGTGGTGGTCGCGCGGCGGGTGCGGCGGGGACGCGGGCTCGGATCTCTGATCACAGTGGTGACTGGTACCTTTGTGGTGGTGGTGGTGGTGGTGGTCGCGCGGCGGGTGCGGCGGGGACGCGGGCTCGGATCTCTGATCACAGTGGTGACTGGTACCTTTGTGGTGGTGGTGGTGGTGGTGGTCGCGCGGCGGGTGCGGCGGGGACGCGGGCTCGGATCTCTGATCACAGTGGTGACTGGTACCTTTGTGGTGGTGGTGGTGGTGGTGGTCGCGCGGCGGGTGCGGCGGGGACGCGGGCTCGGATCTCTGATCACAGTGGTGACTGGTACCTTTGTGGTGGTGGTGGTGGTGGTGGTCGCGCGGCGGGTGCGGCGGGGACGCGGGCTCGGATCTCTGATCACAGTGGTGACTGGTACCTTTGTGGTGGTGGTGGTGGTGGTGGTCGCGCGGCGGGTGCGGCGGGGACGCGGGCTCGGATCTCTGATCACAGTGGTGACTGGTACCTTTGTGGTGGTGGTGGTGGTGGTGGTCGCGCGGCGGGTGCGGCGGGGACGCGGGCTCGGATCTCTGATCACAGTGGTGACTGGTACCTTTGTGGTGGTGGTGGTGGTGGTGGTCGCGCGGCGGGTGCGGCGGGGACGCGGGCTCGGATCTCTGATCACAGTGGTGACTGGTACCTTTGTGGTGGTGGTGGTGGTGGTGGTCGCGCGGCGGGTGCGGCGGGGACGCGGGCTCGGATCTCTGATCACAGTGGTGACTGGTACCTTTGTGGTGGTGGTGGTGGTGGTGGTCGCGCGGCGGGTGCGGCGGGGACGCGGGCTCGGATCTCTGATCACAGTGGTGACTGGTACCTTTGTGGTGGTGGTGGTGGTGGTGGTCGCGCGGCGGGTGCGGCGGGGACGCGGGCTCGGATCTCTGATCACAGTGGTGACTGGTACCTTTGTGGTGGTGGTGGTGGTGGTGGTCGCGCGGCGGGTGCGGCGGGGACGCGGGCTCGGATCTCTGATCACAGTGGTGACTGGTACCTTTGTGGTGGTGGTGGTGGTGGTGGTCGCGCGGCGGGTGCGGCGGGGACGCGGGCTCGGATCTCTGATCACAGTGGTGACTGGTACCTTTGTGGTGGTGGTGGTGGTGGTGGTCGCGCGGCGGGTGCGGCGGGGACGCGGGCTCGGATCTCTGATCACAGTGGTGACTGGTACCTTTGTGGTGGTGGTGGTGGTGGTGGTCGCGCGGCGGGTGCGGCGGGGACGCGGGCTCGGATCTCTGATCACAGTGGTGACTGGTACCTTTGTGGTGGTGGTGGTGGTGGTGGTCGCGCGGCGGGTGCGGCGGGGACGCGGGCTCGGCGTCGTCGTCCGCGAAGGCGGCGTGCACGCGGCGGGCGATCAGCGAGCTGCCCTCTGGGGGAGGTCGACATGGGGATGTATTTCTCGTTTAACATGATATACACCCGATCCCACATATTATCAAACGCTCAAATTCCCCCAAAACAAGTAATTATTTTAAAAACCAACTTCATGACATGACACAACAGCAATATGCTGAGGTTACAGCCGGGAACACGCTCGGATTAACGAGATAATATGTTGTTTTTTAGCATTTCTCATTCCAAATTACATTTAAACATGCATTTTTGTAATGTTTATATAAAATCCTTTATTTTGATACCCAACCAATTGGATTTTGATTAAAAAAACATAAAGGCATGTGCTGACGCCAATAATACGTCCATTTAGTTTTTTTTTTAAATACCCAGTATCAGACTAAGTCGATTCTAACGACAACTTCCATCCATAAAACCGTTTAGACTACAGACCGTGCCACACAAATATACATGTATGTTTGTATATTTCTGCGGCACGCACTGTAAAACCATAACCCTCCTTCTCCACTTGGACACACAGAAATCTAAAAATCGGATATGGAAGGTATAATTTTTTTTTAATTGGTTATGAACTTTATGTTAAAGGCATAAGGTTTAGTTTAATTTATTGTGGGAACTATTCTATTTAATCATAACATGGTCTTCGTTACATTATAAAATGTAGGATGGTCCCACTGTGCTTTTTGTTTGTTTTCGCTCGAATGAACCCCGGATGTACAAGAGAGAGACATAAGTATTATAATCATGGTATTGGAGTGTCCGTACACATGTGGATACTTCATTGACGTAAAGACAGTGCTGGTTTTAAAATGTGTTTTGTGTCATGTGTTTTATTTATTGTATTGCTATACTTGCTTTTTCTTTTATTGGCTCTCCGATATCCATTCAAATGTTTGCTTTGTATTGTGATAGCTGTTGGCTCCCTCCAAATCAAATGAATACACATAATACTGACCCGTGCTCCCGTCCCCCTTGGGGCTGGCGAGCGAGTTCTTGAAGCTGATGGTGATGGGCGAGCTCTCGGCCGGCGTGTGCCCCGCGCCGCTGCTGCCCGCGCTCTGCCGACAACCACCACATACATCACTTCCGATGCAGCGCAATGAACACTCGACCCTGATCCCAAGTTACGACGGCCCAATATTGTTTGACCATTCCTAATATAGGCTATACATTTTCGAACTAAGATTTACGCTATATGCTGAAGACATTATACAGCCCCCGGACGCGACGGATTAAAGGCAGGGCTAGCATTTGCTAGGTTGGTAGGATGTTGATGTTGTTGGGGGCGACTAGCGAGAAGCGTACGGATACCGTTCGATACCTCAAAAACACACCGGTCCCATTCCTATTTCTGGCGAGTGGGGTTCGTAATAGAGCTGATGTTTATTCTGTCTGCGGTACACAGGTGAGTCTACAGTGGGGGGGGTTTGCAAGACTAATGGTGTCCGGATCATTGTGTATAAAAAGGCGTATCTCCTGCGCGTGATTTTTTGAAACATACACAGAAAACACGAAACAAAAATATCATTATTCATACACAAACTGTCTGCTGTAAATGTTTCTGGTTAAAACAAAAGCGATTGCAGATGCAGTAAGGAGACAACACAGATTTCCAGTTAAGCCATATTATTAGATCGTAATTTTAATATTTACCAGGAATTACAAGTTCCTTTTTTGCTCTTTGGATCTGTTGTCCAAGGAGTGCACGTTTGAAATGACACAAACCCTTCCCCTCTCTGCCCCGCGGGGGAATCTTTTCCGTCGGCCTCGGAAATCAAAAACATTGTTTGGATACACTGTTGTGTATAGCCACGCCCCAATGTTTCGATGTATTTGTGTAATGTTTCGAAAAAACACGCGCAGGAGACACGCTTTTATAGGTAAGGGAGGTTGTGTACATGCAACCAATCGTAAGAACTCTGATATCGAAATGCAGGATGTGTCAGCGCCATCTCTTATGATTCTTGTGAACTATTTCCATATCTTTACGATTATCACTGTAGTTCTTGTAAAATGGCGTAAAATTGCGACAGATAAAATAAACGCGTATTTAAAGTCAGGACAATTTAGCTACGTCGCAGGTTACATTCCGCTGGTAGTGAAGGTTTCCAAGGTAGTAGCGTGTGGTACTGACGTGGCGGTGCGGGCGCGCGCGCGCGGGCTCGGGGCTGGGCGGGCGCGGGGGCGTGGTGCCTCCCTCCGAGCTCTGGAACAAACATTCCATGTTCATTGTTACTACTTCTATAGTATTTTGTGACACGGTCACATAATAAACGGTATTACACACGATGTTTTTAATAGTATCGCAGAGTGTGATATTACCGAGTTATGTGACAATTTCTGGAAATAGGCATTTTCCATGCCAAATCCTGATAGCATTTATCATATAGTTTTTTCGACTTTGCTGGTAATAAATTGTAAGTGATTTTCATCGCCGTATCTAAAATCTCGGGCGGAGTCCTATTTTCTTCATATTCACTACTATCAGACATTTTTACAAACAAAACAATACGTATGCAAAGAGAAGCGCCTTATTCCTTAAAAACGTATGAATAAGGCGCCAAAATAAATTATAAGATCACAGATAAAAAGAATTAATTATAATTCATTCTTTTCTTTGTACGGCCCTGAATACGAATCCTTTTGAACCATCACATCATACAGCAATCAAAACTTGTTTGTAACGCCATAAAAATTATAAGCAGCGTTTTTAATGTTCCATTAACAAAAATAAATTGGTACCCAAGGAGATCACTGTCATACATAAGGGGTTCGGAACGCATAAAGGGTGCCATCATTTTATGAGGCTCAAATATCATGTATCCAGAACCGTAGTCAAAAATTGACATGTATCGTAATGGTAAAAAAAATATTTTATAACATTATTTTGTTCGAGAAGTGTTATAATGAGATTCTATTTTTAAATATTGGTATTGTGTTCATAAAGTAAGTCAATATAAAATTGTTCTAGTTTATAATTTGAATTTTTACGACATGAGATTAGATAAAATATATTTTATGAGCCTTTTCTCGATTGCGAATTTTAGGATACATACATGCATATTATTACGCCTGTTTTTCATAAGGGTAGACAGAGACTATGGACGTCCACTTGCTACGATCGTTGCAAACCTCTTCCGCTCCGTCGACACTCAGTATTATTTTTATTCACTGTAAGAGAGGAAAGTAGGCCGACCGGAAGGGATTCTTTGTTTTATTTGTTTTGGTACAATAAAGTGATTATCGTGACAAACAAGTATCGTACGTACCTCCCGCTGCTGCCGGCGGTGCTTGTGTCGGTGGTGGCGGTGCGGCGTGGCGGGCGTGGCGGGCGCGGGGGACGGCGGCGGGGAGGCGGGCGGCGAGGCGGGCGGCGAGTCCGACTCGATGGGCTCGGCCTCGGTGGGCAGCTCGCGCGTGGCCGCCAGCCGCAGGTAGCGCTCGCGCTCGCGGGCCAGGCGCTCGCGGGCCTGCGGGGGGGCACACTGAGGGGAAATATACACGCCAGAACACCGTGCACCCGCACCACTCATACACCACCTGCATCACTCTGTACTCGTTACATTGACAGCATACCCACTATACAGGGTGATTTTGGACCTAGCTATATTTTACGAAAATAATTTCCAAGCGAAATTAAAAAAAAAAATTGTCTCCCATACAAATTGAACGTTTCTATGAAAAGCAAAAAAAAAACATATTTCGATATATGATATATTTCGAATTTTTAGTATATTTTGATAGACCATGTATATGTACATGAGTTGACACGTTTCTAGAGGGCGACTACATCTATCGATATCGACAACTTTTCTTCAACGAACTATAATCTTAGAAAATTTTGCGAAACAAAAATTATCCAAATGAGTAAGCCAATTGGGATTGCTAATATTTTTAACCTATAATTTTTATTTTTTATATCAATATATAGCGTATTTCAAGAAACTAATTTGAATATTTTGCCATATTTCGACATAGTTTCTTTATACATTTCATACATAGACTTTTATAAATTACATATTTAAAAATAAAATCACGTTAGTGTCATAATAGTTTTTGTCATTGTCAGTGTCATTTAGTGAATTCAGTTGCCCATGATTGGCGGAAAGTTCTTTTCATACTTATGATTGGCGGAAACGGTGACATTTGTCGTTATTGTCAGTGACGGATAAATACCATAAAGGCGACTCGTATTTTTTAATTAATGAATGGACTCGGAGCTTAAACCGATACAGCCACGGAGTAAGGTCAAACAAAGGTCATACATTTGTTTGTAGAAATATTCAAAACCATTGATTATTTTGGCAAAAAAATGACCCACAACTGTTCATTAACTCTGTATCTCGAAACGGATTTCGAAATAACGCTTTCCAAAAAAATGAACAATGCCCATTAGTTTAGCCATTTCGCGGTGAGAGTACAACAGTGAGTGTATTACCTCCTTCCTGGCGATCTCCCTGTCGAGCGCGCGCTGGCGCTCCCGCTCGCGCTGCTGCTCGGCGTGCAGGCTGACGTCGATGAGCAGGCGCGGCTGGTACTGCGCCTCGTGCTCGGCGCGCGCGCGGGAGAACGCCGCCGCCGCCGCCGGGTCGTCGGGCGGCCTGCGACACCACTCAGTTATTTCTGATTTGTTCAAAGTATCATTGCACGGGCGAGCTAAGCCAAGGAAGTGGTTCATGTGTGCATCCCCGGTTTGCGCCATGTCATTCCGTTACGCTGTGTGTACTTGGCTTACTTGAACTCAGGCAAGGGTTCGTGGGCCGGGCTCCCCGCGCCCGCTCGCATCACGCAAACCGCTGTAAAAGCGACACCACGTGGCTGTCCGCTCCCCGGTCACGGCAATCGCACCGCACTCGTAAAACGTAAATTAACAAATTTTCTTTGTGCTGTGCTCGCTAAACATTTCACTGTGCTTGCTATGAACGTTTGAAGTGTAAATACGGCTTTGCTAAGTTGCACCGGTTGTAAGGTAAGCGAAGTGTCGCCACAGATGCGTGGAACTAGCAGGGCCGCTATCTTTTCATTCTAGCTAGCGCCTTCTAAAATAGATACACCGCCGCGCTTCACCACCCCGTTACAATCTGAAATTTATTAATTGTGTTGTTTCTCCCGGCCCCGCGGGTGTACACGACAAGATACCTGGCCCCGAACACAGCCTTCCTCAGCTCGGACAGCTCCCGCTGCTCCCGGCCCCGCTCGCGGGTGTCTCCCTCGGCCTCCCGCACGCGCGCCCCGAGTCTCCGTTGCAGCTCCTTGCCCTGCACACACACACACACACAGACTTCAGTTGAGACCCATTTACATAATGCACGTTTCTTGCCTGTTGCGTACAATTTCGTTGAAGCAACTAACGATTTATATGGTTACCATTTTGTTTAGACTATGCAGATCATCTATTCCTTCAATTGCCACTGGGCCCATTACCTGTTTTTTTTTTATTTAATTTATTGGACTATAAAATTAATGTACAATAGGTATAATCTTAACGTTAAGCGTTTAGTGATTTTATAAATAGGACTGAAGTTTTAAAATAAAGTAATTCCAAATCCACCCGTCGTTAACTGACACGCCACCCAACGTATTCCCATACCAGCTCACTGAATAGTGATGGGCCCAGTTGCCCCCCTGCAATAAGTCCGTGTCCCGAGACTAAGATCTCGCTCTCACCTTGTAGTACTTGTGGTCGTCCCGCTCGTCGTCGTAGTCCTCCAGGAACTCCTTCAGCCGCTTCGCTTCTTTTTCCCTTTCTTCTTCACGACATCTCTCTCTTTCCTTCTCTTTCTCGTACTCCTTTGCCTTACGACGCTCGCGACTTTCCCAATTGCGTAACCTAGAGAAAAAATTAAGTTCAGTCAGAGTCATATTTCAAAGTTAAATGAAAGCTTGTAAAATCATTTATGGCAGCTTCAACTTATAATAAAAAGAAGTGACGCGAAACTATTCCATACAAATACTTACCACGCCACAATGTTTGAATCAGTTGATATTTGTTCACAATTTCGAGGTCAGTTTCGTCGTGTTCATATGAATGAGTACTTTCACCAGCTTTCAGTTAAATACTGGGAGGTTACTTCATAAAATAATACAATAGTGCAATAATCGTACAAGAGTCTTTATAAATATTATAAATACAAATACTTACCACGCCACAATGTAATCGTACAAGAGTATTTATCTCTGTCAAACCAAATTAGACTTTATCATTATATAATAACGCTCAATGTTGCTTGACACTGAAACGCGGATACGCAGTTACCGCTACTTTTAATACTTTACAACTGAACGTAAATATAAAAGCACACCGACCTCTCCTGGTAGGCGGCCTCCTTCTCGCGGGCCTTCTTCTCCCGTCTCTTCTTCTCGCGCGCCTCCTCCTCCATCTCCTTCTCCCGCCGCGAGTCAGCCTCGCTGCGCGAGCGGCCGCGCGAACGCTCGCGTTCTCGGTCGCGCTCGCGTTCGCGGTCTCGCTCGCGAGAACGTTCGCGCTCGCGTTCTCTTTCCCGTTCTCTGTAAGAATAAAAGTAAACTAATTATAAGAATAACCGTGTAACCTTCTTTTTCATACTCCTACTCAAAACTCAAATGAATCTCTTTTTTTCCGTATTATTGGCATCCTTGTACAGTAATAATTTTTAAGAGAAAGAAACAAGGTTTTCATGTTCAACTACTTTTTTTTTTAAGTTGACCATTAACTTTTGCCGCCAGCAAGATCAAATACTTGTGCTAATTTCGTGCGTTTGTTTCGTATTCATCATCATCATTGTCATCAGGTCTTTTTTTAAATCTCCACTGCAGCAGGAGCATGACCCTCTCCGTACTACCAGTGCCATACTTGGCCAAAGCAG
The DNA here is from genome assembly GCA_963576875.1 of Acrobasis repandana. NCBI lineage: Eukaryota > Metazoa > Arthropoda > Insecta > Lepidoptera > Pyralidae > Acrobasis > Acrobasis repandana. Next base: position 109,743 of record OY756241.1, on the reverse strand, counting down.
CCAAAGGATTCGGCCTACACTCTCCACGCTGGCCAGACGGGTGGGAGAGGTCACATTGATGTTTATAAAATAAGCTTTGGTAAGGTTAATTCCTAAGTCGCAAGAAAGACTCAGAGTGGTCCTATTCTACTCTGCCGGAAACCACACGACTACGGTTTCGTATACATCTGACGTAATCTAACTTTTATCCGACGAGACGTGCCTTCCGAAGCACAGACATCGTGCGGTGCGGTGTTCACCTGGAGCTGTCTGCCTTCCGCTTGTCGCGGCGGATCTCGTGCCGCGTGCGGATGTACGGGTGCAGCGCGGGCAGCAAGAGCGTCGACATCATGCTGACGGAGTTACTTGTGTACTGCTTGCTTCGACTATTGCGTTTAGACTACAATTTGTATGAAAGGAATCTCTCTTCTCCCGGAACTTCTTTATCAATTGGATCAACACTTGAAACACAGTAGCGCGATTACAGGAAATTGTTACGAATACAATAACATAACAAAATCTGAAAGATGGGTTCAACACTAGTTCAAATATAATATTTAGGCTTTCGCGATCACAATGGACATTATTCACGATACAGTACCTATCGTCATTAATTTTCAGATTATTAATTTTGAACAAATTAATTGCGGTAAAGCCCACAGAGTCAATCATACTTTAAATACGTTCTTTAGTAGTCGGAAAACTATGGTATAATACCAAAACCAACTCAAACAAATAATTTATTGCACCATTTTCCTAAGCTTTTCCCTCTTGAACTTTTCACTAATCTTTTTCCAAACGTTACTTCACACAAGTATTGCTCTGCACTCGCGCCTGGAAGTAACGCTATACTTAGCTTCACGCAACGATTTCAAGTAAACATTGACTATTTTATTAATCAAATGTAATATAATAAAGATGTTCTAGATATAAAACTGATTTGTTTCTAGACGCGAGTCAGAAATCGTAAAATGGCAAGATGTGTGCGCCCGCGACGTCAATCGTCGAACTGCGGCTCGCGGTGGAATGGGACTCGATTGTTGCAATATAATAAAAGCACGATAGCCGCGCGATAACAACATATATTGTTCCACAGTTTACGGCCGCCGGACTAACGATTCTTTATCACATCTAACACACTTTCTTAGTTAATCTGCTCCTTCCAAGCGACGCGCCACTCTGCTCATTACGCCACTGTCGCAAAAAGATATACGCAGAAGTTTCGCGACCAGGACTCCAGATAAGCATTTCTTATGTCTTATTGCATAAAGTCTAGATTGTCTTGTAGAATGTTTGTCCGTTTTTGACACCGTTGCCCTCACATACACATAAACGGCGCCTCGGTGTTTCCCGTCATCGAAACATTCGTCAACTAAAGAGTCAGTGGAAGACCAATCAACGAGCTACCAAAGCGATCACGTGTGTGAAGTGGAAAAACCTCCGACTACCTCGGCGGGACCTAGATATAGCTGGACCTTTGCTGCTACGCGAATTGGACTTTGAACATAGAGTTAGAAGACTATTTTCACGTGTAACCTTGGGTTTCGAGTGAATCTCTCATACGAAGGTTTTCTCCAAATGCAAACCCCAATTCCATAGCACTATTTTAATGTGAAAGGGTATAATTAAACGGAGGGGGGTTAAAAACGTTTGAAATCTTCGCCGGTCTTTGAGATTTGAAGTAGCAGAAGAATGCAACTGCTAAAATGGAGAGGAGAACCCAATCTTGCTATAACAGTAAATTCCGTGATCAAACCTTGTACCGCCGCGCAACAAATATTTAATGAATGTCCATAACTACTTCGAGTTACCTCTCTCTGTCTCTCTCGCGTTCTCTTTCTCGTTCCCTCTCGCGAATTTCACGCTCCCTTTCTCGCTCTCGCGCCTCCCTGCTAACAATGTTATAAGACATGAGATAAAAATATACATAACATTTTGATTATTCGTATTTCGTACGAATAACTGATTAAAACACACGGTAAAATTGTTTGTTCGAATAGCTGGTTAAAATATAGTTCATGTCAGCCAACGATAGCTGTAAGGAAAGAGCCGGCAAGGGGCAAGCCGGCTATTCTACCTTTCTCGTTCTCTTTCTCGTTCTCGTTCCCGCTCTCGCTCCCGGTCCCGTTCCTCTCGCTCTCGCTCCCGCTCCTTGTCGCGGTCCTCCCGACGATCCTTGTTCCTGTTGTATCAAACAAATGTTAAAATCAAATAGACTTATTGCAATTACAAAAGAGGAAAATGCCAAAACACGTCGGAAGTTCGGCATACTGCGAGTTGCCAGCAATACAAACAACATTTCAGGCGTAATTTAACCGAAGTTCAGCCGCGAAACATCGGCATAGTACGTTTTGTTTGGACACAGGTCTTTAATAGTTATTTTTCGATCAAACATGTTGTATTAGGGTCGCGAATTAATAATCGACCACAAGTTAGTAAAATAATACTGGTGTAGGGAGGCGAGGTAAGGTGGATAAAGCAAACAACCACATTGGACGAACTATGAACGCATATTACGAGAATACCATCGACCAGTATATTGCAAAAAAAATCTGTATCTAAATTATGTATAACACCGCTCTGAACACGGTCAAGCGAGTGTTTTTCTATGTATGAAAAGTCGCACTGACCTGGAAGTGCTCCTCCTCCTGCGATCCTTGTCCCTGTCGCGCTCCCTGTCCCGCTCGCGCTCCCTGTCCCTCTCCTTCTCCCTGGAGCCGGCACGTTCACGTTCACGTTCGCGGTCGCGGTCGCGGTCCCGCTCCCTGGAGCCGGCGCGGTCGCGCTCGCGCTCGCTGTCCTTGGGCTTGCGGCGCACCACCACGTCGGCCTCCTCCTGCGTCAACGACAGCGCGCGGTCAGTGCGGGGCGCGGGCGGGGCGGGGCGGGGCGGGGCGGGGCGGGGCGGGGAGCCGGGGGCAGACGCGAGCACATTTATCTTTTAATCCGGAGCCGACCATTGTACTTATAATGTAGTCATTGATTTGGACTTATTTTGACGAGATATGGTCCAATTTAAAAATAGTCCGTATTGTATATCTGCCCCGTTAATTGTTAAAACAAGTATGCATTCGACCCGCTTCATAGTTAGTAAGTGACTACAAGGAGTGAAACACGCGCGTAGCCCAGAATAAATATATTTAAAGAAAAACTACCAAGCTTAAAAATTTCTTATTTACAAAGTTACAGAATATTTTGTGTTAAAATTGAATAACGTTTCTGATGCAAAGACTAAGTATTTAAATATTTTTTGAATCGATGATTTTATCCTGCGACAGAATAATTATATAAAATTTTAAAAAAGTCTTACATGCTCCCAGCTACTTTACAGGTTTCGATTAATCATTTTGGCATCAAAATTCATATTTTTTAAACGAAACACGTTATTGGACTCGTAAAGATACACGTATGCCACATGGCATACGTATGGGCGCGCGCCTGCCACCCGCAACTCTGTGGCACCAATGGGCTGTCGGCAGTGCCGCAGCCTCAGCCTACGTCGCGCTCGGTGGGAACGAGGACGAGCGAGGCAGGTTGCTCTATCCACTATTTATGTATAGTTCCGATCTGCTCGACATATTTCTGTACTATTATCTTGGCACTCCATGTCAACATTTTCTTAACTTCATAAGTATTCTTTGTACCGTTTTTTTATAATTAAAATGTAAGTTAGCAACATGCCCCGTCTCTCCATATCCTTGTATATGCTAAGTTACAGGCAACACTCAGATCTCTTACCAACGTGAAACCTGTAAAAGAAACATCAGTAACATGTCAAAGCGGCAGGCTGGTAGGCGAGACGAGAACGGATTTGGGGATAAATAAAAAGGAAGTATGTGTGTCATGTTAAGAGGATGGCCTCGTAAGCATCCACGTTAACGTCTCGTTAGTTTCACAGTACGTTGTATGTATGTCGCAGTTGGATAGTATAATCCGCTAATAGAGAAAAACCTCTAGCTGTTTAACATAACAGCTCGTTTCCTAAAACAGCTATTTACGTTTAGCGTTTTGGTTAAATAACTGAACACTTATACGCAGAATGGCATGAACGATTTGTATTCATCAATGCCGCGGATCAAGACGTAAGATTATAGATTTAGTTTGGAGTTCGTCATAACAACAAATATCACCTCCGATAAGGTAAATTCTTCACCGCGTTCGAAGAGACATCGTTTATGATTTTGGATTGCAAATGGTTGATATGAATAAAGCAGACCTTCAGCTTGGTTCCCATATTGTTATTTGGACGCCCGCCTTCCGCAACATGGACAGTTTACGTGAATCACACCAGGCCGAGAAACCGCTACACCATTGAGATTATATCGCGTTTACAACATTTCAGTATCCAATTGCAAAGAACCGATTATAATTCTTTATTGGTGTTCTATGATGTTGGAGACTTAATTACGTAGTAAGAAGTTGAATTGAGGTTTTATTTCCATGCCCCGCGTGATTAAAAAAAATGGATTGCCCCGTCAGTAACATGCCAGCAAATAACCTATTGTGGGGTCTACCCTTTATAGCAGAAATTTTTATGTCATAATATTATTATGCGTAACAGCGAATGGCATAAACTTCATTTCGTAGAAAATCGTTTGGCATACACTTATTTATCATACATTCAAAACTCATAATTTTGTAAGTCAGAATCATCTTTAGGTATAAATTTCATATCCATAATAATTAAAAAATAGGACCATTATATTTCAGAAAGTTCAGTCAGTATCGTCTTTTGGCATATATTTCTATTTATAGTCATTAAAAGTTTATATCTATATTCATTTAAAGATTTTATCTATAGTCATTATTTCCTAAAATCGATAGGAAATGTATGAAATAATTAAAAAAACATACTTTTCCTAGGACGTATAAATTTCCTATTTCCTGAAATTATGCGAAAATTAATTGTGCCTAAGATAATAATGATAAATTAAATTCTACCATCTTAATAGTATGCCATTGTAAATTCAGACATATAAGCATTCGGCCAAACAGTTATTATATTAAATAATTTTTATGCCTTAAAATATTCCTATAAACAAAATTATGCTTATATTACTATGTCTGTTATGCTAAATGTATTCTGCAGCTAACCACTATACGTGGTTAGCTGTTTTGTTAAACTAAGTTATTGACAATCCAGCTGAACGATATTCAACTGTTTATTAAAACTGAGCTGAAATGCCGAACAGCTACACGGATTATACAATCCAACATATGCGTAATAAATCGAACCACGGGCTATATTAGATCACTATAGTATTTTATTTATTTAAGTTTACTGCACACAATCTCATATTTGATTGATTACAATGTGTCAAACTTAACGCTATGCATTATCTACCAGTTTGCCTTTGGGACACATCGAGAAGTTGGTGGAAGGGGTGCAAGTATAATGATATTAAAATAACCGTCAAAAAACAAAGAATTGACATTCCCATACAAATTGCCAGGGTATTTTTGTATAGAAATGACTTTTTTTTTTGTTTTGTGACTGTTATTTTAATTTTATCATAGTATGGTGATCTGGTATAGCCCGTGGTGTCATTTATTACGCATATGTCAATACGCTCATTGAGCGAGAAACAGCTCACACCGCGTTGTGGTCACTTTAAAACATCCACATCGCGAAATTCGTGTCTTGGCTGTCACGCCACATATTGCTATTATCTATTGATGGTCAATAAACCTTGACGTTTGTGTTAAATATATTATTACATGAATTAACATATTGGAAACAAACGTTATATTGTATAATATGAGTTCCTACATATTTTTTTTCTATTTATCCCCTTGTATACAGAGCTAGTGAGGCGGTGTGCACATGGGCAGTCCGGACGGGCGCCGGCTGAGGCGGCCGGTGGGGCGGGTCCCGGGGGACACCTCACGTATCAATCAAAGTGGATGTTTCATCATAAAAAAAATATGGCGGGCTTAAGACCCAAGGCCTTTCAACCACTCAAAAAAGAGGTGGTGATAAAACTATAATTTATCGACAATTTGTACTTCAATAGAGTTCAGTTCACCACTTTCTAACATAGCTTGTAAAAAGATGAATTACTGATATAACAACTCTCTCACTAACATTTGAATAAATAAAAAAAATAAGCATATATTAATTCGGTCGCTGCATTATTTCCCCGATCGAGACTCGAGACGTCGGGTCTGATTTTATTTTAAAATAGTTACAATATAATATTTATACACGAGTAAAGGATATCTTATCTACGAACGATACAATATATAATAGTGTTAAGTGTGTCGATAGACGCAGAATTACTTGCGCAGTAGTGTCGCTCGCCGATCGCGAGTATCAGCGAGTATCGGCGAGTATCGGCGAGTATCAGCGAGTATCGGCGAGGTCCCCGCCGCCGCGCGCCGTCCGCCGACCGAGCACCTGAAAAGCGCCACCTGCTGGTACTGTCTCTCGCCACCATCAACATCCAGTACTTGTGCCTACTTACGAGGCTCCGCGGCGCGCTGCGGTGCGATGCGATCCTCTGCGGACGGACACTTGTCGTTCCAACTCCGCCGCCGCAGAGACGTGGTGTCGGGCGGAAGAAGCTGCGAGCGGCCCGAGCGCTAGTGCCATCAAAAACTATTATATTACTACTTTTGTGGGTTCTGCCAGTGATTATCTCAAATACTATCGTAGTTTTTTTTTAATAACTAGCTCAGCCATATTTTTTTGAACAAACAAATTTATACTAGTATTTGGAAGTTCGGCGTATTAATGTTTGTTTGGTAACGTATACTCGAGTTGTTTGATCGGAATTAAACGAAATTTGGTATATGAGTAGCTGCAACTTTGAACTGGTATTTCTCACAACTAATTTTAAACTTTTGGTAAAGCACGTTTGATAACAAAGTATATATTTTTTATTAATTTACCTTTTTTCGGAAAAAAAATCTTAAGAGCATTTTAAAATTTTATAACGGGGGGTTTAACACGTTGCGAAACTGGACTGGAAATTGAAATCAGATTTATGACTTGTGCACTCGTCCACCACGATTCAGCGAGGCGCTAGCGCTGGGTCCGCGGCCGCGCGCCCGCAACTTACAAATGCGGAGCGGCGGCGCGGCGGGCCGCACACACGGACACTCCGGCCGCACGCATCAACAACAACCTCTGCTGTGTTCGCAACTGACGTATACGTTAGGAAGATGAGTTAGGAAACTTCAATATTTACTATCAAATCAAAGTATAAGTGAAGGTACTCATCGATATCGACAAATTTTATTACGAAACTTAACCTAGAATCTGCTGATTCAAACATTTTCATGTTGCATGTATTTTATTTTGGGATCCCCTTGATACTCCTAATTTTTTTATTCATAATATTGTTTGTCATAATTACTTAAAGTCTGATTTTTTATTCCGTAGAATTCTGACATTTCAAAAGTGTTGCAACTAAAAAAACTCTCTAGCTAAAAAGGGGGTTCCCTTTTAAAGGCAATAAAAAATTAAATTCGGGATAAATTTTTATGTTTTACCTTGAAAAAGATAAATTTTAAACTTTCTGGTATATTTAAAATGTACTGTCATTTTTTAATACTGAATTATCAAAGTTATAATTTTAAGTTAGCAGGTTATTTTTCTTTAGCCGGCATCACTCCCTACTAATTCATGTATAATAAACCTTTTTAAAGCATTTGAAAAAAATTTTTTTCGTAAAAAAATTAACTACTAATTTAAATAAAACTAAATTCGTATTTTGTTTATTGGCTGCGGTAGCAAGCTAGTAGAATTTATTTAAAATCTAATATTAAATAAATATAGTCGTAATGAAAAGGGACGTAAATATCGCTCGCCGTAAATCTCCTTTTGATTTGGAGCGTGCGAAATGGTTACATTCACTAACAAATAAAATGAACAGACTTCGATGTTCAGACTTTTATTGAAACCTGGAATTTAATAAAAATATGTGCCCGGCGAAAAAGGTTTGTTATCTCTGACATGTCAAAATTTTCAGCTGTCAAAATTCTACGGAATAAAAAATCAGACTTTAGTCCTATTTTTTGTCATAACCACAGTATAGTTTGACAAAATGTCCTTTTTTATAATGTTTCTGTAGTTATAATCTTCATTAACCAAAAGATTTTTGACATGATTATAATTCTTATAATGTTAAAGACATGAAATGATACAGATATGACAGAAACTATAGTGTAGGTAAAGGTGCAGTGGCCTTTGGGCCACACTTAAGTCGCGAACGTGTTTTTTTTTATTAATATGAAGTTGTTTATATTTAAATATAATTATGATCTAAGTGTTAATCGTTGTTAAGGTGAAGATATAGGCAAATGGCCTTGAAGTGTGAAATAAATTGTTAACTCGTAAATATGGTGATAATTTCCATATTGCTCTTCGTCATGCACTAGATAGCCCTTTAAATTATTTTATGAACTGTCGTTGACACTATTATTGGTGATCCGTCTAGCTTTAAAACTTGCCGTTGCCACTTTTGGCGGAGGCAAGTTTTAAAGCTAGACGGACTAATGTAAATACTTTAAACGGTGGTTCATAAAATAATTTAAAGGGCTATCTAGTGCATGACGAAGAGCAATATGGAAATTATCTCCATATTTACGAGTTAACAATTTATTTCAAATGAGGGCGCCACTTCAAGGCCATTTGCCTATATCTTCACCTTAAACAAAATTACCTATGTGAAAAAAATATGTACCTAATAAAATAAATTTATAAAAAAGATGTTAGGTAAGTATATACAGGCTGACTTCTAAACCACCAGCCAAATTTTTTGAGCAAGTTCGGTCTATGATACTGAACTACTTTCTATAAAAAAAGTTTTTAAAAATCGATAAAAATTTTTCGTCCTCCCATAGAAAATCCGTTCGACGGAGCGCTGATTTGTATGAAAAGGCGAATTTTTATTTTAGTTTTTCGTTAATTGTTTTTATGGACAGTAGTTAAGTATCATGGACTGAACATGCTCCAAAAATGTGGCTGGTGGTTTAAGTCAGCCTGTATTATGAGAATTTAAATTAGGTTAACTACATTATGCGAATCTATTTTATGAGTATAAAAAGAGAACCTTTTATTTTATTTGGGTTGGTCCCATAGTAAAAGTTGTACAGACATATCAATGAGTATTACTAGCTTTCGAGTCAATATAACTTGTGAATAAAAAAATACTAAAGTCAACATTCAAAGTAGAGGTTGTTCCCTGTCACACATCAATCTTTTAATTCATCTCTCACACCACACAAACAGAATCGGCCGATCAGAAACTGGTCTACCTGTTACTTTAACTCGACGACAGCACAATCTAAGTGAAAGCACACATATCCCCATATACATAAATAAAAAACTCCACCTTATTATAATGTAACACAATTTTTTTTCAAAATGCATATCCAAAGCCGTTGTTGAAGGGATGTTTGTGCTCTCGCCTTTCTTTAAATGTGATCCGCTGTGACATTCTGCTAAATTCTATCTAAGACAATCGCAATGCCACACCGGACTTTATTTCACTTAATTTTATACGTAACTTTAATATTTAAAAGACAGTACTGTCGTCTTTTTGAAAAACAAAATAAGTGTTCATGAATTTATTACAGAGAGTGTGTGGAAGCCGTGTGTGTCGGCCGGTCGCCGCAGTCTTAAGTAAATACATAACATATCACCCACACATATTAGTTGAGCGGAGACTTGTCCACGCAAGGCATCCCATGATGGTTTCATTCCATTACATTCCCCAATATTCAGATACGTGTAATTTGAGTCAACTAATTGTAATATTTCTCGCAGTAAACTAACACAGATTACGGATATGGTAAATACATATTTTTTTTAAATTTCATAAATAAAAAGCAACAAAAAAGATGTTAACGTTTTCTTGTGATGTTTTGTGGGAGAAAACGTCATCTTTAAAATCCAACGTCTTGAGATAACTTTGTGTGAATCGGCTATCAATTACACAGATAAAGGCCAACCACAAGTTTATAGACCTCAAACAATGGCGCCAGTTAACATTTTTTTTAAATGTTTAACCGATTCAGACAGGTTTTTTAGAAAAAAGCGGAAAAAATTATCCGCATCCTGTCGCGGTCTACGAACTTAGTGGCGACCATCGACGACGATACCTCGCTGTGGGCCATCTTGGGAATCCGATCGTCATTGCGACGCCCCTAGCACAAGACAGTTCCCCGGGCCGGGTCTCCAGTAACGCGGCGCGGGCGCGGGCGGGCCTACCTTCATGCTCTCTCGGAACTTGCCGATCTCGCGGTGGATGACGTCACGCTTCTCCTCCGAGATGTCGGCCTCCTCGAGCACGCGGGCCGTCTTGGAGATCTGTTCCTCTGTCAACAAATGTCAGTCATTAGCGACTGATGCAATCCGAATACGCTATACACGACCACGGTAACATGGCGCATAGTGACAGTCAATGTGGGAGACAATTCAATAATTATTTCTTTCTATTCTAGTTACCGGTGTTCCCATCCCTCATGCTTCTATAATAATAATTCCAAAAAAAACTTAAATTTCTGGCTTTCTTCATCAGTTCCGCTTCACCAAAACTAACTTTCTGCATGGAATCAGAAATTCAGGATTTCATCGTCAGATCTTGACCTGGTGACAATGGGATCATGTGGCATGTATACCCTTTCAAATAAAAAAATAATTTTCTTAAATTAAAAAACAAAGAAGTTATTGATGATATTACATAAAAAAAATTAGGTTGCTTAGAGTATTTCTTATCGAGTCGAAATGGTTTCACTGTAGCTTCAATTTCAAATCATCTACCATCTCCTAGAGAGTACTAGGAGTCCCCCCCCCCTTACCTTTCTGCTTGGCCTCGTAGTTGTTGATGTCGCTCTGGTAGTCCACCATGATCTGCGCCAGGCGGCGCGCGGCCGCGTCGTCCAGCTGCCGCTGGCGCCCGTCCAGGTAGTCCGCGTCGCCGTGCGCGCCTCCGCCCAGCCGCGAGCGCTGCTCCGCTGGGGAGACAATCCTCACAATTAATATCTATTGTACACTTAATAATGGATTCAGCTTTTTCTTCTCTATTTCGTACGGTATTACTTGCGTGACCTTTGATCTGAATTATGATCTTTAGAAAAGTAAAAGCCCATCCTGGGCTCCAAAACAGCAGGGCTCAGGATGCGATTGGAAACGTGCTACAATGAGAGAGTACTAACTCTTGTAGGTGTCCACGAGCGCCTGCATCTTGCCGTCGGTCCTGGCCAGCAGCTTCTTGTCGGCCAGCGGCCGCTCGTGCAGCAGCCGCACGCAGCGCAGCGCGGCCTCGGGCGAAGCGAACTCGCAAAACCCGAACGTGGACACGCGCTTCCAGCTCAGCACGGGCCCGCACGCGCCTAGCAGCGCGCGGATCATCGGGTCCGGCGCGCGGGACGTTATGTTGCCTGCAACGACAATATATCATTAACTTACTACTTAAATGCATGACAAAAAGCATATTCTCATACTTGGCAAGGAAAGAACGTGAAATGAGAATTGAGACTATATTATTTAACTGTCCTCAGGGTATACTCTGTTGAATACAAGACACAGCAATGATAAACAATTATTACTGTCTAAAAAGTTAGGTATGCTTAATTGAGCGACCATATACACATAAGCAGCTTAGAACAGACGACAAATGGAGTAATAAACAAGAGTTTGGAATATGCTGACCTATGAACACTGTGACGGGCGGTCCGTCGCTGTCCTTGGCGCCGTTGCTCCGCGTGGGCCCGCGCGAGATCACGGCCTTGGTCGGGGGCGCGGGCAGCAGCGCGCCGCGCCCCGTCGCGCCGTACGCGCCCACCATCACCTGCATATACACAACATCCTGCCATTCAATAATAATGTCTACTCCAGCCCACCACGGCCCGACATCAACCACCTATGTAAGTAGCCAATACAAGCTTTGGCTAATCAATGAACAGCTTTATAGGAGTTTACTCCTTATCTTAGCGCAAATCCCCATTTGTAGGCCTTAAGTCCGCCTGTTACATTTTTTGTAATAAAGTTAAATAAATCTATACTAATATTATAAAGCGGAAGAATTTGTTTGTGTTTCTTTAAACGCGCTAATCTCAGGAACTAATAGTCCGATTTGAAAAATTCTTTTTTTGTTGGGTAGTCCATTTATAGAGGAAGGCTTAAGGCTATATAACATTACGTTCCGACAACCACGCAAACGAATTCGCGGGCGCAGCTAGTAAATGAATAAAATATGGAATAAACTCCCAGTTAGTTAAAAGTTGCATTCTTAAATAAACTGCCTGAGCAAGATTTTCTACTTTTTACTTCTCCTAAGATGACATGCAAAGTCAAAATCATTAATTTATCTTTAGATATTTTATGCACTTGCACCCAATGATGCCAAAGGCTATGGTGAAAAGTAGAAGAAAAATTTCAGAACCATTTAAACAATTTCAATATGGTTTAACAACTGGCCACCGGACTGACATCGACCCTACCTGACTGGGAATGCAGTTGTTGTACCTACAAGTTTTGTATGCTCAGTCCTTTAGTCCCCTCTTACGACATTCATAGGAAATGACAACTTCCGAAAATTGGCCACATTGTTGGACCTTCACTGTGCAGATGCAACAAAGTAGTTATATTCTAATCCAAATACATGAGGTGCACTGTTGCAAACAGCAACTTAGTAATATCTAGACGAGTCCAGAAAAAATAGGAGCAGCAATGCCTATTTCCAAACTGATAATTGAGATCCTTTTTTTTATTTGTTGTAGCACAGAATAATAACTAATACCACAGAATAAATAATACTAACGTACAGAAGTCTCACTCAGCAAAGAAATTCAAAGAAATATCTACTCAATGTGGCTAGCGATATAGTTTAATTTAGCTCATGTCAAGACTCAGCATCTTTTCGTAAAGATACCTAGACATCCATTGCAAGCCAATTTCATTCTTATTACTCTGGACAAACGATTCGTATAACTGAATTTACCACCCAGGGGGGCCGCCTGCGCGCATAGTAATAATGTAGATACATTTTCGATACCTAAACGGGGAGTGACACAGGCCTGCTAATACTCACGTACAGAAGCCTCACTAAGCAAAGAAATTCAAAGAAATATTTACCTAATGTGGTTAGCGATATGATTTAATTTAGCTCAAGTCAGAACTCCGCACCTTTTCGTTTAGATACCTAGACATCCATTGCAGGCCAATTTCATTCTTATTACTCTAAACAATCAATTCATATAACTGAATTTACCACCCCGAGGAGCTAGGCGCACGCATAGTAATAATGTAGGTATATTTTCGATACCTTAACGGGGAGTGACACAGGCCTGGTTGTAGTAAGACTTTTGTTGGCTTTATTAATTTAGTTTCGTTTCTATACCTTATTACACAGACTGAAATGTATTCAACCTATAGTGATGTTACTATTTCAGTTGACAAAGTATTAACCTTTTTCCTACGGGTGGCATCTATAGTTGATTTCGTAAAGTCAATTCTCAATACGGTTGGCATCTATAGTTGATTTCCCAGTTTTTTTATTTTTTATTCTGTGTCTATGGTACAAATGTTTAACTGACTGAACCAAAAACTAGAAGACTTGCTCTGTCTGTGTCATCAATAAAAAAAAACTCAACCTTGACACTGGCAAAATCATCTTTTGTCTAAATTATGGAGCCATAACCTTAAAAAAAGAAACAAAGAAAGAAAAGGTCTTCATAAAGAGACGCAAAAATTTTTAAAATTTTAGTGCAGAGTTGTCAACGTAAAAATCCAAAACGGCGGCTTTGCAGTGTGGTATGACTAATAAGCGGGTCTTTATCGATAGTTTTTATTTTATTTGATAGATTTTTGAAAATATTTGGAAAATGGTTAACATATTGTTTGATTTCTTATGTTTTAATTGCCTTCTGGACGCCATTACTGCACTTCTCGATAAAATTTTACCAAAATTCATGAAATAAAATTTTATCGAAAAAGGACACTTCATTTCTTGATAAGTATCATTATCAACAAAAGGTCGACACTAAAATGTAATGTTGCATTACGAGATATTTCGTGATAAAATTTTTGTGATTGTACACCATGAAAATTATATTTTTATGTTAAAATAAGATAAATACTTAATTAAATTTTGGATATAAGAAAAAGTTTGTGTAAATAAAAATAAGTGATTTAGATCACGGAATGGAGTTTTCTTTTTCGTATTTGATTTTTTTGGGGACATTTCATTAATATATTATTACAATTCATATTAATTATAAATATACATAAGTTACTTTGTGTGTTAAAAATTTCAATTGAGTAGGCATTAAGGTTTTTGAAATATTGTCCTGCAAAGTGGTGTAAAACTTTTGTAACGTCAAAAAGCCACGTATTGAGACGTGACTTTGGTTTCTAGACCCTCGTCGCCAAAAGGTTAAATGTCCATGTTACCTATTGATCTAACAAAATGGAATTAAACAATGTAATTTACTGTTGACAAAAATGCATTGTGAGGATTTCAGTAAGGTGTTAGATTTTTCATATGCCCATAAAATTAAGTATCTAAGGTACCATAACAACTGACAATTTGTGTTTTCTATTTACTGTAAACTTATTACAAAACAAACAGCATGCTAAGTGTTTGATAAAGTGTGCCTGTATTAAAGCATATGAGGTGTAGTATGTAATAAGTGCATGCTAAGAGTTATATTATCTAAAACAGTATGAACCATAAAAATATTGAAGCAGTAACTACGAAACTGAAGGCAAACTAATCAACTCATTATGTTAGGTCAATACAGTATCTAAATCAAAAATCTTAGAAACTTTATCTACTCTTTTCAACATGAGCTGAGTAAAAAACCAGTTATCATTCTAAGCCATGGATTAAGGAACGTTTTCAAAGAGTTATACACTGCAGTGAGGAGACCCGAGGTTTCTGGCAAAGACGGTTGTCAGGCCGGCGATGTATAGGTTAGCCAGGAAGCAGGACTTACGTGCGTGGCCATCGGCATCGTCACAACGCTCGGCGCCATCGCGTACGGCACCAGCGGCGGCCGAGGCGGGAACGACATTTTGCAGAACAGGCACTAATACCCCTATTTCATCCAGCGATCACTCTCACAAACTAATCACCACAAAATAGCGTCTTTTCACTTTTAAGTTGTTGAAAATGTCACTTCAATATTATAAACACTACTTACAACTTCCACTTTGTGGATATACTTAACAATATACAATTAAGCAATAACTACAATTAATTATACTAAGTTCAATCAATCCAATGTTAAAATCATTTTACAAAAATTTTTACTAAAATCTGCCTGCCATGTTGTTTCACAGCACAGCCATATTGGATTTTTTTTCTTTTTCTCGATAGTGTTTGTGTTGCCATATATATACTTTACCCTGAGACTTTAATAAGTTAGCAAGGTGCAGTTCTCTACGAGCTTCCATATTTAGCAAGGACGCTTTATTCAAATATGGTGTTATGTGACTACGCCTTAGATCATTTAATACAGGATTAGCCTTACCTGCGCGTTCCCCTCTGCCGAAGTATAAGATCGCATGCTCTAATACGTTCATAAAAACTAGTTGCGTAATCGATTATAAACAATTCAGCGTTGCCGTTAGCATACATTTTACACATTTGACGTACCTTTTCAGCCTCCAATGTGTTATGTGTAATGGGGCCCAGTTTACGTACCTTTTGTGTTCTCATCCAAAATGTGTAACATTTTTAAAACGCCGCCAAAAAAAGATACCTAATTTATGAACGTTGCATGTATCGGAACGTAAAACAACCAATAACCATAGTCTCGTTCCGAAACGCCACTACAGCGCTCACGCTGCAACTTCATAGCTAGCATTTAATCACTACACTAGTAACTCATTGCTATGAAGTTAGCAGCGTGAGCGGTTATAGCGCTCATGAGTGCGTTTCGGAACGCGCCCCACCCCATTTGCAGATGTTCTATCTCGTTCGCACTAGCACGCGCCGATATGAGTCCGACCGAGAGTCGAGAGTCGAGACCAAAGAAAATAATACTCTCTGACGAGAGAAGAACAGTGACTCCATAGAAAAAAAATGTAACCATAGACATACACACTGACAGCCACTAGCGCTGCAGCGGAATAGCATTGTTACTAAAACGCGGGCGGGAATATTTAAATTTTAATTTATTAAGGCGAGATGAGTTCACAGCTTGCAATACTGTGCGTGTTTTTGAAAAATCACTGTAGTTTAACTACTATTTTTCAAAAACACGCACAGTATTGCGAGCTGTGAACTCACCTCGCCTTAAAGGTTAGGTACTGGCTGACTGACGGAAACTATCTGCGAAGGTAAATGTAATAATGGCTTTATTAACTTTCTTATGACCGATATCACAATTTACTTCGCAGGTGGTCTCCGTCAAGAGTTGATAAAAATGTGAAACAAGCAATGGAGGTAAAAAAGGTTTATTGGAATATACTTCTTATATAACAACTCTCGATCTCTTCAATAAACATTAAATTGATCGTCACAGTTTTCCAAAGTCTCGATTTTCAAACAACTACCTTAAGCGCTGTCCACACATTAACGGGTTCCCGTCCCGGACGGGACGGGCCATCCGTGTCCGTTTTCCCGTCAGGGTCGTGCCGTCCGGGTTCTGTGTTCACACATATCAGGGAAAATCTGTGTCGGTGACTGAAAAGCACACAACGATGACCTTATTTAACACTGAGGAATTGGCAATAATTGCAATATGAAGAAGAAGCTTATAACCAAGAAGAACATCGACAAAATGTCGTCCCTGTCGGTAAAAATCGGATGGCACCGTCAGGGATGTACGGGCGTCCGGGCGTCCGGGCGGCCTCCAGGACACTGACGGCCCGGCCCTGAACTGTGTGAACGAGTTCATACAAATCGTATGTAACTGATTTTTCTGCGTCCCGGCCGGGCTCCGTCTGGGACGGGAACCTCCGGGATGGGAACACGATAATGTGTTGCTGCGAAATATCGTCGAGCACGGCTCCGGGCCTTTCTTCTCTCTCGACGAATATTTCACTGTGTTTTATTTATTATTATTTTTTGTATTATATTTATAATTTTTTTTGTAGCCAAAACAGATATTTAGATAATACATTTTTTGGTATAATTTTCATATAAAAAGGTGATTGTATAAAATAGTAATATGTGTTATAAAGGCAAATTTAGAGGTATGTTTGTGATTTTTTTCTATCGAAATATATGCTCAATCGTGTTTTGGATATTGTGGGTGTCTGTAAAAAAGCCTTAAGATTCTTATGTAAAATTTTTGAGGAATAAACTGTTGTAGTTTAACGACAGTAATTTTTTTAAAACACTCACAGTTTTCTTGGCTCTGAACTGGCGGGGCCTTAAGGCCGTACCTAAATTTTCCGGGGTCCAGTGCTGCCCCCATTTAAAATAAATCATTTCAAAGAAAACGGAGACATCATTTAAAATTTTGCAACTATCAAGTCCTAGATAACCCTTCAAAGTATTTTATGAACTACTGTTTACAGTTTAAAGTGAGAACGTTAAGCTTTACTACGCACATTTGCGGAAAACGGCCATTTTTGGCAAATGTGCGTAGTAAAGCTTAACGTTCTCATTATAAACTGTAAACAGTACTCCGTTTTCTTTGAAATAATTTATTTTAAATGGGGGCAGCACTGGACCCCGGAAAATTTAGGTACGGCCTTAATGACTCCAACGACAGGGCGGACGTGTCATCTCTGGATTGATGGCTGATTCACATGATGGTGAATTTACAATAAAATCACCTCACGCATTTTTGAAATAAGTACATATTATCCTCCCAGACATTGAAATAATCAAAAAGGGTTCGATCTTTTACATATTATTTATTTTTAATGATTCTCATTTTTCTTTCCAGAGCTTTATTCTTTTCATCTTCTTCCATATCCCTATTTTTTAGTATGATATATCTTTTAATACATATAGCAAAAGCACTAATAATAATAATAATAATAATAATAATAATATCCGTTTATTTCAGGCAACTAAGTTTACAAACATTTATTTTAATATGTTCTATGTTTTGCTCCATGTGCGTTACACATATGTTTAAAAAACTAAAATCAACGTTTCGTAATAGTGACATAATATTCATTTTCAAGCTTGATTTCCAAGCATTATTTTTCAAATAATTATTTATAATAATAGCACATTGCTCTATGGATACAACCACTTTTTTATTAACATATGTAAGAGACTTATTTTCTTCATACTCTCGCAAGCTTGTGAATATGTGAATGGCTTCTTGTACTTCGCTTAAAAATGCCTTCCGGCAATCTTGACACTCATTATTTTTTATTTTTTTAAATATGAAGCCACTTACATATGCACAAGCTTGACCTTCTGGCGTTGCCTCCTCTACAGTCTCGACTGCATCAGATAACATTTTTTCTAATTCTTCAACGCTATCTTCTTGAAGATGTAGTTGTTGTTGTTCTTCTGCTTCATAATTACTTCTTTAAATTGTTGTCTAATATAGAATTATCGTCTTCACAATTTTTTTTTGGCCTGTGTGCCGTAAGTTGGTAATTATGGCGGTTTTAATTCCAGCTACAAATTGTTGAATTGTAGGATTTGAATTAGATCCACAACTATATCTGATGCAGCCGAAACAATTTTCTAAAGCATCTTGATTGAGGCGACGCGTAGAAATAGACTTGATGTTTTTTTTTGCACATTTTTCCACAACTCTATACTATTTAAAGTATGTATCCACCCATCTTGTGAGGGAGGGATACTCCTTGATCCTAAATATATCATAGAAGAAATGAACTTTCTCATTTTACTAAAAAGTTCTATAAGAGGACTATGTGCAGTGAGATTTGTCGCATGTTTCTTTCTTCGACGTAGATCAGGAGTATCTGCATTGACGGCATCAAAAAGATTGTCAATTTTTTTTACAAAACATGCTGTAGCATGCGCTTCCGTTGGAAGATCATCTGAAAAATAAATAAAGCTTTAGTCACGTAAGCAGTAGGTAGATACTTAGTGGTGGATTAGTACGGATAGAGAAAAATGCTCAAAGGAATATTGCAACATTAGATAAAAATTGCAATCATCATTTTGTCAATGATTGTTATATTTAAGAACAATGATAAAATAACACTTAAAGAAAAAGATACTAACTTGATGCAATTTTCGTTAATATACCAACTGCAACGGAATGGCTGAAAACTTGAGCTGCCAGCTTGACCCTCATCTGCTGCTTAACATTCGGATGTATGTGTTGGTCCGTAAAGCAGGGGCGAATTCAAAATGAAGATTATTTTTGTCCAGTTTATAAAATTGTTCTATATGACTCCATTTTGCTGTACCTAAAAAAGAAAAAAATACATTTTATTTATCTACAAATCATTATTCAATTTTCATTTACCAAGTGATATATAGATATTTATTTTACCTTTTACATCAATATTATTTAACTGAAAATCGGTTGTGCACTCCACATCATGCTTCATCAATAAATTTCTTGTGCATTTTAATAAATGAGGCGGATCTAAGATCGCGACATATTCTTTGTCCATGTAATTAAAATATGGTTCTCTTGTTGTTGCGCCCAAGGTTTTAATAGTTTTCATATTAACTGTTGAAAGGTCACATATAGTGCCTACAACATCAACTTTTGCATTGATGCATTCGGAAAGTATCTAAAATGATAAAAATGTTAAGTAAATTAAATTAACTAAATATGTTCATCTTTATAATATTAGTCTAAATAGTCTAGATTACCTCTTTTAGAATGACTGTCATTCTGTCGGCGGTTAGCGCGTGCGTGAAATAAAAAGCTACTGGTTGCTTCCATTTTTTCTTAAACCAGCCAGCATGAAGACCAATGCCTTTGTGGCTACATCTTGGCTTCTGCCATGATTGCCATGGTCCTGATAACCCAGGACCATGTCTTGTTTGATATCATAAAACATATGTTTCCTTATTGACATCTCGTCAAACAAAAGCAAACAAATATTTTCCTCATTGGTGTTTCTTTCTGCCATTTTTTTTATAGATTCAAAAATGTGTCTGTTTATGCCAGGTTTTAAAGGCACTCTATTTAATAATTTGTTTAGGCAGCTTTGGCCTGGTAAGGCGAACATTCGCCGGAGCATCTTGTAGCATGCTGGTGACTTTTTATACAGCACTAGGGCCATCAATGTCTGTTCTATGGAGTATCTCCTTCCTTTCGGTTTTTTGGGGCAGTTTTGTAATTGCGTTTGTAAAAGAGTAATAAATGAATTTGACACATTTAAATTACACAATTTTTGTATATTCTCATCTTGCGAAACTTTTTCTACTACATCTATTTTTTTTCCTTTTAGCTGTTTTCTTAGCCTGTTGACTTGTCTCATTCTTTTTTGACAAATATTGTAGAGTTTTAACTCTCGTGGAGTTAGTTCATTTTTTTAGAGACATTTAGTTCTTTAAGAATGCCTCTTTTCTTCTTAGGTGTGTTCTGAAATTATAATATAACACATGTCATCAATCATATAAGTATACATATATGTATTTTATATTACCAGGTCATTTTATTTTTGATATGTATTAGATAGATAAACGAAACCATTATAACATACATTACACACATACATTATAACAACATTATTAAAACATCAATCATATTTTTTTTTAATTCAAATATAATTTATTTCTCAAAATACATTTTACAAAACATGTCAAAATTATATCATCATAGTCAAAACAAAATAATAAATAAAACAAATACAATAAAATAAAATAAAAATAATTAAATAAACAAAATAAAAATTACAACCCGCTCTTTAGCGTTTCCGGTGCAAAGGTGCCCAGAACGCTTGCCGCGTTACCACGCTGGATAGCTATGGCCATTTTTTGCACCAGAAACGAGCCAGAGCGGGAGTCCCCAGTTTTTTCCGCGATTCGTTGGCCATCTCCCTTATAAGGCGTTTAGCGTCCGATCCCCAGCTGCCCATGGTCTCTACGGCTATAGGCACAAAACAATATTTTGGCTCCATAGCTGCGTAGTTTAAACGCTTTCTATCAGCCGCATCTTCGGCAGCCGCCGCCGTCGTGCATACAGTACGCCCAATGTGGCTGACGGCTACCGTACTGACGCAGGTTGCGTCCCAAATCAGGCATTTGCCGTGCTTCCACGGCACCAGCGTCAACCCGTCAGGTCTCTTGCCATCCGACCTATTAAGGCCCGGCGGCTCCCGCACGCAGGGTACGTTGGCTGAGACGAAAGCCCTGCGAACTATATCGTTGAGAGCATGATGTCGTGGGAACCTACCCGAGCAGCGGCGACAACTCAATGCGTGATGGCCGTCGCCCTCCACCATGGACCCGCAGACGCATATATGTGGTTCACACACTCTGCTGCCCAGGCGGAGCGCCACGGCCACCCGCATATTACTAGGTAACAAAAAGATTATGATTTTCGTTGCTACGTTACCGTACATATACAGTCATCTATTCCATCATATCTCCAAAACTACCCAATATAGTTTGACCACTGATATATCTTTCAAATCGTCTTGAAACCGCTGGTTATACGTAATGTAAGAATTTTATATCTAGAAATAAAAAATAAATAAAGTACCTAACCTACCGAGTTTGATATTGAATTAAAGGTGCTATGAGGAATGCGACAGTAAGTTTTTCGTAAGATATTTCATCATTCTCTTTTGTAAGTTCAAAATGTGCTAATAAAATAAGTACCCAGTAGTCCAATCTTTCAATTGTGTACATATTAACTTGATAATTTTACCTGTTCCATGCATGATGCATCAGATATATTTTCAACTGCAACAAAATCTTGTTGGGTTGTGGTTATTACAGGTTGCATAAAATTTTCAAGGGAAGATAACGGCTGTGATGGACCAGCAACTTTTGCTTGCTGTACACTCTGTAATAAAAAAAATACAAATTTAGCTATCAGTTTACGTACACATATACATATATTATACATATTCTTCTATTTCGTCTAACCGCATTCCCGGTTGTATTCTCAGCTGTGTTGCTTCGGAGACCGGGGTGCGCGTTCTCGCTTTTCCTTCTCCAAATAAAATATGCATGTCAATGATCACCCAAGGATGCCAAAGACCTTGTAAAATGGAGAAGAAATAGCCGGAACACTTTAAATGATTTACAGGGATTCCACCCATTTGTGGTCGATATTCCTCCTCATCGTACCTCTCGATTCGCCTCCTCCTTCATTGTGCGAACCGCTAATGTGTGGAATTCCCTCCCTGCGTCGATGTTTCCCCATACATATGATTTAGGGATTTTCAAGGCAAGAGTGAATAGGCATTTTTTGAGTCTGCGTGATACACCTTAGACCTCATCTTAGCTTCCCATCAGGCTAGATAGAGGTCAAACGCATTTAAATCTCTAATAAAAAATAATAAAAAAATGATTTGGCTATAGTTTTACAAACGGCCGCCTGCCTGACGTCAACCCTGTTTGGGAATGTATTTGTGCGAAAAATTTTACAAACGGCCGTCGCCCGTCTTTAACCTTCCTTGGGAATGCAATTTTAGCACGAGATGTTTGTGCTTAGTCCTTTAGTCGCCTCTTACGACATCCACAGGAAGAGATGGAATGGTCCTATTCTAACCTTGAACCACACGGGTTATATATTATATGTATATTATACATATTGTAATGGTAATAATATTTAAATATTACATATCAGGATATAAATGTCTGTATGTTGTTAAGGTGAAGATATAGGCAAATGGCCTTGAAGTGGCGCCCACATTTGAAATAAATTGTTAACTCGTAGATATGGAGATAATTTCCATATTGCTCTTCGTCATGCACTACATAGCCCTTTAAATTATTTTATGAACCACCGTTGAAAGTATTTACATCAGTACGTCTAGCTTTAAAACTTGCCTCCGCCAAAAGTGGCCACGGCAAGTTTTAAAGCTAGACGGATCACCAATAATAGTTTCAACGGCAGTTCATAAAATAATTTAAAAGGCTATGTATTTATTTCACACTTCAAAGCCATTTGCCTATATCTTCACCTTAAAGCAATTTTCGTAGGTAAGGCAACTCAATTTTGTTTTTAAGGTGACGTGGGTTCACAATTTGCAATACCGTGCGTGTTTTCGAAAAATCACTGTTATTAAACTACTACAGTTGATTCCTCAAAAAATTTACACGAAAATCTTTAGGATTTTCTACAGACACCCAGAATAGCCAAAACACGATTGAACATTTTTGGCTCGATAGAAAAAAATCACAAACATACCTCTAAATTTGCCTGTGTAATACATATTACTATTTTATACAATCACCTTTTTATATGTAAAGTATACCAAAAAATTTATTATCTAAATATCTATCCGTTTTGGCTACAAAAAAAAATATAATTATAATACAAAAAAAAACACAATGAAATATTCGTCGAAAGAGAAGAAAGGCCCGGAGCCGTGCTCGACGATATTTCGCAGTGTTTTATTTATTATTGATTTGTATTATATTTATAATTTTTTTGTAGCCAAAACGGATAGATATTTAGATAATACATTTTTTGGTATAATTTTCATATAAAAAAGTGATTTTATAAAAAATTAATATGTATTATAAGGCAAATTTAGGCTAATTAAAGGTATGATTGTGATTTTTTTCTATCGAGCCAAAAATGCTCAATCGTGTTTTGGATATTGTAGAAAATCCTTAAGATTTTTATGTAATATTTTTGTGGAATAAACTGTAGTAGTTTAAGAACAGTGATTTTTCAAAAACACGCACAGTATTGCAAATTGTGAACCCATGTCGCCTTAAATAAAATATATCTTGTGTCACTGACTGATAATGTAGCTTTCTATAGATGAAAAAAATTTCAAAATCAGTCCAGTCGTTTTTGAGTTTATCCAAACAAACAAACACGCAAATCTTCTTCATATAATATTAGTCTACTAGATATATTTTCCCATTCTCTTGTGTTAGTTCAAAATGTGCTTGTAAAACAAGTTGTAGTTGGTTCTTTCAATTGTGTCAATATAATGAATTTATTTTACCTGTTCCATGCACGACACTTCTGATATATTTTCAACAGCAACAAAATCTTGTTGGGTTGTTGTTATTGCCGGTTGATTACCACTTGTCTGGTGATGCATAACATTTTCAAGGGATGATAATGGCTGTGATGGACCAGCAACAATTGCTTGCTGTACACTCTGTAATAAAAAATAACGAATTTAGCTACAAGTTTGAATACAAATATTACACATATTGTAATAATATATAAATTTTATTTATTTATTTATAAGCCTTTTAGTCGCCAACCGTAGTCGGCGTGTCTTCAGACACAAAGGCCTCCTCAAGCTCCTGCCACGCTTCTCAAAGTTTTGCAATTCTCTGCCATAGTTGGCCCCCAATCTTTTGCCTTCCCTTTTTCCGTATCGTTTGAAATCTAGGGTTCCACTCTGTCAGATCCTTGGTCCATTTATTTTTAGTCTCTGAGTGTTTGACCTGTCCATCTCCATTTTAGTTTTTTAGTTTTTATTGTTGCATCTTCAACCTTTGTTATGCGTCTTATATCCTCGGCACTTTTTTTCGGCCCAAAAAAGAAATATAAATATATATACATAAAAATTATATGTATATAAATAAATAAATATGTGTAGTATATGGTAAGCTGGCGGATGTTTTTAAAAACCGAAAAATACCACAGTGCCTAAAAACACGCCTCTTCAACCAGTGTGTTCTGCCCACAATAACATATGGTGCCGAGACATGGACTCTCACAAAGGGAACCATGTATAAGGTTGCGGTTGCGCAGAGAGCCATGGAGCGAGTCATGCTCGGCATCAAACTGCAAGACCGAGTTCGCAACGTGGAGATCCGACGTCGAACGAAAGTTCATAACGTGCTCTCCAGGGTTGCGGCTCTAAAGTGGAACTGGGCGGGACACTTGGCTCGAAGGAACGATGGAAGGTGGAGTAAGGCCGTCACCGAATGGTATCCTAGAAATGGGAAACGTAGTGTAGGACGTCCGGCGGCTAGGTGGGTTGATGACGTCAGGCAGGTTGCTGGGAGGAACTGGATTGCGATGGCCAGTGATAGAGCAGGGTGGCGCAGACAAAAGGAGGCTTATGCCCAGCAGTGGGTACTTGAAGGCTGTTGATGATGATGATGAGTATAAGGATATAAGTGTATGTATGTCGTTAAGCAAAAACAATACTAATAAACTACCAACCCATTGAAAGATTTTAATTAGAGTAACAAAATTTTGTGACAGAAATACTACAAAAAATACTACAGATTAAACATGTAATTAAAATAAAAAAATTACCGACCACATTTTCCTAGTGACTGATACACACTTTACTTGCTGCCTCAAAAACGATTGAACCGATTTTACGAAACTTGCACTGTTATCTAAGTTGGACTATACCTACTCGTACTTCTAAAAAAGATTTTTTGCAATCTAACGTATAGTTTCTGAGATATCCATGAACAAACATACATATACACAATTGTAAACTTTTGGACACGTGTTTAGAATCTGGTTTAGACTAACATAACAACTAAAAAAACATACATACATATGGGTCTCCTTTTTTTTAAGTCAGTAAATAATTACATTCTTAGAAAAATCAATTTAAATACACAATCTTCTACTTCTTCGTCTAAGCGCGTTCCCGGTTGCATCCGCAGCTGTACTGCTTTGAAGCCCGGGGTGCGCTTTCCCGCTTTTTCTTCTCCAAATATAACATGCATGTTATTGGTCACCCAAGGATGCCAAAGACCTTGCAAAATGGAAAAGAAATAGCCGGAACCCTGCCGCCTGCCTAACGTCAACCCTCTTTGGGAATGTATTTGTGCAAGAAGTTTTACAACCGGCCGCCGCCCGACGTTAAACCTCCTTAGGAATGCAATAGTAGCATGAGATATTTGTGCTTAGTCTTTTAGCGCCTCTTAAGACATCCACAGGAAGAGATGGAGTGGTTCTATTCTAACCCGGAACCATACGGGTAATTTAAATACAAAATATTTTATGTAAAATCATATGAACATGAAAATAAAAAAGTAATATTCTATTACTTTAAAAAGTTTTTTTTAATATAGATAAATGACATAATTACCTGGGTAAAAATATTTTCTTTGTCATTTAACAGTTCTTCAACTTCATCTAAATCAGGAACAGCAAATTTACTAAGTTTTTGCCTCATGTTATCATAGAATTTGGACGAATGAAAATGCCTTCCACATAAAACCTTGTTTTTGCTATAGAGTGACTGAAGAAATTCTAAAGAAGTCCAGTCTTCGGTTGGGTAGCAATATTTGGCCCAAGCACTGGCCCTGGAAATATAATTGAAATAATTAAATAATGTGTCATCATGATCATGTCCTATTTTAGTCTCCACTGCAGGAGCACGACCCTCTCTGTACTGCCAGATCTATATATTTACGCCAGAGCAGTCAAAGGATTTGGCCTAAAATAATGTGTAAAACTGATGAATAATTTTACTGTGTTACGTGTAGAATAATGTAATTTTATTTTTACTAATATTATGAGTTCAAAAGTTAAGTCAACCGATCATCTTGATATTATACATACAGTTTAAACCTTCATACTTAAAAGTTTTCTTACTGGCTGGCATAATCATTTGAATTTATTTTTATATTCTTACGTTGCCATGGTACAAAAAATCACATTAAAATTGTCAAATTATTGCTGAGGTAGAAAATATATTATTTACATTGTTTTATTGTTATTATTTAATTGATTTAATATATTCAACACATACACTTTAGGTATCTGTACATAATATACATATAATACATATCTGTATCCGAGGGATCTGCACATAAATCGGAGTGGATCCGCAGTTACTAAATCTATAAATGAAAACATTAATTTAAATTGAAAAATATTTTAACTTAAATTTAAGGGAATAAATAGTACCTACTCAGCTTACCTAGTCATATTCGCGATGCCGGGGTTCGGAAATCTGTGATACGACACACTCATATCTTCGGCCCGTGTCTTACCACACTTGGCGCATTTTCTATGGATGTTCACATTACTCATAATTAAACAGTTATAAACACAAAACAAAATAATAACCACCACTAAACCTAGATTAAACGTCCTGTCGTAACTGTACTAAAACTATGTGTAAAAACGTCCATGCGCAACTAAAACTAAATAAAACGTCCTTGCGTTGATAATTGTTAACTCTTCAATATAAAAAGGTTAGAGATTACAATTGAATGCGGAGAGAAATATATACTCGATCGACACAAAAAATCGTAATGGCGACCGCGGGCCGGGCTGTAGAAAATTACCTGGAATAGAGTAATACCAATATTACCAGGTGATGTTTCACAAAAATACACAAAAATCAATAAAAAAATTATATCTAGGTTTTCTGATATTAAATGACTTCGATAGATGATTGTACTTTCATTTTGTGTAAAATTGTGCAGATAACTATGCAATGTTTAAAATTTTAACATGCCTAAGCAACATTTATAAAAGGATTAAATAGTCCGAAATTGTACACAATTTGTAATAAGTATCTGTTACTAGCAATACTGAACTTTACTTGTCAATTTGAGGATCGGTGGCATTCGGTGGTGCCAGATTGTTGATTTTTTTAGATATATTTTTTTTATATGGCACTCAATAGCAAGCGCACACATACAAAATTTATGCATGTGTGCATGTGCAAAATCTCGTCATACAAGACAATAGACCCTGGTCGAGACCGACCGAGCCCGAAGCCAAGCAATCCCGACTCCGCCCGAGCGCGCGCCGATTTGATTTGTTTATTTACCTACTTCTACTTGTTTCTAGTTTCTACATGTAAAGTAAACATTACATTTTGTTGTTCTCTTTCATTTGTTTAGTGCAGAGTATTTTTTAGCGCGCGAGCTGATCTTTGTGTTAGTTTACCTTACTATATCAGTGAGTTGAGAAAAATACGTAGCTATTTATGCAACTGTCACGTAATGAGGGTTATTTTAATACGAGTGCAATTTTTCGTTATTAGCGTAGCGAATGACGAAATAGTACAGCATGACATGAGTATTAAAATACCTGTTACGTGCAGTTGCATCCACCCCGAAGATAAAATATTTAAAAGAGATAATTATTTAGGTTTGGTTGACTTCTTGGGAGGCAACTAGATTTAGTACTGTGTCGCAAATATGGCCTTCTTTGTAATTTTATAAATCACTTCATCGGATGTTGTCGAAATTTTTCAGTAAAAAAGCAAAAAAAAATTGCAAAAATATACAGCGAAAAATCAATATTCGCCACGCAATGTTTTTTTTTTGATAGCGGTGCCTGATACGTTCCGTTTTAAGGGCGGCGTAATTTTTTCTTCTGATATTTTTTAGCTGCCAGCACCATAAATCAGTTTTTTTTCTTTTGTGAGGAAGTCTTTATAATTTTTATGGCTGTATGTTAATGTTGTAGTTTTCTTTGCCTGTATAGATTTTTATTATGAAGATTCGCATATCGAATCTATATCGTAATGTACTCATTTCGAATACGGGAGCACTTGGATTAAAAAAAATGCTTATGTACCTTTTTACCCTAAAATGTACCTTTTCAGCGCTGGATATGTACTATTTGAGAACTCAGTTGTGGCATACTTTACCGATGCTCATAATGATTATTAATCATTATGTGCTTCGGTAAAGTATCGAAAGGACGTCTACAAGTGCTCGATTAATAATGCCAAATTGTGCAGTTAACGCATGTAAAAAGAGGTCAAATACTTCTAATCTTAGTAAAGATGGAATAACCTTTCATTTGTAAGTTTTTTTTTATTTTATTAACATTGATTTCTATTTAAATGTAATTACTTAAAAATCGATATAATATCTTTAAGTTTAGATTACGGCAAAAATAATCGAGTCAAGTTTGCAACTGCTTTCCTGCCATCCTGCCATGAGTGACGAGACATCGTATTATTATCGATGTCGATAAAAATGACATTTCCTTGATATAGTTTTATTTGTGATATAATTTTAATATCGAAATACTTTAATTATTTTACAAGCTTTTATTTAGTTTTACCTGTCCCGTTGTCTGTCTGTCTGTAATCAAATCTTGCAAGTTAAATTTGACCCACTTCCTGGTTTCCGATTGAGCTAAAATTTTGCACGCATACGTATGTCGCGTGACAATGCAATATTATGACAACATGGATCTGATCTGATGATGGAGCTGGAAGGTGGCCATAGGAACTCCATGATTAAACGACATAACCCCATCAAGTTTGGGCTCGTAATATTCATCTTGACAAGTATTTTGTCTTTAGATGGTATCCAGGGTCTGATGATAGGGCTGCAAGGTGGCCATAGGAACTCCGTGATTAAGGACATAACCCCATCCAGTTTGGGCTCGTATGATTTGTCTTGACGAGTATTTTGTCTTTAGATGGTATCCAGGGTCTGATGATAGAGCTGAAAGGTGGCCATTGGAACTCCGTGATTAAACGACATAAGCCCATCGAGTTTGGGCTCGTATGATTCATCTTGACGGGTTTTTTGTCTTTAGATGGTATCCAGGGTCTGATGATGGAGCTGGAATGTGGCCATAGGAATACAATACAATACAAAAGTCTTTATTGCACCAAATAAAAACAATAAAAAATTACAAAGTTTACGGAACTTATAAATAAATAAGGTACAAGAGGCGGCCTTATCGCCGAAGCAATCTCTTACAGGCAACCATAAAGAGAAGGAGTGCGAAGTATATGAGTAATATAACAGGTGGCGCAGTTAAATTTAAAATATAAATTATAAATAACCAATAGATATTAAAATACTTATACAAAATATATATTATAAAAAAAAGATATATTTATATAAATAAATTAATATATATATATATATATATATATATAATAATAAGTAATTTATTACATACATACAAATAAATAAATATCACAATGATGTAAACAGATCTGTACATGGTGATTTTAAACAGGAAGATAGAAGAAATAGTAGGGGAAAGAGATGAGGAACTAAACAGAAGTAAAAAAGTGATTTTTAGTTAGGGTTTTAAATTTATTCAAAGTTTTGTTTAGGAACTCCGTGATTAAACGACATAACCCCATAACCCCATCTATATATGTATTTATAATAAAATATACAATCGTTGAGTTAGTATCCCATAATACAAGTTTTTTAGTTTTCTGTTTCGGCTATTTCTTCTTCACTTTGCAAGTTCTTTGGCATCCTTGGGTATATAACTTTATTATATTTGGAGAGGAAACAGAGGAGAAGCAGCACAGCTACGAATTCAACCGGGAACGCGCTTAGATGATGAAGAAGATGATAAAATATATATTGTCGAGTTAGTATCCCATAATACAAGTTTAAATACTCAAAAACTTGTATTATATTGTAGTATGCTTGAAGCGCCACGTAGGCAGTTTAAATAATAAAACTTGTTAAACTAATTAACAAGTTTTATAGTATTCGTGAAGCGCCACGTGGGCAGTATAAATAATAAAACTTGTAAATTTTACAAGTTCTATTATTTAAACTGCTCACGTGGTACCTCACGTGACGTATTAACTTCTATCCCGAATTTCCGACATAATTATATGAAAACATTCCAGAGTTAAAACGAACGTAATTTTTTTTTCCGAAATATCGATTTCGATATTTTTTTTTTTGTTGTTCAATCCTTTTGCACTAGGGTGTATTATTACGTTTACATACACATTTGTTTTAGTGTGAGTCTTGCTAGTGTGCAGAAAATAAACTAGTGTGTCAATTTTACGTAAGTGTTCGTTTATAACGACACAAATTATTTTTGTGACTGTGTGTGTTTTTTAGATGTAGTAGTACCCTCCCTCGCACCAAAAACGGCAGAAAGTTTTGTAAGAAGATTTGTCTGCGTAACTTATCCTGTATTAAATGATCTAAGGACTACGCGGTGGAACGTCATAACAAAACCGAATACATACATTTTGTACCCTTTGCACTAGTCGCTTAGTCTTACATAGAAGTCGCGATCCATAAACGAGGTCTCCGTAATTCAGCTTTGATAGGATCAAAGATTCATATATCTTTCGCCTCGTGTCTTCGGTAAGGTAAGATAGTTACGAATTTTGTACAAAAGACTCAATCGGTAGAAACAGTTTATCACTAATCCCACCAAATTAGACTCAAATCTCGAATCAGCTCACCGTCAATGACAAGCCCCAAGTTACGTGCTTCCTCTACTCGGGCCAAAGCCTGATCATTTATGGACACTGTTGGATTTTCCATTTTAGCGATCTGCCATCTTGTCCCTAGTAACATATATTTTGATGTACATATTTCGTTGAGACCAATCTGCAATCCTTGTCAGATCCTCATTTAATCGTGATACGGTGCGAGATATATCCTTAGGTACCTACCGTAGATATATAAATTTGAACATCATCAGCGTAATAGTGGAGTTTGCAATACTTTACTGTTGAAGGTAAATCGGCACAGTAGATAATAAAAAGAAGGGGTCCCAGTATTGAACCCTGCGGCACACCTCGCTGGATTGGTTTAAGTTCCGAAATTGAAACACTACCATCGCCTTTTTGGAGTTTTACTTGTTGGAAGCGATCAGTAAGATAACTCCCAAGTGGTTTGAGAGTTATCTTACGCCAACGACTGCGAATCTACTCCATAGTAGCTTAGTTTAGCCTGTAATAGGGGTATGTCTAGACATTCAAAGGCACGTGAGTAATCGTAAGAGAGTAAGGACGGTGCCATGGCCTTTATCTTCTTCAGATAATATGTTGTCAATAACATCGAGCAAGGCGGTTATCGTTCCACGTCCTTTACGAAATCCAGACTGCAATGTGGGAAGAATGTTATTCTTTTCGACATAGTAAGCTGTACACTAACCGCTCTCTCAAGCAATTTTGACAGAAATGGCAGAATGCTAAGTGGTCTTAGATCGCCATTATCTGTGGGATTATTAACTAAAGCCTCTTTACAACATTTAGGTACTTTTCCAGTAATAACAGATTTATTAATTTTATCTTATATTTATATAATGCATGTGTGATAAATGTAATAAATGTAAGTCGTTTTTATCACAATAAACAATTAAACAATTATTTATAATTTTTGTAATGACATCCAAGGTATTTGGGAGAGTTAATAAAATCATGTCCTTACTGATACCATCATCCTTACCAGTTGCATTCGTTTTTATAGACAATATATACTTAGCTACGTCACCACTAGAGACGGGTCTCAGTGTAAAAGATTTAGAAGTAAACGTATTATTTCGGAAAAATGATACATCTGCCGCCGTATTAGAATTACAATCTGGTAGTCGTAAAAAATGTTCATTGATTTTACAGGTATTGTTTAAACCTGTAAAATCAATGAACCACCTTCGGTATATAATCTACTAATTGTCAAAAGGTATCTTCTGAGATAGCACGGTGAGTGGGGTCGGAAAACAATTTTTACATTTGTTACCTTTTTCCTTTAAAACTTTTTTTGATTGCTAGTAACAAACACGCATACAAACCGCAAACCGCTACCGCTCAGGAACAACTTTATGATAAAGCCGTTCTTACAAGCTTTTATTTATCTGCCCACTATGTTGTTGCTTTTTGGGTCGAATCTTGCAAGCTAAATTTAAGCCACTTCTCGGTTTCTGGTTGAGATGAAATTTCGTATGCTAATGTAAATCAGATGACAATGCAATATTATTTTGACATGAAGCTGATCTGATGATTGAGCTGGAAGGTGACTATAGGAACCCTGTAATAAAATGATTTATTTTATAAATTCTTAGGCGTCACAATAAAATCTTGTACATAAACTGATTTCTTTTTTTCAAAATCTTATTATAATTGTACAATTGTACATGGGGCGTGAGCGTTCTTTCCGTTTCTCCTTAACTTGTGCCAACGAACCCGACTTTAAATAATTCTCAAATTGTCAATGTAGGCGCGTTTTTCGCCGGCAATAGCTATTTCGACCATTTTTCTCAAGTCCTTGTAATATTTTTTATCATCCTCCGATTTACTTTTACGATATGCCTCGTGTGCTTGTAATCAAGCACACGAAGCATATCGTAAAAGTAAATCGGTTCCTCTATCATACTCTTACAGACTTCAGTAATCCAGGGCAATGACTTATCCTTCACGGTAACTTTTTTTAGCGGAGCATGTTTATTAAAAAGCGATATAATTATGCTATTAAATTCTTCAATCATTAGATCAACCGTACCGTAGGTAACTCCGTAACTTTCGCCCAATTAATTAACCCTAGATAACTAAACTATCCTGGGAGTTACTCAATAACTAAACATTCGTCTAGCGGACTACGCATTAAAAAATCTTATATTATCAACATAATTTAACGTGAGGAAGAAATTGTTACATGATTCGTATAAAGTGCTCGTTGTGAATAGAGATAGGTAGAAATAATTTTATACT
Organism: Acrobasis repandana; assembly: GCA_963576875.1. NCBI lineage: Eukaryota > Metazoa > Arthropoda > Insecta > Lepidoptera > Pyralidae > Acrobasis > Acrobasis repandana. Next base: position 76,376 of record OY756241.1, on the reverse strand, counting down.
AATGATGCCACATACCTTTTATACACATCTACATTATGGGTGTCACAAATTGCATTTTTTACATCTAAGGCATCAATTTTTGGTCTTCCTTAGCAATTTCGACGGGCAAACGTATAATTTTTTTGTAATATTTCATACATAAGGAAATGGAGCAGATTCTTCATATGATTTCACCAAGGATATCTCCTATCATGACCTTGATGTCACGTCTTAAAGTTACCGTCCGAGCAAGTTGCCGCAACCAAGGCTCCATGAGGTGGTTTGTCAGTTTCAAAACAAAATCTCGCCGTGTTATTTGTTAATTATTTTTGATGTTATTCGCGACGTATAATAACATAAGTAGGAGTAGTCTTAGTGCAGATGACCATTTATGATGAGTTTTACTGGATAAAAATCGAAGAGTTGCTAAAGCACATGTCGAATGCTACGTTGTAGCATCTGACGTAGTATGTAGTACGTTTCTTTCCATGTTTGACAATATAAAATCATCCGGTTTAATAATTTGGGTTCTGTTGTCTTTTACTTGATACTAAAAAATCATCTTCAGAACCCAAAGATTGGCACGAGACATCAGTATTAATGCTGATATTGTATTGACTTTCAACCTTCCAATGATTTGTCATCACCACAGAAGTTAAATTATCTTGTTTCTTTTATCAAAGTAATCAATCTTAATAAACGTGAATTTCTACTTTCAGCCTAGGACATATGTTTCCATTTATAAATCCATCAATAATATTAGGTATATGAGAAAAAGTTGAAAGCAATTAGTAGTATGAATGACATCTTACTAATAAACCCTAGTCATTAAAAAATAACCGTTTTTATGAAATTCATATTATTTGTATATTATCTAATTATAATACAAACATTTATTAATTTTTTTTATTTGAAAATACTAATATAAAATAAAATGCAATTTAGATACCTTTGAAAATCTGCACCTGTTATAACTAAACTTTCGTCATCTAGGCGACGCGGTGGTTATAAATCACAAGTAAAGACAATTGTTTGCGCAAACGCCGCATTTGTGCAACTTTTTACTCTAATTATGAAGGTATACAAAGGCGTGCAAGCAGGGGGTACGCGAAAGTATGTGAACTAGACTTATGCAAGGGGTCGCGTAGTCTGCCAGACGAATGTTTAGTTATCTAGGGTTAAATTAAGGTCATTATTAAAATCGTCCAAGTCTATCTTGTCCAATGGTCTGTATGTGAAATATCTAGGTGGTATTTTACATTTATTTAAAAACAGCGTTATATTAATCATTGCATGCCTATACTCTCCAATTATTTTGTTCACTGACACATCGCAAATTGGAACATTAGTGCAGACGACATCTATGAGCGTTGCCGATTCAGAAGTAAAATGTGTAGGCTCAGTAACTACTTGATTAAGACTCATGTACTCAAGAAACTCATTCAATTTACCCGTGTTACTTTTAGTTATATCAAGTAGATCAATATTGAAATCTCCCAGCAATAATACAAAGTCGCAATCAGAAAAGTGATTAGTGATTAGACAGTTATAGCGTCTATAAATACGTCAACGTTCACCCAACTCGGTCTATAGGCAGTTCCTACTATCAGTCTGTATCCATTGATACGTGTTGAGAGCCACATTTGTTCAACGTGGTCATTAGGTCGTTGTAAGTACCGCACAATAACGTCTTTTTTAATGTAAAACCCGAGCCCACCTCCGCACCCCTTACGCATATGCAGTGGCCGAGAGACGGCACGAAACCTATAATCCGGGACAACGGGCGCTCGTTCTAGCTGGTCATCCTTAAGCCAGGTTTTTAAATATTTATTTTAATTTAATTATTTGTGACGTTCCACGGGTAAAGGTACCTTATGGACGGTGGCACTTACGACATTGTGTTTATTAGCTAAGTTAATTGTACGAATTATTTTTCTAAACGTCCTAAGCGCCAGCGTCCACAAGGTACCTTTACCTATATAATTTTTGAAGTGAAAAATTCTTTAGCGGCGTTGTGCACCGTAAGACGGATGGAGAGTAGACAGCCGGCGCGGCGTAGGAGAGGAAGTATCCTCCCTCTCTTTCTACGGCGCGGCGAAAATGTATGCCTGCGCCTGCTGTTTCGTTTAGCTGAGAGATAAACTTTTTAATGTAATATGAATTGTCATGTTTGTGTACGATAGCGCAATAAATAAATATTGTATTCTACCACATAAATAACTTTTATACTGATAATTAAAGCAATTCGTGCAAAATTATTCCCTAACCATTCCAAAATATCAAAGTTCCGTAAACTTTGTAATTTTTAATGTTTCTTATTTGGTGCAATAAAGATTTTTGTATTGTATTCTGTGAATATATGAGTAGGCGAAGGCTAGGCGCTAGTAAGGCATACTAACGCTGAGCCTGTCATTTTTTTTTAATTTCGGTGAGAAGGTAACCTTAGTTTTGGGCAGGGCTTGATAACGATTCCAAATTTACACTAAAAGTAACGTTAAATAACGTTATTTTCATACAGGTATTACTGGTAACGTTATAAAGGTTATCGATAATACAGTTATAAAACGTTATCAATTAACGATATAAGTAACAATACTTTTTTCAATACTTGTATCAATTTAACGATACAAGTAACAATCCTTTTTCAACACTTGTAAAATATTATACAAGTGTATTACATCGCGCTGGGAATCGAACCCGAGGTAGCACAGACTATCACGACATCCGTGTAGCTCTAGTAGCCTACTAGACAAACTCTCATCAATTTATTGTCAAATATCGAAAAGAAGTACAGTCTTAACTATACCTTTTACCGTTAATATCATTGGTAACGTTATCTGATTTATCGGTAAATGGTTGTAAAAATACCGTTACCCAGAATAACGTTATTATTTCTGATAACGTTAACGCCGTTTGACAAAATTAACGTTACCAGATTTTTAACGGTATTCCAAGCCCTGGTTTTGGGTTGGTGATGTCATGTGTGGGGCAGTTTGACAGAGATAGATTAGATACCAGACCACTTGGAATTAGACCTTGTGACTTGGAAATAGACCTTGTGACTTGAAAATACAGTTTCTAATAACAGTTCCTACGATCTACATACGACTGATTCAGGTTGGCTGGACCTGAATAGCTTGAGAAATACTTGGCTGCTTGAGTGTGGCGCCGCTAACAGCCGCACTTCACTTTGTCACATCTCGTAGACAGAAATAAAGGAGAACATGGTTTGACAGCGAAAGTTATACTTCTTTTAATTTAATAGCTTGCTCTTGTCGCTGGAGTTAAGTGGAGATGCCTCCATTCCTCTCTTCTCTCTGCCGTCTTTTTAATATAACGGTAGGACCTTACTCCTTTATACTTACTGCTGCATAAATAAAAATAAAATAAAAAACTACTAAATGTAAAATAATATTTATTCCTATACAATGAGTACAAAAATTGTCGTACATTGGCTTGCAGCTCTATCCTAGAGGCAGCGCTCGCAGGCCGGGCCCGGGCACAGAAGCATATCACAGCGTCAAACTATACAAAACATTTATTTACATTACTTATTTACTTATTGTCTAAGCTGCTATCGCTAAATATTGCTGATTTGCTATAAGTACTAGGAATTTGCTATGCATTTGGACTAGTACCTACAATAAAGATTTAAATCATGTTTATATAATAATATATTGTGCAAACATAAATTATTGTAAAGATTGACAAAGAAGTTAGTAGATCTCGCCATATTGCGGAAACAATCAGAACTAAAAGCACCACCCAGTCCCCAGATTAATTATTATACAACTAAATGGAAGCAATAGATAACTTGTATGATCTACACAGAACATCAACCATACAAATCATCTATTGTTTTAATTCAATTGCACGCAACAAGGAAGAAACTTGTACTGTTTAAGTGGGCCTTAAAGCAGATTTGGTAGCGTTATTTGAGATTTACTAACTTAGTGGTCGGTTTGTATACAGCAACAAAATATATTAATAAATCTGATATGTACAAAATAGCGTTCTTTCTCATTTAATTAAACAACACTGATGTGATCGAGACATATAATGTAACTTACAATAGATATCAATGAACGTAATATTATCAATGAACGTAAATATTAACATAGAAGATGCGCTATTTATGAAAGTATATATGAGATGCAATTAGTACCTCGAGTGGAAGACGAGGGTGAGAAATCATCCTGATCATCTGATCATGGCTGAGGGTCATCTGAGATTTTCTTTATGACCGCCTGAGTTATCTCAACGATTTTACGTCCTTCTCAGACTACGAAGTGGTATTGTTTGCGCTGAGCGGTCATAAAATGTCACACGCAGCTCGACAAAACGTCAAAACACTCGATCGTTTACTCGTTGTTTAATTTTGTTTTTTTCGTGTGTAAGTGGCTAACACTGTTGCAGACCAAGCTGCTGTAAGGCATCTGACTTGGCTCGACAACTTAACGTGTCTTCCGAAGTACCGAGGAGTTCAATAATATTATGCCAATGTGGTCACCCATCTAAGTACGGACCACGCTCCGGGTTGTTTGATTAGCGAAAGCGCTTACGATGCGTACTCCCACCGGATCACTAGGTCACTTACTTTTGGTAATGTCCACCCACACGACCGTCCACCCCCACTACCCGCCGACACCCGCGCTGTCATTCGTCCTTGTCTCGCTGCGGCCGCCGCGCCGCCAGCGCGCGCACCCCGAGCAGCCCGAGCCCGCCGCCGGCCAGCGCGGCCGCGGCGGCCGCCTTGGCCCCCAGCAGCGCGCCCAGCGGCCCGCCCAGCAGCGCGCCGCACAGCGCGCCGCACGCGCCGTACGCGCCCGCGCGCAGTCTGACACAATCATCATATACTTATTCAATATTTACGGTGAGATGTTACGTGGATATTAGCAAAACTACTTATAATCAAAATAGTGATCTTTCCGCCCATCACCACGCTAAAGGAGGCCCTGGGATCTGTCTGTCTAGAGCCGCAAGACCCGACATGCTCTGTCTGCCCCATTAGGGATAAAGACGTGGAAGTGTATCTGTATCTACTAATGTGTAATAATGACAGTCTACTTCACTTAGACGGCTCACCCTGCGCGGACACGGGGCGACTGTGCGGGTGGAGGGGTAATCTGGGATGGCACGACAAGGAAGCTTCCTATAGATCAGCGAGAAGGGGAGCTGACGTTACCGTCATTTTGAATAATGTCCATCTTATTTCATTCCGATATTTTGTATCTGTATACAAATATAGACACAAAACATGAAATTCTCAAATTTCAACGAAATTCATTTAATCATGAATTAGATATACTCACTTTTCTGCTACGGAGAGATCAGCGCGTGCCACGGCCACATTCTCAGTTGTCGACTCGACATTATTCTCTATTGATGTCACCTGCAACAATATTAATCAGTTTAAAACATTAATCACCTAATTCATTTTTATTTTCATCAAAAACAATAAATATTGTTATAGGGTTTTAAGGAACCCAAGCCCAAGATGCAGTACTTGAGTACTGAAATTAAATAACGAATTAAGAAATGGTGCAAAAGTATCACGTGAGGTGAGCAGGCTCACGTGATACGTCAAGTGAGCACTAGAACTCGCGACCTTGGACCACAAACGACCGTGCTCTTCCCAACCGAGCTCTCCCAAGCCCGCCCCGCGCCGCCGCGAGCCCGCTCACCTGCTCCCTCTGCGCCAGCGCGGCCGCCTGCACGTGCTGCCAGGCGTCGTGCAGCGCGCGCACCTCGCCCTGCAACTCGCTCCAGCCGCGCAGCACGGCTTCCCGCTCTTTTAACGCCAATTCCTGGAGAAGTTTCATATACTTCAGTTTACCCTATTAAAAAAAAAATCATCAAACCTGTTAACCGAGTATGAAGTTACATTACGGAAATTACAAATGTATCCTTTAATATTTTTCGCGTAACGCTCTATCCAATAACTACCTATTAATCATTTCAATCAGACTTCCTCAAAAGAACTAATGTCGGACAAGATAGCTGTTGATCGCAAACGTTTGATTTGTCAACAGTATAACGTATGTTACTGTTAAATGTTACTGTTGGCATGACTGACTCGCTCATCGACTTGCAGCTGCACGAGCTCGGCGCTGTCGTCCGCCGCCAGCACGCCGATGGAGTCCGTGGACACCACGCTGTACGCCGCAGGGGGAGCCTCCGTACGCCGGTTTATTGATAATGGAGACGTCTCTAAAACGCAAAAAATATAAAAAACATGATTTTTTTACATACATGTTACTATGTAATGTATGTTACTTTGTATACCTAAAAGCTTTCAAAACATCGTCAAAAACCAAAACAAACATTTTCAAGTGTACTTGAACCAATAAAATTGAAATCGTCGATTATTTGAGGTCGCTCAGTCATCATACACCTGGCACCTGCCTGACGTACGTCAACCCGTCATTTTCCAACTTTATCTGCTAATTTTGGGTAACGACATGGAATTAATGACATCTGAATGCCCCTGATTGGCATCAAAAAAATCTCTGAGTTTTGCAATTAAATTAACATAAAATCAACAACTACTGATTCGCACAGACTTAACGAATATCATGCTCAACTGCGTGAGGCCATTCCAATTAGTGGCTGGAATGATCCCCTGATACCTCCCAAAATTGGGAATCGATCAAACATGTAATTATGTAAATTTTGATATGATGTTCTGAACTGTTAATAGTAAAGCCAATCCAAATGCAACACACAAATCGCTATAGACACAATGTTTTGCAACCTGAGAGCCTGATGCAAGGGTTTTACTGCAAAAATAACACGACTAGACACTTTTATCATCCAATAGTATCACATTACAGCACCAAACCAAATTAGGATTTAGGATATACTTTCTTATACAGACAAAAGCTTAACAGATTTTCGTTATTTAGAAATTATAATGTCATGGATAAAGATTATCATGTCGTGGAATAATCAATATGTAGGTTACTCAGTATAAAGAATTTTTAATAATAGATTTTCGTTGCACAGAAAATCAATAATTAGAATGTTTGTTATGAATAATTTGAAATTATAGAATTTTATTGCAAATAACATTTACTTTTGCGATGTTTCTAATATCAGAATATCAAATTAAATATTATTATTTTTAATAAGTTTAGTTAATATAATATTTATAACCTAAAAGTTTGCCCTATTCTAGTAAAATGGTTAAAACTTTCCGGCACGCTCGCTTCGCTCGCTCGGCTCGTACGCAGTGTTGGGAATTAGTTGGTGAGGAATTATGGTGTTGCCAAGCTAGATACCAGCGTTTAACCACCCGACTCATTATCGAGATTTTATTTACTTTTTTAATCAACATTTTTGCCTCCCCATGGCTACTTACTTATGCGACAGGGGGGAGGGGGGGAGGGGGGATGCAAATAGGAGTCTTAGCGCGCTCGTAAACATGTACCGTTGCCTAATATTGTCGAATATTCTGATATTGTGCCCATTATTGTATCATTATTGGGTCCAATCGCTAATTATTGTATATAAGCATACAATAATGACAATGCTATGCTTTATGGTACACTTTAATTTCGTATCCCAAATTATTGTATGAATACAATAATTATTGTACATTTCCCAACACTGCTCGTGCGTGTGTTGGTCACAGTTCTAACCTAACCTATAAGTTTGCCTATAAGATAAAACTTTCCCAGCATTATACCGAACAAACAATATTCTTTAAAGAAATATTCTACTGTTTGATTAGTTTGTTAAATGAAAATATGAGATTCTAAAATTCATTGAACTGTGTTTCTTTAAATTGTGTTTCATTCAAGTAAATAGTCTTTGAAACAATAATATTTGAAATAAAAATATAAGAATTAAATATTCTATAAAAAAAATTCTGTGAATCGAAATTCTATGAAATTTCAGTCTGCGAAACAAGGGGCACCCTAGGATTTATCATCATTTCGTAATGCTAAATATTGTTTGACACTGCATCGAGGACAACTACGTGTAGATGTCGTGCCACTTTTGTAGTAAAGCCCCAGGCTCCGTGAGATGAGCGAGGAGCAGCACTCACACCCCGGCTCACCAGCGAGGCGGCGCGGCGCGCTGCCAGCGCTGCTCAGCGACACCAGCGATCTACAACTGCTCTCTATGATGCCTACAATCACCACCAACAAGTCAACCACCCATACTTCTACACCCACAAATTCTAAAATGTAACTTTGATAAGGCGAAGAATCTAGTGCAAAAGGTAAACTGTAAACATGATGAGGCATACAGCCTACTTTATGTAAAAAAATAATAACAAATGAATGTAGGTTTTTTTACCTCTTCTAACCAAAAGTGGGAAATCTAATCTATTTCATTGATTTCAGAACTGGCAATACTTTCATAACGAAAGGATGTATTATAATAACCCCTATTGTTATTGCAATAAAGTCGAGTATCTGCTAGAGGTAAAATAATAACTGAACAGCTGGTATGTAATGATATAGTGCTGGATTACTTACCAAGATAGTCGACAATGGCGCGTAGTGTGAGGTCCCGAGACCGCTTCGTGAGAGCATCGAACCGCACGCAGTCTTCTGACCGCACCTGCAATAGTTAATTTTATCATGACAAGTAAAATGTGTCCAAAGCTTACTACGATGAAGACAAAGAAGATAGCAAGGTGGAAGGAGTAGATATCATGCATTACAAACTTGATTTTCTTTCTTTCTTTCAAATTTTTAAATTAGTGTAAACTGTGTGTAAAATGTTTAATGTCATTGGTGTAATTTTATTTTAGTAATATTAAAGTTCTTTTAGACTTAATTAAGAAATCTTTATAGTGACACTGTTACCCACAGATATAGATCTGTATCTATGTATATGTGTGTTGTTAACCCTATATACAATAAAAAAAATAGAATAATATGTTAGTGGACATTACAAGTTGGCAGTATTTTTAATGAGTTAAATGAGCAGATCAAAGTGTCACCTGCCGCCGCAAGGAGTCCAGCTCCCCTAGTAACGTCCGCAGCTGCGACGCCACCCGCCGCGCGTTGGTCTGCTCGGCGCGCACGCGCGCGTACTGCCCGCTTTCTTCATACTGCACACAAACATTATGATTTACTTTAGTATACTTTATGTTCCCACCTTCGATCAAGTGGTCATTAAAAGTATCCTATTGTTTATCAAGGTTATAAGCTATCTACAGGCAAAATTTAATTCCAATCCATTTTGGTGTGAATGCGGAATAAACATCCATACAAACTTTTGTATTTATGATATTAATAGGATTAAGTGATACAGGAGAAGAGAGTAACAATATCTTTTGGTTAGACCAATATATTTATGTCTCTATTCCTTGGAACGTACAAAACATTAGTACCAAAGGCTACTTGCTACACACAAGATTAATAAAATCACTTGATTAGTTACAGATTTTTTTTATATATGCCAATAGACTAATATGTATAGTAATCATATTTATAGAACAGGAAGGCTAATTTCTATTGTTTTGAACGAGAGACAAACTGTATGGATAAATTAACACCTTAGGTAGGTAATCTTACCTAATTTTTATAACAACCAGACACTAATTATTTGAACGCACTTGTGCATAATCTGGCCCTAAATGGGTTAAAATAACATGAGCAGTCAATAATAAAGACAATGGCAGTTAATTAGTGTCATATAAATGTTACACATTAAGTTTATTTAAAATAAATCATTTCAAAGAAAATGGAGAAATCATTTAAAATTTTGCTACTAAGTACCAAGTCCTAGATAACCCTTCAAAGTATTTTATGAACTACTGTTAACAGTTTATTTTATTTTAAATGGGGGCAGCACTGGACCCTGGAAAATTCAGGTACGGCCTTAAAACACTTATTTAATTTTGTTCAATATTATCTCTAAAAGAAAATTTATGTGAAAATGTCCTAATTTGTTATTATCGTTAATAAAAGTGTATTAGTTAGTATGATATTACAATGAAGAGTACCTATAAATATTTTTTTTAAAAACAAATTGTAAATAGTTTGCTGCTTTTAGATTAATGTTGCCAAACTTGCGCCCACTAGACACGCGCCTTTATAAATAGACCGCTTGTGTCGTCACAAGGAAATCGAAGGACAGATGCTCTCCCATAACAAAATTACTTTTAATCTATTTACACCTGGTAGCTTCACATTCCAAAGACGAACCAACAGAATATATCAATGTTGTAGTCAATGTTATTCCTATAGATAATTTTGTACTACCTACCTTGATAATATTGGCTTTATGTTGGCGCAGCAAGTCCAAATGATGCGGAATAGCCACCTCATTAAATTTCGATAAGGACAGCTCCACGCGCTTCAGGGGCAGCTTGTTGTCTTCCTCCATAGTGACTTTAGTTTAGGCTTTACAGTCTCTCATACTTTTTTAAACACTTTGATCATAGAACAGATGATTTTTATTTATTTACAAATTTACTTACAATTTACCTATTTCTTTTAATACAATGAACGCACCTACGCACTATCAACAGTATCAACTGAAATGGCATTGACAAATAACCAATGATTGACTTTTGGCAGCGAGTTCATTACTCTGAGTACTGAAACATATGGAGGCGGCATACCTACAAAAATAGCGTGTATACTTAAACTTGCTGAGAAACAAAAATGGCGCCTATACGTAGTGCTGCTCATGAAGTATAGTATAAAGGTTTTCCTTTCTACTTATACTAAACTTCATGGTGCTGCTCCACTGTTTTGTGTTAAGATATCGATATATTGTCGATAACTTTGCGAGCATTTTAGGGAAACTGATTATTTTTTTACCCGGCTGCGCCAAACCCCAAAAAGAAAGTTATGTATTTGATTGACCTTTCATTTTCATTTATTTCATAACAAAAGATTATTGTGTTAAATGTCAATGCTTAGCCTAATACTTACCAGTGTATCTGTGAGCTGTAAACCTCGCGACTCACCCTCATTCATTGAAGTTTATCGGAAAAAAAAGTTGTTCAGACAAAAAAGTTGCGTCTTAATAACAGTAAAATTTTTGACAAATTTGAAAAAAAATTGGAGTGGACCTATGATCCCTCAACGTAACTACTAACCGATTTTAATAAAATATACTAGTAAAATAATAATAAGTAGTAATAGTAAATATAGTTAAATTCGTCTTAACTCTTAACCACTCACTAATGATTAAGACGAAGTCACAGGCTTTATTAAAATTATTGAAAATCAAAAATGGAGGATTTTTGGCGCCAAATTGAGCGGCATGAAAAATCTTTTTTCTTCAAAACCTGTCGAGTGGGGTATCAAATTAAAGGATTTTATTTAAGGATTACAAAAATATATACAACATATGTTGAAATGAAATTTGGAATGAGAAAATTAAAACAAGATTCCTCAAAATGCAGGGAGCAAACGAAAATGGACTTCGTATATGACTTTAAATTTTCCACACCTCTTGCATCCAGCCACGTTTTCTTTTTGATAATTTTTAGGTAACCTAGAATGAAAGAAAGGTATTAAATCATACTTGAAAACATCGATAAGTCGATATGAAAAAATGGCTTGAGGGGCAATTCTATCGACAAAAGAACTGTTTATTTTTATTTTGTAAACTTTAGAAAAATTCACAAATAAATCCTACAAAAACGTAGTAAAAGCTAAATTTAGTATGAATAATCCATAAAGAATTTATTAAAAATCAAAAACATACAAGATTTACCGTATTGTTTGATATTTTTGCAGAATTATAATACGTACCGGTGTAATGATATATTTGGTCTATTTTTGCTCTTTTTGATGCCGCAACCAACAACACTGCAGTTAGGCATGTTCCTTGTTGTTTTATTTCTCTTTCTATAAACAAGATTAAGTCACAAATTTAAGCACAAAATAAACAAAACACTGCAAAAACAACTGGCACTGACAACCAATGTACTTGTTAAAGCGAGAAACCAAAATGGCAAAACGGCCTCAACTAGGCATTTCTGTGACGTCACTTTTGAATTTTCCTGCAAATAGTTCAGATAAATATATATATATATATATTTTATTATTATTAGAAATTTGAGTGCGTTTGACCTCTATCTAGCCTGATGGGAAGCTAAGATGAGTATATTGTTGTCTCTTTTTACATGGAGGATGGTAGGTAAGTTAAACTGAGATGGCTAAATGTTTATGAGTTCAATGTCAATGTACATCATATTTGTATAATTGATTGTTAGTATAGAACAATATGGCGGCTCCATATGTTTCAGTACTTAGAGGTTCATTTATACAAATCGTATGTCATGTCAGAGGTATGTCAGAGATATGGGATAGTCGTATGTAATGTAATGTAATGTAATGTATAGATTAGATTAGATAGATTAGACACTACAGTTTACTGCTCTCCACATTCACCTTCAAATAGCACTGTCCGAATAGACCAATCTAGACCGTAAACGAATGAGAATACTCAGCTTAAAGAAAGCCAGCTCCCGTGGCTTCTTGCTTCGTAGAAATTGCCTCGGAGATCCCACGAACGCGTCTCCATCCGTGTCTCGCGGCGGCCAGATCTCAAATGAATGTTGGACAAGTGCGTTTGGAAAAGGTAAATTGACGTTCGTCAAATTGATATCCGCTCACCATAAACTATTACTTAAATTGTATTGCCAGTGGTGGAAATGAATTAGGTGTCACTGTCAAACTTTATCGCGATGCTTTGGCGTTCGCGACAACATTAGTGTTTGCCCCCGATTTTACCTCTAAGGGGTTGATTTTCAGGATAAAAAGTATCCTTAATTTTAATTCAGGTTACAAAACTCATCTAATTCCGATCAGCCGTTTTTAACCGATTATATAACAAATAATAACCGTAATTTCGCATTTATAATGTTATAAAAAAAAAGTTAGTCTGTGTTTTATAATAAGATAAGATGGATATAGACTGTGGAAACGTCCGTCAACATCGACTGACATCACCCGTTGACCCCTTAAATCCGTGTATAGTTTGTGCGTGTAGCCACTTCAGGGATAACTCAACTCTGATACCAAATTTAAAATTACTGTCAATTTTATTTATCGATATCGATAGAAGAACAAACTTGTCTTTCTAGGAAGCACAACCGTCCGCCATTTTTTGTTCGTCTCAATATGGCGTCGGCCACACTTTTTTGTAGGTATGTCACTTCCATATGATTCCTTAATCATTGCTTAAAGTTCTGTCATTTGTCTATGTCACAGAGTTCTTTATAGTCTATCTATGCTGTCTATGGATGTCGATGTCAGAAAAAAAATGCAAAATTGTGATTTATTTTGTGCGAGTTGAGTTTGTGCTTTTCGAGGTTAAAATAAAAGAAAATTATATAGGTGTAATCAAGTTAATTAATTATGATAGTTGGAGTTGGCGGAGAAATAATAGTCTTACTTATTAGACCTTTGATGTAACTTTCCAGTGTTGTGCTAAATTTGTAATAATCGACAATGGACGTGGACACAGGTATGTTTGTATCTTTTATTTAGAGCTGTCTAACCTCATAGATTATTCTGGATTGTCTCTTAATCCTGGTCTTGCTTGACTCATATCATATGTGACTTGAGATTTCTGGGTTGATACAGGGCTGTATAAATTATTACACTGATCCTGTGTCTTAAGGTAGATTGACCATCTTGGGTCGGTTAATAATTTGCCTCAAATGTTTATTTATTTCGATGCAGATACCTTATCTGACAGCGTAGAATGTGAACTGATGGGACTATATTCCTGTAATGTAATCCACCGTACCATTTGGGAATGTGTAGAAGTGTAAGAACATTTATTTTCTGCTGAATAAGATTTCAGCTTTTGGGTCAGATGTTGCCTAGTTAGGTTGTAATGATTTTACTAGGTATACAGATAGTATTACGATATTTTTACTTGACTACGGCAAAGCCAAAAGGAGGGGTAGTGCTTTTAGCAGGCCTATGTATGTAAGCAAATTACTCTGGTTTTTGAAGTTGGTTATAATTTGCATTATGATTTGCGATGTAAGGGGTGGAAGGGGAGAGGGGGTGCTACCCCCCCTGTGCCATCCCCACCCTGCGGAGCCCCATGGTAACAGAGATATTGGATAAACTTTCCAATAAGGACGGTTGAGTTGGAGGTTGATATTTTTTTGTCAAAAAGAGTAACATTCAAGGAGTCACTGATCGAAATTTTGAGTTGCGGAAACGAATAGTTTTTTTTAAATTAAATAAAATAAATTCGAGTTTTGGGTTACAATTTTCACCGTCCTTTACGTTTTGTTTTCATATTTGATGTTTCTTTTTCATATTTGACGTTTCGTTTTTATAGTAGTGAGGTAAAAGCTATAATGTATTCATTTTGTTTTAATCAATTATTATCGAAACTAATAGCTGCCAGAAAAGTAGGTTAGGTTAGGTTAGAACTGTGACCCCACAGAAACTAATCGCTGCCAGAAAAGTACCCCACAGCGCGCGAGCCGAGCGAGCGAAGCGAGCGTGCCGCGGTAGCGGCCGGCGAAGCGCCAGAAACTAATAGCTGCCAGAAAAGTAGGTTAGGTTAGGTTAGGTTAGAACTGTGACCCCACAGAAACTAATCGCTGCCAGAAAAGTACCCCACAGCGCGCGAGCCGAGCGAGCGAAGCGAGCGTGCCGCGGTAGCGGCCGGCGAAGCGCCAGAAACTAATTGCTGCCAGAAAAGTAGGTTAGGTTAGATTAGAACTGTGACCCCAAAGCGCGCGAGCCGAGCGAGGCCGGCAAAGCTTTAATAAGCGGTAGCGATTTTCGTCGCGTCTAGTATCTGACGACCTTTTTTTTAATAAGCGATTTTCATACAAACTTTAAATCCCTATATCTCCGTAACTATTTATTTCCGCAGGGTAGGGGTTGCTTAGGGGAGACGTACTAACCCCCCCCCCTGCCCCCCTCCCCCCACCAACCCTTAATTCAACCGTCCTTATTGGAAATTTTTACCGAGATATTCATGGTTAAAGTTTTGAGGTAACAATTTAAATAAATAAAATGGCACAAGACCGTGCACTGTGGCAAACCATAGCGAGGAGAACTGCTTAAGATGGTCACTCCCCTCAGACACGAGGATACGATTATGAAGAAGAAGCCTGAGTTGCATAGTTTTTGAGTCATGAGTGATAGAAGGGCCACGATAGGGTTTTTGGGAAGGGGGGGGGGGGGGGGGGGCAAGAGGGATTCATGGCAATTTTTCTCAACAGTTTTTTTTCCGAGGCTTCAGTTCACTTGGTGTGACTATGCCAGCCTCATGGGGGATTTCGATTAGATAATTTCTATGCCCAAAAACAATATAACTTTAATCCTTCTTTTATAGAATATGTTAGAAATTATTCTAAAATATTAAAAAAAGTTTGTAGACGAGCTAAGTCGAATAGTATTAGCAAAAAAAAAAATAATGCTCCTAATAAAATTAAAGAAACATGGAGTGTCATAAATAAGGAAACAGGTAAAAATAAAACCAAAGAAAATATTTGCCGAATCAAATGTAGTAGTAAAAATACTTCTATAATATATAATATAATATTTGATTAACATTCCATTGGAACTCACTTCTAATGTGAGTTATAGCGCCCAGCGTGCTGAGGCTTTGCTTAAGAGTAATGTTAGCCCTTGTGATTCTAAATTTAATTTTAAGCATGTTAGCCCTAGGGACATAATAGATGCTTTTAAACAGTTAAATTTAAAAAAATCAAAAGATCACTGGGGCATGTCAGTAGCCGTAGTAAGTCATATTATACACATAATTGCTGCCGATTTAGCTTTTATATTTAACGAATGTATTGATGAAGGCATATTTCCTAACTTAATGAAATGTAGTAAACTTGTTCAAAAAAGGAAAAAAAACAGACCTTGGCAACTACAGACCTATCTCTATTCTGCCAGTTTTGAGTAAGGTGTTCGAAAAGATAATGCTCAATCAAATGCTACTTCACTTTAAGACCAATAATCTTTTCCATAGCCAACAATACGGCTTTACTGCTGGAAAATCGACCACCGATGCAGGAGTAGCACTTATTACTAATATCTACGACGCGTGGGAAAACAGAAATGATGCAATTGCATCATTTTGCGATCTTTCTAAAGCATTTGATTGCGTTGATCATCCAACACTTTTGCTCAAATTTCCTCAATACGGTTTTGATGATAAGTCAATTAAATTAAAAGAATCTTACTTAACAGATAGGCTTCAAACTGTTGATATAAACGGCGTAAAATCACACGGGTCTAATGTGAAAATGGGCGTACCCCAAGGTTCAATTCTAGGACCGTTCCTTTACTTAGTTTATGTCAATGACTTGCCTTACATGGTTGAGAAAGAGGCTGACATGGTGCTGTTTGCTGATGACACCTCGCTAATATTTAAAATAGATCGACATAACAGTAATGCTAGCGCGGTGAACAGCACCTTATCTTTTATTTCTGATTGATTTTCAGCCAATAACCTCATGTTAAATGCGAACAAGACCCAATGCATTCGATTCTCTCTTCCTAATGTGAACCAAGCCTGCGTTGACATACTAATTAATGGTCAGAAACTCGATCTGGTTGAAAGTACTACCTTTTTAGGAATCACAATTGATTCGAAACTTCAATGGGGCGCTCATATAACTAAACTTTCTAATAGGCTTAGCTCTGCGGCTTACGCTGTTAGGAGAAGGGGACAATTGAAAGATGTAGCAACTGCTAGACAAGTGTACTTTAGTTACTTTCACAGTCTAATAGAAAGAGCATTTCGTGCCATTTACGGTTTAGGATCGAGAGACTCACTGAGAGAATTATTCAAGGAAATAGGTATACTTACTTTTGCATCACAATTCATATTTGAAAATATAATGTATGTAAGGAAAAATATTTCCATGTTCAATAAAGTAAGTGATTTTACAGATAGAAATTTACGTAATAAGAATGACTTAGTTAGCCCGTATTACAGGCTGAATACAGTCAGTAAGTCTTTTATGGGGAAGTGTATACTTTTTTATAATAAATTGCCAGAATCGGTCCTTGATATGCCAGACAGAAAATTCAAAGCTTATGTAAAGAAAGTACTTTGTGTGTACTCTTAAAGGTTTGTATACTTAGACATGACATAATTTAGGTACATTGGTACATACAAAATTTACAAATTGACATTATTTTAAATTTCGTAATTCTTATAATTCAATTTAATTATGACATAACAAACAATGTAATCTCAGTCCATCCATATAACTAATTTTAAGTTTTTAGTTTGTTAGTTGACGTCTTTGGAGAAAACGTGCAGTGCAGTTTGTTGCCGCTTCTTCTGCACTTGCGCCTAGGAAGCGGCGTAAACTTAGCTGTAAGTAACGAGTTGACGTCAACATTTGTGCAAAACAAAACAAAGTGACTATTATTAAGAGATATTATAAATATCCTATGATAATAAAGATATTTTGAATGTTAAGCTCACCGTTGCACATTGATAAGTCCCGCTAAAAATCGGTCACATAGGGCGTTATACTGGTTACATTCCATCAAGACATTTAGTAAGTCCTCTGTCTTATCACAATAATTACATAAGTCTGAGCGGATCACTCTCATTAAGAGCAGAAATTTGTTCAATGAAATATGTTCTCGACAGATATTTCATCCAAGCGCGGTATGAAATATCTGTTCGAGAACATATTCCATTGCGAAGGATGCGTTGCATTTACATCTCCGGCGCTGCGGGAAGTGCAAACCATCCGTCCTTGCGTAAGATTCCTCCACGCCTTCGGCTATAAAAAAACACTCGAGTATAGGGCAGACAAGACTATGTGAACTTGGGGTTGGCCAGTTCGGATTTGCCCTTAACTTTCTGTGCCAACCAACTATATAATTGTTATAGACTCATTACAGGCAGCTAAATTTACTTTAAAACATTTCAGGCGAAACCCAAAGACCCCTCCACAACCTCAATTAATCTCAAAGAAGGCAACTTGGCAATTTCCAGTTTGCCTATGTCGATGACATCGTTGTTTATATTAATTTCCAAAAATTTATTAATTTTCCAACCTACACGTTTCGTGTAGTGGGGATGTTTATTAGGTGGTTTCTCCCCCTTCCCCCCTCCCCTCCACCCCTACCCCCTCTTTCACCTCAAAAAAAGGAGACTTGTTTTAAGATCCAACCCTATCCCCGTAACCATGGGGCTCTGTGGGGTGGGGGTGGCACAGGGGGGGAGCGCCCCTCTTCCCCTCCTGCCTTAAATCGACGGTCCACAAGGGAAATTCTAGCCAAGATGTTTATTTCTCATAAAGAATTACATTCACTTAACATGAGAAATTTTATATTATTTTTGTTAGTACTTAAATAAAATAAAAGTGAGCATACAAAGTATATAAAAAGCAGGCGTTATGTAAAAAATAAAAATATAAAGTGCACTAAGTGACTAACTACTATCCATGTTGAGCCGGCAAAGATGTTTCCTTACTAGATGCGGCAAATTGTCAGTAGTTATCTTAAGAGAGCAGGGTTTCCTTGAATTCTTTGTCCATATTTTTTTTGGTTGGCTTAACCTAACCTAACCTAACAGACATTATGTTTTTCTATTTACATAAATGACTTAACAAACTTTCTTAACAACACTTTAATTTTATGAGGGGAGTCAGTCACCATTGCCCACCATCACCCTAAAAGTGGCGTCCGGATCTTGCATCTTGAGCACAGAAGACCTCCAAAGGTACGCGCAATATGCGTCCCTGTTCCCCGTCCCCGCACCTATCCCCCGTTGTTGTGCCGCCGTGCACACGTCAATCGGTGTGTGTTCGCCCGCTCTCGCCCTTCGACAAGGCGAGAACGGATGAGAGGTGCGGGGACGGGGAACGGGGACGCATATTGCGCGGGACCTTGGGAGACTCCGTTCTTTATGTACTCTTACTGTCTTCTGTGGCTTGAGGCTCTGTAATTAAATATTATGAAAAGTTTGTCGCCAAGCAAGACCCCTAGTTTAGAGTTACGATGGTTACGAGTATCATTTGAGATTAACAATCCTATATTCTTGCGTATAAAATCAATACATACTCCAATACCATTTATTGTATTGTTAACAATTACTATTTTTCGTTTGTAGATGGACGTCAATCCCGTTCGCGCAGTCGATCCGTGAGTATTTGTTAAATACAGTTTGTTTATAGTCTGGTAAATGAGTGCTCAAAAAGGGCATGTTGATGGAAAAGTCAAAAGCAGAAAATTTTACTTAGGAACTTTGTTTGGACTAGTTAGGAGATAAACATATTAAAAGTCCTTACCCCTCCGAGGTGAGCCCGAGGGGGGGGGGGGGGGGCAAAGAAGGTCCTGTTTTGCTTACATTTCAAAAACGGTGCTAGTTTAGCTATGAGCTCCGAAAAACGACTGCTTTTCAAAAATGTGTTTAATTCTGTCTCGTTCTTTGTTTTTTTTTGCTTATATCTCGAAAACGGTGCGTTGCACGAAATTTTGTTGTACTACATAATGAAACCTTATACAATTTTCTACAACTTTGCTCTTCACTTTTTTTACCTATCTACAGTAGTTGCATAGCTATGAGCTCAGAAAAACGAGCAATTTTTAAAAATGTGTTCCTCCACGCGGTCGGAAACAGTTTACTTTTAAACTGGCTAGAACTCCAAATAATATATATCAAGATGCCTTCGGGATTATGTTGCTATTTCGTTCGTGACCTACTGAGTATTGTGACTGTGCGTCCGGTAACGCAGGGAAGAAGTCACAAGCAAGTTTTTAAGATAACAGACATGTGTTTTATTTGTAATGACGTGCTGGAAGAAGGTGGAGAAAATATTTCCAAGGTTGGTGAAAAGGGCATATCAAGTCTGATTCCTGCCAGTAAACTCAGAAATGATCAAAAGAGCTCGCAACTTAGATTTGAAGTCGCTGAGGGTTCACACATTTTGTTGGAAAGAATACACGAGACCCGACAGTATTAAAGCTGATCTGAGGAAACGTGTTCCGACCGCTGGACCCTCCGCGATTCATACTTTGAGGTCATCAAAACCAAAATTTGACGTCAAAACTCGATGCCTTTTTTGTGCATACACATCTAAAGATGAAAAGAAAAAACCTTGAAAAAACCTATTGAAAAGTGACAGACAGTATACTCTGTTAGAAACGTAGCCTTTAAAGACTCATGCATTGAAGCTGGGCATGCAAGAAATGATTGGGGTGAAGTAGTAGTGGCCTAAACGACCCACTAGAGGGAGGGTCCAGCGGACGGATACATTTCCTCAGATCAGCTTTGATGCTGTCGGGTCTCGTGTATTCTTTCCGACAAGATGTGTCATTACAAATAAAACACATGTCTGTCATCTTGAAATCTTGCTTGTGACTGTTTCCCTGCGTTACCGGGCGCACAGTCACAATACTCAATAGGTCACGAACAATATAGCAACATAAGCCCGAAGGCTTATCGAATCTTGATATATATTATTTGGAGATTTAGCCAGTTTAAAAGTAAACTGTTTCCGCCTTTACCGCGTGGAGGTACTCCTAGCTTATGTTATTTTTTAATAGCGTGGGTGAGGAATAAGAAATAATTTTGGCATTCGTATGGTTAAAATATGCTACAGTACAGAGAATGAACACATTTTTAACAATCGCTCGTTTTTCGGAGCTTATAGCTATGCAAGGACTGAAGATAGATAAAAAGTGTGAAACGCAAAGTTGTAGAGAATTTTATCAGGTTTCATTATGTGGTTCAACATTATTTCGTGCGACGCACCGTTTTCGAGATGTAAGCAAAAACACAAAGAATGGGACAGAATTTAACACATTTTTGAAAAATCATTTTTTTCCGGAGCTTATATCTATGCAACGATTGGAGATAGATAAAAAATGTCAAGGTCAAAGTTGTAGAGGATTCTATCAGGTTCCATTATGTACTACAACAAAATTTTGTGCGACGCACCGTTTTCGAGATGTAACCAAAAAAATTACGAACGGGACCGAGAATTGGACACATTTTTGAAAAATGTTGGTTTTTTGTAGCTCATAGCAATGCAACGATTGGAGATAGATAAAAAGCATGAAACCAAAAAACGGGACCTATTTTGCCCCCCCCCCCCCCTCGGGCTCACCTCCGAGAAGTTTTAGTATGTTTATCTCCTAACTAGTTTAAACAAAGTTCATAAGTAGAATTTTCTGCTTTCGACTTTTCCATCCACAATCATTCATTGCCCAGGCTATTATGCATCCTTGCTTGCATGTCTCTGATTTGATTCTGCTCAAATAATTTTACATAATAATATGTAGATAACCTATTTGTACTTTACAGTATTCATTAAGAAATGTATATCATTTGATTAAAATCAGTTGTTTACCTACTTTTACTTCGACCAACATCAGTCTGTATGGCTTATTCTCGAACGAAACAGGAACACCATCACTATGTATAGCAAAAGTGAAAATTACAGCCCTATTTCAAGATTTCTTGTGTTGTCATAACTAATATTTTTTTATGTTTGTAGACATATTACCGACTGGTATTTTCCAAAATTAGCTTCTACATAATATGTTGTGGGTGCAAAGTATCTTGTTATGATGAAATTGTGTTTTTGATTTTGATACAGGTGGAGTCAGATTCTAAGATGTCGCACGATGGCTCCACACACTCCAGGAAATCCAAACCGCGCAGCGCGTCTCGCTCCCGGTCGCGTTCAAAGTCCGCGTCACGTTCGCGTTCGCGCTCTAAATCTGGTTCGCGTTCTAAATCCGGTTCGCGTTCGCGCTCTGGATCTCCCAAGTCTCCTAAATCCAACCGTTCGCGATCTGGGTCAGCTAAATCTGCACGTTCCCGAAATATTTCTCGATCGAGCCGTGGTTCTAAATCTCGGTCTCGTTCTCGTAGCGGTTCGCCTGCGCGGTCCCGCTCCGGCTCTAAATCTAAATCTCGTTCTAAGTCCCCGGCCAGGTCTCGGTCTAGGAGTCGGTCGGGTTCCGGCTCGCCCGCGAACCGCTCCGGCAGTGTGTCGAGAAAGTCCCGTTCTCGAAGCGGATCGCGAAAGTCCCACTCCAAGTCTCGCTCGCGCAGTGGAAGTCCGCGGAAGTCCAAGTCTCGCAGCGCGTCGCCTGCTGCTGCCCGCTCTCGCTCCAAATCGCGTTCCAAGTCGAGGTCCAAGTCGCCCGAGAAGATGGACGTGGACGACGATGCGAAGGCACGCTCTCGCAGCGTCTCAGTAGAGAAAGGAACCAAATCTCCCGCGGGTGAGTTGAAACATTTTGGATATAAACTTCATTGGATTGGGCCTGATTTTTTATATTGCAAAAATAACGTCAATCGTCTTTTCCTTCATTATGTATATTATAAAGAATGAAAAAGACAAAATCACTCCAAGGGTTTCACAGGTATCATTAAGACTACTGATACACTTCATTTTTATACAACAAATGCAACACTGTAACTTATCCGTATCTTAATAGTTTTAGTTGTTATTAGAGATTCTAACATCGTATAAAATGTCAGAGGAGGTCGCATTATATTGTATGTATTGTACAGGTGATCGTGCTAGCCGTTCCCGATCCCGATCAGCCTCAATGAAGAGCAAGTCTCGTTCGCATTCCGGGTCACGCAAAAGTCGTTCCCGGTCTGGGTCACGTAAAAGCCGATCGCGTTCCCGATCAGGCTCTAGGAAAAGCCGTTCACGCTCTCGATCAGGCTCGAGAAAGAGCAGGTCACGTTCTCGATCAGGCTCGAGAAAAAGCCGGTCGCGTTCCCGCTCAGGTTCTAGGAAGAGCAAGTCGCGTTCCCGCTCCCGCTCCGGGTCGAGGAAGTCCCGGTCTCGTTCGAGGTCTGGCTCCAGAAAGTCTCGTTCCCGATCGAGGTCTGGCTCCAGAAAGTCACGTTCCCGATCGAGGTCTGGATCAAGAAAGTCTCGTTCCCGATCGAGGTCTGGGTCAAGAAAGTCTCGGTCGAGGTCACGTTCGAGGTTCAAATCTGTTGGTGCTGGTGAGTGTTTTATAATGTTATAAATATTTGATGGATGAGTCACGTACATTGTCATCACGTACAGTCAGCTAGGACCAACCAGAGGATTATCGTCAGTAGCTGTCTGGTACGTGCGTAACCTGTTAAATATTTACGTCTTATCCCACATTTTAAATATTTTTTATAGAAGTTTTGTGTTATTCAGAAGACTTCATTGAATAATTTTACTTTTTTGTGATTTTGATTGAAATTACTGGAAATATTTAATGTTTGTTTTTCGTATTTTTTTTCTCTCATTCAAATAATAGAATTTTAACTTTAATTTAACGATTGTTTCTAGGAGGTTCAAGAAAAAGCCGCTCTCGCTCTCGGTCGGGTTCGCGCAAATTGTCACATTCGCGCTCGCGATCTAAGTCGCGGTCTAAATCACGCTCGAGGTCACGGTCTAAGTCCAAGTCTCGATCGCGGTCGCGTTCTGGATCTGCTAAGTCCAGGTCACGGTACGTATGCACTCTCCGACGCTCCATTTAGTTGATGTTGTTATGGGAATGTGTTTGTCTTTTATATTTAACTTTTGTTTTTCAGATCGCGTTCACGTTCGCGCTCTAGTGCCCGTTCAGGATCTGCGTCGCCGTCGAGAAAAGGTATTTATTTATTTCAATGACTTAAATCTCATAGTACTGCTCCGGGAGGCTCAAAGTCAAATGTCATTTTCTATTGATGTCTTTATATAGAATATTTTTTTTTTTAGTATGTAAATTTTAAAAGGAAAATAAATATTTTGTGTTATATAGTGATATTTAAATATTCGCTGTTTTAAAGCGTTTACTAGGAAAACATTGGCAAAATGCCAATTTCAATTACGAACTCCACTGAGTTGGCAATTGAAATTGGCAGTTTGCAACGCTTTAAGGGGGGGGTAGGGTTTTAAAAGGCGAAAAAGAAAGCATATTTTTGTGATTTTTTTGCGGCGACATGAGAGAGAATATAATTTAATTGAATTTAATTACATATTATTGTACCACTTTTGAAGTATGTCTGAAAAAATTTCAATTAAAAATATTGATAACTAAGCCGGTGACTGTGAATCTCCAGAGGCGCCTTCTGAAAAAACAGTGTTTTTACGGTGCACATTAGAACTCGTTACCGGATCATCCGACAGAAAAATATTGATATGCATTTAAAAGGTAATGTATTTCTCGAGGTAATCAGGAAGAGTTTTTTTTTATTTTTTTCATTTCTTCCTATTTTTTAATAACAAATTAACCGCGATTTTTGGAGCTAAAATCGCGTTTTTCACTTCCAAGTGCTGCAAAAACTAGAAAAAAAAAAAAAACTTCCTGATTACCTCGGGCAATACATCACCTTTAAAATGCATATCAATATTTTTCTTTCGGATGCTCCGGTAACGAGTTCTACTGTGCACCGTAAAACTACTTTTTGTCGAGGCGCCTCTGGAGGTTCACCGTCACCGGTTTATTTATTATTATTTTTCTTTGAAATTTTTTTCTGGCATACTTCAAAAGTTGTATATTAATATGTCATTGAATTTAATAAAATTGTATTACTCACTTCGTCACAAAAAAATCGTAAAAATATGCTTTTTTTTCGCCTTTAAAACTCTCCCCCCCCCCCCCCCCCCCCCTAAAACAGCGAATATTTAAATTTTATTTTATTGAATTGAAATTGAATTGATTGAGTTTTGTTGCGTACAGGCAAGAAGCGTCGCGGGGCGCGGCTGCAGTCGGACGACGAGGCCGCGCCGGAGCCCGGGCCCGCGCCCGCGGAGCCCGGCGCGCCGCCCGCCAAGGAGGACTCCTCGTCCGACGATGAAGTGCGGTGAGTGACACGTGTGGTTCCTCCAGCGAACTAAAACTAGTGGCTCTGTGAGCCGTGGACTTCGAAAGTCTGTTTACGATTTTTTTAAGTTTTTTGTAAATTATCGAAAATATATTTTTTTATATGTATATGTACGAGCAAGCTCGCACATGTCGGCTGCTCGCGGTATGTAGGTCGCATGGCAGCTGTTTTTTCTATACATTTTAAATCAAATAATAGCAATCAATTGCGATACTATTGAACTACGATCGAGAAAGGACCCGTTAGTTAGGTTAGTTTTAAGTACTTACCGCTTACTTGACTGTACTTGTGATGGGGTCATTGTTTGCGCTTGATTATGCTTCCATAGTATTATAGTTCTCTGGGTAGGACTGATGATTGTCTCAGTGACAACAATATCTGGCCTGAGCTTTGCAAGTTATGTATAGCTTTTGGCATTCTTAAGACATTTCGTGCATATAAAGTCGTTAAGAAATGGCGACGCGACGTTGACAGTTGCGGGAAGGAATGGCAGCAGGCTGCTATGGATTGGGATCAGCGGGAGAAGAAAGAAAAGAGAGACATTTGCCCTGCAGTGGGGCATGATGATACTCGTAGGCCGATTTGAAAAAAAGTCACAATATTTAAGAGGCCATTTCTGTCTAAACTACTATTTACTCGATATTACACCAAATTATGAAAAAATGTATTTTCTATGAGTAGAAAGCAGGGGCTAATTGATAATATTCCATAAGAAATATGAATTACTAGCTTTTGCCCGCGGCTTCGCTCGCGTCCTTTCTTAGCGGATGCCTACGTCATAACATCTACCTGCATGCCAAATTTCAGCCCGATCCGTCCAGTGGTTTGGGCTGTACGTTGATAGATCACTATGGCAGTCAGTTACCTTAGAATTATTATTTTAGAATTATTATTTAATGCAACAACGAGTACCTCATTGTTGCATTAAATTACTTTTTGTTTCTTTGGTTTTCTTGATAAGTATTCTGGTCTTAGATGTTATCCAGGTAATTGAGATAATGTTGGTTGTTAGAAGGGACGGTGGCAGCCAGGAGGCGGCGGGCGGCATGTCGGACTTCGAGATCATGCTGATGAGGAAGAAGGAGGAGCGCCGCGGGAAGCGCCGCCGCCGCGACATCGACATCATCAACGACAACGACGACCTCATCGCGCAGCTGCTGCAGCAGATGCGGACCGCCGCGCACGAGGTGCACACACACACACACACACACACTTATATTCTCACTCACCAAAAGTCATAAAGATCCGACCAAAAATATTCGAATTATCGTTCACCGCTTTGTTCAATAAACACAAGGTTGGTCTTAAAACACTGCCCTGAGACAAGTGATAACATAGGGATCTCTATTTGAATATGATCCAAGTTTGACTTTCTGTGACCAGTCCCACGAATAAGTCCTTAAAAATATGAGGAGCTAGAAACCTCTTACTCTAAATCTATTTATCGAATATTTAAGGAAAGAGATTGTATTAAAAGCTTTTGAGAGCTATCAATACGTTGATACATTGTATTGTATTACTTCTTGGTTCAGTGTTAGTTCCTTACTTTGAGTAAGTAGTAACTTCAGTGTTCATTCATTTTAAGCAACTTCAAAAAAGGACGAGCTTCTCAATTCGAATGTATATATGTTTTCTACGTATGTTTCTCAATAATATCTCGGTTTGTTAACCGATTTAGAAAATTCTTTTTTTATATATTCATTATTCAATATACATACAAGTTGGTCCCATTGTGTTGGCACCAGGTGAAGATCTGATGATGGAATCCTCAAGAAATCGATTCGAGAGAACTCCTTAATATATGCACACATATAGTGATTTCGATGTCTTTGTCAATAAATCGAGCATTATGCATTCAGAATACCAATACTCACTGTATTGGTAAAATGGACCAGAATTGAAGTCGCTATGAATGTTTGAAATGCTATGTTCGGTGGGCGTGCGCAGGACCGCGAGCTGAACTGCCGCAACCAGCCGGCCGTGCGCAAGGTGTCGCTGCTGAAGGCGGCCATGTCGCAGCTCATCAAGCGCGACCTGCAGCTGGCCTTCCTGGAGCACAACGTGCTCAACGTGCTGTGCGACTGGCTCGCGCCCATGCCCAACCGCGCGCTGCCCTGCCTGCTCATCCGGGAGTCCATCCTCAAGCTGCTCAACGACGTGAGTGGCGTTCCGTGCTCAGGTTTACGTAGCATCGCTGGCGCTTCGGCAAGTCGAGCGACCCTGGGCGTGGGCCGCATTTGGATGGGTGACCACAAGTGGCATAAAAATTTCTCGAGCTCCTCCGTACTACGGAAGGCAGGTTAAGCTTTTAGCCCTAGCTGTTATTGTATGGCAGTCGCCATTTACACACAAAAAATAGTATATAGTATGCATACATAGGACAATAAAATACATATAGAATGTCATACATATGCATAGAAATCATATAGTTATATAGTGTATATTACTAGTGAAAATAAACAATTGGACCCAAGGTTTCTTCCCTGTGGCCCGGCACTGCCTTTCTTATTGTGACTGAGCTCGCCAAGTTAACAATATGACTTGTAATAATAGTACATTAACTAAGTTGCATTTTATCAGCTACTATAAGTTTTGTTAGTAAGTTCGTGAAACTATGGAATTTAATAATTTTGTTCAAATTACCTCATTGAATAGGGATGATGACTGGGTCAGAAAATTAATATTCTAATTAGTCCGTTAATTAGATTATCCAAAAATAATGTACCCATATTTTTCAGTTTATCAAAAAAGTAAAAATTCACAAAGATACAGAGTATCTAAGTTCCAGAGTGGGGACTTGTGACGTCACCGATGTGTAAAAATCGTACGAAAGCGTGACGTCATGCGAAATTTAAATGCGCTGAATCTTCGTCATATATTGTTTCACAGAAAAACGAAAAAATATGTGTACAATATTTTTTCATAATCTCCCCGATGGGCCAAAAATAATTTTTCAGTCATGCCTGTTGGGGACCTGAGGGTGGGATAAATAAAGAAATGAACCGCGACAAAAGTAGTATAACAGATTGAGTGGATGTTGCAGTTCCCGCCGATCGACAAGTCGCTGCTGAAGCAGTCGGGCATCGGCAAGGCCGTCATGTACCTGTACAAGCACCCCAAGGAGACCAAGCAGAACCGCGAGCGCGCCGGCCGCCTCATCTCCGAGTGGGCGCGGCCCATCTTCAACCTCTCCACCGACTTCAAAGGTAGCTCGCTCACTCTCTTGTTCTTGGTTTACTAGCTAGAATGAAACAAAAATATAATTGTGATATGAATGTGGTTGCAGCCATGACCCGCGAGGAGAGACAGGCGCGGGACGAGGCCATGGCGGGGGGCCGCGCGCCCGCCAGGCAGCCCGCGGGCGAGGAGCGCGGGGAGGACGCGAGGTACGAGAAGGAGGACCAACTACCCTCGGATTTTGGTTAAACTATGTTTCGTCCGTGTCTCTCTTTTCAATATTTGACAAAGCAAGAACAAGACCTAACATATTTTAACTAAAATAAATTTAGCAAACGTTTGATATTTTTTATTAATGAGGGATTATATTTTATTAATAGAGGTACTGTTTGTATATGTTATCGAAATTGTGTTAAAATCAGGAATTTTTTACATTTCCATTTCAAATGAATATCTTATAATGGTAACCTATTAATTTTTACAAAGTCAATGTCAGCCCCAGATCTGGGAGGAGACAGGACCCCGCTGCCGGGACACTAGGGGGCAGGTATTAGTTTACAAGGAGGCGACATAAGTATGGTAATGAAGGATTGTTTTTGAATGACCGGCGAAACCAAGCAAGAGACGGGTATATCCAGTCCTTAAGGGTTAACTGGAGGGACGAAATCCTATACAAACGTACTTTCGTTTTAATTTCGAAACCATAAAACTCATCGTATTCAAATTTTTTACAAGCATTAAGATGATAAATATCTAGATCTGTAATTAGTTTTGGTTCGAAAATAATAAACAAAAAAAAAGTTATAGCAACTTAAAATTTGCCTTTTTTATCGACGAAATCGAATAATATTTAGACGCCTATTACACTTATAATTATATTTTCGATCCTTATGGAAACTAATTATACGACTAGAGTGAAGACTCTTAATTCCTAATAATTTAGTTTTATTTGGGTATGTATCGTATTTATCGAAATAAACGAAAACTACGAAAACTACGATTCATGGCCTATAACGGCCCGTTTCGCTGGCGTTCAGTGCACTCTCTTTGTCGTACGCGGGGGTGTATGCGGGGGTCGGGACGGAGCTACATTTTTTAGCGCCCTTTCTCTTTCTCGACGAAATAGCAACACGACGAAGCGCGTCGGTAGGCAACTCGCTGTGGAGTTCGCCCGCGCCTCCAGTACCACCTTAAGGGGCGACAAATTCTATTATTAAGGAACGGCAAACTATAACAATCTCAATTGCATACTTATTTGCCAGAGATGAAGAAATTGGATAGAGAACGGCATATTCAGATTTTGCCCCGCTTGGACACAGTCTACTAGATTCGGTACTGGTCTTCAAACTGTTTGACGGCCCAGTTGCAACCTCAGTTGTATAGCTGTGGAGCCTGAGGCCCGCTCTCCGGCTACTGGTCCCCCGGAGCCGGCAGCTGTAGTAGTCTCTCCGCAGGCCGCTGCGGCCGGGCGAGCCGGGCTGGGTGGCGCGCGCGCGGGTGCCCATCCCCTCCAACAAGGACTACGTGTACCGCCCCAAGTCCACCAGCGACGTCGACATGTCCCGGGTCAGTACACACACATATTGTTCTTCTTTCCGATTACATCCTCTGTTATTATTTGTTACATTATCAGGTATTTTTTAGTTTCCACTTTAGGAGCACGACTGTTGGTGCAGATAGCTAAGATTACGTTCTGTTACCAAGAAATGTTACTAACTACGCTCTTGGTACGAGTCCGGCAATCCCACCGGCAACAAACAAACACACAAACAAACCTACGCAGTCTGCTACCACCCCAGATAAGGTCCAGGGAACCGCCTAACCTAATTATGAGTTGAACTTAATTCTAATTAAAAGTAATTACACTAATTACAAAACTTACCGCGTCCACGCAGTCTTCAGGCAGCCTCGCCTGGCCTTCGCGTCGAGTCCAAGGTCCTCCTCAGGCCTGGCGACGGCCTTAGGTCCCGCCATGGGTCCCAAGTCAGTGGTGAGGAAAATAGGGTCCCTAAGCTAACCTAACCATGAGCTCATGTATGTCGCCCCAAACGAATACGTCGCATTTATAACACCACTTCAACACAACACAATAAGTTTCTTCCTTTTCTTGGCACTTCAAGATTATTCACATAACCATTTGCAATGCCGCATGGCATGCGTTTTACACTTGACACAAATCACTGTTCTTTACGTAATACAAATAATCTCGGCTCCACGCCGTTCCAAACAAATTGGGCACAAATCAATTAGCGATAATTCTCCACGAAATATCCGCAATATATCAAAATACAAAATTATGCCGGCCTCCGACTTTCTCTTTTTGCGACGGGACAACGAACGCAAGTCATTCACAATGGCAGTCAGTCAAGACTTTGACGCAAAGACAATGATTATTTTTCTGGCCGGGCAAAGACAAAAGGCCGAGCGCACACAGCCCGAATATCGCTAAATCGATAATCTTGCCCGTGTTTGTGGAGATCACACGCAGATGGCGCTAGTCTCCTAACAAAGCACTTTTATTCAAAATAACGACCCTTTCCGTACTACCAGAGCCATATATTAGCCAGAGCAGCCAAAAGTTTGGCCTACACTCTCTAGGCTGGCCAGACGGGTTGAAGAGGTCTCACTGATATTTATAAGCTTAGTTCAGCTTGTGTTTCCTAAATCGCTTTCTACGACATCCACGCGAAGACTTGGAGTGGTCCTATTCTACTCTGCCGGGAACCACACGGCTATACATATATTATTTGTTTATTTTTTATTTTAGCCATTCAAGTCCCATTATTGGGCAAAAGCCTCAATATTTATTTATTTTAATACATATATGACAAAATACATATCCCGTCCGCACTAAATGTCACTTATTCACTATCATCACTACCGGCAGTATTGGTGTTAAACCATTGGTCACACACTTTCACAGTGAATCAATGTAGCCTTGACAATGGTTGACCAGTTGTCAAAACGAAAATCAAAATCAGTGTTGCTGGCGTTGTTAGCTTTTACTGCTCTGTGTTTTTCCGCTACGTGCTGGCATGTTGACAGTCAGTCGCGCTGGCAGACGTCTGTGACCGGGTGTCGCGTGTTCCAGATTTCCAAGAAGAAGATGACCCGCTACGAGAAGCAGATGAAGCGGTTCATCGACCAGAAGCGCCTGCGCAGCGGCAGCCGGCGCGCCGTGGAGATCTCCATCGAGGGCCGCAAGATGGCGCTCTAAACAACAGATGCTATTCATATTGTTAAGTCCTCTGGACACATGCGGTCGTGTCCGCGCCCCGCCCGCCCGGGCCTGCTCTCCCTGCCAGGCAAACACGAAATATATAACGTCTAACTAAATATACTGCAACTATACCTACGATATATACGTCCTCGCGGGACTAAAAGTAGCATTTTGTCACTTGCTCCCGGGACAAAAAGTGGTATTTTGTCGCCTGTGCCAAATTAGGCACTTGTTGACCAGGGGATCACGCGAAATTATGAACCCACTTCAGGCGATGATAAAAAACGCCTTAAATGAGATCTAGCATTATCTCCCACGGCTTGGGGAGCTCATTTCTCCAATCAGACACTTTTTTCGACGCCGAAAATTCACTCAAGAAAATTTCGATTTTTATGCTCCCCCAAGGAAATTTATTTCAAATAAAGGCAGCACGGGGCCCCACAGAGGGGGGCGGAGGGTGGGGACTTTCCTAGTGTACAGAACGTGATGATGCTTAGAATTAAGTTGATATAAGACATCGGTGCAATCCGCATTACATTCACTATTAGTGCATCCGTTACGTTAAAGGGTGCACGCGACGTGCTCAGTCTATCTCTGTCGTAAACCCGACGTGCGACAGAGACACGGCACCACGCGACGGATGCTGCTATCTCTTTCGCACGTAGAATTTTATGTAAACATCGCGTGCGCCCGATCAGTGCAGCGGCCGCCCTGACAGTGGAAACCCTATTATATGTATGTATATATTTGTGTGAGTACCTCATTCTCCCCAACAGGTATGCAGGCTGCCGGCTAAATAAGGGTTTCGCAAAAAAAATACTTCTTCGTCCGAGCTTTTATTGTGAAGCTTGAGTACTTATCGAGACAAATGTAACAAGCTCAGTCGATGGGGTCGCGTCGTTTTATTTCAGGGTTCCTATGGCCAGCTTTCCGCTTCTTGTCATAATAATATTGCGTTGTCATCTAACGATCTGATCGTTTTACATCAGCATACTACATTTCATCTCAATCGGAAAACGGGAAGTGGCAAGACTTGACCCAAAAAACAAATAAACAATAACAAACAGGAAAGCTAAATCTTCTTTTTCTCTGTGAGTGCTTCTCCGCCTAGCGCCGACACCAGCCCGGCGGAGCCCTGCTGGTCTCGGGCGGGCGGGCTCGCTCCCGGCACTCTCCCGGATGTTCCGGAGCCATGATTTCTTCCTTCTTCCAACCTTCCTCCTCCCTGCAACTTTGCCCATCATTATAAGCTGAAGGAGATCGTATCGCCGATGTCGAAGAACATGAGCCAGGCTGAACATGAGCCAGGCGAGCTAAATAAAAGCTTGTCAAAATATGCGTCTAATATAGTTGGTACGGATGGTGGCAGAGAGCCATTTCAGTGTATTCTTTATTTTCAGGATTTTACTTTTCTACTGTTTGCTCGTAAGTTTCGAGGAAATTTTGTTTGTTCCTTTACTGGGCATTGCAGGTGTATTTTTTTATTCGTTTTTGAACTTAATGTCGAAGACATAAGGTTTAATTTAATGTGGGAGCTATGCTGCCGCGGTTTGACTAAGGATTATTAACGGTCTCGCACTGTTTTGAATTCAGATTGCGCTACATTATATTAATTTTTGTTACAAAATTGCAGTCAATATAAAAAAAAAGACGGCATCTGAATGTAACCTCTGATTTCCAAAGCGGTGTCGGGCGCGTCCACACGGTGCAATGCAAGTCCTGCCTGCAGCAACTAAGTAGCCCCGACCACTCCAGAATTCATTCAAATACATATTTATTTAGTAGTTAGGCCTTTGCAGGTAATTTTATACGTTAATAAATTTGTGTAATGTTTATTTAAATTATTTTTTAAAAAAAATCTATCAAACCTAGCTTTTCGCAACGACTACTGCTGAGAAGAAACTCATTTACTCAGTATAAGTCGCCTACTCCACAAACAAAAAAACAATAAAATTATTATTTCTTTCACAATATTCGGATGACTATGAACAGTGGTTGGGTCATATTAGTCAACTAAATATTTATTTTGTTAACTACTCGTTTTGAGATTAAACAATTAGCTTTTTATATGCAACAAATACCAGGCTTCGAAATATTGTTTTGTATTTTGGCTGTAAGTAATATGTAAATACGTGATAAGCACAAAGGCAGAACTTTTCAGAAAGGTGTTTTACCTCGGACAGGACCATTGAATCATAATAGTACGAGTATATCATTCAATCGGCAAGACAGATAAACTTGTGACTTGACATATAGTATAGCTGACTACATACAACGTTTTTAACTTGACTGAAACATGAGTTGTAATGTCATAGTATTACAGTCGGTTTTAGAATGGGGAATCTTAGCTGTCGAGGTAAACAAAACTGAATGAATAGCACTTTCGGCGAGCGGTGTTACGTTTTGTGTATGTTATGACATTACGCTCGAAGTCGGAAGTGTCAGGGCCCTTGGTCCGATTGTTCCACGACATCAACACGAGACGACCTCCGAGGTGTAATGGTTAACGCGCTAAGAGGATCTCTCACTCTGGAGGTTCCAGGTTCGATCCCGTCAGGGCATGTTGAAAAATAT
The DNA here is from genome assembly GCA_963576875.1 of Acrobasis repandana. Taxonomy (NCBI): domain Eukaryota; kingdom Metazoa; phylum Arthropoda; class Insecta; order Lepidoptera; family Pyralidae; genus Acrobasis; species Acrobasis repandana. The sequence continues at coordinate 42,670 of OY756241.1, read as the reverse complement.
AATGTAGCTGACAGGGAAACGCCGGCACGGAGCGGCATAGTGATGTCGTGTAGCTCTCGGAGTAAGGTCCCCGTCGATTTGATTTGATCACTATTCGATTTAATTATTATAATAAGTATATTGAATAAGATGAGGTGACGCCGAGGGCGCGTGATGCAAGTCGCTAGCTTAACATTTAGGAAATAAAGCTGAAAATTGAAAATTGCAATGGATTTGTTTCATTTCACTACCGTATAGCGTAGAGCTTCCCATTATATTTATTTTATTAGGCGGCATACCAACAGCATACATTTTAAAGGGCAGGCCACGCTGGCGGCGAGCGAGCGAGCTAGCGAGGCGGCGAACTTCGTTTCACCTCTTTTCATACTTTGGTTCGCACTATGAGATAAGACGAAGCCGAAGATATCCGACGATGTTGATCAATAACTTGTTAAAACAGTGCACTTATGAATGAGTTATAATGCGTTCTATTTTTTAACTGACTTCAAAAAAAGGGGAGGTTATCAATTCGACTGTATGTTTTATGTATGTTTGTTAAAACTATTGTACACAAAGAACGAATACAACATTACACGGAACATCAAGACGTCAAAAGGTACAAAGGCGGACTTATCCCAGATTGGGATCACTTCCAGTCAATCTTGAATTGAAAGGAGCCTTTACAACACAGGGTAGAGACTGGGTACAATACACAATCAACAGAAAACAACACTAAATTTAACCTAACACTAAAAACATTAAGACTTTAAAACTAATTCTAATACATATAGGTACACAATATTGAAAAATAAAACTAGATATAATTATATACCTACTTAAAAATATACAATAAACTACATACATATCATAAATATCAACTCAATGCTATAGACGTTTCCAGGAGCTTCCTAATTTTGAATTTAAAAGAATGCAGAGACGACGACATTTTAATCTCTAATGGGAGTTTGTTCCCAAGCCTTCCTTTTTGTAACTTCTAAAGTACAGCTCGACCAATTCTGAGGTTTGGCGACTGATTTTGACTTTCGCTATAGTTCCGGACATTCGGAGGTGTCTACGCCAGAAAGCGCATGCTTGTACTGACTAAATTTTATATTTGGTGACAATTTTTTGAGTAGGTAATTAGGGTTGCGTACCGCTCCGCTGTCAGTCCGTCTGTCTCTCTCCACCGCGCCGCCTCCTTGCGGAGCATGGCGCTCTCAGCAAAGGCCTGAACTGCTGTCTACGACGTCTAGCTGTCGACCATGTGGCGAACCACTACCGCACGCAACTCCGCGCGGTCTTCTACCCAGGCTGGGCAGACCTCAAATAACGCAAGCGCTTATAAAACAACAAGTTTATTTGCTAGGCAAATTAAAAAAAAACCCGCGACTGTCAAGAACGCCATCTAGTGATGACTAGCGGAACTACCGATAGTTCCACTACTCATCACGCGCACGGCGCGCGTGATGTATACCACATAGCGCCATCTATACAGGGTGGATTTGAAATCGTTGGCATCCTTTTAAATATCCACTATATAATGATACAAAGTAATTTAAGACTAATAAAACGTCAATCAAGTGTCATTTTCATAAGAAAACCTCTAAACTTGCGTTAGACTCCTTGATAAACACCCTTAGTGCAATTATAAATAAATAAACGGGCAAGTGCGAGTCGGACTCGTACATAAAGGGTTCCATACCACCGTACAATGTTTTACAACGCTGAAGAAACACGTTTCTTGTATTGTATTAAACTTTATCTTATTTTTAGTATTTGTTGTCATAGTGTTCATAGTAATACATAATCGGTAAAAATTTAAAGTATCTAATTAATGCCATTATAAAGAAAGACCTAGTTAAAAACGCTGAAAAACACATTTTTTGTATGACGACCCCGTTTATTTTAAACTTTTTTTTATTTTTAGTATTTGTTATAGCGGTCACAGTAATACATAATCGGTGAAAATTTCAAGTGTAGCTATTACGGTTCAAGAGATACAGGGAGCATTTGAAATCATTGGCATTAATTTAACTTGTTAACATACTCACTTAAAGGATATTTTTTACGGTAACAATACTGCAATTAGTGCAGTAATTAAAAAGTATCGAAAAGTAAGAAAAATAAACAAAGTATCAGAACATTACGCGTCGCGCTTGCGAGAGTGCTATGACCCCGGCGCTGGTAAGTACACTCACCAGTTGTGGCGCGGGCGGCCGGCATACAAAAACAGACTTTAAGAAGCGTGGTTTAATGTCGAGTGGGGAAAGGCGATGTCACGCGACCGATTGAGGGAACGAATGTTAGATACTACGGAATCTACGACGACGCAATGAAATTACATAAAATAAAATAAAAAAGCCTTTTTATTTTCGAGTTATTATGACTATTTACAATTTTAAGTTTAAATAAAAGTTTTAAAAGTTAGTTGATAAATTTAAAGAGAAATTTAATTTACAAAAAAGAAAAATTAAAATGTATAAAAATAAAACTAACAAAATAATACTTTTTCATTAACTCAGAACCCCTCTTTGGGTATAGGCCTCCTCCAAAGAGAGCCATCTCTCCCTATCTTGAGCTATTTCCATCCAGTTCTTCCCTGCTACTTGAACAATTTCGTCTTCCCACCTTTGCCTTGGATGGCCCTGCTTTCTTTTTCCTTGCGGCCCTTTCCAAGCGGTCGCAGATTTCGTCCATCGGCCGTCTTTTAAACGTGCTAAGTGTCCCGCCCATTTCCATTTAGCCTTCATTGCGTACTCGACGGCATCTATAATTTTCGTTTTTTTGTCTTATCACAACATGTTTTCTTTTGAATTCTTCTTATTTTTACGTGGGGCGCACTATAAGTTTCCGGAATGAATATGAAAAAATACTATTTAAGGTACAAAATTAATTTATTGTTCTTTAAAATAATCTCCCTTGGTGTCTATGCAATCTTTCATTCGATGAAACCAGTTTTGAAAACTTTTGTGCCACTCCTCTGTGGTGACCTCTGAAACGTGTTTTTCATACTCCTCGACAGCCTCTTCTGGTGATGAAAATCGTTGACCGCGTAATTGGTTCTTAATTTTTGGGAACAGAAAAAAGTCACAAGGAGCCAGGTCGGGACTGTATGCAGGATGACTCATGAGTTCTACATTTTTCGCCTTCAAAAAGTCGTTTGTCTGTCTGGCCGTGTGAGAACTAGCATTGTCGTGGTGCAGGATGATACGGCGTTTACGGTTATTTTTACGGAGTTCGTCAATAACTTTCGGCAAACAAATGGTCGTGTACCAGTCACTATTCACTACGACGATTCTCTAAAGCAACAGTAGCCACGTGTCCAGTTTTATTAAAAAAAGAAGCAATCATCCGCTTAGATGCACTTTTCACGCGCGCCATTTTGGTTGGTTTCGGCTCATCTTGAAAGACCCATACGCTCGATTGCTGCTTTGTTTTGGGATCGTAGCAATAAATCCATGTTTCGTCACCTGTTACTATGTCCCACACCAAATATGACGCACCTTCGTTGAATCTGGTAAGCATGGCACTGCACCAAGTGACGCGGTCCGTTTTTTGAGCCTCGGTCAAGTTGTGTGGGATCCACCGCGAGCACAGCTTTCTCACACCCAAATGTTTGTGTAGGATTAATTGTATTTGATTCATGCCTATTTCTAAGGATGCGCGAATTTCATGGTAGGTCACATGCCTGTCTGTTTCAATCATACGGCGCACAGCATTGATGTTTTTGTTGGTCACAGCGGTGGACGGCCGACCATCGCGAGATTCGTCACTGAGATTGATACGACCACGCTTGAATTCTGCAAACCAGCTATAAACAGTTGTCTTGCATGGTGCTTCATTGCCAAAAGCTGTTTCAATCCGAGCGATGCTCTGTTGAGCTGTCAAATTACACTTAAAATCGTAGAAAATCATACTACGATAATTTTCCCAAATTAAATCCATGTTGATGCAGACACACAATTTTTTAAATGGCGCCACAAGGTAAAAACAAAAGACAGTCAGATGAAACAAACTGCATTCTACAACCAAAGAGTTCTATTTTCAAATGTTGCAATACATTTTTAAATATTGTTTATGTAAGTGGCCAGTTCCGGAAACTTACAGTGCGCCCTATGTAGTAGTGACCTTTCGAGGGCCAATAGTAGCAATTTATCGCGTCGTCGTAGATTCCGTATTACCTGCTATTCTCAATTGGTCGCGTTGCGAGATATCGCCTTTCCCCAGTCGACTTTATCCTTAGGGCCGCCACAGACCAAGAGGAGCGCAACAGAGAGGATTTTATTAAGGCACTCGAAAATCAACTTTCAAACTATTAGTGTAAAGTGCATACAAGCTTGAATGCTCGCGCGTCCTTGAAGATATTGACTAGATTGGTTGGTTGGTTGGTTGGTTGGTTGGTTGGTTGGTTGGTTGGTTGGTTGGTTGGTTGGTTGGTTGGTTGGTTGGTTGGTTGGTTGGTTGGTTGGTTGGTTGGTTTGTTGGTTGGTTGGTTGGTTGGTTGGTTGGTTGGTTGGTTGGTTGGTTGGTTAGGTTAGGTTAGGTTAGGTTAGGTTAGGTTAGGTTCCCCCCCGAGGTGTGCTACGGTCAGGAAACCTCCACGTTGGCTCGGTTCCTTGAAGGCTTTGCTTCTCTCATTTGATCTTTGATCCGGTGTGAGCGGTGGGCTGACAAGGGATTGGGCTGGTGCACCCTGGGCGGCAGCTGATAACTCCCTGTAAGGGTCTTGTCAGCTGTCGGCGAATGTCCTGCCTTTGGGGGGGAAAGCGGAGTCCAGCAATGGGCTCTCGCTCGATTTGGGACCTCTCTCTCCTGTCTGCTTTCAGACAGGGAGGAGATGAGGTGTTTTAACTCGTTACCTCATTTGGGGCCGAGGGTGCCGTGCCGTTTACGGTTGGTGCCGCGGGGAAGAAAACCCCAGAACAAATCACCCTAATCCCAAGGTCTGGCGTGCCGAGGGGATGAATGGCGGGAGGGCTTCCCGTCCCAAGCGCCGGGGAGGGGGGGAAACTACCAGGGACCTTACCCTGTAATAAAGGAAAATTATGAAATGACGAGTCTAAGAAACGTAATACCCCAGGAGGGTACCAGCGATGCTGGAGAATCCCTTCCTGCGCTCTCTGGCGCAGGCAGCCCCACCGTATCTGGGGGGGGCAAGAACCGTCATCGGGCTTCTAGTCCGTATTCTGCTAGGGACGAAGGCTCATTGTCTGAGACTTCAGTCATGAGTTTCGACACTGCGGGATCCCAAGATGGGGCCACAACGAAGCGGCGTCGCAAGCGATGTCCTAAATCAAGGGAAGGGTCCGGATACGACTCCGCATCAAGCGGGAGCTCAATGCCGCCGCCCAAGAGTTATGGACCAGAAAGCCGAAACCGGCAAGGTCGCTGGTCGATTGATAAAGCGAAGGCTGAACTTGCAGTAGATAGGCGTGCCGAGTTTATGAAGAAACCTCTAGACCCGAGCGTTGATGAGGTCGAGATGCAGGCTGACGCTAACCGCGCTGCTCGAATATCGGGCGGCTGCGAAACAGATGGCACTGCCGATGATCTCGTTAGGCAAGTACAGGATGGAGTCGCCCTTATAAAGGTGGTTTCTTCCAAGTCGGGCAATTTAAAAGGGACCTTCCAGAAGAGGCTGAACAAAGCATCGTCCCTAATCATAGAGGCTGTAAATATACTCCAAAACCGCACAAGTTCAGAGGAAACTGAAAAGTTAAAGGCGGACAATCGCCGCCTCCACAATGATATGGCGTCTCTCCAGGCAGAAGTGGAGATATTAAAAAGCAGGATTACGTCGCAGCATCCTCAGGAGCCGGCACAGGTAGTGACCCCAGACTTTCTCCGGGAGCAGTTCACTAACTTTTCCCGTGAAATTATGATTCAGGTGGGGACATTGGTTAGTACGCGGCTCGAAGGCATCAGCAATCGACTTCTGCCTGAGGAACGACTGCGTCCTCCGTTGGCTTCTGACAAAAGGCAGCAGCCGCAGAGAGCATTTAATGTGGTAGCGGCGCAAAATCCAACGGCTGCCCCAAGCAAAGCGTCGGCCCCTGAGCCGTCTGCTATAAATCAGAGATTACCAGCGCTCATGACTTCTAAGACACAGGCGCCTGGAAAAGGCAAAGGAAAGGGGAAGCACACCGGCATCTCTACGCGTGTCACACCTTTCACGCCTAGCGAGCCCCTCGGAACAGACTACATTGCTCCGGTTGGAGAGCCGCGAGCACAGCATAGTACAAGGCAAGGCTCATCTCAAGCAAGGGATGACGAATGGACACCTGTCCTCTCGCGCAGTAAAAGGCGTAGGATCCGCAGGAAAATGTCCAGTGCTGCACGACAGACATCGGCGGCGCAGATAGGTTCAGGTAGGGCGTCCCAGAACAGACCACGTGTGCCCAAGCTCCGTGTTCCTCGCTCGTCTGCGGTGGTGATCACACTGCAGCCTGACGCTGAGAAAAGAGGGACTACGTACAGCTCCATTATCGCGGAGGCAAAAAGTAAGGTGAACCTTGAGAGCCTTGGAATCCCTGGCCTCAGGTACCGAAAAGCTGCAACCGGAGCTGCTGTCTTTGAGCTGCCCGGTGCTGCCAGTGGTGACAAGGCAGACTCTTTGGCGGAGGAGCTCAAAAAAGCGCTGCAGGATAGGGATGTCCAAGTCTCCAGGCCAAACAAAAGTGTAACACTCCTAGTGTCTGACCTGGATGATTCTGTATCAGCCGAGGAGGTAGCTGCTGCAGTAGTCCTCGCTGGTGGCTGTAGGGAGGAGCATGTGAAAGTGGGCGAAATACGCGCGTTTTATTCCGGGCTCAAGGCTTTTGTGCGCTGCCCCGTTATTGCAGCAAAGAAGATAATGAGCGATGGCCGACTAAAGATTGGCTGGATATCAGCCCAGGTAAAACTTTTAAAAGAGAAGCCTAGTAAGTGCTTCCGCTGTATGCACGCTGGCCATATTCGAGCACAGTGCAATTGTGAGTCGGATCGCAGTGATTGTTGCTTCCGGTGCGGCCTCCCGGGTCATAAAGCAGCCAGCTGTCAGGCGCCGGCGCACTGTCCATTGTGTGCTGCAGACAACAAGCCAGCGGAGCATCGTGCGGGAAGCAGGGCGTGTGCCACCCCACCTGTTACAAAACCAAGGCGAGGACGTAATGCGGGGGCTGTGCCTTCGCAAGTAAGTCTACCCCCGGCTCCTGCTGAACCGAGGGAAGAGGAGGAGTTGATGGCACTTAATTAATAGATGGCCTCACTAAGTTTTCTGCAGGCGAATTTGAACCACTGCACCAATGCCCAGGATTTGTTCATGCAGAGCATGGCGCAGTGGTCCATAGATGTTGCGGTTGTATCGGAACCCTATTTCGTGCCACAGAGGGATACTTGGGTGGGTGATGCTGGTAGCAGCGACAGTCTGGTTGCCATCGTCACGGCAGCTAATTCCCCTCCTATTGGAAATGTCAGAGTGCGTCCCGGATGCGTAGCGGCTCTGTTGGGGGAGACAATGGTTATCTCAGTATACTTCTCCCCAAACAGAGTCCTCGCAGAATTCGAAGACTTTCTTGACGACGTGGGAATTGTCATAAGGCAAAGCCACCCTCACCCGGTACTGGTGGCTGGGGATTTCAATGCCCATTCAACGGCATGGGGATCTCCAGACACAGATGTGCGCGGTAGAGTTGTGGAGGAGTGGGCGGCGGCAAACGGGCTGTTGCTGTTAAATAGGGGTAATACACCTACGTGTGTGCGGCCACAGGGCAGCTCCATTGTGGATCTAACTTTTGCAAGCCCGGCCGTTGCACATATAACACACGATTGGCGGGTTGTTGTGGATGAGGAAGATCTGTCAGATCACCGCTACGTGCGATTTACCTTATCTTCGTCTCTGACTGACCTTTCAAGGTCCAGTTTATTGGGAGCTCAGAGCGAGGTTGGACCGCGCTGGGTGAAGTCACGTCTTGATAGGGTTGTCTTATTAGAAGCTGCGTTGGTGGAATCCTGGGCTTCTGTGCCACAGTTGGGCTCATTTGACATAGAAGAGGAAGCTACTTGGTTTCGCGGAGCAATGACACGCATATGCGATGCGGCAATGCCAAGATCTAGGTCTACTCCCACCAGAAAGCAAGTGTACTGGTGGTCTGCAGAAATCGCTGAGTTGCGCATGCAGTGTGTAGCGGCAAGACGTCAGTACATGCGCCAAAGAAGGAGGCGCCCAGGAAACACAGGAGACTCAGAAGATGAGCGGCTCCACGCATCCTATCGGGTGTTAAAAAAGCAGCTGGCGGAGTTAATTGGCAGGTCAAAGGCCAGATCGAGGAAAGAGATGTTGGAGACCCTAAACCGTGATCCGTGGGGGAGACCCTATAAAATAGCGCGAGGAAAGCTCCGACGGTGGGCCCCACCACTAACGCAGAGCCTCCAGCCCGAGTTTGTGGAGCAAGTTGTATCCCAACTCTTTCCCTCACTGCAGTTTCGTGCTCCCCCGCAGATGGCATCGGGTCTTCCTCTGACTAGCGAGGATGTGCCGTGTGTCAGTGACACTGAGATGAGGATGGCTGTCCAGCGGCTCCGATCAAAAAACAGGGCTCCGGGTCCCGATGGGATTCCTGGAAAGGCTTGGGTCCTAGCCATGGACAGCCTTGGGGCTCGTCTCTGTGGACTATTCACGGCATGTATGGTGGCTGGGCGTTTCCCGCGCCTATGGAGGACTGGTCACCTAGTCTTATTGCAAAAAGAGGGGCGCCCAACCGACTCGCCGTCAGCATACCGCCCACTTGTGATGTTGGATGAGGTGGACAAGATGTTTGAACGGATCATAGCCGATCGCCTTGTCACTCACCTGAGAAATGTAGGGCCTGACCTATCGGAAAACCAGTACGGCTTTCGGAGGGGTAGGTCCACAATTCATGCGATTTTGAGGGTGAAAGCCTTGGTGGATGATGCTACGGCCCGAGGTGGAGTGGTGTTGGGGGTATCACTTGATATCTCCAATGCATTCAACACTTTGCCCTGGTCATGTATACAAGAAGCATTGCAGTACCACCAAATACCGATGTACCTGTATCGATTATTGTGCTCCTACCTCTCTGATAGAGAAGTGGTATATCCGGGTCGGGACGGCTTGCGTCGTTGGACAGTTTCATGCGGTGTTCCACAGGGCTCGGTCCTAGGACCTCTCCTGTGGAACATTGGTTATGACTGGGTTTTACGTGGCGACATGATGGAGGGAATTGACGTGGTATGCTACGCCGATGACACTCTTGTGTTGGCTAGCGGGCAAACACACAGGGACGCTGTTAGGCTCGCAACAGCTGGTGTTGCCCAACTTGTGGCCAAAATTCGTCAGCTTGGCCTTAAAGTGGCCCTAGAGAAGTCAGAGGCGATATGCTTTCACGGCCCTCGTCGGGGCCCTCCTGCCGATCTAGTGGTGGTAGTCGGTGGCGCTCAGATTAAGGTGAAGCCGACGATGAAGTATCTGGGACTTGTGCTTGATGGACGCTGGGACTTCACCGCACACCTTCGTGAAATGGCGCCAAGATTGACGCGTGCGGTGGCAGCCCTCGGGGGGCTTTTGCCTAACTTGCATGGTCCTGGTGCTTCCTGTCGGCGTCTTTATGAGGGAGTCATTCGATCGATGGCCCTGTACGGCGCACCCGTGTGGGCTGAAGCTTTGACAAGCCGGAAAGCTGCACTCCTGCATGAGCCCCAAAAGGTGATGGCTGTCAGGGTGATTCAGGGATACCGCACTATCTCATATGAGGCAGCATGTGTGCTAGCGAGATCATTGCCCTGGGATCTTGAGGCGAGGATTCTTGCTGCGGTCTTCCGCTGGCGTGAGGAGAAGCTGTCTCAGGGTCAGAGACCAGCTCCCAGGGAGGTGGAGGGCTGCAGGCGTGAATTGCGCACAGAGGCCATTGACTGGTGGCAAGAAAGGTTGCAGCGGCCAAGTGCGGGTCATCTATTGATCGAGGCGGCCCGTCCCGTCCTCAAGCAGTGGGTGACAAGGCGTCACGGAGAGCTCACATACCGGCTCACACAGATGCTTTCCGGGCATGGCTGTTTTGGGAAGTACCTGTGTGAGAGGGTGAATAGGGAACCGACAACGGCATGTCACCACTGTGACGACTGCGAGATTGACACAGCCCAGCATACGTTGGAAGAATGTTCAGCCTGGGAAGAGGCACGCCGAACTCTTGGTGCAGTTATCGGCACTGTATATACGCTGCCAGCCATAATCCTGGCTATGGTCAGCAATGCTGAATCCTGGCATGCAGTTGAAGCCTTTGCTGAAGCTGTAATGCAAGAAAAAGAGGATGCGGAGAGGGTCCGCGAGGCCACTACTACCCTACTGATCCGCCGACGGCGGACGGGGCGTAGAAGGCTGGCCTACGCTAGGCACCTTCCTCCATAACAAGTCGAGGGCGGCGAACTCGGGTACTAGTCCGTCGCCCACTAGACTTAATGTGTGGGAGCATTTGTGTTCAATGCTCCCAGCATATAGTGAAGAGTAAAGTTACTCGTAATTTAAGTCGAGGCCTCCACTGGCCAGCGCCTCTGGGAATGCAGATGAATAATGGGGCTTTATGTTCCCCCGTTGTACCTGCAGACTCAGAACAACGGCGGAAAGTAGAACACCGGGGTGTTTTTAGTGGGTTCAAGCCCCACATACCCACTCTGCTGTACCCGCAGTAGAGTGGTATGCGAAGGCATTTTCACCTCGTCAAAAAAAAAAAAAAAAAAAAAGGTTCCCCCCCGAGGTGGTTCCCGGTTTGTCGTACCGGGGGGGCTCAGTACCCGTGGTAGTCGCAAGCCACGGGGAAGCTAAGAGGAACCCGCGAGGGGGCGCTCTCCTGCTGTTTGCTCCACCAGCAGCGAGCGCCCACATTGGGGCGGCGGGGGAGTGGGAAGTTCTCCCCCCACCCGGGGAGGGGCGCTCCCGTGGGCTCGGCTTCGGCCTTGAGCCTGCAGGGATGCGCCCAATGGGGCGGCGGGGGAGTGGGAAGTTCTCCCCCCACCCGAGGTGCAGCCGCCGGGAGGGGAATGTTTTATTTCTCTCCCGGCGCTTCAGGCGGGGCCACACCGCCGTGGCTGTGGTAGGTGATCGGTCGCGGAGGGGAGGGAGTTTCGGTGCTACGTTGCCGCTCTCCCTGTCCTCCGCGGCCGAGCGGTGCCGCACCGTGCTTGCGGCGAGAGGCAAGCGGCGGAGCCTATCATCTTCTCCGCCGCTGGGAGTCAGTTTATCTGGCTCCCATGGGCCCACAGGCGGTGGACTGCGCGGGAGTCTGCCGCCTCTCAATTGGCCCAAGGAGGTACGGCGCGTCCGTGAGTTCCGGACGCGCCGACTTGGTGAGTGGGGGGGCGCTCTGACGTCCCCGAGGAGGGGCTGCTTTAGCGGCCAGCCGCGCCGGGGTTCGCGGTCGTATCCCTTTCCCGTGTCCCCGGCAAAAGCGGTCGAGATGGAACTCCGGAGGTTTTTTAGTGGGTAGGCACGTCACTCTGGCGTGGAGTCCCACATAACCCGACAGCCTCCCCTGCAGGCTGACGGGTATCCGTAACAGGGATCTTTCCTCCGAAAAAAAAAAAAAAAAAAAAGGTTAGGTTAGGTTAGGTTAGGTTTTTTTTTTTTTTTTTTTTTCTTTTTTTTTTTTAATTACCCCCTGACATGATCAGGGACTATATTTGCCATAAAAGTTTTTCGCTGATAAATTTTAAATATATATACTGAATAAAATAAATATATAAAAATATAAGGCCAAAAATACATATAACTAATTTTTAAAAGACAAAAACTTATCGGTGTGTGCGTCCCGGAATCCAATGCCAGCATTAGATTCCGCGGCGCACCCCCCGATCAGCCCTGATTCACCCATCTACCTTTCCCCCGCCTCGACGACCTACCGGCGCGAAAAGTTCCAAACGCTAGTCGCTCGATTAACGTTTGGTCTCTTTAAAGAAATCAAACGTCAATCGCTCGACGAAGCACACGCTTCCCTCCACCATCGACCAACGCTCAGTCAATAAACCAAACGTTAGTCGATGACAGAAAAAAAAACGTGTCTTTTTCACGAAGCGTTAATCACGTCCCAGCCCGCTACGGAGCGGCCAGAGTCCGGTCTGGCGGGTCCATCGGTCCCACCAGGCCCACGGCCACGCCGCCCGCGGGCGGGGACGCGATACGCTTACCTAAAATTTTACACGCGAAAGTTAGACGAGCCCATTTATACACGTCCCCTTCCATTGCGGGATAGATGGAGCCCGCAGATATGGCCTAAGGCCACCCCCGGTACATCCTAACACCCCGCAATGGAAAGGGACGCGCAACTAAAAAACACGTTCTACCGCCACTTTCACTTTTCTACACATAAAATAAAGTACAGAAAAAAGGCCGCCTAACTACCTAAACTGCAATGGGGTGTTTTTCCTTTGTTTACAAGATATCTACATTTTAAAATTTTATCAAATTTATTGTAAAAATAAATTTTTAAAACTTACGGTTAAAATTAAAAAGGAAAAACACCCCATTGCTCCCTACCCACAATACCTTCAGCGATCCACTTCTGTTCGATGTTTGGCCATGCCGCTTTGTTCCATTTTCCACACCTTTAATCATAAACAAATTATTTATGCGCATAAATAATTCTTTTTTTTATATACCGGAGGTACTATGGCAACAAGCGGCATAACCACTCATCGATGACGCCATACTGATTGCAAGGTCAGGAGTACGCTGTTGCCGACCTTGCAATCGCGTCCCACTTCCGCCTCAGCGGACAGTCCCCGCTGAAGGCATTGTGGTCAACCCTGTCGCCACCTGCCTTTTTGCAATTACGGCAGGTGGCCGTCGAACCCGCCTTGTGCTCAGCACACTCCGATTTCAGGTGTGGACCCCCGCAGTGACTGCAAACGTCCTCCCCCTCCGTGCAGAACCGCCTGCTGTGGCCGTAGCCCAAGCAGCGCGAGCACTGCACTAAGGGGGACTGGTCCGCAACCCTTACGCGCTGGAGGTCCACGTGGAGGGCTCCAACGTCCAGTGCCCTCCTCCATACCGCCGGAGATGTGCTGAGCACAATGTTACTACTATTTGGATTGCGTGCCTTTTTTCTGTACTTTATTTGAAGGCGGTCCTCCCCCCTGCCGAGGCCGTGAAACACCTCTGGGTTTTGCTTCCTCATCGCTCCGATGACGTCATCATCGCTGTAGCGAATGTTGACGCCCCAGAGGATGAGGAGCGGGTCCCGGTTCTTCACCTCCTCGGCAGTGAGGTTGCCCGCCCTCACAATCCTATCCTTCAGCTTTGCGCGCTCCCCCTCTGACGCGCAGCTCATAATCACCTTCTGGTCCTTTGCCTTACGCACTCGCTCCACTCGGACCCACCCTTCCTTGGTGTCAACCGCCTCGCGGACCTTATCGAGCACCTGCTCCCCCGTGTCGTACGCATCCTTAGATGTGACGACAAGGGACAGCAGGGGCCCCCGCTCGGTCGGCTTCGCCAAGGCAGGGCGGGACACCGCGTCCGCGTAAGACAAAGCACCAGAAGTTTGACGCGCGACTAGCTCCCTGATCTCGTCCAACTTTCGCGCGTTCTCGCTGATCAGCCTGGCCTGCTCCTCCATTTTTTCGGCAAGAGCAAGCCCGGCTGACCGCTCGTCCGGCGTTTGGACCTTCTCGCGCGATTCCTCCCCTGGTTCGCCGGGGGCGGGCGCAGCGGGGGCCCAATCCTCCCTCGCTGTTCCCGCCTCCAGGGCCTTCACCATCCCATGCAGGCGCTCGACTGCCTCAATGACTCCAAACTTAATCTCAGTTTTGAGATTTCTGGAGTCATTGAGGAGCTTCCTCGCCCTGCGCAGGACGGCGTCGGCCTCGGCAGCATATCCCTCGTAAGCCGGGGCGGGGGTAGGATCCGGGGTATGGGCGAACCATTTTTCGCGCTGTTCCTCCTCAGAGAGCGGAGAGTACCGTAAGTACCTCTTCGCTCTCTTTGGAGGCCTCGCACGGTCCGCCCCCTCCGGGACCGCCCTCACCGGCTTACGTGGGACCTCACCTCGTGGGGTCTCCTCTCTGTCCTCCATGAGGTGCTCTAAGGTTGCCCCACGGAGGTATTCATCGAACCAGGGGTTCCCAAAATCCCCATCGTCTGAAGCAGGGGAAAGGGGACGGGGTTCCGGGGTCGGGGGGAATTCCATTTTGTCAGGGGGTTCCGGTCAATTTATAAAATAAAATAACAATTAAAAATATTAGTCAGTTTTTAAATTAAAATAAAAAATATTTTTTGGGGGTAGTCAAATAATAAAATTGTAAAGCTAAAATTTAAAATTGTAAAACTAAAATAATAAAACTAGGGTCCCTTGGTCCTGTAGAAGGGGAGCCAAGGTCGTTGGGTTGTTAAAATGTCGTCAAAAGTTAAAATCCTTAAAGCTAGCTAATAAATTAAGTGAGTCAATTCGATAAAATTTAAAACCTAAAACCTAACGGGGCGTTGCGTTCCGTGACACGTGGTAATTTTCCTTTATAAGGATTGCGCATGTGTCGCCCGGTAAAACGGGCTGGGGTCAGGTGGTAAAACAAGTCAACTTGTTAAAACTGGGACTTTAAAGAACACAGCACTTACCACGTGTCTGCACGCTTTGTCAGCGTGCTACCTCAAAATCCAGCCGAGCCTCAGGCACACCTCCACGCTTCAACGCTCCACAAACAATTTATCGTCACTTTAGAACAAAAATTTCCGGGATTAACTGCGAATTTTCCACTTTTCACAATTTTTTACGGGAGCGGAGCGCGGGACGCGTGTGCACAGCTCGGCTGACGGAACGCAACTGGTTAGGTTAGGTTAGGTTAGGTTAGGTTAGGTTAGGTTAGGTTAGGTTAGGTTAGGTTAGGTTTTTTTTTTTTTTTTTTTAATGAACCCCCTGACATGATCAGGGACTATGTTTGCCAATATCCTTTTTTACAAATAAATTTTTAAATATATAATATATGTATAATAAATAAATATATAAAATATAAACCAAAAATACATACTATAATTTTAAAAAGACAAAAACTTATCGGGGTGTGCATCCCGGAATCCAATGCCAGCATTGGATTCCGCGGTGCACCTCCCGATCAGCCCTGATTCATCCATCTACCTTTCTCCCGCCTCGACGACCTACCGGCGCGAAAAGTTCCAAACGTTAGTCGCTCGACTAACGCTTGGTCTCTCTAAAAGAAACCAAACGTTAGTCGCTCGACGAAGACACGCTTCCCTCCGCCATCGACCAACGCTCAGTCAATAAACCAAACGTTAGTCGATGACAGAAAAAAACGTGTCTTTTTCACGAAGCGTTAATCACGTCCCAGCCCGCTACGGAGCGGCCAGAGTCCGGTCTGGCGGGTCCATCGGTCCCGCCAGGCCCACGACCACGCCGCCCGCGGGCGGGGACGCGATACACTTACCTGAAATTTTACACGCGAAAGTTAGACGAGCCCATTTATACACGTCCCCTTCCATTGCGGGACAGACGGAGCCCGGAGATATGGCCTAAGGCCACTCCCGGTACATCCTAGCGCCCCGCAATGGAAAGGGACGCGCACCACCAAAACAATTTTGCCGCCTACCTACAGTTTGCCCACAATTAAATAAAATACAGAAAAAAGGCCGCCTATCTACCTAAACTGCAATGGGGTGTTTTTCCTTTATTTACAAGTTATTTACAAAAGAAATTTTTATGAAATTTATTAAAATAATAAATTTTTAAAAACTTACCGTTAAAATTTTTAAAGGAAAAACACCCCGTTGCCCCCACCCACAATACCTTCAGCGATCCACTTCTGTTCGATGTTTGGCCATGCCGCTTTGTTCCATTTTCCACACCTTTATTCATAAACAAATTATTTATGCGTATAAATAATTTTTTATGTACCGGAGGTACTATGGCAACAAGCGGCATAGCCACTCATCGATGACGCCGTACTGATTGCAAGGTCAGGAATACGCTGTTGCTGACCTTGCGATCGCGTCCCACTTCCGCCTCAGCGGACAGTCCCCGCTGAAGGCATTGTGGTCGACCCTGTCGCCACCTGCCTTTTTGCAATTACGGCAGGTGGCTGCCGTACCCGCCTTGTGCTCAGCACACTCCGATTTCAGGTGTGGACCCCCGCAGTGGCTGCAAACGTCCTCCCCCTCCGTGCAGAACCGCCTGCTGTGGCCGTAGCCCAGGCAGCGCGAGCACTGCACTAAGGGGGACTGGTCCGCAACCCTTACGCGCTGGAGGTCCACGTGGAGGGCTCCAACGTCCAGTGCCCTCCTCCATACCGCCGGAGATGTGCTGAGCACAATGTTATTACTATTTGGATTGCGTGCCTTTTTTCTGTACTTTATTTGAAGGCGGTCCTCCCCCCTGCCGAGGCCGTGAAACACCTCTGGGTTTTGCTTCCTCATCGCTCCGATGACGTCATCATCGCTGTAGCGAATGTTGACGCCCCAGAGGATGAGGAGCGGGTCCCGGTTCTTCACCTCCTCGGCAGTGAGGTTGCCCGCCCTCACAATCCTATCCTTCAGCTTTGCGCGCTCCCCCTCTGACGCGCAGCTCATAATCACCTTCTGGTCCTTTGCCTTACGCACTCGCTCCACTCGGACCCATCCCTCCTTGGCGTCAACCGCCTCGCGGACCTTATCGAGCACCTGCTCCCCCGTGTCGTACGCATCCTTAGATGTGACGACAAGGGACAGCAGGGGCCCCCGCTCGGTCGGCTTCGCCAAGGCAGGGCGGGACACCGCGTCCGCGTAAGACAAAGCACCAGAAGTTTGACGCGCGACTAGCTCCCTGATCTCGTCCAGCTTTCGCGCGTTCTCGCTGATCAGCCTGGCCTGCTCCTCCATTTTCTCGGCAAGAGTAAGCCCGGCTGACCGCTCGTCCGACGCTTGGACCCTTTCGCGCGATTCCTCCCCCGGTTCGCCGGGGGCGGGCGCAGCGGGGGCCCAATCCTCCCTCGCTGTTCCCGCCCCCAGGGCCTTCACCATCCCATGCAGGCGCTCGACTGCCTCAATGACTCCAAACTTAATCTCAGTTTTGAGATTTCTGGAGTCACTGAGGAGCTTCCTCGCCCTGCGCAGGACGGCGTCGGCCTCGGCTGCATATCCCTCGTAAGCCGGGGCGGGAGTAGGATCCGGGGTATGGGCGAACCATTTTTCGCGCTGTTCCTCCTCAGAGAGCGGAGAGTACCGTAAGTACCTCTTCGCTCTCTTTGGAGGCCTCGCACGGTCCGCCCCCCCCGGAACCGCCCTCACCGGCTTACGAGGGACCTCCCCTGACGGGGAGGGCCGCTTACCGGACAGGGAGGAGGCCTCCCTATCCCGCGTACAGCCCTCCCTCATCAGATCCACCAAATATTCCCCAAACCGGGAATTCTCGAAGTCCTCGTCGTCTGAGGCAGGAGAAAGGGGACGGGGTTCCGGAGTCGGGGGGAATTCCATTGTTGTCAGGGGGTTCTAGTCAATAGATAAGAAAATTACAAATAAAACCGAAATTAGTAAAAATAAAATTGTGTCGGTCAAAGTTTAAAATGTAAAAACTAGGTCAACTGGTTAAAATAAAATGAGTAAAAATAAAATTATTTACAGTTAAATAAGCTAGGAGTAAAACTAAAATCCCTTGGCCCTGTAAAAGGGAGCCAAGTTCGTAAAAAATCAAAAAAAATAAAAATTTTCTGCAACGGTCGAAATTTAAAAAACCTAAAAATCTACGGGGCGTTGCGTTCCGTGACACGTGGTAATTTTCCTTTATAAGGACTGCGCATGTGTCGCCCGGTAAAACGGGCTGGGGTCAGGTGGTAAAATGGAGTCACAGTTGTAAAAAAGGGACTTTAAAGAAACACAGCGCTTACCACGTGTCGGCACAGCTTTGTCAGCGTGCTATCTGGAGATCCAGCCGAGCCTCAGGCACACTTCCACGCTACGACGCTCCACAAACACTTTAACTACACTTCAAGACAAAAAATTCCGGAATCGGAACACAAAAAACCACTTTTTCTGATTTTTTTCACGGGAGCGGAACGCGGAACACGTGTGCACAGCTCGGCTGACGGAACGCAACTGGGTTAGGTTAGGTTAGGTTAGGTTAGGTTAGGTTTTTTTTTTTTTTTTTTTTTTTTTTTTTTATACTAAAACCTCTAACATAATCAGAGACTATTTTTGCTATTCTAGTCTTTCATACAAGTTCTCGCGTGCATGCCTCTCGTACTTTCATTCATCATTCTATCCAAGTTCATGCATCATCTGTTGTACCTTTTTATGGGTGGGACTCCCATCTACCTTGTCGCTCTGGCTATCTATATTTTATTTTTCTTTATTGTTTGTGCAGGGGTATATAGGCAATAAATATTCAATAATACTTAATTTTCTTTACAATTCTCAGTCTTATCTCTATTATTTACATTTGTTTGTGACTATGCTATTAAACATTATCATTTATTATAAAAGTATTTTATGCTTATACATATATGTACTTTATTCATAATATTTTTGCTATAGTAAATTTATTTCTATTTCTTAAAATTATTTTATATAACACTATACATTTTATTTCGCTAATATACATGTTTACAATTTTCAGTCCGTTTTACTTAATATTTTTAGTTTTCAGCTTTTAACATATACATTTAGATTACAATTTTAATTCAGTTTTCTTTACATTAATTTTATATTATAAACATTACACATATTTTTATTACATATAAGCAATTGTTTTCAATTGGTTGTTGCAATTGTAGGTATTTATATAAGATCATTTCCTACTTTGTAAATGTATTTTTAATATCTTTTACTTTTATATTATACAGTACGACGTATTGACACTTTATCTTGTTTCGCGGACTTGTTCAATAAGGCATCTCCCTCCCGTTTTTGTTTGCTTTCGTTTGCTACTTAAATACTGCGATTATTTTATAATAATACGCATATATTTATTACGACTTTCTGGGAGAGGGATACCCCACTGTCCGGGGAATGTCGATACCTTCACCACCGACTGTGCATATGCCCGGTACATGACCGAGTCGTGATGCCCTGCTCTTTCTCTACCTATGCAAGTCATCTCAATCTATCTTTTAAACAAAAGTGGTATCGAATGATCTAAGGTTGCAGGGCACCGACGAGCGGCCACGCACCTGTGGGTCTGCGCTGATTGCAAGGTCAGGAATACGCGGTCGCTGACCTTGCAATCGCGTCCCATTTCTGCCTTAATACACAGTCGCTGCTGAAGGCATTGTGGTCTGCCTTGCCTATACCCGCTTTACAACAATTGCGGCAGGATGCCGCGGTGCCAGCCTTGTAGTCAGCACACGCCGACTTTAGGTGCGGACCTCCGCAGTGGCCGCACGAGTCCTTCTCCTCGTTGCAGTACCTCCTGCTGTGGCCATAGGCCAGGCAGCGAGAGCACTGCACGAGGGGGGACTGGTCGGCCACCCTTACTTGCTGGAGGTCCACACGGAGGGTTCCGGCATTTACTGCCCTCCTCCATACGGCCGGCGATGTGCTGACGACAACGTGATGTACCTGTGGGTTACGCGCCTTCCGCTTATATTTAATTTGCAGGCGGCCATCCTCCCCGTCGAGGCCATGAAAAATTTCGGGGTTCTGCCTCCTCATCGCCTCGGTGACGTCATCGTCAGTGTGTCTGACGCTGACGCCCCAGAGGACGAGGAGTGGATCCCTATTTTTCACGACCTCGACAGCGAGGTTTTTTCCTGCACCCTCCAGTCTCTCTCTCAACTTAGCCCTTTCGGCCTCCGTCGCGCAGCTCATGACGACTTTCTGGTCCCTCGCCTTACGCACCCGCTCAACGCGTATCCACCCATCCTTGGCGTCAACCGCCTCCCGTACCCTGTCGAGCACCTGCTCTCCCGTGTCGCACACATCTTTCGATGTGACGACCAGGGAGAGCAGGGCCCCGCGCTCGGTCGGTTTCGCCAAGGCCGGGCGAGCCGCTACGTCTGCGTAGGACGAGGGGCCAGGTTGCTGCGCGATCATCCCCTTTATTTCTGCCAGAGTCCTGGCGTTGTCCCTTATCAGCTGGGCTTGCTCCTCCAACTGTTTTGAAAGAGCAAGCTCAGCTTGGTGAGGGCTAGACTGGGCCACAGGGGAAGTCTGGGTGCGCACACTAGGGTGGTACCCAGGGGTAATATTTTTGGGCTCCGTGGGCCACGACAAACGCGCTATTTTAAGATTTAACTCGTGTATTATATTGCATATCGTATTTTTTATTGTAGTTTTTAGATTCTTGGCTGTGCCTAGCTCATCCCTTATATTATCTAAAAATTCCTCGCACTCTTTACGCAACTTATCGCGGTCAGCATCCTTTAACCGCTGGTTTCTATATTTAGGCGGCATGTAAGGCGTGACATACGGCTGTTCATTTCTTATGCAATGACCCGCATAGGACTCGTCACTGCAACTCGAAAAATTTAGGGACCTCTGTGGGTCAGCAGTTGACACTGACTTCGGTGTCATTGGTTTTAGGTAATAAGTCCTCTGTTTTGAATCATGCGGGGAGTGCGCGAGAGGCATTTTAAATACTCAAAGTTAGAGGTCTACGTCAATAATTTAAAACTTAAATAAATAATAAATTAATTACTATGATGTCGTTACCTTGGCCCTGTAAAGGGGGAACCAAGGTCACTTTGTCTAGGGTTAAAATAGTAAGTCTGTAAAAGTTGTAAATACTAGGCAGTAGGATTAAAACTATAAGATAAAATTAATGCTATAAATTAAGTAAATTACATAAAATTTTGCAAAATTAGATTATCAATTCCTATAACTAAGGTTTAAAATTGTTAAAATATAGTAAAAGTTTGTAGAAGTTATAAAAGATAGTCAATTATATTAAAATAGGAATAAAAAATAATAAATTAAATGGAGATTAAGATTATTGCAAAATTTTGTCACTTATAATTTAAATTTCTTATAAACTATAAAGGTAGATAAGTCCAATGGGTAATAGGGGGGGAGCAGGGAGTTCCTTCTATGATCCTCACAGGTAAAATAAATTTTAATTATGACTAACAATTTTTTAGGGATTTTATTGTGAAAATTTTCGTTAAAATTACCACTCTAACGTCAATTCCCACAATTCTATCCCACTTAGAGGGTCCTCCTGGTAAGAAGTAGGGTTTGGGGGGTCCTTGTTATCGAATTTATATAAATTTGGAATTTTAAAAGAGATTTTTTGGAAATTTCAGGTATATAGTTTACACTTTTGCCAACAGATGGCGGGATTTTGTTGACACCTGATTTAACACTTTTCCAAAAAGAATTTACACTATATTATTATCAAATTTTTGCCTAGTCCCCTTTAAAAGATGATTTGAATAATAAAATAAGTGTTTCCCTTGTGGGAAGGGGGTTTTCTGGGAGGGCTGTTTTTCGAAGGTTTTGCCAAATTTCAGATGCTTATAATTCGGAAACTATTGACACTAAAAATTTGGAAAAGGGGCAGAACCTATTTTTATGGCCCTGCCTTTGACACGCGAGGGTTACTTTGCCAAAAAACCCTTTATTTAAAAAGTGATTTTGGGGTTTGAAATTACGTAAAATATGCAAAAATTTTTACAATGTTTGGGTCTAAATACGATAACTCTAAAAGTAATGAATCTAAAAATCTGAAACCTGGCACAGACTTTGGTGAGTAGATGCACCTTGGACTTATCTACCTTAGGTGGGTCCAGCTTTTGGGGTTCCGGGCGTGGGCGGGTCCAAAATTCGGTGAACTTGGCTTTTCAGCAAGTTTTTGACCGTAGCTCATGGACTCCTTGTCCTAGGAACACGATCTTGGTGTCGGCTGATGCGTCTTCCAAGGGCGCTGCCAGGGGTGATATTACCACTAGCGCGCACACCTGGGTTTGCCCGCGAATCAGCAAAAACCGCTGATTGGCCGAGACCAATTTTCGGCTCTGGTGCCTCGACGCGGCGCCAACAAATCCCCAAAATGCTCCCAGGTGGGCGGGACTTCAAGCTGCACCGTTCCACAATTGAATATTGTGGGGTCGTCGATCTTGTTTTAGACTAATACGAACTTGAAGTTAATTTAGAAAAATTTTTTGGTTTGCACTGGCTACCACGGTTTCAAATTAATGTTTTTTACAAAGATTTTTGTATAGCCAATTGCGCTAGAGTCTGGAGCGCGTTAATATGTATAATTTGTGGCTATACGATGCCCGGTTATTTTTTAACGATTTGTTTCGCGCGTATGGTCCCGAAATTTAGACAGTTTTTTGCTTTTTAAAAATACTTAGAAAAATTCTAAGTACATATCACAACACTAGCACTGTAGAATTTTGTAGCGCGCACTTTTTGGTGTATTTTGCAAGGCTTTAGCTGCCTCCGTTCCGCAGATATTGATTTTTTAGCACTTAAACTCACAAAAATTTGAATTTTCGAGCGCGGAGCTTCACTGGCAGTGCGCGTTCGGGTCGCCGGACGCAGCGGAACTGGGTGGGTTAGGTTAGGTTAGGTTAGGTTAGGTTAGGTTAGGTTAGGTTAGGTTAGGTTAGGTTAGGTTAGGTTAGGTTAGGTTAGGTTAGGTTAGGTTAGGTTAGGTTAGGTTAGGTTCCCCCCCGCCCGGGTTCTCATCTTGTCGCGATGGGGGGGCTCAGTACCTGCGGACTGCCTCATCCGCAGGGAAGCCAAGAGGAACCCATTGCCCGGGTAGAGGCTTAGGCCTCCCCGGGCCCGGAGGAGGCCATTCCTGGTGGGAATGGCCTGGCTGTGAAAGAAGGGGGTTTACTCCCTACTCTCACAGCCGTGGTAGGGGTCGCGGGGGAAGAGGAGTGTCGGTGTGTCGTTGCCGCTCGCCCTATCCTCCGCGACCAAGCGCGGCCGTGGCGCTTGGCACGGCAACGGTGGGGCCGCAGGGGAAGAGGAGTGTCGGTGTTACGTTGCCGCTCTCCCTATCTCCTGCGGCCGGCTTGGTGGGCCCCGGTCACCGTCAGGTGGACTGGGGCAGGGCCTGCTGCAGCAGGCCCTAAATTATGAGGGCTGGTTGGACGGTGGAAACGGGATTCCATCGTCCAACGGACAGCCCTCCGGAGTGGAAGGCAGGCGCGTGTGCGTGTCAGCGCGCCTGTTCTTGTCGGGCCGAGAGGCCAACGCGACGGTTTCTCCGGCCCCTCTGATTCAGCAGAGGGTGCCGTGAGGCCGTTGGCGAGCCGGGGCCGCTGAAATAGCGGCCGGCCGCGCCGGGGCTGTGGAGCAAGAGAAGCACACGGCCCCGGCCGATAGCGGCTGAGAGGTGACACCGCGGAGTTTTTAGTGGTAACACCACATAACCTTACCGGTGTCCCGTAACCGGTAAGGTATCCGAAGGGATTTTCTCCGCGTCAAAAAAAAAAAAAAAAAAAAAAAAAAAAAAAAAAAAAAAAAAAAAAAAAAAAAAAAGGTTAGGTTAGGTTAGGTTAGGTTAGGTTAGGTTAGGTTAGGTTAGGTTAGGTTAGGTTAGGTTAGGTTAGGTTAGGTTAGGTTAGGTTAGGTTAGGTTAGGTTAGGTTAGGTTAGGTTAGGTTAGGTTAGGTTAGGTTAGGTTAGGTTAGGTTTTTTTTTTTTTTTTTTTAAATATTTGTAATACATGAACCTCTAACATTATCAGAGACTGTTTCTGCTTTTTTTTTGTTAGTTTTGACAGTGTCTTAATGTGATATAATGTAGGATAAAAGGGGGCAATGAGGATAAAAGGGGGCAATAAATATGATACAACAATTTTCCTAATTTTTTATACAATGTTTATAAAACAATAAGTTTTCTAATTTGTAAATTTCTTTTCTTTTGGTTAAAAATATATATATCAATTTTATACTTGCAACTCTTCCTATGCTTATAAATAGACATGTTTATTTTCCA
This sequence comes from Acrobasis repandana, assembly GCA_963576875.1. Taxonomy (NCBI): domain Eukaryota; kingdom Metazoa; phylum Arthropoda; class Insecta; order Lepidoptera; family Pyralidae; genus Acrobasis; species Acrobasis repandana. Next base: position 18,835 of record OY756241.1, on the reverse strand, counting down.
AATTTTCTAAAGTACTAACTTGTCCTATTTTACTACTATTCAAAAACATTTTATATTTAAATCTAATTATTATCTATATTATTATATTTGATTTTCACATTTTAAGATAACTCTTTATTCAGCAATTATAAATTTTTTTTTTTTTTTTTTTTTTGTAAATATCAATTTTACTTATATAGGTATAGTGCAAATTTACATTTTGAATTTTATAGTTGTACTTTTATTATAATTATAATTTTGAATTTTATGATTGTACTTTTACTTTAACTATCAAACGATTTGTCATATCAATATTTAGTATCTATTTTTAATTTTTCTCCTACTTCCACTTCTACAATAGGGTATATCCCTCCTGCTTTTAATTACTTTTATTTGGTTTCATAAATACTGTGATTATTTAACAATAATACACAAATATTTTAAACAATTTTCGGGGAGGGAGATACCCCACTGTACGGGAAAAACAATATCTTCACCGCCGACTGTGCATCTGCTCGGTGCATGGCCGTATCCCGATGCCCTGCTCTTTTTCTACCTGCGATAGCCATTACGATCATGCTTTTCATTAAAAGCTGTATCTAATGTACTGGGGATGCAGGGCACCAGCGATCAGGCCACGCCCCTGTAGGTCTGTGCTGATCGCAAGGTCAGGAATACGCAGTCGCTGACCTTGCGATCGCGTCCCATTTCCGTCTTAGGGCACAGTCGCCGCTGAAAGCACTGTGGTCCGCCCTATCCATTTTCGCCTTACTGCAGTTGCGGCAGGAAGCCGCAGCGCCAGCCTTATAGCCAGCACACGCCGACTTTAGGTGCGGACCTCCGCAGTGGCTGCACGAGTCCACCTCCTCGTTGCAATACCTCTTGCTGTGGCCATAAGCCAGACAGCGAGAGCACTGCACGAGGGGGGACTGGTCGGCCACCTTAATGTGCTGAAGGTCCACACGGAGGGTACCGGCATTAACTGCCCTCCTCCATATGGCCGGCGATGTGCTGACCACAATATGACATACTTGCGGGTTCCGCGCCTTCTTCTTGTATTTGATCTGCAGTCGGCCTTCCTCTCCGTCGAGGCCGTGAAGAATTTCAGGGTTTTGCCTCCTCACCGCTCCGATGACGTCATCATCAGTGAGTCTGGTACTGACGCCCCAGAGGATAAGGAGAGGGTCCCTATTCTTCACTTCCTCGACGGCGAGGTTTTTGCCTGCCCCCTCCAGTCTCTGCCGCAGCTTTGCTCTTTCTGCCTCCGTCGCGCAACTCATTACCACCTTCTGGTCCCTTGCCTTACGCACCCGCTCGACGCGTATCCACCCGTCCTTGGCGTCGACCGCTTCCCGAACTCTGTCGAGCACCTGCTCTCCCGTGTCGAACTCATCCTTCGATGTTACGACAAGGGACAGCAGGGCCCCACGCTCGGTCGGTTTCGCCAAGGCCGGGCGGGCCGCCACGTCTGCGTAAGACAAAGGGCCAGGCTGCTGTGCGACCAGCTCTTTCAGCTCATCCAGCTTTTTGCTGTTTTCCTTAATCAGTCGAGCCTGCTCCTCCAGCTGTTTGGATAGAGCAGACTCGATCTGATGTGGGCTGGGTTGGGCCTCTGGGGAGGTCTGGGTGCGGACGCAGGGGTTGTACCCAGGGGTTATATTTTTGTTGTCACAGTATTCTGACAAGTCACACACCCTGTCATCCACATCGACTAACATTGCTTTTATGTTATCCTTAATTGTCGTTTTTAGGTTTCTAGCTGTTTCTAGTTCCTCTTTGATTAAATTAATAATGTGTCTAGCCTCCCCGCATAGAATCTCCCTTTTGTCATCGGTTATGCGTATTCTCCTATGTTTCTGTGGGACAAAGGGAGTAGTATGGTCTGTAATGGTATAGGTTTTTACATATGGAGACTCGTAATCGGGTTGAGGCGAAGTGTCGTCCGAATATGTCAGGCATCTCTGTGAGTTCGCGAACGATACAGATTTAGGTGTTGCTACAATTGTAGCCTTCTTGGCGGTTAGCGGGGAATGAGCAAGAGGCATGTTGGAGGTTTGCGTCAGTTAATTTGATTACAATAAATTAAAAAATTAAATTACATAAAATTGAAATATATAAACGTTAAAATGCAGTTCCCTTGGCCCTGTAAAGGGGAGCCAAGGTCGTTAAATATAAGGTTTGTAAAAGTTATATATAAGGTCAACTTAAAACACAAAATACAATATAAAATAATTAAAATTTTTTCCGACACCCTCAAAAAAGTTGATATACCCAACGAATAAAGGGTGGGTGGGCGGGCAAATTTTTCAAAAACTATTGATGCTACGCACGCAAATGAGGTGTCAGAAGAAGCGGCTCGGCGAGTACTACTCGAATATCGTAAAAGCCGATATACCTGCGAGGGAAAATTTGGAATTTTCCACCAAAAAGGTGATTTTGTTGACCAAATTTGTGAAAAATTGAACTACTGCAAAAAGTATTGATTCTATCGAAACGTTATAAAGGAATAAAAGATGCGGCTCAACGAGTTCTATCAGGAAAACGTAAAAGCCGATCGATGCTTATGGGAAAATTTGAAATTTTAGTGAAAGTTTGTATAAAAATGTAAAATTTTGACTAATAAATGTATGTTTTTGTGTCCACAGGTACTATTCTTGTCGTCCTCGGGAGGAGAAGCAGCACACGTATGCAGGACCGCCGCCGGAGTGAATCTACAGCGACAGATCGCGCACCAGACGTACAGACAATATGTAAAAAATCGATTATTCGCAAAAATTTCGTTAAATTTCGTCAAAGTATAAGATTTTTGGAAAATTCGTCAAAGGTGCGTGAAAATTTCGGAAAATGGGGTCGGAAAATATTTACTAAATCCAAGGGTAACTATCTTGATACAATTCGTATGTCAAATTTGAATTTTGAGCTCAAAAATTTTTATGTTTCTATAGAATGTATGAGCGGTTAGGTTAGGTTAGGTTAGGTTAGGTTAGGTTAGGTTAGGTTAGGTTAGGTTAGGTTAGGTTAGGTTAGGTTAGGTTAGGTTAGGTTAGGTTAGGTTAGGTTAGGTTAGGTTAGGTTAGGTTAGGTTAGGTTAGGTTAGGTTAGGTTAGGTTAGGTTAGGTTAGGTTAGGTTAGGTTAGGTTAGGTTAGGTTAGGTTAGGTTAGGTTAGGTTAGGTTAGGTTAGGTTAGGTTAGGTTAGGTTAGGTTAGGTTAGGTTAGGTTAGGTTAGGTTAGGTTAGGTTAGGTTAGGTTAGGTTAGGTTAGGTTAGGTTAGGTTAGGTTAGGTTAGGTTAGGTTAGGTTAGGTTAGGTTAGGTTAGGTTAGGTTAGGTTAGGTTAGGTTAGGTTAGGTTAGGTTAGGTTAGGTTAGGTTAGGTTAGGTTAGGTTAGGTTAGGTTAGGTTAGGTTAGGTTAGGTTAGGTTAGGTTAGGTTAGGTTAGGTTAGGTTAGGTTAGGTTAGGTTAGGTTAGGTTAGGTTAGGTTAGGTTAGGTTAGGTTAGGTTAGGTTAGGTTAGGTTAGGTTAGGTTAGGTTAGGTTAGGTTAGGTTAGGTTAGGTTAGGTTAGGTTAGGTTAGGTTAGGTTAGGTTAGGTTAGGTTAGGTTAGGTTAGGTTAGGTTAGGTTAGGTTAGGTTAGGTTAGGTTAGGTTAGGTTAGGTTAGGTTAGGTTAGGTTAGGTTAGGTTAGGTTAGGTTAGGTTAGGTTAGGTTAGGTTAGGTTAGGTTAGGTTAGGTTAGGTTAGGTTAGGTTAGGTTAGGTTAGGTTAGGTTAGGTTAGGTTAGGTTAGGTTAGGTTAGGTTAGGTTAGGTTAGGTTAGGTTAGGTTAGGTTAGGTTAGGTTAGGTTAGGTTAGGTTAGGTTAGGTTAGGTTAGGTTAGGTTAGGTTAGGTTAGGTTAGGTTAGGTTAGGTTAGGTTAGGTTAGGTTAGGTTAGGTTAGGTTAGGTTAGGTTAGGTTAGGTTAGGTTAGGTTAGGTTAGGTTAGGTTAGGTTAGGTTTTTTTTTTTTTTTTTTTTTTTTTTTTTTTTATTTTTTTTTTTATTTTTTCTTTTTTTTTTTTTTTATACTACAACCTCTAACGTTATCAGAGACTATGCTCTCTATTCTAATCTTTCATACTAGTTCTCGCATTTATACCTCTCGTACTATCATTCATCATTCTGGGCCAAGTTCATACATCATCTGTTGTACCTTTTATGGGTGGGACTCCCATCTACCTTGTCGCTCTGTCTATCTATATTTTATTTTTCTTTATTATTTATGCAGGGGTATATAGGGCAATAAATATTCAGTGCTTCATTTTTCTTTACAATTCTTAGTCTTATCTATTATTTACATTTTGTTGTGACTATATTATACAACCTTATCATTGTTTACAAAAGTTTTTTATGCTTATACATATATGTACTTTAATCATAATATTGTTTGTTTGTTTGTAATATATAATATAATATTTTTACTATAGTAAATTTATTTCTATTTCTTAAAATTATTTAATATAATACTACACATTTTGTTTCGCTAATATCTATATGTTTACAATTTTTACTTAATATTTTTAGTTTTCAGTTTTTAACATTTACCTTTTTGATTACAATATTAATTCAGTTTTCTTTACATTAATTTTTTGTTCTAGTTTCCATTTGTCGTGTTTTAAAGACGACTTTATCCTTTTTACTTTATCTTATTATATAATAAACATTACACATATTTTTATTACATATAAGCAAATTGTTTTCAATTGATGGTTGCAATTGTAGGTATTTATATAAGATTATTTTCTACTTTATAAATGTATTTTTAATATCTTTTACTTTTCTATACTACACAGTCTGACGTATTGACACTTTATCTTACAAGATAAAGCGTCAACACGCCAAACCGCACAATACAAAAAAGTGATACATCACGGACTTGTTCAATGAAGCATCTCCCTCCCATTTTTGTTTGCTTTCGTTTGCTACTAAATACTGCGATTATTTTATAATAATACGCATATATTTATTACGACTTCTGGGAGGGGGATACCCCACTGTCCGGGGAAGTGTCAATACCTTCACCACCGACTGTGCATATGCCCGGTACATGACCGAGTCGTGATGCCCTGCTCTTTCTCTACCTATGCAAGTCATTTCAATCTATCTTTTAAACAAAAGTGGTATCGAATGATCTAAGGTTGCAGGGCACCGACGAGCGGCCACGCACCTGTGGGTCTGCGCTGATTGCAAGGTCAGGAATACGCAGTCGCTGACCTTGCAATCGCGTCCCATTTCTGCCTTAATACACAGTCGCTGCTGAAGGCATTGTGGTCTGCCCTACCTATACCCGCTTTACAACAATTGCGGCAGGATGCCGCGGTGCCGGCCTTGAAGTCAGCACACGCCGACTTTAGGTGTGGACCTCCGCAGTGGCTGCACGAGTCCACCTCCTCGTTGCAGTACCTCCCGCTGTGGCCGTAGGCCAGGCAGCGAGAGCACTGCACGAGGGGGGACTGGTCGGCTACCCTTACTTGCTGGAGGTCCACACGGAGGGTTCCGGCATTTACTGCCCTCCTCCATACGGCCGGCGATGTGCTGACGACAACGTGGTGAACTTGTGGGTTACGCGCCTTCCGCTTATATTTTATTTGCAGGCGGCCATCCTCACCGTCGAGGCCATGAAAAATTTCGGGGTTCTGCCTCCTCATCGCCCCGGTGACGTCATCGTCAGTGTGTCTGACGCTGACGCCCCAGAGGACGAGGAGTGGATCCCTATTTTTCACGACCTCGACAGCTAGGTTTTTTCCTGCACCCTCCAGTCTCTCTCTCAGCTTAGCCCGTTCGGCCTCCGTCGCGCAGCTCATGACGACCTTCTGGGCCCTCGCCTTACGCACCCGCTCGACGCGTATCCACCCATCCTTGGCGTCCACCGCTTCCCGAACTCTGTCGAGCACCTGCTCTCCCGTGTCGCACGCATCTTTCGATGTGACGACCAGGGAGAGCAGGGCCCCGCGCTCGGTCGGTTTCGCCAAGGCTGGGCGTGCCGCTACGTCTGCGTAGGACGAGGGGCCAGGTTGCTGCGCGATCATCCCCTTTATTTCTGCCAGAGTCCTGGCGTTGTCCCTTATCAGCTGGGCTTGCTCCTCCAACTGTTTTGAAAGAGCAAGCTCAGCTTGGTGAGGGCTAGACTGGGCCAACGGGGAAGTCTGGGTGCGCACACTAGGGTGGTACCCAGGGGTAATGTTTTTGGGCTCTTGATATTGAGCCAGGAGCCGTATTTTATCGTCCAGTTTGTCTAACAATTTCTTAGCCGCATCTTTTATGGTCGTTTTGAGATTTCTGGCTGACTCTAGCTCGTTTCCTATTCTATTTATATATCCTAGGCACTCCCCAAGCATCTTATCACGATCATCATCATTTAGCCGCTTTTTCCTGTACTTAGGCGGCATGTAGGGCGTGACATACGGCTCTGCATTTTTGAGCGTATGTTTTAAATACGATTCGCAACTAGAGTCACCCATGCTATGCATACTAAGAGACCTCTGTGGGTCAGCAAAAGACACCGATTTAGGTGTCGTTGTATACGACGTCTGTCTCGGCTCCAGTGGAGAGTGTGCGAGAGGCATTGTCGTCAGAGGTTTGCGTCACTTAATTAAAATAATTACAATAATAATTAAAAAGAGCTTAAAGTACAAATTTTTGGCCCTGTATAAGGGGGCCAAAGTCGTTAAGATGTATAAAAGGTTTGTAGAAGTTTTAAAAACAGTCAATAAATTAGTCAAATAGGTTAAAATATATACAGATTACTACAACTAAACACAAATTAATAAATTAAATAAAACTCTGCAAAATACTGTTGTCAGTTCCTATTATCTATAGTTAAAACGTTAAAATATATTAAAAGTTTGTATAAGTTGTATAAATGATCGATAGATTAAAATTAAAAATTAAAATAATTTAAATTAAATTAGAATTTTGCAAAATTAAATTTTTGTCCTTATAACTTAAAAATCTTATAAACTATAAAGGTAGATAAGTCCAATGGGTAATAGGGGGGGAGCAGGGAGTTCCTTCTATGATCCTCACGGGTAAAATAAATTTTAATTATGACTAACAATTTTTTAGGGATTTTATTGTGAAAATTTTCGTTAAAATTACCACTCTAACGTCAATTCCCACAATTCTATCCCACTTAGAGGGTCCTCCTGGTAAGAAGTAGGGTTTGGGGGGTCCTTGTTATCGAATTTATATAAATTTGGAATTTTAAAAGAGATTTTTTGGAAATTTCAGGTATATAGTTTACACTTTTGCCAACAGATGGCGGGATTTTGTTGACACCTGATTTAACACTTTTCCAAAAAGAATTTACACTATATTATTATCAAATTTTTGCCTAGTCCCCTTTAAAAAATGATTTGAATAATAAAATAAGTGTTTCCCTTGTGGGAAGGGGGTTTTCTGGGAGGGCTGTTTTTCGAGGGTTTTGCCAAATTTCAGATGCTTATATCTCTGGAAATAATGATTCTAAAATTTTGAAAAAGGGGCAGAACCTATTTTTATGGTCCCGCCTTTGATACGCGAGGGTTGTTTTGCCGAAAAACCCTTTATTTAAAAAGTGATTTTACAGTTTGAAATTACGTAAACTACGGTAAAATTTTTGCAATATTTAGGTCAAAACACGATTCCACTAAAAGTAGTGAATCTAAAAATCTGAAATTTGGCATAGAGCTCGCTGAATAGATGTACCTTGGACTTATCTACCTTGGGTGGATCCAGCTATTGATGTTCCGGGCGTGGGCGGGTCCAAAATTTGGTGAACTTGACTTTTCGGCAGATCTTTGACCGTAGCTCCTGGACTCCTTGTCCTAGGAACACGATCTTGGTGTCGGCTGATGCGTCTTCCAAGGGCGCTGCTAGGGATGATATTACCACTAGCGCGCACACCTGGGTTTGGCCGCAATTCAGCAAAAATCGCCGATTGGCCAAGACCAATTTTCGGCTCTGGTGCCTCGACGCGGCGCCAACAAATCCTCAAAATGCTCCCAGGTGGGAAGAAGACCAAAATGCACCTTCCCACAATTGAATATTGTGGGGTCGTCGATCTTGTTCTCGAGATAATAGCGTTTGAAGTTAAGTTTAAGAAAAATTTTTTCTTGTCGTACCCAACAAAGTTCCAAATTTTTATTTTTTAACGCGGTTTTTTATACGCTCAGCTGGGTTGAATTCTGGAGCACTTTTTGATAATTATTTTATGGCTATACGATAGCCCGTTATTTTTTGTTGAATTGTTTCGCGCACAGAGTCCCGAATGTTTAGCACTTTTTTATGTTTTAAAAATACTTGGAAAAATTCCAAGTATGTATCACTACACTAGCACTGTAGAACTTTGTAGCGCGCACTTTTTGGTGTATTTTTCAAGACTTTAGCTGCCTCCGTTCCGCAGATATTGAATTTTTTGCACTAAAACTCACAAAAATTTGAATTTTCGAGCGCGGAGCTTCACTGGCAGTGCGCGTTCGGGTTGCCGGACGCAGCGGAACTCGGGTTAGGTTAGGTTAGGTTAGGTTAGGTTAGGTTAGGTTAGGTTAGGTTAGGTTAGGTTAGGTTAGGTTAGGTTAGGTTAGGTTAGGTTAGGTTAGGTTAGGTTAGGTTAGGTTAGGTTAGGTTAGGTTAGGTTAGGTTAGGTTAGGTTAGGTTAGGTTAGGTTAGGTTAGGTTAGGTTAGGTTAGGTTAGGTTAGGTTAGGTTAGGTTAGGTTAGGTTAGGTTAGGTTAGGTTAGGTTAGGTTAGGTTAGGTTAGGTTAGGTTAGGTTAGGTTAGGTTAGGTTAGGTTAGGTTAGGTTAGGTTAGGTTAGGTTAGGTTAGGTTAGGTTAGGTTAGGTTAGGT